>OY728157.1:1961508783-1962758783 GCA_963277665.1 Viscum album
AATAAGCATGTGGACATGACTTAGTGATGTGGGATAAAGTACTGAGGCTCCTCCCACAAGTCAGGTTGGACTATGGATCTAAACCCCACCCTATAATGCATGGGTTAGGGATTTAGACTGATCATCTAGGACCCTAATAGTTTCATTGGATGAAAATACCTAGACTCGGGCTCCAAGGTAAGCGTGTTATGATTATTTATGAAATTTTCATCCCTAGTGAGATATGGAACTTGACCTTTTCCCTCATGCATAGTAATTGACAAACTTAGGTTTCAGTGTAAATAATTTAATATCCTAACCCATGGAGCATGTTATGAGAATGAATATAGTAATGAGGATGGTATAAATGATGGAAATGGAGTTAGTGGTGGAAATAGTTAAAGTGAATTTTGTTAATTAATGGAACTCGGGTTATGTTTTTTTATCTTGTCATTTACCTTGTACTTTCATGCACTATCTTTTTAGACTTGATATTTTGAAAACACTATTTTTGGTGGTCTACTGAGTTGTATTCACACCCTTATCAGGCCGTTATTGGGTACCCAAGAAGATTCCATGGTTGCAGTTCAAGAAAAGGGGAAAGACCTTATGTTAGGGATTTGATTTGGTCATGGGATGTGCATAGATGAGGATATGAACTTGGATTGAGGGACTTTTTTATGATTCATCTATTTGTATTTATTTTGGGTTGGCTTCTCTTTTGGTATTGTTAGCATGACATGATACTTTTACTATTTGGTTATGGTTTATACCCTTTTTGGGAAAATGGTTAGTAATGAATGTTTCTGGTTATTTGTTTATTGTTACCTTTATTTTATATGGTATTTATTGTGGAATACTATGATAAATAGAGTATAGTCTCCCCACATGATCCATTAGACCCTTGATACTATTTAGAAACCTTTGGTTTATAGGGAGGCGCATTGGAGGTCATGTGGTAACCCATCTTGGGGAACCGATTAGTGGATTTGGGGTCGAGGATGTTAAAAATTGGTATTAGAGTAGGTATTTTTTGTGCCTTACTATTTTAGATAGTATATGTGAGGTTAAGAGATGTTGTTTCTTGTAAATGATCACGTGATGGGGCTAGTTAACCCATGTATAGGGAAAAAACCGAGTTCTTGAGGTGGAAATATTTGTTCTTGATATGCATTATTACATTTGAATGATATTTCACCAATGGGTAATGAACTTGTGGTGTGATGTGACAATTTTATGATATTTTTCTCATGGTTGGAACATCATGAGGTCATGAATTCATGCATCATTTTGGGAACCTAAGGATGTAGGTGGAATGCATCATGATAGGCACACATAGGATGGGTGTGGGGAATAAAGAGTAGAATTCATTTCACTTCATTGGAAATTTGAAGGAAATGGTGTCTAATAATGATAATGAAAATGGTTATATAAAAAGAAAGTTAAATAATAACAAGTGAATTGTGCTTAATGAAAGGTTTAAATGACTTAAAATATTTATTGTAACAAGTAGTGAAATGAAAAATGTGCCTAGAAGGAAGAATTAAATTATTAATGTGGAAATGGTTTTAAAAAGATGTATAATGAAAGACTTGTGATTGTGTTTGTTTTTTTACCCTATGTTAGACATAACCCACAGTAGGGATGGTAGAGGGTAGTGTTCTGTACATTATGATGTCCCTTGAGATAGTGTATGTGAAATGGGTTGTCTATGGATAGCAGAGATCCTTATTTAATGTAAATTGTGAAAGCCTTATGTATGTATTCTAATATGTGCACTTGTCATTATAAGAAGATGCCACCATGATGTCGTGTGCCATTTGGGTGACAAGAGGATGTCATTGAGAATTCTCCTCCAGAGTGGAGCAAGGGAACCTGGTGATTCAGGGTAATAAGGTATAAGATAAGTTCCATAAGAACTTTTCTCATTTTATATAGATGATGGAATAGGACCCAGGTGGGTTGTGCCGAGTATGTTTCAGCTAACATGGGAGTTTCAACTGCAACACCCTATGAGTTTTGTGAGAGGGTGTGGAATTGATGTAGTTGAATTATGGATAGAGTCCATACAAATGATTATTGATCACTTAGAAACTCCTCCAGAGAGAAGATTTAAGTTGGAGGCTTATATGTTGTGATGTTAAGAAATGAGATGGTGGGATGTTTTGGTCCGGACTAAGCAGGATAGTGGTATGGCATGGAAGTATTTCCAGGAAAAGTTTCTGGGAAATTTCTATCCAGAAACCTTGAGGTGGGAGAATGATTCCGAGTTTATAAGGTTTACCCATGGATCTATATCAGTGATGTAGTATTATGGTCACTCAATAATTTGCAACACTTCATTCCAACATTGGTGGGTGATGAGGTAGCTACAGAAACACAATTCTAGGATGGAATCCGGCATGATATCAAGTTACAGGTGAATATCTTCCATTTTAAGGGAGTTGATGAGGTCATGGATCAGGAACTTATTTTAGAAGGGAACATCAATGAGGCTTCGGGTTTTGGGAATGCAATTTTAGTTGGGAAATCTAGTGGTGCATCTTTTGATGGTAGGAAGAATTGTTTTAAGAGTTTAAACCAGGGTGTTGTTGGACAGGGTAGTCAAAAAAAGGAACCAGTCTCTCAAAGTATTGATCGAGTTTTCTGCTATCAGTGTGGAAGGTCGGGACACGTTTGGAGTCAGTGCCCCCAACCACCAGTTGAGTGTCAAACATGCATCAGAATGGCGCATGTCTAGAGGTTCTGTAGGAACCCTCAATAGACAGGTAATGAGGGGGCCATATGCCAGTGCAAAGTACATGAATTGGGTCAGTTACCCCATATCATAAAAGTAGTTGGATCTCTACTAGATGTATAGGTAGAGGTGGTGGATGGGGTACTTTGGGGTGAGAGCGCTCATATCAATATGGTAGTACCACTCTAGGAATTCATATCGGGGCCCAGGGTATAAGGGTAGGTCATCTTCACATAGTTCATTCTACACCTAGCAGTGGGGAGGCTGGATCATCAACTATTTGAGGTACGATTCTTATTTCTTCCAAACTTGCTAGTGCTTTTCTCAATATAGGTTCTTCTCATTCCTTTATTTCTACTCAGTTATTAGTTGTGTTAGGCCTATCATTGGAATGTATGTGAGGGTTATGTCGATTGATACATCATTAGGAGTGCAAAAATAAAATATCAGGAAATGTATGGGGTGTTCTCTTGAAGTTTTTGGGTATCATTTCCTATGGTACTTTTTTATGTTTGAGATGTTGATTTTTGATCTTATTTTGGGTATGGACTGGATAGTGTTGTATCAAGACCATATTTACTATTTCCATCATAGATTGATGTTAATAACTCTTGAGGGAGATACTTATGTCCATTATAGTGAATGGGATGTCTGGTCTGGCTGTCCAATGATAGTTTTTCAGTAGTTGGGTGAACTCACAGCCCAAGTGGCTTGTCTCATGCTGGATGATGGAGGAGGAGAGAAGCTTGAATTTCCCCCTATGGTGGATTGGTTATAGGATGTTTTTTATAAGTAATTCTTGTGGATAACTCCCAAGATATGTGTAGATTTCATGATAGAGTTTCTTCTAGGAGCACAACTAGTTTCTATTCTGTCATATAGAATGGAACCAACAAAACTCCAGGAACTTAAAATTCAGTTAGAGAAATTGGAGAAAAAAGGGTTTATTTATCCTAGTATGTCACCTTAGGGATCTCTAATGTTTTTTTACAAGAAATTTTATGGATTTTTGTGGTTGTTAATTGATTATAGAAATATAAATTAAATGATGGTTAAGAACTAATACCCTCTTCTAAGAATTTTTTATCTCTTTGATCAGCTGAGAGGTGCATCAGTGTTTTCAAATATTGATCTGAGATTGGGGTATCATCGGCTGATGGTTATAACTTCTGATATACTATGGAATACCTTCAGAAGTATGTATGGGTTGTATGAATTTTTTTTTATTTAGTGTAGATTAACCAATGATTCGGAGGTGTTTACAAATTAAATGAACCAAATCTTCTACCCTTACATAGATCAGTTTGTGGTTGTCTTTCTTGATGACATCTTGGTATACTAAAATACTCTTGAAAATCATGTCAAACATCTTAACATCATCTTGAGTACAGTAAGAGATCATATGATATAAACTATGTTATCAAAATTTCATTTTTATATCAATAGGCTACATCTATTGGGTTAAATAATCCCTAAGGAAGGAGTGTTAGTGGACTCGAAAAAAGTTCAGGTAGTTCTATCTTAGGAGTAGCCCAAGAATTTTTCTGATGTATGGAGTTTTCTGGGTTTGGATGGTTATTACTGAAGGTTCATCAATGATTTTTCCAATTTGGAAGAACTACTTTGGGGCTTTACCAAGAAGGGCATCAAGTTTGAGTTGTCTACGACATGTGACAATACCTTTCAAGAGTTAAAGAAGTGGTTGACAACCGCACCGATTTTGATCTTGCCCGAGCTAGGTAAAGGGTATACCTTGTTTTGTGATGCATCTGGTGTTGGTCTTGGGGTAGTGTTGATATAGGATGATTGGGTGGATGTTCATGGTTCATGAATGTTGAGACCTCATGAAATAAATTACCCTATGCATGATCTTGAGTTGGCTACAGTGGTGTATGCTTTCAATTATTGGTGACACTACTTGTTGGGAGAACGGATTGCAATAAATACCAATCATAAGATCTTTAAGTACATTTTCTCCCAATGTAATATGAATCTTCGATAGTGAAGATGGGTTAAATACATGAATTCTTTTTACTTTGAGCTGGTTTACACACTGGGAAAGGGAAATAGTGTTGTAAATTCTTTGAGTTGGAAAACTCAAAACTAGGTGGTTCATGAATCAAGTTTAGAGTAGAGGATGATGGTGTTATTTGATGAGATGCATCTTGAGGTGTAGGATGTCCACAGGAGGATTATCCTTGTATCTTTGGTAGTTGAGTTCATTCTTATAAGTTGGATCAAGGATAAAAATCATGATGATTCTGAATTTTTGGCTTTAAGGAAAAGTCTTAAAGGTGGTGAGTCACCTTCTAATTGGACCATTGGTGATGATTGGATCATTTATGTTCATGGTCATGTTTTTGTACCAATATTTATGCATGAAGAGTTAATTCATGAGTTCTATGAATCAAATTGGGCAGTGCATCTAGGGTTGACCAAAATGTACTGTGATCTTCATAGGTAGTATTGGTGGCTAGGGATGAAGAAAGAGGTTGTAGGTTTCGTGGTGCAATTCCTTACCTGTCAGCAGGTAAAGGCTAAGAATCAGTGGTCAGCTAGTTTTTTGCAGCTACTACCCATTCTATAATGGAAATGGGATGACATGATGATGTGTTTCATGGTGGGTATCCTGAGTATTCCTTATAATAATGATAAAATTTGGGTAGTTTTGTATCAGTTGACTAAGGTGCCTCATTTCTTATTGATTCGAGAGACTTTCATTGTGGATTAGTTGGGTGAGTAACATATTTGATAGGTAGTGTGGTTGTATGGGGTATCACAAACTATAGTTTTGTATCATGATCCACATTTTACATCATACTTCCAGAAGGTATTATAGAAGGTTATTATAACTTAGTTTTTTTTAGTACAACCTTCTACCTGTAGATAGATGGGTAGTTGTAGAATACTATTCAGGTACTAGAGTACATGTTGAAGGCTTGTGTACTAGATTTTGGTGGATCTTGGGAAAATAATATAACACTGGTTGAGTTTTCCTACAACAATATTTATCATGCTATGATTCAAATATAATTGTTTGTGGTGCTCTATAGAAAATTATGTAGATCGTTGTTGTGTTGGTTAGAGGTAGGGGAATTATACTTGTTGGGATGGAGTCTCGTGAAGGAGATGTAAGAACATGTTTAGTTGAATCATAAGCAATGTAAATGGGATCCGAGTAGGTATAAGTCATATTTGGATCTGTGTCATAGACCTCTTGAGTTTTTGGTGGGTGATCATGTGTTTCTTTAGGTTTTGCCTAGGTTGGGTCACCGTCAGATTCAGAAGAAATGTAAGTTGGCACCCAGGTTTGTGGGTCCATTTGATATCATGGAGAGGATCATACTATTGTTATATTTATTGTCTCTTACACAAAGGTATAGTGGTATTCATGATGTTTTTCATGTTTCACAGCTTTGGCTGTATCACCCTGACTTATCTCATGTGATTGATGTTTTGGATGTTAAGCTTGAGATTGATGCATTTTTTTGAAGATCATCTAGTTGGTATTATAGACCATAGTGAGAAACTATTGTGAGTAAAGAATGTTCCATTGGTTCTAGTTTTTTGGTATCATGGTAATTTTCAAGAGGAAACTTCAGAAAGTTAGTCTTATGTGTAGGATCGGTGGCCCAATATCTTTTTTTCAGGAGCTTAATGAGACTTGGAAGTGTGGCTCAAGGATGAGCCATTATAATGTGTGGAAGTTTTAAGATACTATACTTCATGGTGTTATTTTCTTGTAAAAAAAATTGGTTTAATCTCTTAATTTTGTTTAATGGAATGTTTACCAGATGTATGAGGAGGTTCGGGGGTGTTATAGGGGTTCGGGTCATGAAAGAAAAAGGAATTTGGCTATCCAGTGCATGTTACATGGTTGGCGCATGGTTAGGGATAACTGTGCTCCCAAACCGTGTTATCTAGGGGGTGAACGGTTAATAAAATTTGTCTAAGGGGTAAAATCAAACCATGAAACCTTGGATAGAGGCATTCTGTATGGCTGACACATGGTTTATCAAACCGTGCAGGCCTCCCCAAAAAATCATGCGACTTAACCCCTCTTGGATAGAGGCAGGCACATTGTTTATGCATGGTTTAGAAAATCTTGCAGCCAAACCACGCACCCCATTAAAAATTGTGAATTTACTAAATTTTCCCCTTAGGTTTTTAATTATCTCACCAAATTTTCTCCCCATTTCTTCCTCCTCTAGACCTAGTAAAAAACTCAAGCTCCCAAATCTTCCCAAGGGTGTATCCCATTCGATTCTAGGCTGTTTGGAGAGTCAGTGGTTGTGGATCAAAGATCCTAGTAATTATAATGCTCCTATTGCTTATCTTTTATGGATTAGGGATTCTGGTTTCATTATCTTTATTTAAAATCCCTAAAACCCTTATTTTTTAGAGGATATTATGTTTGGGCTTCATGGGGTGCTCAGATATGGATCTAAGGCTAAATTCAATAATGTGTTCATCATCAGATTCAAGGTAGGTTGTCTATAAGTTATATCTCATAGTCTTTATGTTGATTTTTTCTTTCATGGTTGTGTGTATTCTTCTCATTTGTTGTGAATGTGATTCCTTTAGTAATATTTGGTAAAATGGGTGGCTAAATGATTAATTAAAACCCTCATGATCCCTGTTGGATGCATTGTAGTTGATTAGACTAATTTAGATCCACCCATGGGGTGTGCCAGAATTCCCGAGCATGGAGATTTGTGATGTTAATACTAGTATTGTTTTGAGACAAAGTAGGGCCCATTATAAACGTGTTGACATGTAGTTTGAACCATATAGGGTTACTAATAGTGATTTTTCTAGTTATTGGTAAGGGAATAAGGTATTGTTTAGCATGGGGTGAGAAAGGGTTAAATGGATTAGTGTGAATGTGTAAAATGGATTATGAAATGGTAATGGAAATGCATAAATGGGTTAAGTCATATAAAATGATAAATGTGTTAAATGGGTTAATGATTGAAAAGTTGATGAATATGTTAAATGGGATAATGTATGAGAATTATTGATTATGATAAATGGGTTAAGGTATATAAATGGAAATGGATTAAATGGGTTGTGCTAAGTAAATGGTAAATGTTATAATGGGTTAAGGTTTGATGATACTTTACATGTTGAATGTAATGTGAATTGTAAATTTTATGTGTATTGATTTTGAATGGTTTTTTATTTGATATATGTTATTAATGGATAAATAATCATGTTCACATGGCTTGGTGGTGTGGGATAAAGGACTGAGTCTCCTCCCATGGTTTGGGTTGGACTGAGGCTCTAAACCCCACCCTAGAATGCACTAGTTAGGGAGTCAGACTAATTATCTAGGAACCTAATGGTTTCATTGGATGAAACTACCTAGACTGAGGCTCCAAGATAAGTGTGTTGTGAATATTTATGAAATTTTCATCCCTAGTGAGATATGGAACTTGACTTTTTCTCTCATGAATAGTAATTTACAAGCTTAGACCATTGTGTAAATAATGTAATTGCCTAACCCATGGATCATGTGATGAGAATGAATCTAGTAATAGGGATGGTATAAATGATGTAAATGGAATTGATGATGGAAGCGGTTAAAGTGAATTTCGTTAACTAATGACACCTGGGTTATATTTTATTATCTTTCCATTTACCTTTTAATTGCATTAACTATCTATTTTGACTAGATATGTTGTAGTCACTGTTGGTGGTAGCCTCCTAAGTTTTACTCACACCCTTCTTGGGCTGTCATTGGGTGCCCAAAAAGATTTCATGGTTATAGGTCAGGAAAATGGTAGAGGCCTTTTTCTAGGGAGTTTAGTCAGGCTTGGGATGTGCATGGATGAGGATCTGAACTTGGATTCATGAACCATTTTAATGATTCAACTATTTTTATTTATTTTGGATTTCCTTCACTTTTGGAACTATTAGCATGACATGACACTTTTACTATTTTTTGTGGTTTATAACTAATTTTTGGAAATGGTTAATAATGAATGTTTCTAGTTTTTTTCCCTTTATTTTATATGTTATTTTTTGTGGAATACTCTGATAGAGAGGGTATTGTCTCACCACGTGATCCATTCGACCCTTGCTGTTAGTCATCAACCTATGGTGTACGGGTAAGCATGCTTGAGGTCATGTGTCAACCTAGTTCAGGGTACCAGTTAGTGGCTTACAGGTCAAGGACATTTCATTGATGCTCTTTCTACACAAAAATCCCTCTTTTATTTTCTCTAAAATATTATTTCACTCCTCCTACAAACTACTTTTAATTCTAAATTAGATAATTAACCAATTCAATAACATAAATAAAAATAAAACTAGTAACTTGAATGGAAAGGTTCTTTACACACATAATCATGTACTTGGTTTACCTCCAACATAGAGTCAAATCCAAGGATCATGGATAACATGTTATTTTCATTCATGAATCACAAACTTATTTTCAATAATTTATAAGAGGTAACTCTCTTCTCGGTTCACTACATTTATAATGAGAGGGTGAATTATCCTCTCTCTCGTTTTTAATCCACTATCATGCACCTAATTTAACACACTACTAATTATAAGGAATTACCTAAAAATAGTAATAAATAATTCACCTTTTTCACATAGGTGTATCCATAACCTCCTCCTCCTTTAGACTTTATGCAATTGGATAACTCCATTTTATAACCACATGCAAATACACCATCTCACCTTTTTTCTCTTAATGAGGAAACCACTCTTTTTTCTTTAATAGATAATTTCTCCTTTTTCTATATGGGAGATAATATCCATGATTTTTTACACATTATACTCTTTAAAGAAACAACATCATTATATAAATAATTTATATCTCTATATTTGAATCTGCATCTTCCTCGATCTCTATCATGTATCTCCTCATGGATCTCCAATAGAGAAAATAATTCCCTAATTTTCTATTTTTAAACCCACCTTTAATGAGTTGCATCTTCTTTGGAATACTCTATTATCTTATTCTTTGATCTAGGATAAACTTATTTCTTTAAATAAATAAATAATGTGTTGTTATATGTAAGTAACATACTCAAGTTACCCTATCCCAATACCACTGATAGCCCAACACAAATCCTAAAGCATCTTCCAAAGTTCCATAGGCTAGAAAAAGGTTCTAATGGAATCAATATTTTTTTTTGGGAATGATTTTTCCTTATTAAAAATTAAAAAAAAAAAGAGGATTCCCACCCATAAATATGACAAAATCATTCCATATATTGGAAATTTCACACATATAAAATAATAATTTACAAATTAAACAACTCCTAAACAAGGTACAACATTAAAATAAAATATCGATAAAACCATATAACATATGAATATAAAATATAACTATAACCACCAACTATTTGTATATCCATACACCATATAAAATACTCAAAAATAATTCAAAATGAAAAAAAGGGGATGGGAAGCTCGATATGTTGAATACTAAGGGTTACCAAAATACATGGCCTGAAATTATACCAATAACTACCCATATCCATGTGAAAAGTGAGAATCCTCTTATTTTTACCTCCTTTATGCCTCAAATAAGAAACAAGTTCATCAAATATATTAATGTGGGGATTTTTCTTCTCTTGAGTCATATAAAACCATGTCTACAAACACACCAAGTCCTATATGTAGGGTGTGGGGGAGGATCCCCATTGGATACCACCAAAGATTCTATACAAATACTATAAGGAAAAACCATGTCATTATAGTTTGAAATATATACAAATAAATAACCTTTTTATTTTTTTAAAACCAAAAAATAAGAGAAAAACATTTCTGTTTTGCTTTTCAAACATTTATAAGTGTAAAATTATAAAGTAATTCAAGCCTAAAACATATTTCTTATATCGTAAGGATTCATGGAACTCTTCCTATAGGCCTATGTAATAGAAATTTAGGATCATTGTATCCAACCAATAACTTCTTATAGACTGAAATATAGAGAATAATCCTAAATAAGTAGAAAATAAAACCATTGGATAAATAGAAATCCTAAAATAGTGGAAATTAAATTATAGAACTGGATAGAGTAGAATACTAAACTAATCCAAACTATCCAAAGTAGAATCATAACTAGTGTAAGAATGGATAGTCATAGTAGAATCCTGACCTAGTAATGTGATTTTCACTAGAATCCTTCCTTGATACCCAAGTCTTACCATAATTTTTCTCAAACCAAAAAAAATCAACATAATAATTATTAGATATATATTTAAACTTTAAACACCCTTCCCATAAAAACCCCCTTTGATTTCAATTCCTATAATTTATCAAAACATAATTTCAATTTAAAATAAACAATAACATGCGAATAAAAATAGGAATATGAAACAAAATTAATGTATTTTAATCAAAACAAATAGGTTATTTATCTTTAAAAACATTTATAAAATCATGTTACCTTCCTTTTATAATTTATAATCAATTATTCTATAAAAAACACATTCACTGATTTCATAATAAATCTTATTTTTTCATTTCATCAAAAATGTTAAAATATGGTTTTATTTTAATAGATGATTGGAAAAAGGAAGATGAAATTGTCACTAGATCTTTGGGTTAATTTTAAGAAATGGATACCTCCACTACTGGCATGGTTTCTCCTCATCCTATGCCTGGAATTATTCTCCCACATTTATACTTAAAAGTTATTCTTTCTTATCCATCATGATATCTATAGGTCCTAATATCACCCCTCCCCAATATTGTCATGACCCCCTCCCTCTAAGGATTCCCCTTCTAGTTTGGTAATGAATAAAGGTAGATGATGACCCCTGAGTCCCACCTCTAATAGGCCCCAAGTTGGCGACTAGCACTGAGGGTATAAAAATCTCAAGTATGGGTGGAATTACCCTCTATAATAATATAGGGTCAAGATATAAGACAAATCATCCACAAAAAACTCCAATATATAATATAAAATAAAAAACAAACCATCTCACATGTATATATAAATAGAACTGATACATATACAATAAAATCTCTAAAGTAAATACCCAAAAGTAAGGTTAAAGTGGCAACATAGTAATTGTTAAGGATTAGAGCTAATAAGGTCTAGCACGGTCCAAGATATCATTCTAAAACCCTGAAAATAGTTTTATATATATATATAGGTTTATAATACAAGTAAACTCACCAGGAAAACCAAATTCTCTCATGCACATGTGAAAGAAGCATACTAATGCACCTATGAAAAAATAGAAGAACCAAATAGCACCTAAACAGGCATACTAACCATCCCAATATCACTAAATAATGCTCACCAAATAACTAGATCCAAGTAATATAATATATGGTAAATAACATAAATGGTAGGGCACCCCACACCACTTTCCCACTGATTATCCACTCTCAAACCCCAATGGAAAATGTCCTGGCACTTCCACCTCTTCCGAATATACCATAACACATCTCACTTACACACACCTGGGCCTCACAACACATCCCACCCACAAACACTTGGGCTCACAACACATCCATCCTGCACACACCTGGGCCTCACAACATAGAAAATCACATCACATCTCATCACAAAGACACCTAGTAAGGCACATCAAAACTCATCTCGACGACACCTATGACACCGCATCACAACTCATCCTGAAGAAACCTCGGATGTTGCATCACAACTCATCCCAAAGACACCTAGGATACCACAAACACCATCTAATTCACTATCAAACCTCCATCCATCATAGCCTGTGCAGTACCTACCTTTCCTGGAAGAGGGATCGGGGAAGAGCATGTGGCCAGCCATCCATCATCCCACTAAGATGTTGGGAATGACACCCCCTGCGTGACTATGTGGCTGTTTGGAACATAGTACTAAACTTTGATGGGGTGCATATATAAATCACAACATTTCACAAGTATATATATATATTTTTTTTTCAAATACTTAATCCTAACCAATGGGTTAATAAACAAACCAACCCACAACACCAACACTTTTGTTTCCACCTCTAAATGCATAACACCACACAAAAATTTGTAAACCCCATTTTACATTTCCAACCAAACTCATTTAATAATCCCATTCTTTTCATTATTTATCATCAACCATGTTTAACCACACAACCCACAATCTAATTATTCATTAAACATTTCATCCCATTATCCAAACAAATAAATTTCAATTCAAAAATTATCAAATAATTATTTTTCCATTCTATCACTACATGGCCATCTATCACAACACAACTACATTTCAAAAATAGCTAATCATTTCATCACCTCACCACCCCAAAAGAACAGCCCGTAAACTATCACCTCACCACCCCAAAATCAAGGCCAGAAAAACCACACATCTCCCCAGATTACCCAACCACACATCAATTTCCCATAAGAACATCCACACGTCACAACACGTCAAGTGACATTTATAGATTTACAAAGGGATTTTATCACATTACACTTTATTTTAGGGGAATTATCACACAAACCAAAATCCTGAGACAACCATTTTATTAGTCAAGTATAAGTAATTAACCAATTTTTATTTAGGTTCATATCACAACAATAACAACCAAAGTAGAAATCACAGTAGATATATCCAACACAAACAAAGTCCCCAACGTCTATAATTTTCAGTGGGTAATTAATCCAAAACAATCACAATATCACAAATAATATAAAGGCTATAAAATCATGTGAATCAAACCCTATTTCCCCTTTCAATTAAATTAACCAATTCTGTATCTTTTATTATGCTGTAAAAACTATAATCCATAGATAAACAAGAGTAAAACCCCTCCCAAAGGATACAAAACAAGGATAAATGAGGGAATCCCTACCTCAAAGAATATTTTCAACTCTCTATGCACCTTATGATGAAGAAAAAATAGCTCAGAAACCTCCATTGCATAAGAAACTTTTGGATCAACCTACATCACACCAAAGGGTGTTAAAAAATGCAACCCAAATGCACCCCAAACCAAAGAAACACCATATTAGTGAATCCTTGGGAGAATAAAGGAAGAAAATGGAAGAGAAAGAGGGGAGAACTCACCACATATCAAAGACAGATCTCCAATGAACAACCATTGGTATCAACAGATAAAAGAGGGAGGAAAAGGGATTTAAGAACACCTTAGGGTGCCTAGGGTTCTACAAAATTGAGAGGAAAAAGGATCCACGATTTAATGAATGAGAATTTGGATGAAAATAATTTTAAAACTACATTGTATCGGGGTATTACATGAAGTGTAATACCCTTTCATGTCGTGTAATCCTTGGGTTTTAGTTTCCACTGAAAAACATGTCGCCTCTTAATTTTATAATTTATATTTAAACCTCGATATATTACACATCGTGCATCCCTCTTTTACGTAATGTAAAATATTTACACGTCATGAAACCTTCTTTCATTCCATTTAAAATGTTTACACATCATGAATTTTCCATCATTTCAGCCTTTAGCAACCGAACTTCTCTAGAATTCCCCTAAGCCTCCTCTAAACACCTCCAACAACCAAAATTGGAAAATTAATGGACCAAGAAGGCAAGGACTATTACATTAGATATCTCTCAAATTATTATCACCCTCAAGAATCTAAAATCAAGACCATAAGAATAGGGGGTTTGAAAAACCAACCCGCGAGATACATCTCAAGGATCTCGCCATACCTCAACTGCTGCCACTAGCCAAGAATGCCAAAAAAATGACCAAAAACATCTCTCACAACCTCATCACCACATAACCGTAGTTGCAAACCATCTCTTCTCACACAACCACACTATTACACAACCACTGCACAACCAAAAAACTGAACCATCCATAACACATGAATCAGATAATTTCATCTTCCATATCAAGATATTATCCACTCTGGGTGGCACTGACTCACCTGCACAGGTTTAATCACATCATAGTTAATGAATATTTATTAGGAATCATTTCCTCCCCTTTTCATATGTTAGGAAATTATCAAAAATTGCACCATAAAGATCACAAACCAAGGAAAAAACTATCACATAAAACAAAAGGGTTCAAACGTCACATCACAAATAAAAATATAGAAAATAAAAACCCAAAACAACTCTGGGTACTAGGAATGAATCTGCATCTCTCACTCCCAAATACTCTCCTTTAGGCCACCATAACTCCACAACACACAAACAAAAGAAATAGATCATCCACATAGCGCCTTCTCTTGATGACCCTAGATCTCTACTGGTCGCTCCACAAACATCACATCATCCCTGATATCCAACTCTCCCCAATAAATGACATGAGAGTCATCGTGAAAATACCTAAGAAGCTTAGATATGTGAAAAACATCCTGGATTATTTCTAACCATGGTGGAAACATCAACTGGTATGACACATTTCCAACTCTCCCCAAGACCTCAAAGAGACCAACAAACCTAGGAGAAAGATTACTCCCTCTTCCAAAATTCTATTTCCCACGTCAAGGGGAAACCTTCAAGAACATGTGGTCTCTAACCTCAAACTCCAAGGTCCTAATTTTGTATTGGTCATAATAATTTTTTGGGTCTTATGCTACTTCCATCCTCTCATGAACAAGATTAACCTTTTCTATCATGATCTGCGCCACATCAAGACCAAGAACAGTTGTCTCCCCAACCTCCATCCAACACAACATAGAATGAAACGATCTTCCATACAAATCCCTAAATAGAGCCATGCCGATGGAAGAGTGATAACTATTATTATACTAAAACTCTAATAAAGGTAGTTGTCGTACCCAAGATCCACCAAAGTCCAAGACGTAAACCCACAACATATCCTCCAATGTCTGGATAGTCCATTCCATTTACCCATCTATCTGAGGGTGGAAAGTAGTGTTGAGGTGTAACTGGGTTCCAAAATCATACTATGATCCCCTCTAGATTCGTGAGGTAAAACATGCTTTCGTATCTGAGACAATGGAACTCGTAACTCCATGAAACCGCCTCACCTCATCTACATACCTCTTACCCAAATCATCCACTACACCTGACTCCTTGATTACTAAGAAGTGATCTGATTTCGTCAACTGACCCACTATCACCCAGATAGCATCACAACCACTCTGAACTATAGGTAATCCTATGACGAAAACCATTGATATGTCATCCCATTTCCACTTAGTAACATCCAAGGGATTCAATAAACAACCTGGAATACAATGATCTACCTTTACCTACTGGAAAACCAAGCACCTTACCACAAACTCTACCACTGTTTGTTTTATCCTAGGCCACTAAAAATGCATCCTCAATCCATAGTACTTTTTAGAAACTCCTAGATGTACTGAAAAAGGTGAGATATGAATATCATGAATGAATCCTTCATGAATCAATACCAGAACAAATAGCCTTCCATAAAACAACATCTGGTTCTGACCATCCTCTGACCATCCCTCTAGAGTATCATCATGGCCAGCATGATTGCACAACAACTCTGCCTCTGAGTATCCCCATTGAGACTCCTCTACCCACTAAATCAAGGAACATTGTACCCTCATTTGAAACAAAAAACACCTACCACCATCCAATCTTACATATAATTGTAAGGTTTTAAACTCCTCCATTTCTCTCAAAGAATCCTTAGACTCCGGAATATCACCCTTCCAAAAATTCTTACTTAAAGTGTTGGATACAAAATTCCCATTTCTTGAGGTGTAGGTGATCTCAAAATAATAATCCTAATGAAAATCCATCCACATAAATTGTCATAAGTTTAGATCACGCTGAGAAAAGACATACCCCAATCTCTTATAATCTTTGAAGACCACAAAGCACACCCCAATGAGGTAATGTCTCAACAACTTCAATGAAAAAACTAATACCTCTAGCTCCAGATCATGGGTGGTATAGTTATTCTCATGGGGTTATAACTTCCTAGATCCATAAGAGATTTATTCCCACTACTGCATCAGCATGCATCCCGAGACCATATAGGAAGAATCACAGAACACCTCAAACAACACACTCTCTTCTGGCAGCTGAATCACTAGAGCACTGACTTACTTCCCCTTCAGGTAACCAAATACTACATGGTATTGATCACTCCACACAAAATCTTAGTTTTTCCAAGTAAAATCTATCAATGGGGCTTTAACTTGATGTAAATCAGGTACAAACCTCTAATAATAGCCTACAAGACCAAATAAAATATACCTCGACCACATTCTTGGGTGTTTAACAAGAAATAACTACTTAAACCTTCGGTAGCTCTACTTCTAAACCTTCCTGAGACACCACATGCCCGATTAAATGAACCTCTCTTGTCCAGAACTTACACTAGGACAAATTTTTATAGATCTAGTGGCATCGAAGAGTGTGCAAGACAGTTCTGAGATGTTCATCTTGCTCCTCCTATAACTTCGAGTAGATTAAGATATAATCAATGAATACGATGATGAATTGATCTAGAAACTCATGAAACACAGATTTCATAATCCCTATGAAGATGAATGGTGCATTCATAACACCAAATTTCATGACTAGAAACTCGAAGTTCCCATACCTGTATTTGAAGGCAGATGTTGGGATATCACCCTCCTTCACCCCCAATTGGCTATATCTAAACTACAGATCGATCTTATAAAACCAAATATACCATATTAGCTGGTCAAAAAGATCATTTATCCTTGGAAGAGGGTAATGGTTTTTGATTGTCACTAGATTCAACCTCCGGTAGTCTATACACAACCTCATACTTTCATCTACCTTCTTTGAGAACAACATTGGAGAACCCCATTGAGACACACTAGACCAGATAAAACCCTTTTTCATCAAATAATATTTCTGAATCCTCAACTCCCACAACTCTGAAGGTTCTATCTGATAATGATCCATTAAAATTAGAGAATCACCAGGTTGTAAGTCTATCCTGAACTTAATATCACGTTTAGGGGGTAGCGTAAAAACCTCCTTGGGGAAAACATCTTGGAAATCTCTAATGAACCTGGAAACCTATACCATCCCAGCATCTACTAATTCTACCAAAAACTAAGACAAAAATAAAATAATGGTCTCTATATGCCGACTGCCCACCTGAAAACTTTGTTCACCGAAGAAAACCACACACTGACCATCCACATCCATAAACAAGACTATCCTCCAGAAGCTGTCGATAACATCACCTATATAATACAACTAGTCGATTCCAATGATAACATATTATGGTTTCATCTATAGTAAAAAATATTATCATAGGACTAATGCGACCCCATCATCAGTCTACACCCCCAACACACATCAAATAAGCTAGTTTGGACTCTGACTTCCATACTCAACACAAGGGGCATAGGAAATTAATATATTTCTAGTCCCAAATAATGGGATATAGAAATCACAATAAATGAGTATGAATCTTCTAAATCAAACAAGGCACAAAAAATATTATTTAACAAACCGATCGTACCTATGATGATCTTTGGCCCATATGGAACTGTTGTCTCTACTACATATAGCTGACCACACCCAATTCCTCTACCTCTCTACTGATGACCACCTCCATGACCATGGTTGAGTCGTGGTCTCTGAACATAAGGAACATACTGAGGTCAACCTCTACCTACTCTATCTCCCCTTGGTGGAGAAAAAACCTACTTCCCCTACTATTGAAATGGCCTCCCTGACAACTGTTGTTGAGGCTGACACTGATAATTCCCACCTCCACCAAACTGAGCACATGGAACCACTGGGAATTGGCTCTAGTGATGTCCATGAACCCACAACCAAAACCCACTAGAACAAAACCCCCAGGAAAAGCATGGAATCTACTAGCACCAGAAGGCTATAAAGGAAGCTTCTGAGGTTGACTTCCTTATGTTCAATACCTAGAAGGTCCTAGCGCCTGAGACCTACCACTAACAACTCTACCCCTCGAGGATCCCTTCTAGTTCACTTCCCATGGAAAACCTCCTTGTGAGTGCATCCTCTCAATCACCTCTTCCTTATTATAAAGCTCTAGATATATTGGCAATGTAAAAGGAGTAACTACATACTGGATAGAAGGATGGAGTACCTCCTCAAGACACCTTTCACGAGACTCCTAGTCTAGAAAAAGATCTAGGGAAAACACAGAATGTCTTTGAACCTCATTCATATCTCTCGCACTGACATACTCCCCTACTAAAGAGGAAAAAGCTCCTGCCTCTTTACTACCTTCATGTTTGATAAAAGGAATTCTACCCAAAACTCCTCCTAGAAGTCGATTCACAAATAAAATTCCTCCTTCCGCTCTCCCAGATACAGTGTCCATCGCTAACATAAAACTCCCCGCATCAGAATAATTGCTAAAGGGATCCAATACTCTTTCAAGGCTAGGATTAAACTAAAATCAATATCAAGATCCTCCATCTAGCTCTCTATTTCCATATCTAAAACACTACCCCCATACATCCCCAAATCATGTAACTGGAAGGCACACAATTTCCTCTACCACTGATCATCTTCCCCAACCGGATCAACCCTACGATGATCAACTAAATCGTCCTAGCGAACCTCAAGTGCCTGAGCTACATAAAAAAAATGACCAGGATCCATAGTTGAAAGGAAAACAAGGATTTCATAATCCCGAGTAGTATTTCATTTTATTTAAGATTCATTTAAACTTATTTAATTATTTCTATTATCCATTTAAACTTTCCCAAAACAACCCAATTAAAATAAGAACACAAGTCATTAAGATGCATCTAAATCTACTAGGTATCTACTCTATAAGCGGTGGAGCCTCACTTAGTCATTGGGTAGGCTTAAAGTCCTTACATCAGATCATGGGGGGGATAAAATCCTATGTCCTGGCTAGTCTTCCCTATCCTATGTCACTCACTAAGATTATCTGACACTATTTCCCTATCAACCCATGTAATCCTCATTGTTCCTAACTCCAAAATCCATCCTACATCTCAGCCTCCTCCTTTGATACCACTCTTTCATGATCCCATCCCTCTAAGGATTACCCACCTAGAATGTAAATAAAGAAAGAGATATGATAACACCCAAGTCCTTCCTCCAATAGGCCTTAGTTTGGTGACTAGAATTGAGGGTATAAAAGTCTCAAGTATGGGAGGAATTTCCCTCTATAATAATATAGGATTGGGAGATAAGAAGAATCATATATAAACAAATCCAAGACATAATATGAAAAGAAAAAACCAAACCATTCAGCATGCATGTATAAATAGAACTGATACAGATACAATAAAATCTCCAAAGTAAATACCCAAAAGTAAATCTAAAGCAGAGACACAGCAACTATCAATGATCCAAGCTAGAAAAGTCCAGCATGGTCCATGAAATCCTTCTAGAAACCTAAAAATAGTTTTATATACATAGAGTGATCATATAAGTATACTTAGTAGGAAAACCAAAGAATCTAGTGCATATGTGAAAGAAGAATACTAATGAACCTGTGAGAAAATAGCAGAACCAAATGACACCTAAATAGGAATAATAACCATCCCAATATCACCAAGGAATTATCACCAAATAATGCAAGACAATTAATATAATATAAGGTAAATAAAATCAATGATAAGGTACCCCAAACCACTTTCCCATTGATTATCTACTCTCACGCCCCAACGGAAACTGCCCTAGCGCTCCCACCTCTTCCGAATATACCACAACACATCTTTCCTGCACACACCTAATCCTCACAACACATCTCACCCGCACACACCTGGTACTCACAATACATCCTAAACACCCAAACCTGGGCCTCACAACATAGAACATAAAATCACATGTCATCCCAAAGACACCTGGGAAGGCACAGCACAACTCATCCCAAAGACACATGAGACACTGCATCACAACTTACCCCAAAGACACCTAGGATACTGCATCACAACTCATCCTGAAGACACATGGGATACCAAAGGTTCCATCTAATGCACTAACATACCTTAGAAATCACATCATGTGTAATACCTACCTCACCTAGAAGAGAGGGCAGGGAAGAGTGGGTGTCTAGCCATCCATCCTCTCACTAGGACGTTGGGAAAGATACCCTCACGTGACTATGTAGGTGTTCGGAACATAGTGCTCAATGTGGTTGGGGTTCTTATAGAAATAAAAAAAATGTACAAGTATATATATATAATATAAAATACTAAAGGCCAGCCTATGGGTCCAAAAATAAACAAAACAACTCAAAACATCGTCAATTTTATTGCCATATCTAAATTCATAACACCGCACAATATGTCACAAACCCCATTTCACATTTCCAAACAAAGTCATTTAATCATCCCATTCTTTTAATTATTTAGCATCAACCATGTTTAACCACACAACCCTCCATTTAATTATTCATTAACAGTTTCATCCCATTAGCCAAACCAACCTATGCCATTTTAAACACTAATAAATAATTATTTATTCATTCCACCACTACTCAGGCATCTAGCACAACAAAACCACATTTCACAAACAGCTCATCATTCCATCACCTCACCGCCCCAAAATCATGGACCAAAAACTATCACCTCACCACCCCAAAATCATAGTAAAAAAACCACACATTATCCCACATGCCCCAAACACACATCGTCATCCCACAAGAACGGCCACTCATCAAAACACATCAAGATCCCTTTAAAGATTTACAAAGGTCTTTTATCAAATTCCACTTTATTTTAGGGGTGTTATCACACAAACCAAAATCCTGGTGAAACCATTTCATTATCCAAGTATAATTAATTTACCAATTTCTATTTAGGTTGATATCATAATAATCACATCCAAAGAATAAATCATAGAAGATATATATGGTGCAAACAAAGCCCCCAATGGCCACAATTTTCATTAGGGAATCAACCCCCAAACAATCACAATATCACAAATAATATCAATTCTAGAAAAACTTGTGAATCAAACCCCATTTTCACATTCAATTCAATTAAAAAATTATTTATCTTTTATTAAGTTGTAAATACCATAATACATAGATAAAAAAAGTAAAACCCCTCCTACATGATACACAGCAAGGAGAAGCAATGGCATCCCTACCTCAAGGAATATTTTCAACTCACTATGCACTATAGGGTGAAGAAGAAATTTCCTAGAAACCACTATTGTATAAGAAACATGTCAATTAACTAACAATATACCAAGGGGTGGTCAAAAATGAAACCTAAATTCACCCCAAACCAAAGAAAAACCACCACAGTGGGTCCTCGAGATTAGAACAGAAGAAAAAGAAGTAGAAAGAGAGGATAACTCACCATGGATTGAAGAATAATCTCTAATGACCAACCACTGGGATCAACATATCAAAGAGGAAGGAAAAGGGATTAAATAACACCTTGGGGCACCTAAGGTTTTCCAAAAATGAGAGGAAGAAATATCCATGGCCGAATGAGTGAGAATTTGGTTGAAAAGAATTTTAAAATTTCACTCTATTGGGATATTACATGACATGAAGTCCCCTTTCATGTCATGTAATTCGCGGGGTTCGGTTTTTTCCAAAAAACACATCACATATTCATTTTATTATTTATATTTAAAACCTAATATATTGCACATTATGAAACCCTATTTCATGTCATTTAAAATATTTACTTGTCGTGAAACCCTATTTCACATCGTATAAAATTTTTATATATCATGAATTCTCCCTGCTTCCATCCTTCAGCAACCGAACTTCTCCAGACTTCCTCTCAACCTCCTCTGAACACCTCCAAAAACCAAAATTGAAAAAGTTACAAACCATGAAGGCATAGACCGTTACAAATATCCCCCATATTTCTATGAACCAAATATTTTATGATTATTTATTGTTATCTATATTTATCACTCTCCTCAAAATTTTTGGATTTTTCCAAATACCACAACTAAGACATAGTTTTCAAATATAGTGTTGATCTACTACTAATTGATTGTTATGAGTGATTTGTTAACTTCACTTAGGGTTATGTGACTTGGGTGGTGGGTTTTCTACTAGACCAAAGGTATCCCAATGTTCACATGTATTCTAATTATGACTCCACCTAGGTATACTCTATTTAAGTTCAAATTTATGAAAACTAATCCTTTTTTATTTTCTATTGAACTATTCATTTTAATTTCAAAAAAGATAAAAATCTTGAAATCTTTTGGATTCATCTTCTAGACAGCCCACACCAATTAAAAATCCTTAAATTATGATAGTCATTGGTGAATATAGTGGGTGATTTATCTGGATCAATAATCATATGAAATCCACAAATCATCTAATGGAAACCTGGTTGTACATTGAAATGGAAATTTCAAAGACTTGCAAAAGAGAATTAATTTAAAAGTAGGTGGTGATGACCATGTGTGGTAGAAAATTATATAAAATACTATTATTTGATTTTATTAAAGTTTCAATCTATAATTTCATGATAAGGGACACATTTTGGGACCAAGTTGAATATTCTCACCCTAAGAGGATGGGTTAAATCAATGTGCTTCCTGATTAAAAAAATTCCTTGATCATGTCTACCCCTTTGTTAGATATTATTCCCTAGTTTGATGGAACATGTTTAATATCTCACTCTTTATGGAACTCTTAATTAAAATGTACAAATATATAAATGTAAGGAAATAAAGGAGGTGATAATTTTACTTGGTTTTCCACAAAGGAATATATCCAAGGATAATGCACTGATGATGTGTAGATGTGAAAAAAAATAATTATCACACAATGTTCAGTGGGTATAATTTCAGTCACAGTCACTTTACATTAAGGCTCACTTACTTTACAAATTTAGGGCTTAGGAACTCTTCACCCAAGGGTAAATCCATATTCTTCCACTATATACACTTCTTTGGAGAAGGTTTTGACAATTTATAGTCTTGATGGTCTCTTTAATGGTTTATAGGCATGTGGGTCTACTAAATATCAATAAAGGCTGGTGAAACACATTTTATCTTCAAGTACATAATAGATGTGATTTTGATATGTACTTTGTTGCGCTTCTAATTAACGAAGTCTAGTTGAGATCAACTCCTTGTAAAGAGTTGAATCTATACCTTCCACTTCCAATGACAGATAAGAGTTTCCTGTTAATATGAGGATCAAATATTTATCTTTAGAATAATCATAGTAGTGACAACATATTCTAGATAAATATTATCCCACATTAGAATAATCTTGTAGTGATATGTCTTCTTCTTAAATGTTTGTATATAGAAATGGAATTATATCCTCTTATCCTTGTTTTCTCAAATAACTATATTTAAAATTGAGTACCTATTATTCTTCTTCTTTCTCATCACATACGAGATATTTCAATAGTGTATTACTTCTCTCCCTTCTTGACACTCTCTTTTCTATGTAAAATGGATATTAGGTATTTTTTATATTATATATTTTCAAGAAATGTTATTTTTAGTTTTTATAAACTCTTAAATCCTTTTAAACATTAATATAATAGTTGGGATCAATGTCATTTCCTATAATATTTCAAGATTATTCCATGTGTCCCACATGTCTAAATGTTTTAGAAGTTATCTAATTGGCTCAATCAATTCCCCAAATCTTGAGCCAAATATTATCTTTTTTTGAATTCAAAGAAAATATTCATTTATTTATATAAATTAACATATCATGGTGCAAGACACTAAATTGTGGAATAATATATTTTAATTATTTCTAGTTTACAAAATGATATCCTTTACTGCAATGTGATCCTCAGTCAAACTCTAGATCCACAATATGTATATAATATATCATTTAAAAATCTTCAAAAATCACAGTGTGATATTTTATATATCTTTCAATCTCAAATAGAATATACCATGACATATAACTTCATGGAACAAATCCATGCATCCTTATACAACAGATATTCCTATATTTTTTCCAAAATTTCACTTGTCACAGTATAGTGTACTCTGATGCAACATGATATTCCTAGATCTCAAAAAGTTATAGCATGGTGCATACACTATGACATGATCCCTTCATATATCATATTCTAAAGTCACGCCAATTTTTATCAGCCTCTCACTTTGGTGTGGCTTCATCATAAAATCCCCACTTCACCATATTTCTATTCTTAAATGAAATTCCTTTCAATGTGGTCATTACCTCACAGTGCAGCACCTCATTTATATTCAAAACAACCCTACTTCTACTTTTATTATCCCACATCTTCCCCTATAATGATGTTTAATATTACATGGACTTGTATTTACTCTTACATGATATTGTTTCAGTGTGGTTTGGTCCTTTATTGCACAATACCCTTCTATCTCTAGATTTATTATTATATAAAATCTATTTTATATTATGCATCCTTAAAACTTCCTAGATTAATCATATGTACCATCCTTCATGATTTGAGATACACCTTCGATTCATGATGTTCTTACTTCACCAAAACACTTCCATTATATACTAAATGATTTCATTTAAGCCTATTATTCTTACAATGCCTTAATCAACTATAATGATCAATATTTACCTCATCTAGAATCTATGAAAGCTAGATTGATCATCACACTTCAAACTTCTCATTCCATCTTCAATTATTGATCTCCCAAAGCCATGTGTTTAAATTTTATGAGTTTTCATACCACTAAGTATTTAAGGACTACTCTCCTGATCTTTAAACTCATCCACAAACATCAATGCCATATATAACAATTTCAATCATTCTCACACCACCATATATGGTTCCCATGTATGAGTAACCATCTTCATATTCATCACATCACTTTTAAGTTTACTTGAAGTTTCAACCTCTTAATCTCTAAAATTTATTCATCACCTTCAAAAAAATTACAATACCTCTAACATTAAATGACAACAAATCAAGCTAACAACTTGTGGTTTCAACATTCTACCCCTTCGGTTTTTTTTCAATTATACCGTAAATCCAACTCTATCATGTAACTCCAAATATATCGAAGAAATATATTTATTTATGGTGTATTTACCTCTCCCACTATGATAATAAAATTCAAAGGTCTTCTTTATCTATATTTACCTATTCATTTTCTCGCCCATTATCACAAAAATCTATTGGGGTATCTTCATCATAGCTTCTTCCTCACAAAACATGAACCATATTTGAAGAAACAAACATTCCCCTTAAATATACACTCCAAAGCTCTATCAATTATTAACCCATTTTTTATTTCATATTCATCTCCCCTTTTGGATTAGAATAAATGAACCCTGAGATATTTTATCCATTTGACCATATATTTTGTTTTAGAGAGTTATAACTCTCCCTTTGCTATACAACTCCTTTATTAATTATTATTAAATTATTTATAGCACTACTCCATTTATCAGTGCTATGAAAAGTGCTAATAAATGTTTCCTTTATCAGCGCTACTCTATTTATTGGCACTTTTATTTGGAACTGATAAAGTTTTCCTTTATCAGCTCTACTAAAAGCGCTCATAAATGGACTATTCATCAGCACTTTTCATAGCACTGATAAAGGACCCCTTAATTAGTTCTTTTAGTAGCACTGATAAAGGAAACATTTATCATAACTTTCAATAGCACTGATAAAGGGGTATATTTCAATGTGTTGTTAAATTTACAGCACACTGCAGAAGTAGAAACAACAGCAAAAAAAACAAATTCAAATACAGATTTTAAATAAAATAAAATTTACAATACAAATACAATAAAAAAACACTACATTATAGACATTAAAAACATTGGTTTATACAATTACTTGAGTAATTAAAAATTATCACATACATTCAAAAACATCAATGCTCATTTGTATTTGGCCCCAAACCCCCACTCAAGCTATTGTTGAGTGAACCACCCAAACTCGAGCAAAATAATTCACCTATATAAGAAAAAAAATTGTATGTTAGTAATACTATAAAGAAATAAATTAAACATAAAGTGTGAATTTTAAACTAATCTTTGATTCATACAAAGAACATCATGTATTGGATTGAGTTGCGGTTGATTCTTGCCTGTCACCCCATTTCTTGTTCATCTTCAAGAATTATCTCTATAAAAATTAACTAAATAAGTATAATATAAAAATTATAAGAAAATTAATTAATTAATTGAAAATAAAATGATGATACAAAAACCTGATATCATTTGGTCAGTTTTGGAAATTTGATGCACATTTTAAACTAAAATGGAACTTATATATTGAAAACATGCACTTCAAGTTATACTGACCACATCATGTGTCAGATTGATGAGCAGTCAATTTATATTTTTCAAAAATGACTTATGGATCATTTTCCAAAATAATCAAAAAAATATATGAATTTTTTTTCTTGGTTTTGATTATGTCACTTGTGTTCTTACTAAAATTTTATTTTAAACTGAAATCAAGCACTTTGAGTCATACCGATCACATCATTTTTCAGTTTGACATGAGACTGATTCCTATACTTTAAAAATTATTTATGAATGGTTTTCATAAATTATCAATAAAATCTATGTTTTTTTTTCTTGGTTTTCAGTGAGTGACACTTTTTGAACTAAAATTTCAATTTTAAACTGATAACGGACACTTTGAGTCATACCAAGAACATCATATTTCATATTGAGGTTAGGCTGATTTATACACATAAAAATGACTTGTGGAACATTTTTATAAATTATAAATATAATTAGAATGTTTTTATTGGTTTTGAATATGTCACTTTTATTTTTTAATAAAATTAATGTCAATTTTAAATAAAAATACACACTTGGAGTGATATTGGGCACACCGTACATCTGATTGAGGTGTGACTAATTCCTACACATCAAAAATGTCTTATGGATAATTTTCCTAAAGTATCAAAACAATGCGAATGTGATTTATGGGATTTGAGAATGTCATTTTTATTTTTTATTAAAATTTCATTTTAAATTGGAAACATGCACTTTGATTCATATCGATCACATCTTGTATGGTTTTTAATTGAGACTAATTCATATACATCATAAATGAATTATGAATTTTTTTCCCTAAATTATCAAGACAATCTGAGCTTGTTTTCCCAGTTCTCTATGAGTGACTTACTTTTTTATCTAAAATATCAATTTTAAACTAATAATGGACACATGGATACATACTAGTCACACTATACATCATATTGATATTTAGTTTATTTCTACACATAAAAATGACTTATGGATCATTTTCCTAAAGTATCAAAATAATACCAATGTGTATCCTTGGTTTTAACTATAAAACTTTTCTTTTTTGCTAAAATTAATGTCAAATTTAAATAAAAATACACACTCGGAGTCATACCATGTAATGTCCTAGATTTTCCATGTAAATTTTTGTAAAAATTTATATGGGATTATTTTGAGACCAAATTCAGAGACGGAACATTATTCTGAGGCCCAGGGTGCCTAGAATAAATGTTCAAACTATTTTTAAGTTCATCAAAAATAACATGCATGTACAGTTTAAATAACTTCTAAACGGGTTCCTGGATCGAAAATCTGAGGGCACCGTTGGGCTCAGAACAACGATTTTACTCTAGGTGGGTCCTAACATCGGTCGGTTCATGTTAGAAGGAAAAGTTAATTTATGGATGTTTTAAGTGAAAATGAAATACACTTAAAAAGTTATTTTATTTTATTTATTCAATGTTACGCAGTGAATCAGTAGTATTGCAATGCGGAAACTCAGCGACACTACAATGCAGCATTGTGTTAACACTGAAATGCATTAACATGTTCCCTCCATTAATCACAGGTAGGGACCAGCGTTAGAATTCATAATGATGGAGAATTCCTCCCTAGAGCCATAAAGTTTCCTTGAGTCAAGGAGAAGGAAGCTCTCCCACTGGAGACAATGAACAATGAACATCGACGAATGACAGATCGTGTACATATCGCCTTTAATGACAATTTTTTTCCTCCAGCTAATCCTCTTTCTAGGTAGGGGATCTATTTTTCTTCATGATTCCTTTCTTCATTCTTATTTCCAATAAAAAAAGTGTACCAACCCACAAACAGTTTGATCTGTAGTTCATTCATTCTTGTGGGATGGTTAAAAATGTTGGGTTAAAGGGGATGAATCTTATTAAACATTCTTTTGTTTCACTTTCATAATGTTGCTGACATGAATGAAACAAGACTGACCCAAAAAAAGTCCAAGGTACATTCTAAGGGTGTTCTTGTTCTCTTTCTCTCCCTCATTCTTGTGTTCTTTACTGACAGACCCCCATGGTCACTTTGAGGTTTTCTGGGAGGTTCCGAACATGACCAGACCACCAGAGCGACAACAAGATGATTTCGAGCCCAGGGAAATGAAGAACATGACCTGAGGGTAGCAGGAAGGATTCTGTTTTGAAAAATGGAGCACTATAGAGCGACCGGAAACCTGAAAAAGGAGATACACCTCTGGTGGTGGCATGCGATGGCGCAGCCACCCAGCAGCAGATGGCCAATGATGGAGGGTCCCACGGCGGTGTAGCAGCGGGCAGCGACAATAATCCATGACATCGAGTCGTAGTGGTGGGAGGACACAGCAGAGCTGCGAGTGCGAGCTGGTCACGCGGACCAGCCACATGAAACATATTCTGGCCACATTGACCTGGGGAGACGCTGCTAGTGGACCACGTGGATCTAGAGCGTATATGGCACATGCCACGTCCGGGTGGACCAAACCGGCCCACATTTGAGCAGGCCAGGCTGAAGTCAGGAGCAAGTTAGGCTAAAGCTGGTAGTAGTCTGGGCCCAACTAGGGTGGGCTGGATCCAGTGGGTTGGGATGGGTTAGGCTATTCTAAATGGGTCATACCAAACCCAGACCCAACGGACCCCTAAAAAACTTAAAGTCTCATAACTCTTAAACAGTGTGTCTGTTTGATGAGTCATTTGTGGAATTGGGACCCCACGATGAGGACGCCCTTTTGAGATACTCTACAAGAGTCTTCATGGAGTTTGGAATATGGCCTATTAGCTCGAGGAGTAGATGATCCTAAAGTGATCACACTAAGGATGGAATATTGTGACTCTTTGTGACCTATATGGAGTGTGTCTCATTCACCCATACTGAGTGTGTCTCTTATTCCCATACAAAGTGTGTCTCCTTCACCTAAATGGAGGTTTACTTCTATAGAGTGTGTCTCTTATGCCTACACTGATCGTATCTCTAATGCCTACATGGAGTGTGTCTCCTACACCTATGCGGAGTGTGTCTCCTACGAAGACCGGGAGTGTGTCTCCTTATATTTGGATATGCTTGGACTTTATTTGTATATGTATCCTAGTGTGAGTTAACTCTAGTGACTCTCTTGAATATAATTCTTAGTGGCTACACTTCATTTACCCCTTTAATAGTCTTCCTTGTGTTTTACCTTTGTGGTTTGGGGTTCTTAATGGGTATTATTTTACTCAACCCTGTATGGCCTTCGCCCACATGTGTCATGTCTTGTGTAGATGATTGATAGATTTGATGAATTCCTTGGTTGTTCAGAGATAGGTGGTGCTTCAGGGTGACCCGAAAGATGTGGTACTCTTCAGCGACATTAATACGGCTTATTGTACCTACCCTTTAGGTAGGGTTTTTGGCAGATGGATTCCAGGGTCTTGTACTTTTCTATTTCAATTGGTCTTGTATTCTGGACCATTTACCTTTATGTTTGTATTGTTAATCTTAGTGTTTGTTTTAGTGGGTTGGATATCTATTACTCATTTTTTTCCATTTCATTACTTGTTCTTGGGGATGGGTGCGTGTGTGCAAGTTTATAGGAAAATGCCTCCCATTTGTGGGAAATTTTTAATCAGCAATAGTCACCAGCCCCTATCCTATAGGAGGTGGGATTTGGGTAGTCATGACATGGGCCCCAGGGTATAGGTCGTAGTAGAGTGGTATTAGAGGGCGGTCGGTTTTGATTTTTTTTTTTGGGAAATAGTGTTAGGTGTTTCAAGTTTGGATTTCAGGTCAGGGAACCCAGTATTGGTGCAGTGGCCGACGTATCCATACACCAGGACCTTGAATTATGCTTTCCCAAATTGTACATGAAAACACTAGTTACATTGGAAATTAATGGTTCATTCATCATATAGGAATTGAGTGCATCCTCATGTCCTTCTTGAGTCAAAGTCATCCCACCAGGTATACTCTATTGACTGTGCTAAATCTGGTTCTGTTTCAGGATACTTCCACAAAGGCAGCCAGTCGGGATTCTGGGGTGTGACCATGAGGATGGTCCACTGAGCGATGAGGCATTGGTGTAGGGACTGTTTCTAGAGATATCACATCTTGGTGGTGTACCAATGATACCACCACCAATATACTAGTAGTTCCTATCGGCATTGTTGGTAAAGGATGCACATAGGACCAGTGCGTTTCATGAGTTCCAGAGACAGTGACCTCCAAGGTTCTGAGGTGAGATGGATCCTCAAGTACCTGAGGACTGGATGGAGGTGCTGACATGAGTTTTGCACCTATTGAGGATGCCTCTTGACCAGATGGTGGTCCTATCCATGAGTCTTCTATAGGGATCAGTGGGGATATGGCGAAGCTTGATGATCCAGACGCATGAGGAGGCGACCCTCTCCTGAACATAATTTGAGAGTCTCTTTAGGGAGGAGTTCTTTCTAGTGAAATTACGCTCTGTGCATATACAGAATCTCCTACATCTGTATCAATCAGAGAGATTCACGTATCTTTCTTGTAACTCTACAGACATGGTGCAGGACCCATTCTTCAGGGCTCGTACCTTCGAGTAGGGACTACACCGAGAGGTTAAGGCATCGATGGTATCCATTAGTATCCTTATGCATGCTGGAGTGCTGGAGCGAGATCTAATGGTAGATAGATTTCTTAAAAAGTAGGCATCGGTGGTGGGAGCTACCACCGGGTGCCAAGAAATAGGGTCTTTGGCAGCAGGTAGCTGAGAGCTAATGCAGGGGTCCAAGAGGACCAAACAGTCTAGGGGACAACCCCATAATATGGGATCAGTAGAGCAGGATGAGTGGTAGGTGGTGGATGGAGGTTCAAGGCACTACCACCGCCATCTCTAGGTGGTCCACCCTGAGCTTAGGGAGTTGTTGTACAGGGGCGATGCTAGCTCCATACGATGGAGGCTTATGATTCCAAGACTCCTAGGATGATTAGAGGTATGATCTGTGTCTTTTCCACCCTGGATTTAGTTTTGATAGACACGAGTTCCAGTCATTCCTTTCTCACCATGGCCCTTGTTCAAGACACGGGGATTCCAGTGGAACCGTTGACTCGATCCCTATGCTTATAGACTCCACTATTGGAGTAGATTTTAAAATTTCACACTAGTTATGATAGTGTGTCCTTACCCTTATGGGTGGGAGTTTCGGTTGGGATCTCCTGGTGGTAGCATCAAGACCTTACGATGTCATTCTGGGTATGGACAGGTTATCTATAGTTCATGATTAGATCAACTATTTTAGGTGCACAGTGCGGTGTGTCTGTGGATATGGGACCAAGTTTTCCTTTTTTGGTGAAAGGGAAACACATGAAGTGCATGATGGACTCTCACATAGGAGGTTATGGCCGATCACACATCAGTTGGCTAGCATGACCCTCAGTGCAGTGGATGATATGAGTCCTTGGATTCCTGCAGTGGTGTATGAGTATTATGACATCTTTCTGAAAGATGCTATAGGACTACCTCCTCATAGGGAGTTATACTTATGCATTAACTTGTACCCCAAGACAGCACCAATATCTACATCGGAATATCGGATGGCTTTAGTAGATCTTTGTGAATTGAGTGTATAGTTGGAGGACTTATAGAGTAAGGGCTTCGTGAGACCTAGTGTTTCACTATGGTAAGTCCTAGTTTTTTTTTCAAGAAGGAAGATGGAATCTTGAGGTTTTTTTAGGAAAACCTGCACCTAAATCAGGTGAATTTTAAGAATAAGTACCCACTATCGAGGATTGATGACCTCTTCAATCAGTTGAAGAGAGAGAGATGGTTCTCAAAGATAGACCTCGGATCAGGCTATCACCAGCTTTGAGTGCAGGATGATGACATTCTGAAGATAGATTTTAGGTGTTTCTACAACCACTATGAGTACTTAGTGATGTCTTTTGAAATGACCAAAACCCCAGTAGTGTTCATGGGACCAATGAATAGTATATTATATCCTTACCTATACTGGTTTGTAGTGGTATTTATTGATGAAATATTGGTGTACTCGGCATCCTAGGAGGAGTACATGATACACTTGAGGATGGTCGTGGACTTACTTCGAGAGAACCATATTTATGGGAAGCTCTCGAAGTGTCAATTCTAGATACGAGAGGTCAACTTTATGGGACACATCATTTTAGAGGCTAGAGTTGCAGTAGATCCAGCAAATATAGAGGTGGTTCTTGCTTGGGAGCCACCCAAAAATGTTACCAAGGTGTAGAGTTTACTTGGTTTGAATGGGTACTATTAAAGGTTCATGCCAGAATTTTCTAGATTATCAGCATCCATGACATTTTTTAAACAAAATGAGAAACCCTTCATGTGGAAAGAGAAGTGTCAAGAGATATTTTAGCAGCTGAGACAGAGTTTGAAGAGCACTCCCATCCTGAGATTTCCAGAGGAGGGTGTCAAGTACGTGGTGTTCTATGATGCATCAGAGACTAGGCTTGGTTGTGTCCTAATGCAGAGGCAAGCAGTGATTGCCTACGATTCATGGTAGTTGAAACCACATGAGAAGAACTATGAAACCCATGATTGGGAGTTGGTGGTAGTAGTCTTTGTATTGAATATTTGGTGACATTACCTTATGGGAGAGCGGTTTATCATCTACTCAAACCACAAAAGTATTAGGTATATCTTTTCACATAGGGATCTGAACCTAACACAATAACATTGGCTATAGTTCCTCCAAGACTATTACTTTGAAATAGTCTATACTTCTAGGAAGGTGAAAGTGGTGGTAGATCCTCTTAGTCGTAGATCGAGTTTACAGCTACTCAACGAGGCCTCAGAGCAGTTTGCCTCGCTTCAGATATCCTTCTTGGATGGAGATGAAGCAGCTTACCCTGAGTCAATGGTGTTTTCCCCTCCACTCTTACAGTGTGTGTGGGCGGAACAGCTCGGAGATACCAGCTATGAGACTACATGTTCTCAAATGTCTATAGGGAAGGCCCCTGATGGATATTCAAAAGGTGGGGAGCTAGTCTTTCTTTTTAGAGGACACACAGTTGTACTGGTGATGTTATGGGAGGAGTTGTTGAAGTATTTCCATACATAACCTTTGGTGGCACATCCAAGTGTGAAAAATATGTACCAAGACCTATTACGTCAGTTTTGGTGGTTGGGGATGAAGAAGGTAGTGGTGGATTTTGTCTTTAGATGCCTCACTTTTCAGAAAGTGAAGGTCGAGCACCAGGTTCCAATGGGTTTGAATCAACCCCCTGATGTGTCAAAGTGGAAGTGGGATGGAATATCAATGGAGTTCGTGATAGGTTTACTACATATGTCATGGGGGAATGATACCATCTGGGTGATCGTTTACCAAATCAACAAGTCAGACCACTTCCTAGCAATTCGGGAACAAGGTTCAGTAGAGAGCTTGGGACACCTCTATGTGTAGGATATAGTTCGAATCCATGTAGTCCCATATAAGATAGTCTTATATTGTAACGCATGATTTACATCTCAGTTTTGGAAGGTATTACAGGAGGCATTTTGGACTCAGCTACGCTTGAGGACAGCTTTCAACCTGTAGACAAACGATCAGATAGAGTGGAAAATTCAGGTTCTAGAGGATATGATATGTGCTTGCATCCTCAATTTTGTCCATATTTGTGAGGATCACCTACCCCTGGATAATTTTTCATACAACAAAATCTAAAAATCCACCATCGGTGTGGCACTGTTTGATGCCTTTTACGGGAAACCATGTAGGTTGCCACTTTGCTAGATTGAGCCCAGAGAGTCACCACTCATGGGCCCAGAGTTGGTGCAGGCTACTATGAAGAAGGTGTAGGTCATCTCGGAGAGAATGAAGACTGAATAGAGGCATCAAAATTCCTATGATGATAGGCTACAGAGACCCTTGGAGTTCAAGTTGGTATACCATGTATTCTTTTAGGTCTCTCCTTGACAAGGGATACATAGATTTTTCTAGGGTGGAAAGTTATATCTCGGGTTCATCGAACCTTTTCTGATACTGCGTAGAGTGGGAGAGGTGGTGTATTTCTTGGATCTACCTCTGTAGTTAGAGTAGGTGCATGATTTATTTCATGTATCCCAAATGAGGAGATACGTACATGATCCTTCACATTTCATTGATTGGGGCGGGCTGGATATTGATGATGGGGTGACTTTTGAGGAGTTCCTAGTGGAGATAGAGGATCAATAAGAGAGGACCCTCTGTGGGTGATCGATTTCTTTAGTGTTCGTTTGGTGGCAGTATAGGAATCTCCAAGAGAGAATGTGGGATCTGGAGTCTCTAATTCATGCTCGGTATCCCTATTTGTTTGTTTAGCCCGTGTTTTTGATTTCGGGGACATAAATCCCTAAGGTGGGGAGAATGTAATATCTCTTATTTTCTATATAAATTTCTTTTGAAAATTATATGGGATTATTTCGAGACTAGGCACAGATACGACATGTGATTTTGAGGCCCAGGGTGCCCAAAATAAATGTTTGAACTATTTTTAAGTTTATTAAAAATAGCACGTGTATACAATTTTAGTAACTTCTAAACGGGTTCCCAGATTAAAACTTTAAGGGCACCGTTGAGCTTAGAATAGCAAGTTTACTCTAGGTGGGTCCTAACATTAGCCAGCGTGGGTCAGCTGGAAAAGTTAATTTGTGGAAATTTTAAGAGAAAAATAAAATACACTTAAAAGTTATTTTATTTTATTTCTTCAATGTTATGCAGCGACTCGGTAGCACTGCGATGTGGTGACACAGCGACGCTACAATACTATGTCGTGGCAATGCTGAAATGCATTTAAAACACCAAAACACATTTAAAACACTAAACGCATTAATGTGTTTCTTACATTAATCACTGGAAGGACCCAACGTTAGCATTCATAATGCTGGAGAATTCCTCCCTGGATCCCTAAACTTTCCCTGAGGCAAGAAGAATGATGCTCTCCCACTAGTGACGACGAAGGACAAATGCCAACTAATGACAGATCAAGGATGTTTGTGGAAAGATCACCTTCAATGATAAATTCTTTCCCCTAACTAATCCTCTTTCTAGGTAGGGGGGCTATTTTTCTTCATGATTCTTTTCCTTGTTCTTATTTCCAATGATGAACGTAGACCAAACCACGAACATGTGGATCCTTAGTTCAATCGTTCTTATGGGATGGTTAAAAATGTGGGGTTAAAGGGGATGAATCTTATTAAACATTCTTTTGTTTTTCTTTCATAATTCCGCTAACAAGAATGGACAAGGATGACCCGAATAAGGCCAAGGTCCGTTATAAGGGTGTTCAAGTGATCTTTCTCTCTCTCATTCTTGCGTTCTTCATCGACGGACCCTCATGGTCATGTTGGGATTTTCCAAGAGGTTCATAATGTGACTGGACCCCTAGAACGAAGACAATATTATTTTGAGCCCATGGAGATGAAGAATGAGACTTGAGGGTAGCGGGTGTGATTCCATTTCGAGAAATGGAGCATTGGAGTGTGATCGTCAACCCATAAAATGAGAGATACTGCTGGCGGTGGTGCGTGGAAATCTGGACACCTAGTAGCAGATGGTTATCGGCTCGACGGATGGCAGTGGATTGGGCCACGGTGGTGCGGCCATGGGCACTGGCGATAAGTCGCAGTGGTGGGAGGATGCGGCTCCTCGAGCCACATCGAATGGAGGACCCGTGGTAAAGTCGCGGGTGCAATATGGTCATGTGGACTAGCCGTGTTGACCTAGGGAGATGTGGCCAGCGGGCCATGTGGAGCTGGAGTGGATGCGGCACTTGTCACATTCGAGCGGACCAGGATGAAGCCGGTAGGCCGAGTTGGAAACAGGCCCGGCCCAACCAGGGTAGGCCGGACCCGGTGGGTCGAGTCAGACCTGGCGAGTCCGGTGAGACGAGACCTAGGTCGGGTCAGGCCAGGTGGGACCTGAGTCAGGTAGGCCCAGACCCAGACCCAACCAGCCCCTTTTTACTTAAATGCCCATAACTCTCAAACTGTGTGTCTGGTTGATGAGATTTTTGTGGCATTTGGACCCTCATGATGAGGTGATTATTTTTAGATACTCTATGAGAGTTTTCATGTAGGTTAGTGTACAGCCTATTGGCTCAAGAAGTATGTTCTCCTAGAGAGATCACACTAAGGACGAAATCTTGTGACTGGTTGTGACCTATACAGAGTGTGTCTCTTGCACCCATACGGAGTGTGTCTCCTATGCAGTGTGTCTCGTATGCCTATATGGTGTGTATATTATATGGAGTGTGTCTCTTTCGCCCATTCAGTGTGTTTCTCTTATAGAGTGTGTCTTCTGGGCCTAAATAGAGGGTGTCTCCTATGGAGTGTGTCTTCGGCGCCTACACGGAGTGTATCTCATGTTCCTATGCAGAGTGTGTCTCCAATGAAGACCTGGAGTGTGTCTCTTTAGATTTGGATATTCTTGGACTTTCTTAGTATATGTATCCTGGTGTTAGATAACTCTAGTGACTCTCTTGACTGTACTTCTTAGAATCTACACTTTGTGAACCCCTTTAGTATTCTTCCTTGTGTTTCACATTTCGGGTTTGGGGTCCTTACTGAGTATTGTTTTACTCACCCCTGCACGTGATTCACCCGCACATGTCATGTCTTGTGCAGACGATCGATAGCTTTGACAGAGTCTTTAGTGGGCCAGAGATAGGTAGTGCTTTAGGGTGACCCGATGGATGTGCTATACTTCAGTGACATTTAGACGGCATATTGTACCTACCCTTTAGGTAGGTTTTTTAGTAGAGGGATTCTAGGAGCCTATAATCTTCTATTTCAGTTGGGCTCATATTCTGTCATGTTTACCTTTCAGTTTTTATTGTTACCCTCAGTGGTTGTTTTATTGGGTTGCATATTCGTTACTCAATGTTTTTAGTTTGAGTAATTATTCTTGGGGATGGGTGTGTGTGTGTGGGTTTATAGGAAAATGCCTCCCCTTTTTGGAAAATTACTACTCAATGTCAGTCGCCAGCCCCTGGCCTATGGGAGGTGGGCTTAGGGTAGTCACGGCATGGGCCCCGAGAGAAGGGTCGTGACATACCAGGCACACCATGCATCAGATTTTGGTGAGGCTGATTCCTACATATCAAAAATGACTTATGTATTTATTTCCTAAAGTATAAAAATAATATGAATTCATTTTATCAGTTTTGAGTATCTCACTTGTCTTTTTTACTAAAATTAATATCGATTTTAAATAAAAAGACACACTTGGAGTCATACTGGTAACGTAGTGCATTGGATTGAGTTATGGATGATTTATACTTGTTAAAAATGGAATATGTATAGTTTTCATAAAGTATAAAAATAATCCAAATACATTTTCTCAGTTTTGAGTATGTCACTTCTCTTTTTTACTAAAATTAATGTCAATTTTAACTAAAAAGTCATGCATGGAGTCATACTAGTCACGTTGTGCATCAGATTGAGGTGAGGTTGATTCCTACACATCACAAATGACTTATGACTCATTTTACTAAATTATAAAAACAATATGAATACATTTTATCATTTTTGAGTTTGTCACTTTTATTTTTTACTAAAATGTCATTTTAAACTAGAAACATGTACTTTGAGTCATACTGGTCACATCATGTGTCAGTTTTATGTGATACTGATTCATACACATCATAAATGACTTATGAGTCATTTTCCAAAATTATCAAGACAATCCAAGTGAATTTTCTCATTTTTCAGTGAGTGATACATTTTTTAAACTAAAATTTCAATTTTAAACTAATAATGGACACTTGTAGTCATACTAGGCACATCTTGCATTGGATTGAGATTTTGTTGATTCATATATTTGAAAAATTAATTATGGATCATTGTACTGAAGTATCAAAATAATGTAGATGTGTTTTATCTATTTTAAATATGTCACTTATCTTTTTTACTAAAATTAATGTCATCTTAAAATAAAAATATGCGCTTTGCATCATATCAGGCACACCGTGAAATAGATTGAGGTGTGGCTGATTACAAAATTTCAAAAATGACTTATTTATTATTTTACTAAAGTATAAAAAAATCAGAATTTTTTTTCTTAGTTTTGAGTATGTCACTTGTCTTTTTTAATAAAATTAATGTCAATTTTAAATAAAAAGACACACCTGGAGTCATATCTGTAACATTGTGTGTCTGATTGAGGTGAGTATGATTTCTACACATCCAAAATGATTTATGTATTATTTTACTAAAGTTTAAAAACAATTTGAATGTATTTTCCTGGTTTTTAGTATGGCACTTGTCTTTTTTACTAGAATGAATGTCAATTTTAAATAAAAATACACACTTGGAGTCATACTGATCACATAATGTGTCAGATTGAGGCACGGTTTATTCCTAAATATTAAAAATGAATTATGGATTATTTTAATCTAAAGTATCAAAACAATATGAATTTTTTTATTGGTTTTGAGTATGTCATTTTTATTTTTTACTAAAATGTAATTTTAAACTGGAAACACACACTTTGAGTCATAACAGTCACATCATGTGTCGGTTTGACATGAGAATTATTCCTACACATCATAAATTACTTATGAGTCATTTTTATAAATTATCAAGACAATCAGAGTGTTTTTTCGTGGTTTTAATTGAGTTACACACTTTTTGAACTAAAATGTCAATTTTAAACTGATAATAGACACTTTGAGTCATACCGGGCACACCGTGCATTAGATTGAGGTGTGGTTGATTCCTAAACATCAAAAATGACTTATAAATATTTTTAATAACGTATAAAAACAACAAAAATGTGTTTGTTTGGTTTTTATTATTTCACTTGTCTTTTTTACTAAAATTAATGTCAATTTTAAATAAAAAGACACACTTTGAGTCATACCGAGAGCAATATACATTAGATTGGGGTGTTTCTAATTAGTACATGTAAAAAATGACTTATGTATTGTTTTCATAAAGTATAAAAACAATTTTAATGTGTTTTCTAGGTTTTGAATATGTCACTTGTGTTTTTTTAATAAAATTAATGTCAATTTTAAATAAAAAAAAGAAACACTTTGAGTCATTCTAGTCACACTGTGTGTCTAATTGAGGTATGGCTAATACCTACACATCTAGAATGACTTATAGATAATTTTAATATAGTATCAAAATAATATGAATGTGTTTTATCAGTTTTGATTACAAAGTGATACCATCATCTCTCATAAAATTTGTATATATTGTAAATAAAGGGGCTAGAGAATATGATCAAAATGAAGAGAATTGTGAATGAAATGAATAAATACATATTTAAATACCACTTTATTTTTGGTATTTAAAAAAATAAAAATTATGATATTATTGAACCCACATTGGGTTATGTAGTATTTTTTTAATAAACATAAATGAGCATGAGGAAATAGTCCATTGTATCAATATGTGTTTATGAAAAAGGCTTAGAAGTGTTTTAAAAAACTAATCTCATATTAATAGGGTAATGAAATATGTCTATGTTATTTTGATAAATATAAATTAACATGATGGAAATTATATTTGAAGCATCAAATACATTTGATGAAGTGGGGGAGTTTGTTCCATATAGTGAGGTGAATGTGGATTACATTTATCTATAAAGGATCTATGAATAAAAATTGTGGGTTTTCATCATTTTTTTTATATGTTTCTACTTTATATTGAGATACACATGAATTATATTCAAAGAATTATGAATTGAGACACCACTCAAAGAATTATACAATTCAAGGTTTATATGCATAGTTAGACATGAAATATTTGGAGGACTATATATAGTGATTGATGTTATTATACTTAAGTGAATTAAAACTGATGATATATCAAATTAATATCTATAAAAATTCTTTTAAAGAGATTTTATGAATAAATACTAGTGAAGATCTGGAAGAATGGGTTTTTCCTAGAATAATAAACTCACTGAAGAGAAGAGGAAAAATCCATGGAGCACCAAGAATACTGAATGATGTATTGGGTGAAAGAATAATTTCTTATTATTTCTAAATAATATTTTATGTTTTTGAGAAGGCTAGGAGTTAAGTTGAAGATGTTTAGATTGAGTTTTATTGATGTCTAGAATATATATGTTGGAGTAGGAATTGTCTATGAAACAACTTCCAAATACTCATAAATTAATTTTTATGAGTCATACTTAACTTCAGATGATTCATGAAGGAATTTTTTAAGGTAAATTGGTATTTTTATGAGTCATACATGAATTCCCATGAGTCATAGAATTAATTTGGATGGGTGAAAAATGACTCTAGAAGTTTTATTTTCCACTTTAGATGAGTCTTTGTGGAGTTTATGTGTAAACATAAACATTGTATGATCCATTTCATACTTTGGATGAGTTAACCAAGACATTAAAAGAGTCATCAGTTACTTTGAAAAGTTAAATTGATACATATTATGGGTCTTTGGTTACTTCTAATGAGTGAAACAATAATTTATAATTGTAAATTATGACATAAAATAAGTTATCTACTTTGTGAGATTTAAAATAAATATATAGGAATAAATTCTATAATTATAGTATTAATATTATAATGAAGGGAATTATTTTAGATGATGTTGAGTTTTTTTATTAAAAAAATATCAAGATTAAAAAATGAGATCACAATTCAACCTGAGTCTGTAGAAAATAGATATGTTGAAAGGATTTCAGAATCAAACATGATGATGACAACCTATTGTCATCAAGTAACATGAATCACAACATTTTAAGTCTGTGATCCAAGATATGTTTGAATCTCGTGTGATTAAAATTATAAGTTGAAGTGTGAGTAGGTGATTATATTATACATATGAGTAAATCAATTTATACATAGGCATGTTTCTAATATTTAATAATCATCAATCACATGTTCATAGATATCATCTTCATCACAAAATCATCTTGTGTTTATACAATAGTGATTTTAGTATGTCTAAAGATAGTCCATCATCCTTAGGATCAATAAATTTTGATGTTTCTATAAAGATAAAGGTGATGATACAATTTGAAGAAGATAAATAAATTGTGAAGTTTCTAGGTAAGTGTGGTCTTTAATGTTTGAATTATCATGATGTAAAAACAATGATTCTATCATATGAATGATGATAATAAATGAGATAGTTATATACTAAATTAAGTGATTAATGGATAATAATGTCGGTCTTTTGTGTGACACCAATTAAGGAGTCTTGTTGTGCCAGTTTTATTGTATTATACCACACAATAATGATGTATTTTATATAATAAGTAATTATGGATGATTAAAGATGAGAATAAATTTCCATAATATCTTATGATATCTTGGAGAGCTATGAGACCAAATCTATAGGCTAATACTTCTAGAGAATTAACGTGCTAAGAAATGTGTATATTATATAAATGAAGTTTTAGTGAATGTATGAGAAAGAGAAGAATGAATGATGAGATTTCCACTACTGCATTATTACATATTATATAATTTGAAAAAGATAAAATAGAGTCTAAATATATAATCTAGTTCTAGATCATGTGTATTAAAGACAGTAAGAGAGACATAGTGTTATTCTTATGCATTGAAGAAGAAGAAGAAAATAAAAAATAGAGAAGCATCCATTCATGACCACTATTGATTATTTTTTTGGCTGAAGATAGTGATAGATTTAACCTATAATATTCTATTATGTATGTCTGGATAAGTTTAATATGCCCCACCTAATTACTATATATGAGGAAGAATATATCCCACATTTTTTATGTGACACAAGAGCTCTATTTTTTATCTACTTCACATTATTCAATACAAAAACCATATTTATATCCATTTTTAGAATAGTAAGTATGTTCCTGATTTATACCAAGTTGATTCCAAGATAATGGGTCCATGATCACACTCATTCCCTAGCTTCATTGGATAATAAATAGAAAGTTGTGAGTGATGGGTATGAAAATCACCATATAGTAGGGATATAGACTTCCTAATAAAGTTGAACCACAATAAAAATTTGAGGTTTTTATTTTGTGTTAATTACATTTTACTTTATATAAATCCAATTATGTATGATATAAATAAAGGTTGATAGGGAAATTGAGAGAGAAATTAATTATTTAAAAAAGCGAGGAGGTAATAAGGGGAAGAGTGAAAATATAAAATAATCAAATAGGATGAATGTTCATGTTAAATATATTAGTTAAGTCTCTCTAGGGAAAGTATTATTAATTTTATATTGGTATGTATTTATGGGGAATAATATGTATGTGTGTTTAGAATCACAAGGGATCAATATTGGAAGGAAAGTGTCCACAATATCTCAACTTAGATATCAACACAAAATGTATTACTTTAGAAAGAGATCTTTTATATGTACTAACTATGGATATATGGAAAGGAAATAAAATCATATAGTTGATGATGATACCTATTAGAGGACCTATATTCATATAGAAAGTTATAGGATGGATTGAAAGGTATAAAATTTTGTGTTTTGAAAAATAGATTTATGGAATTATAAGAATATGAAGATAGATTTTAATGACCGATGAATAAATTACCCATAGTTAACATTGATAATAAATAATTATAGTGTGAAAAAATAAATATAGAGTAAAATAGAGAATGAAAATTATAAAATAAAAACATCCAGTTCAAGTCATACTGTGAACATTGTGTATCGGATTGAGTTGCGGCTGATTGAGTATATGATGTTTGTTCTTCTTTCAACTGTTTGCACCAATATGGAAAAGAAATAAATGTTCCATTTGGATGGAAGAGTAAACCTCATGTTTTTTTAAACATATCATCCAAAAGAAACATGTTCTCTCTTTTTTAGCTTGCTGCAAATTGTTGAAGGAAAAAATATGACTTCCCAAAAGATCTGTGAAATAAATAAATAATTATTAGATAAAAATGATAAGGAAATTAACTTAAAAATAATAGATAAAATGGTGACAAAATTAAATAAATAATTTGTAGGAATTCACCTTTTCATGATGTCTGAATATATTCTTGACCTATTTATTTATTTCCATTATCTCAATTGTATCCTCAAAGTTCAATCTCTCATGAGCATGAGCAGCTTCGAACAAACCACCCCAACTTGAGAAAAAGAATCCACCTGTATGAGAAAGCTACTATTATGTTATTAATATTATAAAGAAAAAAAATTAAACATAAATATGAAATTATACATTAATAAAAGAATAATTTTAAACTGAAACCACACAATTTGATTCATACTGAGTACACTATGTATCGGATTAAGGTATGGTTGATTCTTATATGTCACAAATGACTGAGGGGTCATTTTCCTAAAGTATAAAAATAATATTAATGTTTTTTATTTGTTTTGAGTATATCAGTTGTCTTTTTTACTAAAATTAATATCACTTTTAAACTCAAACCACGCAATATGAATAATACTGGTCACACCATGCATCAGATTAATGTGCAGTCAATTCATACATATGAAAAATGAATTATGGATTTTTTTCCAAAATTTTGAAAATAATATGAGATCATTTTCATAGTTTTGTCTATTTTGACATGTTTTCTAAACTAAAAAGGCACATTTCTATTAAAAACGTGTACTTCATGTCATATTAACCACATCATGTCTCAAATTGAAGTTAGGTCAATTCTTATATGTGAGAAATGAATTATGGATCGTTGTCATAAATTTTTAAAACAATATGATCTTATTTTCTCATTTTTAACTATTTGATGTATGTTTTAAACTAAAATTACACTTTTGTATTGAAAAAATGTACTTTAATTCATACTGACCACATCATGTGTCGAATTGACATGCGGTCAATTCCTACACATCATAAATGACCTAAGGATCATTTCCCTAAATTTTTAAATAATATGAGATCATTTTATCAGTTTTGAGAATGTGATGTGTGTTTTGAACTAATATGAAAATTTAACAAAATAAGTATCAGATAAAAATGATAATTAAATTAAATATAAAATGTGGATAACATGATGAGAAATTTAACTAAATAAGTAGTAGGAAGTCACCTATTCATGATGCATGTATATATTCTCACACCATATATTATTCCCATTCATTTCTAAACAAATTTCTTTCCTCTATTATATTTATCCTTGAAAAAAATATCAAAAATAATATATAATAATTATGATACTAATTATTCACACCAAAAATATATTTATATGGTCATATCCCATATTAGATCACAAATATATCATGTAAGCACCTAAATTTTTTGTTGGAAAACATTCTAACACCATGTATGTCACCCACTCATCTCTAAAAAAAATTACTTCTTCTTTTGAGTACGAGGGTTTTTGTAAATCTTGGTAGTATTGAGAAAATATAGACAAAAAAAAGATTAAAAAAATGAAATTGTGATTACCTTTGGAAATTACCTGTTTGGGGATTCTGGTCTTTTTAATATTTATGATCTCTCTCATAAATTTTCAAACATAATATCAACAATCATGGTTATTATATTTCTTTAGACACTACAAAAACATCGACCAAAATAAGTAAATAGTTTTCAAATATATTTTGAAAGTTAAATATTTCTATATATACCTTAATTTGTTTCTATTTGAAGTAATCCATAGGATTTTTATATTCAATCGCTGACTTTATTCCTTGATTTAACCTATATTTAGCTACCACCCTGTGATAACAAAATTCTTGTTAAAACACAGAATGACATATATAATTTGAAGTTTACCTATAAAATATTGATTACAGTATATTAAAAATTCACAATACACATCATGTGTGGACATTTTGTTGGATATATATGCATTGGATCCAAAAAATAAATATTTATGGTATCTAGATTGATTGAAATCAGTATATAGTGCTTACTAAAAAAACAAAAACAAATAAGTAATGAAAAAAATAAAAATATATACTTTATGTGATTGGATTTTATATTTTTACCCCTATATTATAGGCATAAAAAATAATTTTTCACCTATTATTTTTTTTCAAACACATCATTTAGCTCATATTTTTTCTTCTCAATTTCTTCCTTCTACAAAGATGTTTCTAGCATAGAAATGATATAAGTATTAATGAATCAAAATCATGTGTCACACAGTTTTCCATTTATATAGTAGTAATATAAATTTCTATAGAAAATATGAATATTTACTAACTTTAATGAGCATATTATATTATTTTTTGGATATACCTATTATGAAAATGTACCTTATGTATGTATTCACAATTAAGACTCACAACCATTCAAACTTGAGAATCTCATTTATACTCTCGAGACCAACTGCATTTGTAAAAAAAGTTCCAAATATTTATTCTTCATATAGAATTTAAGACATATTTTCTTCTTTAAATTTGGTATATACATGAAGTTTTAATGATAATAAATGTTGCAGTGTAATTGGTGGGGAGAAGGTACTCCCAGAAGTTCCTTTTGATTTCTTGGTTGATTTACTAGATTCTCTTGATCTAACCTTCTGTTTCCCCATCGCTTTATCCATATGTAATACCATACCTCAATTTAGAACTTTTTTCATCAAATTTTATAGGTTTTTCATGTTAATTTTTAAAAAAAACATACCTCATGTGTCTTGATAATATTATATGGCCGTACTATGAAAGTTTCAATAACATCATTGACCATTGTAATATTTGGATCATCAAGTTGAATTGGAAAATTAGTGGTCAGCACTTAAGCTAACTCAATCCCCACTATCATGTGATATTTTTGGATTTATTTATTATGTATCTTATCTCCTGATATTTTATGCACCATACCCATCACAATAAGGTGGTTCATGGGTGTTGATAGATAGAAATCACATACAACTTTACCCTATTGAATTTTAGTAATATAAAGTCATCAAAAGTTGTTTAATTCACATTTAGGAGAAATTTTAATGAAAAAAATGATTAACTTGGCTAAGGTATGTGGTTGAGGGGAATTAGTAGAATTAAATGTAGTGAGGCCATTTGGTTGTTCATGTGTGGATATTTGTTCCACCTCCGATTCGCTTTGATCATTTCTCATATATTGGTCTTCCAATTGAAACCGGACAATAATATCTTACAAAGAATATATTTTTTCCCACAATCCTTTAATCATCTTATATTTATCTTCTTATGGTTTTCTATTCTCAAAATATGTTCTAGGATACCCTCCAAAGCCTAATCTTTTAATGTAACCATATTGTTCCAATCGCATCAAAGTTAATGGAAGTAGTTTTTCTTCTAGTATGGTCACTACTAATTCTTGTTTCTAAACTGTATAAAAAACATATAAAAATAAATAGATATTTTTATGTAATACTATTATTAATCATAATGAATTATTGGTATGGCATACTTACACATGTTCACCATATTGGTTTTTTGCCTTCATCAACTAGTTTACCCTCCTTATTTACATGATATTCCTTCCATAGCACGTGACATGGGATGGAAGTGACTTCGGATTTTGATTCATCAATATACATATAAAAAAAGAACATATTTTGTTTTATATACCATAAAAATTTTATTGTTTATTTAAAATACATACAAATCTATTCTCTAGTGAAGTATACCTCATCCTTACTTTCTAATAAGCATAAATTGGATTTTAGTCACATTCTTTATTTTCAACAATTCTTTTCTATTTCATATATTAAAAATTTTGAATCAAATTGGAAAAATAAATAATTTCAAATAATATATTATAAACTACAATGCACCTAAAATGATTTATCATCATGATGAATGATAAATGTATTCCATATTTTCTGTTTTATAATACAGGCATAAGTAACTGGTGGGTGGGTCTTTACTTTCTCCTCAACATCACTCAAATGAAATTTGGTAAGAAGAGTTCATAAGGCTCTGTGGAATTTTCCAGTGGCCATTAAGATATATTTCTTATAGGAATCATCTAAAATAAGTGAACTCTATAAAAATAATGAAAATTAAATCAAAGTTTTATTATATAATTTTTCGATAAAATAAATAAAGGTTATCATAACATTACAATTATATCTTCCTAAAGGGTTTCCTTCATTACAGGTTGTACATGGTTCTATGAATCTATATCAAATGGTGCATTCATCCTCGTTGTGATCCCAAAGTAACTAATGAATATTGACTTGTTGAGGTTAGCAGGTTTTCCATATTGATTCCATCCAGCCTCAAATTTTATTCTCTTATTTCTTCCATTGATAATTTTAGTCAACACTATTATGTTGTGTCGTTATTTTTTTTTCCATCAACATGTTGTTGATACCATAATAATTCTATAGTTTCAACATCAAGAACATGTTTTTCCTCGATATTGGTTACATCATCATGTTCATAAGACATTGTATGCATGAGTAGTCATAAATTTAGTTTAGATTATGTTAATACAGTAAAGAACACATAATATTATGAGGAAAATCATAGTGTATTAAAAATAATTTAACATTCTCATTGAAATCTTGTACTTTTTTAAGGTTGAAGGGATTTGGATCCTCTATCGAGAATCAAAATCCCCTCTTTGTGGTTCCCTCTAATGTATAAGGCATTGTATACATTGAACTACCATAAACTAATTGCGATCTCCTAATGAAAGGATTATCTTCAATTAATTTTTCATTTAAACCTACAGTTGTTTTATTTGTCGGTAGGACAATCGATGAATTATTTTTTTTATATGAGACATAAAATACTTACACTACTTGTGATTCCATTATGAAAAAATCATCATTTTCCCATTCCATAATAAAATTTACCTTTAAAAATCTCATTTCATCAACCTTCACTGCATTCCTATTGTCAACCGACTTGAAATGGAAAATCATCACTTGAAATGGTGTATAATCCAACTCATATATATATTCGATAATACTGAAATATGACATATTAAAATAAATTGGATTTCTATCCTTTGAACCAAATATATGCATAACTTCCACCACAGGTGTAGCTATAATATTTTTCATCATACTACAGTCATCATGTTATTTTGTATAGAATGTATAACCATTGATTACAAAACCATTATAAGATATAGGATTTTCATTTGGTCCCCTAGATATCCATTGAAGTCATTCAACAATTGAATTTGTATTTTTAGATAATTACTTATAAATATGGTCTCAGAACCATCCTATAAACAATTAATTATATGTATTTGATAACCATACTTCATCCCTAGATATATTCAAATCTCTAATCATTTTTTTGTGGGCATCAATGTATATATCAACATATTTAAAATTATGTAAAATATAAAGGTGTGCTTGCTTATACTCTATGATTATAATTTTAAAAACATCTATTCTATAAATCCATGTGCCTATAAGGTGCTCGTTATGATAAGACTTTGGTAGAATGATGTTATCAACATCTGATATGTAATCAGTACAAAATTCAATAACTTATTCAATAATATATCATTCTGCAATACAACCTTCCAGCCAACTATTATTCTTGACATATCCTTTCAAAATCTTCATATATCATTAAATGGGGTACATCCATCTCTAATGGTCAGGACCACATAGTTGAACCTCTCTAACAAAGTAAACCATTAGGTGGACCATTATATCAAAGAATAATGGTGGAAAGAATATCTATAATTCACATAATATGACTATAACCTCCTTATTCATGATTGTAAACTTCACCAAATCTACAAATTTATTGTATATGGATTTGAAAAAGAAGCATAGTCTGATTAATTTATGCCATGCATTTTTAGGTAGAATTTAATGTAAATCCATGGGTATTAAATCTTGTATCAAAAAATGACAGTCATATGATTTTAGTCCCTATAACTTTATATTATTCATTGAAATTACATTATTGATATTTTATTAATACCATTCTAGAACTTTTACACCATTAATGAAAATGAAAAATTGCAATTTTTCCTTTCTAGATAGATCGTAAGTAGCTAGAGGAAGAAAATTTCACCCTTTACCCTTCATTGGTGCCAACTCTTCCCTTATCCCCATGTAAATCATTTCCAACCTAGCCTAATTCTATATTTTTTTTTCTATAAACATTTATTAACATGCCAAAAACATTATAAAATACATTTTTTCTACATGCATGACATCAAGGAAATGTCTGACGTACAAAAAATTCCAATACGATAATTCAAAGAAATTTGATCTCTTTTTCCAACCTAATTTCAAAAGGTTTTTCAAAAATGGTTTACCAAAGAAAGTGCCAATATCTTTTACATTATCAAATAGTTGATCGCCTGTTAGTGGAGATGGTGTTTTACCTTATTCAGTATTCTCATCGAATGATGTTGTCCAGGGTCGGTATTTATGTCACTGAGGTAAAAATTTATGATGTCTTAAAAACACAGTCTTAGATGAATGTTTGAACTGGATTGAGTGTGTGGATTCCTTACAAATGGGACACCCCAACATTCATTTAATGTTATAACTTGAAAATTTTTCTTAAGCAGGAAAGTTTTTTATCTTCCAGTACAACATGGACCTCAATGTGAATTCTTCACTTCTATGAACATCGTACATTGTAACACCTATATCCAGCATCAATTTTAGATCTTTGGTCAATGGATCCAAATTTTCATCAATATCATTACCAGGTTATTTTGGTTTAGATATAAGCAAAGATAGCATAATGTATTTTCACTTCATGCATAACCATGGAGGTAAGTTATAATTTACCAACATGATGTACCATGTACTGTGAGTACTACTATATACAATAAAAGGATTTATTTTATCATTATATAATGAAATACAAAAGTTTCTCAAATCATTTTTGAATTTAGGATACTCATAATCAATTTTCTTACATTGAGGAGAGTCTTCTGGATGGCGTAGGTTCCCATATTTAATTTTTGTATCTATATTCTATGTTAATTGCCTCTTTATTTATTGACATCCATATAGTCTTATAAATCGTGAAATGATAGGAAATATCCATACATATTTCAAAGGACTTGATTTATCTTTATTATATCGATCTACTCCACACTTATAGCATTTTATGAGAGATTCATAGTCCTTACAAAATAATGTGAAATCATTTGGACAAGCATGTATTTTTTTAGAGATCATGCCCATTTAACATAGCATTCATTTAGCGAAACATGTTTAACAAGAAATTTCATTTTATTCAAGTAGGATATCATTCAGGATACTAAGTAGTTATGTAAATATCGTGTCGCTCCATATATTTTTATCTTTCAAATTATATAACTTCAATATAGCTAACAATGTTGTGTATTTAGTACAACCGGTATAAAATGGTCTCATAGAACAGATATTTAACTTCTCAAAAAACTATGGACAATCATGGAGGCTATCTTAAATTTCCATGTTCATTTATTCCATGTGATCTCCATTATCTATTACACTGGTATTCAAATAAAATGATCCATAAACTGTAGTATCATCCCAATCGGTGTGAACATCTAATTTTTTCCATGTTAACTCTAAAATTTATAGCTCTTATTTATTCCATGAAAAATAAAATGTTCTTGAAACTCTTATGGAGTAATGTTTATTGAATAACAACAACATAAACATGGAAAAAATTGAGAAGGTTTGTATGCATTCTCTTTTGAAAACTTGATGAACTCTTTAACTCCATCTTTATACTCTTTTTTCATACGATTAGCGTGCATCCATTTTCAATCCATATCATTAGGTTCATAATATATTAATTTTGTAAAAAAAATACACATAATATATTCATTATCAAAGTTGAAAGTCATAGATAATTCTAATAAGTAGAACCCAAAATGATCATTGGTACCTGGTATCCAATGACTACTGATCAAAGTAGTTCAAGCAATATAGGTGTATATCTAGAAGAGATGGGGGATGAGTTTCAAGAAACAAAATAAAATAATAACTATTCAAGAGATGAATTTGGTGAGGATGGCAGTTGTCTCTTAAATCTAAATGTTCCCGGGATGGGATTTAGTGAATCATTGGACAACATTTCTTAGTTTGTTGCCTAAATCTGAAAATTTTCTCTGGCACACAATGGTTTGACAGATGAGTTGATCATACAATAAATGTTCACAATGCCCTTAATCTCTTATACCCCTTTCCCCATTATAAATGGGTTGATATACATGATTGTCTTAGCTTAAGTATACAAGAACCACTATCCCTTGAATAGAATAATTATTGCACCAAGACTACAATATGCTCTCCCAATGGAAACAGATTCATGATTTCCTAGTCCCACTTATTTCAAACACCAGTGTGAGGCTCCTAGTTGGTATAAAAGGAATAAAATATCATGTTATTAATATTGATTCATGGTTTATGTCTCTATATGATGCAGTACTTGTATTCTTATAACACCCTAATATTTAAGTATGTGCATTCCTTTAAATAAATACTTTGTTGGATAAATTTTATAACACGCAACACTAAACTAAAATAAACTACAATATATCATATTATAGATAAAGGTAAACATTAATACATTATGAGTATAAAATGTGAAATATCATTATGAAAAATACTATAAGAATAAAACCTCAACAAATTAAAAAGATGTTAATATTTTTATTTATAAAAATATGTATTATAATTAGATATATATATTCATTTAAAATAATTATTTAATTTGTTATGATGCCATAGAATTGATTAAATTTAATGATGATGAGTAAAAAATATTATATTATTAAAATCATCAATGTTAAAAAGACATATTTTTCAAAGAAGTTTTTTTAAATTGGTGTGTATATTATCATAATAAAACATATATATTTACAAAAGTGCCACTTATTTGACTAAAAAAAGAAGGCCTCCTCCACCCCTTCAAAGATACACCCAAAAATTAAACTCTCCCCTATATTAATTCACCTTTTAATCATTGTATTTAAATCTATATTTCATAATATTTATTTTAAGGGGTTTTGATTCGAAAATTACCAAATCCTTAATGGTTTTCCATCTCAACTGGAGAATCAAGTGAATAAAGAGTGTGGGACTTCGTCAAAACAACTAAAGACCACAGACAAAACATATAAATCATCTTCCTAAGAATTAATGATAAAATAAGTGGATAACTTCCAAAAAATAGTTTTAGGGAAATATATTAATGAATAAAGAAATTAATGATCTTATAACTATGAATTAAAATCGTAAAAAATCTTATGAATGTGATGTTCAAGAAGGATTACATCTTAAGAATAATAATAAAATATGTAAGAAATTTGTGAAAATTTTCAATAGAGTTGGAATGCATTGGGGTACTTTCCAAAACAACTAGAAGAGACTCAAGAGGTTTATATTAGACTTGATAGTGACTCAAGAGGTTTCCCCACAACTAGAAGAGACTTGATTTGTTATAGGGTTACATTGGATTTGATGTTGGTATTTCATAAAACTAGTTTTCAGAATGACCATATAATCAAAACACACCACTAATCAAAGGCACACCACAAAAATATCACAAAATGACGGCATATCACAAACCTCAACCAAAATCAGATCCATCCATATCAATACATGATAATAAACCACATTCTTTTAAAGGAATTTTCTAGGTCCATTTATGAAATCAATCGCTCATTTTTTTTAATACCAAACCCATTTTTTTAAACATATTCCAAATTCCATATTGAAACTAACCTCTTTAAAAACACTTTTCAAGAGAGAGAAACTTTTTAAATTTCCACATATTAATTTAAAATTAAAAATATAATCTCAAAACCACTTTAAAAATTCAAAAGGATGAATTATGAATTTTTTTAAAACCTGCTTGAAATCTATTTTTTTAATTCCATTTAAAAATTGACCAATTATTTTCAAAACACGTAATGGGATATGAACCCCATTTTCTATAAAAACTAGTAGCATCAAGTGAAAAAAAATTTAAATCATATTAAAAATCATCAATAATAAATTAAAAGTTCAAAATAGTTTCTATGAAAATATGTACACTTTTAATTGTTTAAAACATTACAAGTTTACATTGAAATCACATCATGAGTTTCAAAACACTAAATCCATTTTAGTTCATTTTAAGGTAAAACCTTGTTTTTCATTTCAAAACCCACTTTAACATTTAAAAAAGGTTTTCTTTTTCAAAATTAGAATTTAAAATATGCTTGACCATAAAAATGATAAGTTGTAAACCACATAGTCTAAAGTAAATCATGATTATTAAACATTTCATAAACATTTTATAAATATGGTGTGAATAAAAAATAAAAAGACGAGACTAAATTAACAATTTAAATTCTAAAAGGATTGTCCTAGACTACCCGCTTAAATACTGAGGTTCCCATGGGATTATTTAAAAATCCAATAAAGGGACTATTAATTTATCAAAAACCAATTTTATCAAATATAACACACGAAGCCACAAATCCAAGCTTTCACATGCCATATAATTTATTCAAGAATCGACATAAAGAAATTTTTACAAATATTCATGACATGGAAAACTATTTTCCAAATGATCATGAGTTGTGATTTTTAAAGAAATTAAAAACATCATTTGATAACAAGAAATATATTTTAAGGATCACCTAGAATACCTCATTCAATAACATCATATTTTAAAAAAAATACTTAAAAGTTCAAAAAATTCCTCATGGTTACATATCATAAAAACTCTAAAGGCTTGATACTTCATTCCTTAATTTATCTCTTGACCAAAATGGGGTCTAAATCTTTATTCACCACACATTTTATTTTAAACTTATACTGAAACATTTTCACAATTCTTGGAATTTCAAGTATCACTTGAAATGCCAAGAAAAATCTTTATCAAAATGCTTTTCAAGGCCAATACATCATTTTAAATTGAAAATACAATTTTAAAGGGAAAATTGGACAATTTGACAAGTGAGTAGCTTGAAACCGTATTCAATCCATTATTTAAATATAGGAAACCCCATTTCTATCTATGAAAAAAAAAGTCAAAATCAAATTTCTTCCCTAGAAATCCAATGAGTATAATTAATACAATTATTAAATAACTAAAACACCAATATAATATCAATAAATCAATAGTTAGGAAATTAAAGAGTCAGGTATGGGGGAAAAACCTCGACCAAGAGAAAATGAAGAAACCCTCGAGAACAGAAAGAGGAGGACCCCAAGGGAAGACCACGTGCCCTAGAAATCAAAGTCACAACAAAAAACAGAATCCAAAACCCCCTAGGGTTTAGCCTGGTGTGTGCCCAATGAGGAAGAGGGTGAAAAAGAGAGGGAAAAAAATAAAAGGAAGATGATAAATTCGAGGAGGAGCGTAATTATAGGGGGTTTGTTGAACTCTAAGGGTGAGGTTTTGATAATCAAGGACTGTGAAATTGGGAACTCAAACAAGAAAGAAATGAGAGAGGAGGATAAAAAAATAACATAACTTGTATTCTAGACTTGATTTATCTGAGAGAAATTTGAGGAGGAGTGTCGGCAATAGTGTAATTCTGTAAAAGCGTCAGAATCACAACTAAAATCAGTGCAGGTAGGGTTCTTTTAAAAATAACAGTGAGGTTTGTATTAGCTCGATTTAGTACTGATAAAGATATACCTTTAGCAGTGCTAAAAAAGGACTGATAAAATCCATCTTTAACAAATATGAACTTTTAGCGCTGATAAAGATGTCTTTTATCAGTACTTTTTTAGCACTGCTAAAGGTATATATTTATTAGTTCTTGTTTAGCACTGATAAATATATATCTATATCAGCACTAAAGAAGGACTGATAAAATGCATAATTATATAAATAAAAATATAATTATAATTATAAATAGGAATATTAGTAACGGCGGGAAAGTACTGTAGTAGTACTGTAGCGTACTGTAGCAGTACTGTAGCGCACTATAGCGGCGGCAGGTCACTATAGTGGCGGCAGAGTACTGTAGCAGCGGTGGGTACTATACAGTACTATAGCAGCGTGGGTACTATAGCAGTACTATTCACAGAATGGGCTTTGGGCCAAAAAAATGGGCCTACTGGCCATGTAATGGGCTAAATGTCCACTGGGCCTTCGGGCTATGTAATGGGTCTCCCTCTACCCAGTTAAAGAGGTATTTTCTTTGCTTTAATAATAAATGAGGCTTCAGCCCCAACCTTTAAAATATATATATATATATATATATATATTAAATATATTAATTATTTAAATGTATTTATTATAGTTTTATAATTATTTAAATATATAATTATTTATTTATTATAATATAAATACTTTTTTAAAAAAAAATTTATATATTTATAATTTTTGTTATATAATTTTATGAATATAGTAAATATACATTTATAAATATATTTGCACATATATTTAAAATTATTTATATATAATTATAAATATACTTATATCATTATATATATTTATATCATTATATATATTTATATAATTATATATATATAATAAATATATATATATACAAATATATATATATATATAATTATAGTAAATATATTCAATATTTAAATATATTTATTATAATTTTATAATTATTTAAATATATAATTATTTAAATATATAATTATTTATTTATAATTATATAAATACTTTTTTAAAGAAAATATTCATATATTTATATCATTATATATATTTAAATAATTATATAAATATATTTAATAATTATATAAATATATTTAACAATTATATATAAATATAAATATAAATATAGTAAATATATTCTTTATTTAAATAAATTTATTCTAATTTTATAATTATTTATATATATATATAATTATTTATTTATAATTATATAAATAACTTTAAAAAATAATATTTATTTATTTATAATTATAAATATATAAATTTATAAATATAGTAAATATACATTTATAAATATATTTATTTATAAATATTTATTTAAAAATATATTTTTAACATTATTAATGAATATATAATCTTAAATTCATGAACGCTAAAAATGAGTGAAATTGAATAATTAAAAATGAGTACACTTTAAAAATATTGAAAAAATGAATAGGTTTTATTAATTAAATATAAATTATTAAAAAATATGGATATATATTGAAATAAATATGAATATATTTTGAAACTATTAAAACATAGTGTATATATATATATATTAGAAAATTATTAAATTCAAAAAAAAATAAAAAAAATATTAAAAATGAATAAATAATACCTAACTATAATAATATTGAGAATAAATAAATAAAATTTATTGATTAAAAACGTAATATATTAAATATATCATGTTACTAAATGAAATTCTAAAATGAATACCAAAATATGAATAAATTATATGAATATTAGGTGTATGTGTTTCTATATAAGATTTAATTAATTACGTAAATATTTTTGTGTGTGTGTGTGTGTATTGTATATAAAAATTAATTAATTATATATGTGAATGTGTAAAATCAATGTAACATATATTTTATATATGTTAAATTAAAAAATCCAATGATATTTAATTAATGTCCATTACTCAATACAATTAGTTAATGTTTTTAATTAATATTTATTTTTTATTATAAACCATTCTCCACTAAATATATGACTTATTTAATGTACGCGTAAATATTTTTGTATTATATAAATCATATTTTAGGAAATATTATATATTTATATATAGAAATATATATAAATATATTTCTATATTGAATGTATTAATGAATAATTATGTATAAACCCCCTTAAAAATGAATAAGACGGTGATATGTTTTTAATTATTACATTTTATTCATTTTATATATTTATATTTAATATATATTATTTATTTCCATTTATAATATATATATATATATATATTAAACTTATTCATTTTTATTAATAATTATTTCATTAATAAATTTTTAATTTATTTATTTTTAATTTTTTTTGTTTAATTGTTACAATTTATTCATTTTATATATCTATATTTAATATATACTATTTCTTAATATTTAAAATCTATATATATTTATATTAATTTTATTCATTTTTATCAATAATTATTTATTTATTAATTTTTTAAATATTTTTATTAATTTACTCATTTTTATTTTTTATTTTTTTAATTATTTAATTTTATTCATTTTATATATCTATATTTAATATATACTATTTATTAATATTTATAATTTATATATATATATATATAATTTATTCATTTTTATTAATAATTTTTTAATTAATAATCTTTTTAATATTTCTATTAATATACTCATTTTTAATTTTTATTTGTTTATTTACTTCATTTTATTAATTTTATATATCTATATTTAATATATTTTATTTATTAATATTTATAATTTATATATATATATTAAATTTATTAATAATTATTTAATTGAAAATTTAAATATTTTTTATTTTATTCCTTTTTAATTTTTACTTGTTTAATTATTTCAATTTTTATTATTTTTAATACTTGTATTTTTTATTGGTTTGTATAAAAAAATTGAAAATAAATAGTTTCATGTCTTATATTACCCGAATATGAAGGTGGGCAAAGGCTGGGTTAAGTATAGGTTGGGCCAAGGCCCACGTGGGCCTATGACGGGACCATATAGGTGTTTGCAGTATATGCGGGAGCCCATCCCTATAGAAATATTTTGAGCCATGGAAGCGGTGGAATAATATATAAAGGTGTGTCCTCCCATGCGTTATTTCGATGTGCGATCATCTGGCGATTGGGACCTTTATGAGTGCTAACAATAAAGCATTGATAAAAGGTGCCCTTTATTAGTGCTAGAAATAAAGTGATGATAAAGGGTAATTTTTATCAACACTGATAATGTTAATCCTTTATCAGTGATTTTTTCTAGCATTGATAATGGCTAGTGCTATTAAAGACCTGATTTGTAGTGGTGTGAGAAATCCTAATCATTTCTCTTCCAACAACAGCTCAACCACCCAACCCCTCTCCTCTCTGTTCTTCACTCCCAACGGCCAGATCTCAGTTGTTTGATCAAAATTCAAGTATCATTAGTCCTTAGGAGTCATTATGGGTGCTTATATTCATCCTCTTCCCTGTCTTTAGTTTTTATCTTGTAATTTCAATAGTTTCCATCAGTTGTTCCAAAATTTATGGCTTTTTTCAAGTTTTGATATTTTAACTTGTTGTAGCTGATTTGTTCAGTGATACTTGGAGAGTGAGCTTCCATTAGACCAAGGTAGGTAGTAGCTAACTAATCTCAATGGTTTGTGCTCATTTCATGTGAAATATGATATGTAGTCATGCCACCTATGTGTAATTAACCCAGAATTAAACTAAAATGTGTTCCCTTGACCATAATTGAGTAGGGTAAGTATGTTTAGGGCCAAAAATGGACCATTTGGTTGTTTTAAATTGAGGTATTAGTCATTGATGGCCCTGATATTAACATCAAATGAGTGTTACTTTGTACTTAGGTCCCCCATGGAGCTTCTTTGAGTTTTATTGAGGCACAATAGACCATAAATGGTTGCCTTTATCCCTCATTGAGATAGGGGAGGTGTAACTTGATATGGTCAGCCTGAGGCTCGCCTCCTAAGTATTTTTTTCTAGTTTCCCTAAATCCTTTTTCACTTATATTATTGGATAATGGGTGTTAGAAAAAATCCCATTTGAATGCTTTTTAGGATGTGTTTGTTGACAAGGTAGTTGAAGGAACTTTAAAAATAACTCATGAAGTCATAAAAAGCACATAGGATGAAGTATGGAGGTAAATTGGAAGTATTCTATTTGAATTCTATAAATTCTTGTTTTTATTAGTTTGAGAAAAATGAATAAGTCTTGAAACTGTGAGGGTTATTGGACTATTTTGTAAGGGTCTTCAGGGTAGCAGGAAGAGAAAAAATGGAAAATACATGACCATGTAAGATTCATTTGAAAACTCCTTTAGGGTCACTAAAAAATTCAATAGGGTCATTCTTGACCCTTTAAGAGTCCTTGAAATACTCTATAAGTGTCATTGGAAATTCTGTAAGAGACATTCCTAACTGCATAATAGTCATTTTTAGACTCCATAATGGTCATTGAAAATTCCATAACAGTCATTCCTAATATCATAAGAGTTATTTGTAGACTCCATAAGGATTATTAGAATTTTTTAAGAGTCATTCCAGGTAGTGTAAGAGTCATTTTAACATTTTATAAGGGTTATTTTGTGGTAAAGGAAAATTTCATAAGGTTCATCTCAGGAATTCCACAAGGGTAATTTTTTGGAAAAGATAAAAACTATAAGGCTCATCCCAGGGTAGAGGATCATCACATAAGGGTCATTCCCTTATCCATTTTTTAAATGTTGTCCAATAATAGTTTGATAGATATTTTATTAATCCTTAAAATATAATTAATGTTTTGATCGATGTAAGTGGATAAAATCATGTCAAAATCATTGGAGTATTATTTCATGGTTATTAAATGATTTAAATTCAAGTATGGTATGGATTTGTTGGATCTAGTTTTGAATAGATTACATGTCATGAATAGGGGAGTCGTGGTGTATAGGTTATAGCCATAGTTTTGATTTTAAATTTAAATATGGGTTTTGACCAAAGATTACATATCTAAATTTTCCCAAAATATTAGGTGATTTGGTTGCAATTCAAAACTGGAGTAAATCACACTACTAACATTGTAATTTTCAATTTAATATATGAAAATATTTCTCATGTGGATATTTGGTGTATAAAAATATTTTAAAAGAGAAATAAAAAAATAATATTATGAAAACTCTCTGGGGGAGAGAGAGATAGAAGATAGAGATATTTCAATTTAAAAGAACTGGGGAAAGGGAAGTGACATAGAGTTTCATGATTGTTATTTTGAGAACTAAAGATGAAAAATTCCAAGTACACACTTGAAAGATAGAATAATTCCAATTCAAGTGCTAGAAAGTTATTAAATAAGAATAAGGTGTCCAAGGATGTATCTCGGTGGAAGTTCATAAAAGTTTTGATGAGTGTTGAACTATCCCTAGTGTAATTTATAATTGTTGTTCATGAAGATAAACAAATTTAGAGGGGAAGTAGTGAGTTCCATATTGTAATAATAATGGTGAATTATTTATTTATTCTATAAAGGTTGTAAAACTAGTGGTTCAGTGTGGCTTATCCATATTATAAAATAAAAGAAGCGAGTTTAGTGTTTTAGGTGAATTGACACGCTGATTTTTCATACTCCATGGATTAGCTTGGTTTAGGAGAACTGAGTAAAAATAATATATGTCGCTCTTTTACTATTTTATTACTTCGTATTGACTATGATAAATAGAGAGGTTGTCCTATTAAAAGTGGAAAAATATCATTGTAAAAGGTTGTTTAAATAATTTATAATACCCTGATTTACCCCCCACCCCCACCTCTTAGGGTATTCACCTTGTTTGGGACCAAAAATTCGTATCATAGAAAATTTTCTTGGTGATTTTTTTCTCCCTAAAAAAATGATAAGGGTGGTTGTTAACTATAAGAGAGTTATGATCTTTGATGGAAAAAAAATTTTATTATGGAATAGTCAGATGCAACACTACTTCCAATCATTAGTAATGGATGTTTACATGGCTTCCATATATGGGATTTTGTCTAGTATAGAAAGAATAACACTATTAGAGAAATATATCAGAGTGATTGATGATTATGATAAATGATTCAATAGGTTAATAAGAGTTTTATATAATGTTATATTGATGAGTTGCCTCTTGTAGTTCTATTAGTAAATAGGATTTATGAAAATATAAAATATACCCTAGTGGCTAACCAGGGTCATCTCTCAAGGATCTGGTCCTAGAGACTCGCTATCCTAGCACTTATGAATGCTTCTGTTTGTTTTCAATTTTTTTAAAAGCATTAAATTTGGGTGGATTGAATAATTTAATAGTAAATGAAATGAAAATACATAACAAAATGAAATTAAATAAAGGATAAACCCCTAAATTTAACATAGTGATCCTTCATTATCTCATGGACTTGAATCACTGTCCTAATTTCTATATTCTCCAACTAGCTACACACAACCTCACTAACTAGATGGTTTAAATAGACTTCACACTCAAGAATAATCCCTAAGTGATCTAGTCATCATTCTCTAAAATGGGTAACAACCATGATTCTGTCCTGCCCAAACCACTGATCCCAATTATACATCACTAATTTTGATAGAGGAAGATCAAATGGTTTTTAATAGTATTAAGTGAAAAGGGAGAAATATGAGAGAGAGGTACAACCTTCTCCTTAGATCCTCAATCAACTAAATACCTAAAATAAAATAGAAATAAACATCTAGGTTTGTGGACTCTAGTTCACTAGTTTTCATCCATTGGGTGATCCTCAAGTTAGCCTCTATTCATAAATGGGAGTTTGAGAATCACCATTACTTCACAGAGGGAGAAACATGAATAAATGGGTAAGAAAATAATAGTGTAACAGAAATCGTAAATAGAATTTAATATAATTGTAGAAAACATACAAAATCCTATGATAATATAATTCAAGTAAAAAGTCATGGAATTGAATCCTCAATAAAATGTGAGAGGGTAAAATTTAAATTCATCATGTCATCTCTTTATTTCTCCTTCCTTCTCCCTAGTTTAGTATAGAACTAGTGACTTGTGATCCCCTTATTCATTAGATGGATTCCACATGCCTAATTCTAGGTTTTTGATTTCTTTGGTTGGGGTCTTGAATCTTCTAGCTCTTGGTCTTCATCCCTCCCATTATCTCATCCTTTTTCCTTAACTTAATGATCTCTACATGGTTCCTCTATTAGGGATCTCCCCAGTTTAGTTGAGCTAGTGAAAATAGTTTTTGATGAAAGTTTTCCATTTTAATAATTTCTATTTTTAATCCATGTGGAAAAGTGATTACCCTTCCATATCCTCTTTAAATACAGGAGAACCTTTCCACAGTTTCTAGGTTACCCTTACGTAGCTATAGGTTTAAATAGTACCTTTATATATAATCATTGTATCTTGAAATTACCTTTATATAGCCTTTGAAACCATAGGTGTTCCCTTACATGGCTTATGAAGTGAGGGGTGACCATTATTGTAAATGTCCATTCAGGATAATTATATCACTGAGAGGGAGAAGGGGTGAATCAGTGATACCTTTTTATTTTATGTTTCCTTGCAAATGAAACAACCTTCACCTCCTGTTAAATATTTATTTCCCTGTTGAAAACAAATCAAACACACATCCATAGGAACACAATTATTTAAAAGGTTCACTATTCAATAAGAATATATGTGTCCTTGTTATGGTTTTTAAATAATCCAATTCCATACAATCACCTATAAAAAAATATTTTTGTGTGGAATATAACGATTAGGATATTCCATTTCATTCGTGTAGAAATATGTAAATAATCCAATCATGTGTATGTTCCTTATATAAAAAATGATGTAATATAAAGTTTTGTAACAAAACATATTACTTGTGCTTATTTATCAAGTTCCAAAAATATATTATTTTAAAACAATTCTTCACTTTCTTACCCAAAAGCTGGTAATAATTTCTAGGACTTTTGATATAAAACTCAGTCCGATTTCCCAGTCTGATTTCTCAATACAGAAAATATATCTCTGTCAGAATATGGTTGAGAAAATTCTGAACACTTTCTTCCTCAATATATAAATCCTGATATGATAATCCTTCTCAATATGATAACCAGCTAAATACAATAATCATCTGAATACAATGCTCATCTGAATACATTGTAATCTCTTCTCTTATCCTTTTTCTTATGTCTGGAATGACTTTTTCAAGAAAAAATTTTGGAAACCCTTCTTCTCTCTAGATCTCTACCTTCTCTCTACCTTGTATGAACAATAATTCAATCAGAAAAGTACATTGTACTTTTTTCCTTCTATACACACCCCAAATTTGGTTTGGGTAGGATTCTCAAAAACTTTCTCGCTCAACCAAATTACCCGAATTTTCATGTCTCCTTAAATTTTGAGTACATCTTGTCTTCTTCAACGTTTCTCAACTCTTCTCATTTCTTCTTGATCAATCTCAAATATTCTAAAAAAATCATCCATCTTAAGAATTTATTTTAAAATACCAATCTGATTCTAATTTCCCATTCCAATTGTCGATACAATTATGTTACTATATGACAATTCTGATTTTTTTCATTGTGATAGTAGGATGAATCGGTATGAACTTCGATCAATGGATTTTGACCTAATAGGTAAAATCATTTGAAAACAAATCAGTGTTCTTATTTATTTTCTAAATATAATACCTATTAATTTCATTCTTTTAAGATTTATAACTTTTGGATTTTGTTCTGACTAAAAATCAGTACCTTCGAATTCTCACATTTTCCAAAAATCTTCCCAACCTTCAAATTTAAAGCTCCCCATTTTGACAACACATCTCCTTCACATTCTTTCCAAACTCAAGTCCAATTCCAATTTTGATTGTAATCCACCTCATTATGATGAATACAAATTTAATTCTCACCTGATAAATTATTTACTACACTGTTGATCAATCTCGGTCATTACGTTTTGAATCATCTTCAAAAGTGTCAAATCCTTTACCATCAGTCTTAATGTAAACAATTCATCCTTTGATGAATACAATGGTGAACTGAATATGATGGATCAGTATTCAATAACTTATTTCATTAAAAAACTTTTTCTTGTATCGTGACTTCCTTCATGACTTTGAATACATTTGAGATCAACTTTAGCATCGTCTGACTTACAATGGAAATTATTGTACCTTCCCATTCCTCCAGAAACATATTTCTTTCCTGCTCAACCTGAATATGATTGATATGATTACGATGAGACCTAATATGATCGAAAATATCTCTTTCAGTCCCCCTTTCTTTCATCAAGCTTAAATCACAAGTTTTACAACTTACTTATGATTTAATAGAACTCTATTTTATCAAAAAAAAATAGAACTCTAATATCAGTAAAGCATCATCACATTTGTTTTATCATAGCCATATAGAATCTGATTAATTTCCATTACGATCAATCCTTTCATTCCAAATTCAGTGTGAATTCGATGAGCCTTTTCTTCTAGACAGCTTCTCCTAGATACGATGGAACTTTTAAAACATTGTAAGTCCAATTCTCTGAATATAATGATCATTCCAATTTTCAACAAATACAAAGTGATTTAATTTTCCTTTATTTTAAAACTTTCTTGACAGCAAAATACAATACCTAAAAATGATCACCTTCCTTATCATCTTTGTTTTAAAAATGATAACCTTCCCTATCATCTTAGTTATAACATTTATTCAATTCTTAGTACCTTTATGTAAGTAATGGAATTATCCTACTACCCTTATGAAATGAATCTTCGCACATATGTTAGCCCTGGAATACACCTACATAGGTTCCCATGACACCTACATTGGCCAAATGACACTTATGAAGTATCTCTTCAGATATAAATTGGTCTCTATCATATCTATGTAGATGATGGATGATACCTAAATTGGTAATATTTTTCTAAATTTCATCCTCCGTGACACTTACACTGAGCATCACTACATGTACGTGGGTCCTTAAATGACACATAAATTGGAAATCCTTTTCTATTTTCTATCTTTGACCTACACATAATGAAAATAGAAATAAATGTTGTATTTTTATGGTCAATTAAAAATTGAATTAAACAACTTAATAACATGATAAAAATACTTTTTAAAATTTAAAACCATAACCATATTAATGTATGGGTTCTTTAATTAATCTATATATAAATAAAATCACTAAAAATCATGATTTGATCCATTTATCTAATAAAGTCTGGATTTCAAAAAAGTAACAAAAATAAATTAATTTCCTAGATCTTATCTATATAAGGAGGCTAATTATCAATGAAAGTATATTTAACATTAGGAAATTATATCTCTATTCAATCCCCCGCACTTACACTATTTCACTTCTAGAAAATACAAATAATTCAACCTATTGAAAATACTATCCCACCTAGGTTCAAACACACACACTAGTAATGAGAGAAAGAAAATACTCTTCCATCATTGAGAATAGAATGCCTCCTATATGAATTAATATACTGTATTACTTCAATCTAAGTCAAATTTCCAATTCTAGGAGTGAAATAAATTGATTTAAATGCAGGTAAAATTTTAACAAGAATAACTTTAAATTTTCACTATCCCATAGGTTCCTTGTACCAAAGATCCATTTTCCACTTTCTTGATTTAATTCAAATGATATTATTATAATTCAATTTCCCCCTTCTTAATTTAGGTTCAATATTCTCTTCACCTTAAATCCATTAATTTTTTTATAATTAAGCACTTATTGAATTTTTTATAACCATGTATTGGGTAAATAACTTATTAAATGTACATAGGGATTTTTTTACTCACACGCCTGATGTTTAATCATCTCAAAACTTCATTATGGGATCCCCATTGTCCATTTTACTCTAGTTTAAAAGGACTTATATGACTATATTTTGATTGGTCTCCCTAATTTTATATTTTTTATAATGGATAAGTTACATAGGTTTGAGTTCAAAAATCTAGTTTCCTCACGTTACTATTCTAATTCCACTTCAACCTTTTCAATCACATTCATTTTCCTAGTTATAAAATAGAATTTTCCAAAAAATATAAGTTGAATTCACTTAGTAATCTTAAAAATCCATAATTTTATAATTATTTAAATCCTCAATACCATCATAAAATCATTACTAGGTAGTACATTAACTAAAATAAATGGATCAAATCATGATTTTTAGTGATTTTATTAATCATTAGATTAATTAAAGAATTCATACATTAATATGGATTTGAATCTCCTCCCCCACACTTATTCATTAATTCCCATTCAATTTTATCCAAAATTTACAAATAATTTCAATGAATAAATATTTATGAAAGGATATAAACAATAAGGTGTTTATTTTTTTAGCGGTTTAGAGTTAATCTATCCCTTTGGTGATTTGTAGATATATTTAAGCTAGAATAATAGGTTTTTTATACTTTTTTAAACCTATATAAAATAAAATTGTACATGAGAAATTGTATTAAAATCTCTAAGGAAATAAAGAAAACTAAAGGAAACTTGGTTTGACCCCCAAGTGGGTACTAAGTTTTTACTTACCCTGGTGGGTAGTTCTAATTATTAACCCTGTCAGAATGTGGGTTTGGTTTCCTTAATAAAAACCAAAAAAATTCATTTTTACCAATATCCATTAGTGGTAACTAGTTTTGGATAACTCCATGAAAAAATTAAAGTGTTCTCATCCCTAAAATTAAATAAAGAGAGAAATACTGTAAGGGGGGGATATAGAATATAAATGGACTCCCTATTATTTGATATACCCTCCTCTAGTAATTTTTAATGGTGATTTTGAGGAGGTAGTGGCTTCACCATAGGTATTGAAGCTTCTTATTCATCATTCACTTATTTTTTTGTACTTTTTTCCACTATACAGGGATGGTTGTATGTTTTTTCCTTCAAAATGGATAGAATGTAGGTGTGTTCCAGCTTGTCTATCCACTGGTGTAACTTATTATTGAGAATATCTAAGAATATTGTCAAATAAAATTTTATCCATCTCTTCTTATTCAATCTAAGAATCCTCTCCCTCTATTTATATTTTTATATTATTTTCAATGGTGGTTTCCTCGGGTTATTATTTATCACTATCTAGGGTTGTGTACAACTCGTCCAGGCCTATAAATTCAGTATAAATAGGGTTATATTGTAATTTAGTAGTGAAAAATAAAAAAATGAATAAAAATGAAATTATACTCCCTTGGGTGGATTTTCCATGAGATCTTGCTCTTGAAGGCATGCCTCCGAACTTGTTTCTTTAGGAGAGGGTAGTGGATCTAGTAGTTTTTCTTCAAATACCATAATCACTTCTTCTTCTTCTTATTCCAATACATACTCCATTGATATTGAATCTATACCATTAAAACCCAATGGTTTGGTTTTAAAATGAATGTTGTGAAATTTTAAATACAATAGAGTCAATAGTTAGGTCATCCCCCTCCAATGTTACAGCTGGAAGTAATATCTACTTCATGATATCCTTAAGACTAATCATAGAAATGCATGGGAGAGAAAGTTCTTCCAGTTGCGTTTCTACCTTTATAGTTGAGATTATTAGGGTCTTCATGTAACAACCCCAGCTCTAGTAACCTAGAGCCAGTTCCTACTTTATTACATTGGCATAAAATACAAGGGATCACTTCACCAAGAATCGATCAGTTTAGTAGTCTTGAAGAACTGGATGCATACATGATTCCACTTTTATGTTGGAAATAAAATATAAAACATAACAAAAGAAAATACCATGCATCCTTGAAACTCATCCATAGATTCCTTCTTCATATCCTAGTGAAATCAAAATAAAATAAGATTGAGCACAACACTCAGTAAGGGTTTCATAAAATGGAAGCTATCATGAATAAATAAGGAATAATTAATATGGAAAGGTAAATAATTGAAATCAAATTCCATTTAATCAATAACTTGATCATGAAATGCGTCCATAGATAATATCAAATTAATAATATCATAAAAAATATTAACTGAATTCTTAATAAATGAAATGAATAATGTCAGACATCTTGATCAAGTCCTAATGCCAATATATTTTGAAATATGGGTAGGTATACACCAAAACCTAATTTAATAAGTTTATCCAACTAGTTTGCCTCATGACACCTATCGATGCATCAAAGGTATATCTAAAACTAGTCCCCACCCATAACCACATGTCTAATTCATTCCTCGTATATTGAATAATAAATTTAATTTATAAACAATATGTATTATCAATAAATATGTGTATTGAGTAAAGAATATAAAATATCAATATTTCCCTAATCAATCAAGTAACTTCATAGTAAAATACCATATGTAGAAATGGTATATGGTTTAAGCAATAAGAATATCCATTATACAAATAATATAGACATGGAAGATAAATGTAATGTATAATTAAATATGATCACAAGAAAGTGAATATTTCAAGATAAATTTAATGATTATAAAATTAATCAAGAGATGAAATATGGTCATCAATTCATCAAAAATGTAGATTTTGTAATAAAATCAAGTCTTCTGGAGAATAGAAGAAAATGGAAGAGAAATATTTAAAATAAACTTTCATTAAATAATTTTCTTTGTAAAACCATGGGATATTTATAGAATAAGTTTAATGTCATAAAATGGTTATGGTGGTAGAAAAATATATTAACGTCATATACATTAAAAATATACATTCCTTTTTTCCTTTTTAAAAAATTAAAAAAATAACCCTTTTGGAAATATCAGAATGATTCCATTCAAACCTTATAAAAAGTCAAGGATAGCATAAAATTTCCTTAATAAAACATTTGAGTAAATATAAATGACTTTTTAAAAATAATTTGGAAAAATATGTAAATGGAAAAATATATATACCCAATAAAAAATAAAAATCATCTTTTCTTTTAAACATTTCATTGCTTGATTCAACTTCCAAAGAGAGAAAATTTTGGGAGAAAACATGGAAAATCATTAAATATATAAAGAATAAGAAAATATCTGGATTTTATAAAGGATAAATTATAATATTACTTAAATGAAAATATAATCAATCCCAAAAAAATAAGATTGTAAAATAAATTCTTACCTTTTTGGTAACATTTAAATTATAACCCCTTGAAAGGGTAAACTTGAATTGAAACATTAATTTACATGAATAAATATATATTCATTTTTTACACATCAAAGTGGTATTATATACACCACATAAAATAAAATTGGTTCATAATAACAAATATGTCTTAATAGAGTGTAAATTTAGATGAAATCTCTTACCTCGTGTCTCCACTTAGTTGAATATGATTTAACCTCCTGTATAATAAATTTAGATTTATTAAAATTGCATAATATAACCATATAAAAATCTATAATATCATATATTATCCACTTATAATATCTTATCACCTCTTCGTTGACACTTTTTTATTATTATAATTGTTTCAGGTGACAACTATTTAGTTTTCTCATACATGTTTCATCATAGAAGTTTTGGTTCTTGTACATAGGTTATTGTTGTATAAGAATCAGGCTTTTCTTCGGGTATGGAACCTTTAGTTTTCATTTTAATTCCTTTTATTTTTCCCTTATAATAATTCCTAATGAGGTTTTGGAGGAAATGAGGGTATCTGGGGCTTATTCATAGCTCGAAACCTAAATTTTGGAGGAAACAGTTGGGTCTCACGGTTAATAGAAACTATGTAGACCAGGTCACACAGTTTTTTTAAACTATACGGGGTGGTCTAGTGCTTTATTTGGGGTTTCAAAATTTGTTCTAACTATGCATCCTAGGTTGCACGATCATTCAAGTATTATATGTCCCATTATATAGGGGTTTTTCATGGGTTGTGCATGGTTATTCAAACCATACACCTAGCCCATATGAGGGGTCTCTTGGGGTAGTTCAAGGTGCATGGTTGGAGAATGGTTTGGCCAACCATGCAGAAAAACCATGCTCCCTTTAAAAAGTGGTCAAATGACCATTTTTTCCTTAAAAAATATATTTTTCTCACCCTTTTCACCTCTCATTTCCAATGTGAAGCACCTCCTCCTCCATGAGAGCACCTGAGGTTTCTTAACCTAGGCTTTGGGAGATCTTCTCTATCCAACCTTCAAATCAAGATTATTTTGTCATGTTGGATTTCTACTAGTGATCTCTTTTTTATTTGATCTCTTTTCAACGTTATTATTCCTATTGAAGGATTTGTTTTAGTGTGAGCTCATATAACCTATTTTCAAGGTGTTTTTGTATTTTTCCATTTTCTTTCAATCCAGGCCAAACTAAGGGTTGATATTGGACAGGGAATCTACTATAGGAATAAGGTAGGTGGTATATGAATTTTTCCTTAAATTATCACCATTTATAAATTTTCATCGTTGTGCGCACATCAGTTTCACTAGGCATTGCTCCTAAAATTCATCTACTTTAAATTAAATAATCTAAATTTTAATATAAATCCATAATGACCCATTTTTACATCATTATTGGTTGATACCTCATGTTAAGTACCCCAACTAGGTTGAATTCATTGTTATGTTTTTAGTGACCCTTATTGTGGTTACCTGATACACTGTTTGGGTGTGCTAGACTTTAACCCTATTATGGTAAGTCATTTTAATTAAATGAACTATAAATCATTAAATGGAAAGTATATACATTTATATATCACTTGGCCTTGATAAATTGTAATGTAATTGGAAATTGGTTGCATGTCCCTATTAAACTTGTCACTTGGGATGAAAGGTAATGGAATGAATCGTATGAATGGTAATTAGCATGATTATTACATGGCCTGTGATATCTTATGAATATATTTATGAAATGAGTATACAGTACATATTTTATATGGACTATTTCCATCATTATAGGAGTGGTAAGACTTGAGCCTGACTTGGATTCTTGAGTGAATTCCTTGAGCAATCAAAGGATGCCATTCTGATTCGTTGAGTTAGTTTCCAAGGATATAACCACCTTGGAACTCTATACCTATATATTATATGATTCCTAGAATGACCCCATAGGATACCTATCCTTCTTTATAAATTATAATGCCTTGGATGCACTCATTATATTTGGTGTGATGTCTTAGGACATGTGACACCTTGTATTATTCTCCTTGGGATCTAGTTATTCTTATCCTATGATTTACTTTGGACTTGATCCATGAAATTGGTTAGATATATTTCTAGTGGAATACCTTGGGTGTATCTTTTAGATTACACTTATCCACTTAATTCTAGAACTCATGGTTGTGCACCGTGAGCTATCCTAGCCTTCTAAGATCATGGATGCCATGGTTTCTCCTCAGATTCTCTTTTATTATGATCATCATTATTACCCCATGGTCACATTACTATATTACTTAACCCTTGATTAAATGAATTAATTATTATAGGCTTATAGACATCCAACTTAGGTTGAAGCAAGTATGGTTGACCAGGTGTCCCATGAGGGGCCTAAGCTCGACTTGGGTTATATTTATTTATTTTTTTACTTTGTTATATCTACTCACTATTACTATTTATATTCAAAGAATGGATTTTTATAGACACCATTAGTGGTGTCCTAATAAGTTTATCTCACACCCTATCCGAGCCACCGATGGTGACTAGGAAGATTGTATGATTTCATATGTGGATAAGGGGAAGCATCCAGTCGTGGATGCATGATTTATTGTACTAATATGGGAGCTTTGTAGTCGATGATCAGGCCAGTGATCAGGATGATTGGGTAGTTTTTTATCTTTTTGATTATTTGTGTATGCATGCTCTCATGTATGCATGTTATTTTTGTATAGATATGAAATCATTATTGTATATGGTATTTTTTAGCTTTTGAGTTGATTATGTATGAATGAGATGTTTGTGCTCATTATCATGTATTTTCCATTATTATTGCTTTCGTTGGTTATTTATATATTGTTTACCACTATGTTCCACTCAATTCATGAGGGTATATCCTCCCCAACATACCAACTTAGACCCTCTTTGTGAGTTTATAGTCTCTATCATAAGGGGAGGTGCACTTGAGTCTATGTGGCCAATCAGTTCAGATATTGTTGTCGGGTGAGATGGATCGGGACATCAAAAAGTGGTATAATAGGATTATTTTATTACCATACTATTTTGGGATGGTATAAATAAGATTATGAAGAGTCAAAATTTGGTAATGATCATGTTCCTAGGAGTAGCTAACCCACATATGATATAAAAGTTGAATTCCTTGTGATGGGATGTGATGTTTCGGGTTGTGCATGTTATAGTTGATTTGATTCCACCATTTTTTGAAACACATGATGTGTGATGTTATTATTGTTATGATGTTGGATTGCATTTTTTATTTGGCCTGGTACATCAAGAAGAATTGATCATGCATCATTTTAGAAAACTTATAGGATAAATGTCATGCATTATTTCATTCCATGTAGTTGCATTGTATGACTGTATAATACTTATTGTATGTTCCTTGAGTGATATATTTGTTATGAAACTAACGTTTCTATAGGAAAATGGGATTGAATATTTGGTTATTAAAGCTTCTATATCAAACTAAATGGTGTTTTCCCATATAGTTTGATGATGATACCTTAAATAATCAATTATTATACATTTGAGTTATGTAACTACGTTACATATACTGAAATGTTAGTTGATTTTGAATATATGAATTTCATTTTAAAGAGTTCATGTAACTCTATAAATTGGGAATGAAAAATCATCTAGTCAAGTCATATTATATTACCTATTACATTCCCTTACCAAATGGAAAGGCCTGGATGCGGTTATATGAAATAGAATTTAAATTTATAAATCATGTACATGTATGAATTAGGAATGACACTTTAGTTAACTGGACTATTATGTAAATGCAAGACTTGTTAAATATTTAACTTAAATATGGTTGTTATTAAATAGTGATTCTAATTTAAATTTAAAGTTTGTTTTCCTTTATAACTTGTAATCGACACACTATATACTGGAAACATGATATGAAATAATGAAATCAACACAGACCTGACCTTAGTAGTGAGAAGTAGGCATTATCTCTAGTTTTTTTATAAGTCTTATACAATGCCCGGACCAGGTTTTATGAGATGGCAAAGGGGTGTGATTCTTATATAAGAAGTCTTGTACCTATCTTGTGCTTGTTTTTGTGGTGTTATCATGTTAAATATTTTCTGAGTCATGTGATTGGGATTTGTAGATATATACCACCATAGAGTCCTCAAGTCATGTGCTAGGAGGGTGGTGATGAGCATACTCTGAAAGTGGTGGACCTCGATCCACCAGTGTTACCTCCTATAGTTACACTTGAAGTACCTCCTTCTATCTCATATGTGGGTGATGATGCCTAGTTTTGAGAGGTATTCCTACATATTATGTAGGATATTCAAGGAGCTCCACAACTTGCCTCTTCTATGGAAAAATTGACACGTGAATTTTCGTAGCAGCATCCACCCATGTTTTTTGGGGATGGCGAACCTTTAGTTGTGAATTCATGGATGGAGGTCATGCTATCGATTTTCAACTACCTTGAGGAACATCTCATGAGTATATTTAATCTCCCCAATTACATGCTTCATGATTCATCCAAGCATTGGTGTGATGCTCTAAATTAGGATAATCAGCACCGAGGTATGATTTGGGTAATCTTATGGTCCATTTTCTATGATTTCTTCTTCCTAGATATGCTGATGGATAATAGGTCTAGAGAGTTCTTTCACTTTTAGTAGGGAACCATGTATGTTATAGACTATTCATATCACTTTACTAACATTCAACATTTTTCACTAACCCTATCCAAAGTTGATCAATCTAGGGTTATTCACTTCAATGATGGTCTTAGGTACACTATCTGATCTCAAGTAAATGTATTTAGGCTAACTACCATATCAGATATTGTAAATCAAGCTCTTATCACTGAAAGAAATCTTAGGGAAGCTAATGGTACGGGGCACAATGCCTAAATACCAAGATAGGGTGGTGGTTCATCTAGTGGTCGGACATGTCATCATGAGAGTTCTCAGTGGGGCAGTGGCAGCTAAAGTATCTGCACTACTAGTTTAGTAGTATGCCATCAGTGTGGGAGGAAAGGACACTTGAAGCCTCAGTGTGATAAGAAAACAGTCAAGTGTAGATCCTGCGACCATTTGGGCCATATTTAGAGATTCTATAGGACTTATAGTACCCTCGGTTTCTGGTATGTAACCCTTACTAGATGTTTTTTTGTTATAAAGTGTAAAGGTGGAGGATGGGAGAGTTTGTTAAACTTTCAAGAAGTTTTTAGGGCCAAAGGAGAGGTACACAGTCTATGAATGATTTTTCCAAACTATACAGAAGTCCTAGGAGAAACCATGTACACATGTAGTTTTTCAATAGTGGAAAACACATGGTTAGAGAACGGTTTGCCTAACTGTGTGGACTAACCATGCGTAGGGAAAAAGTAAGATCCTATTTTTAGGATCTTAATCATTTTTGCTCCTACCTACTCGTTTTTTCTCTTAAATAGCCATAATTCAATATTTATCTTCATTTAAGGTTGGTGAACCTCTCCCAAGCGTTTAATAACCAATCCAGATCCCTTCCTTGGTGTTTTCAAGTCCGATTCTCATGGTAAGTGACATTCTTCTTCATTTTTGTCACGTTTCTTTAGATCTACTTAGATCTACTTCTATTATTCTCTTTATTTCTCAGATATATGCCTGTTATGGGTAGATCTAAGATGGTGGATTCCAAATATATTAAGATTTGGGTTTTTTGTTGGTGGTAGAAGAGATCTAAGGCCATTTTTGTGGAGAATCGACCTAGTTACTAGAGTGTTCTTTATCCATTATTGGTTTTTGCCAAAACCTTCAAGGTGGGTGGCTTAACTCTCATATACTATTGCTAGAATTGATTGGATTAGTTTAAAATTGATTAAATTGAATGAAATTGATTATGAAATCTTGGTTCAATTCATGGAATAAATCTTCTTTAGTGATGATTTATCATTTTTGTGAAATTGTCCAATCTCGGTGAATTATTGTGCAAATTCATTTATTTTATTAAATTTAAAATGGTGATTTTAAATTGTGGATTTTATGGAATATCTAAATGGGTTTTTGGGAATATTTTTTCAATGAAAAGGGTGTTTTATTTAAATGGTTTGGATTAGAAATGGTTTTGATGGAAAAATGGTTTTCAATAAAAATGTGGTTTTATTGAAAAGGTGTTTTGGCATGATCCTTGGGCATATTGGTGTGTGATTTCATATTGCATATATGGTGCTTGGTTTAAATATGAACTTGTTCTAGATGCCAAATGTTTAATGGAACATGGGATATAATTACCTTGTGACAACTTGGTAGATCAACAAGAAACTTCTCATGAGTATAGAACTATCATCACGTAGCATGCATGGTTGGTTGTGTGGATGTGTGGAATGGATTGGGTATGCCAAAGGAATGTTGATAAATGGTTTTAAATATTTGTTTGGTTATTTTTCTGGAAAAATAACTTATTGGAAAATTGGTTTCAATTTCACTTTTATTCTTTTGATTATAAATGGTTTTGGAAACTTTTTTATATTTAGTTATAAACTGTTTTGAGAAATTATTTTATATAAACTATTGTATGTAAATGTTGCTAACTCTTATATCCTAGTGGAATGAGTAGGGAATTCATTGGGGAAAACCTACTGAGTTTTATACTCACCCCTAATTTGGTACTTTGGTGCTTTTGCAGATGCTATCTTTCGGGATATGGGCAAAGGTAAAGTATCACATGTTATTAGCACCATCTTGTGATACTTGGGTTGTTTAGTTATTGTGGAGCTTCGAGCTTGTGGAGCATGGAGTCTTGTGGTCTTCTTAGAGTATTTATTTGTTCTTATACTATTCACTTTGATAGTTTCTTTATCTTCTATTGTGTTACACTTTGATGTGGTTTTGAGATAAATGAAGTGGTTGAGTTTTCTTTCATTTGTTCATGCATCATATAGTGAGCCGTCTGGTTATGGTTTTTTGATTTTATGGTTTTATTATTAAAGGTTAAATCATCCCCAAATTTTATTTGAAACCATTTGAAATTTATTTCCATCCTTTTGAATCTTGGGGATGTCTCTTTAGTTCAATTAATGACTCGTTCTACTCTCAAACCAATGAGAATTTGCGGGTCATTACAAATCGTATCAGCTTGTTCGGTGCTTACCTAACAAGTAGTCATCAGTGTTCTTGGTCTTGGAGTTTAAATTCGTTCTTTTCTATTCCTTGGGAAGGAATATTATAAAGGAGTAGGATTCTTGGAACTTGAAATTTATAGCATACAAGGATGTAGCTAAACCTTTTATGCTGAACTTTAAGTTACTAGGGAGTTGGGTACATAAGTATTTGGAGACACTTATAGGATTTTGAAATCTCATTATAATGGGTTTGGCCAATGAGATGAGCATAAAATGCATTGTAGAGGAATAAATTCCCACTAGGATTGAATATTTCATTTCAAGTAATGATTTATGATTTGTGAAAATGTTTAAATTTTTGAAAAATGTAGAAATTATTTTCAAATGAAAGACTTTGAAAAAGGGCATGATTGATGTATTTTAAAAATGGGTTGATTTTCAAAAGAAATAATGGTTTTTCAAAAATGGTTGAACATGGAAAAGGTTGTGTTTAGAAAAAAATGATGTGATAGTTGATGTGATATAATTTGAAATTCTAATATATCAGTTGCTAGGGAGTGAGACTTATGGAGTTTGTTGTTTGTTTAGAAAATATCACATGGTAGGCACTGTAGGAACCAACTAGAGGTAGCTATGGAAAATGTGGTTGCACCTGAGACATAGGTGAACCAATAGCTGGTTCATAGTATCATTCTATCATTTCAAGTCGTGGAAACAGGGAACTGGAGGGATGATCCAAGGCACGTAGAACATTCCATCCAGTTTATAAAGAATAATCCACCCATCTTCCGGGGTGATTCTAAACCAGATAGGTGGAGGTGTGGTTAAATAGGATGAATCATATCTTCTATTTCATCGACACTCCATCAAAGCTTAAAGTCAAGCTGGACACATACATGCTTGAGGATCTTGCACGCCAGTGGTGGGAACAAGTTCTACATGATAAAGCGGATCAAGGCCTTGGTATGATTTTTATGAATTGTTTAACAAACAATTATATCCTCACACGTTCAAGATCCAGAGGAAGAAGGACTTATTTAGGCTGAAGTAGGATAAACTCTATCACAAAATATATGGCTAAATTCATTAATTTAGTTTGATTTTCACCAGAAGTCTTTTCAAGTGAATACTTGAAGGCACGCATCTTTAAATAAGGGCTAAGGCAAGAAATTCAATCGAAGATTGTGGTGATTTTTATTACTGATTATACAAAGATGGTGAATAGAGCAGTAGTGGTTGAGTGAGAAATCTCAAGAGCTATGGTAGGAGAAAGTATTATGATCTCTACTAGAAATGGTGGAAACTACAATGTTGGGATAAATAGAAAGAGAGACACCTATTTTCAAGGTGGGAGTAGGAATTAGACTCAAATATTTGGATTATTAAATATTCCTCCATGACCAAAGATCCAAGCAGGATTCTACCAATGTGGTTCCTTTGACCACATAAAGAGGGAGTGTACAACGCCACTAAGAGAATTCCATAATTGTAATAAGATGGGACACCTTAAGCACTTTTGTCGTAGTGCTCTGAGGTCAGGTTCTTGAGACACTTCTCAGGTGTCACAACCATCATATGCTTCAATTGGGAAAGGACAACATAATCAGACTCGTCAACAGAGTAAATCAAGCCATAGTGATTCTTGGAATACCATGATTCCTCAACAAGGGCAATCGCGGTAAGGTAATAAAGAGCAGAGTGCAGGGATGAAGCAATTGTATGGAGATGAGAATATTATTGCCGATGATTAGGCTGGACCATTTACAGTGAGAGGTATGATTCTTTTGAATTCTACCTTTGTGAAAGTGTTGTTTCTCTCTCTTTGGCTCACTACCAGTGGAGAGGATCATCGTCTTCCTCTTCCTTTTCTCACTGCTCTAGAAAGGATCCACTCACAGTTTATAGACATGTAGGTCTCTTCATTATCACTAATGAATGCATCCTCTGTTGTATGTAGATTCTATGTTGAAGTCCAACTTTCACCCGTAGATGAATCTCACTTTGCACTGAAAGTATCAGGCAATCTTCCAGCTTTCATGCATCCCTAAATCACTATCGTGAATCACCCTTACTTGGAACCCTTCTCTAAGCTGGCGCGCAAGTCTCTATGCGCAAGTCAAAACTGGCATGAAATTCCACCTCAACCACTTGTGCGACACAATATTCTGCTACTACAAACTTTCGTGACTCACTTCCTTTCTCGCCCAAACCACCTCAGGTGCGCAACTATCACTTGGCATGCAACTTCCACTTGCGCGACCACACCACACTTGCGCGACCACCACACCTGCGCGACGAGACCTCTGATTTTTATAAGTGTTGAACTATCCAACGAATTAGTAGGGTTCAACCTATATTTATAGGCATTTGGACACCCTTCGCGACGGCGCACAAGTCTCCCCTCGGTGCGAAACTTTCTGCGCGCAAGTCTCTGCCACGCAAACCACTTGCACGACCAAACCCAAAACTTGCACGAACCTTATCCCTTTGCCATATTTTGATGTTATGATCTTGAAAAACATATGGTGCGCAAGTTTCCAAGCCTCCAAGACCTTGGTACACAAGTCCCTTTTCCAAAAACACTTTTCTTCATTTGTCTATTTTCAGGCCCAAAATTTTGGCAAACACTGGAAACTGGTGCCACCTTGTATCTGCTCTTTTTGTACCACCTCCAGATCATCCATTTCTTTTTTGACATTCTTGAATCAAACATGGATCATTAACCACATCCCTTGAACTCGACATGCCACCATGAAATCCCCTTTATCAATAAATTTGTATGTCATGGTTTGCTTTGTCAACAAACACAACACAGATGACCACTTTGTCAACAAACACAATCACCTCAAAAATGCTTCAATGATACCTTGAGGGATTTTTTCCCAACATTAGGCATGCTATAGGTATTTATAGACTTGATTAATTGGGTATTTCATCCATATTTGGATTCTTTATGGTTGTTTTTATTGATGATATTTTAACATACCCCTAATCGAGGGAGTAAAGTACTTAGTATTTTAATATCATTCTGAGTATACTGAGAGAGAATCAACATTATACCAAGCTATAAAGTGTATGTTCTAGATCAGTGAGGTTTTATTCAAAGGGAATGTGATATCTAAGGCAATTATATCAATATACCCTGGGAAGATTGATTTTGTGGTTTCTTAAGGGTGTACTAATAATATTTTTGATATTTTCAATTTCCTAGGATTTCCAGGTTACTATAGAAAGTTAATTCGGGACTTATACTGATTGGAAGTGCTAATGGTGGCCCTAACCAAGAAGGAGGTGAAATTTCTATGGTCAAATTAATATTATATATCCTTCCAAGAGAAGAAAGGGAGGTTGGAGCCTATATTGATCTTGACCTTACCCAAGACAAGTAAATAGTATACCATCTAATATGATGCATCGGGAATAATCCTTATTGAAGTCCTTATACAATATGGGTGTGTGGTTTTATATAGTTTTAGGAAGTTTGGGTTGTATGAGCTAAATTACATGACTCGTGATTTGGAGTTATCAGTGGCAATGCACACTTTGAGATGTTAATGTCACTATCTTTTGGGTGAGAGGTTCATCGTATATATAGATCATAAGATCCTAAAATATACATATTTTATTAGAGGGGCCTAAACCTTTGGGAGATTGGGTGGGTCATATATATTTATTTTTTCAATTTTGAGATGTCATATTCCCGTGGAAAAGGGAATTTTTTTGTTGATGCTCTAAGTTGGAAGACTCAAGTGCAGCTGGCTAGCCACAAGTGATAGGTGATGAGCATATTTTTTGAGATGTGATTTAACATTAAAAAGTATCAAGGCATAGAAACATAAACATATCTGAGTATTTCATCCACACTCCTTGAGAAAGTGAAGAATATTCAGTTATCTATCTCAAATTTCTTGGTGATTAGGTATAGTATATATAGTGGGGATATACCATGGTATTGGTCCCTTAATACTAATAATGTCCTTTATATCTAGCATCATGTGTAGTCCCTATGAGCATGCTTGAGGCACTGATTTGGGAATCATACTCCTCAAGATAGTTTATCCACCTTGGGATTACCAAGATCTATGATGATATTCACAAGCAATATTGGTGGCCTAAGATAAATAAAGATATAGAAGGGTTTATTTTATAATGCTTTACTTGTCATTAGGTAAAGGTTGGTCACTAGAGACCCACATGTCTTCTATATTCACTACCCATTCCCAAGTGGAAGTGGGATCATGTGACCATGGATTATAGGGTAGGTTTAACGAGGTCACCCCAAGGAAGTGATGTGTTATGGGTTATCATCAATTGGTTGATGAAGGTTGCATATTTTATACTTATTCAACATACATTTTCCATCAATGAGTTGGGTAGGTTGTATGTCCGTGAGATATTGAATATTTATGAGGTTCTTGGAGTATTATTTTTTTAACAACCCAAACTTTTATAAATGAAATTTTATTTTGAATAAATAAATTCCTTATTAAGTAATGTAGTTATAGAAAACATATATACTACTTTGGTTATTTTAGACCATTATAAAATATATCCTATTAGATTTAAATGATCATTAAGAGTCATGACCATTGATAATATAGTCATTGTATAGTGTCCATTAATATTAGTATATATTAAAGGTTATGATAAAGTCTAATTGACACATATGGGAGAAGCGATGACCCTGACCAGTAGGATCATACCCTATGAATCCCATTTATCAGAGCTTCCAAGGGATATGGAATTAATGGGATTTACCTTTGACCAGTTCCAAGCTAAAATACAATAAATAAAACAAGAATGAAACCATTTATGAGAGAAGTTAAATCTTATCAAGATCATGGCCCTAACCATGTTCATTGAACCACCCAAATAAAGTACCACCATCACACACCTTACCCTAAAGGCATACGCTGGTGTAATAAGGGGTTATGTATCTATACCCTAGTACTATGATTTTTTATGTTTTCTTTTTAATAAAATAATGATTGTATTTTATGTATTTTTATTATTACTTTATATATACAATTATATATGAATTGATGAAAATTATATTTTTATACAAAGAAACTAAAATTGTATTTTTGGAAAATATATTATTTTAATTAAAACATCTTTTTTGATAAACTTAAGAACTTTTAAAGAAATTTTATTTTCATATAATATTATTATTAAATAATATTTATTTTTATACAAATGGTAATATAATTTAATTAAATCCAATGTAATATTTATAAGGTTCAAAAAATTATTATTGTCATAAAAATCAGTATTTTTTAATAAATGAGAACTTTTATTTAGAGGAAATTATCATATATGGAAAATTATTTTTCTAAAACAAGTATAATTTTTGAAATGAACATGTCAAAATTAGTCAATGGTGAATTTTTCATAATTTTATGAGACATTCAAATTTTTTGGTATAAAATAAATATTTTATAAATGTATGGTCTATATTATGACATCATAATAGCCTAAAAGTGTCACGAACCAACCCAAGTTGGGGATCGAGCCACAACTACCCCAATATCGCCTCCATATTCTAGGGGGTAAAGACTAGCACCAAAGGCGTAACTAACACATGGAGGATTTTTCCTAAGTACTTGTATGCACACACACATCTATCTCAATTTAGAAGTGCAGAGAAAAATATTAAAAGATGAAAAACACTATGGAAAAAATTGTGCCTGTGAAACCTCTAGATAGTACAAGAGTACAGTAGTTTAAACTGAAAAATAAAGGTGAAAAATACATAACCAACCAGAAATATGTCCCAACCTAACAAAATTTGAAAGTAAAATGTTGAGAGATCCTAACTTTTTATCTCCAAGCTATGACCACTATACGCAGTCCAAAGTACCATGTATACCTAACCTTCTCTGAAGTCATCGGCCACCTATTCTTCATCTTCATAATACATGACATGTACTGGAAAATCCCATTCAAGAGTGATTATATATATACATAGTAGGATGCCCCAAAAGATGAAGGGGGTGGTGAGAGATACAATAGGAATTGAAAGATTGTAGACAGAAAATTGGATGTGGCTCAACCCAAGAAAAAGAAATTGAAACCTCATCTAAGCATAGGTATCTCAACACGTTGATTAGATGAACTACACATTGAGTATTTTCCACCCATAGTATGATAGTAAACTCATCCAACCATGAGAATCTAAACACAAAAATCACATGGCATAACCCACGTGTCTTTTCATCTCATGGAAAGAGAGTAACCAAAATAAAAAGGTATATATATATAGGTATATATATGCTTAGTCAAAATAATCCAAAATGAGCGAGTAAGGGGATATCTATATCACATTTCAGACTAATAAGAAGAGTCGCCAACAGTTCCAAAAATCCATCAATGATTCCCATCATCTCATGCGTCTTCCCAGAAGTAACCAAGAAAAGGTCCACACCTCTCCACTATGCCACATAGCTAAGGGGGAATAAACTCCAAGTAGAGTAATTTCGCCCTAGTGTATCAGGGGGGTTCCAATCTATAAGTATCCATAGAGGACCTGCACTCATGCTGATGGGGGGTTCCATTCTAGTGTCATGAGGAACAGTGCCCTATGCTGATAGGGTAGTTCCACTCGATGGGTAGATGACTCATTCCCTAGTGTGACAAGGGGGTTCCTCTCTATAGGTCAAGGACTCATGCCTTAGTGTGATAGGGGGTTCCACTCTAGTCATCGAGGACCCATGCCCTATCTGATAGGGGTTACACTTGGAAGGTAGAGGACCCACACCCAAGCTGATGGGGAATTCCACTCTATAGGTTGAGGACCCACACCCTATTGTGGAAGGGGATTCCACTCTAGTTATCGAGTACCCACTCCCTATCCAATAGGGGGTTATACTTGATAAGTAACTATAGAGGACCCACGCCCAAGTTGATGGGGGTTCGACTCTATAGTAATCCTCCGGTGATCCCACCTAATCACTATCATCGTTGAGAATCACCTAAAATAAGATTCATTCACATAACATCTCATGTTGTATCTAAAAATCAATAATAAAGGGTAAAATCGCATTCTAAATGGAATAACAATAAGGATAGGCTACTCGCAAGCCAAAATCTGAGTCTAAACAAATGAGATACAGAAGATTGAAGTTTTGTAAAAAAGAACCAAGGGGTACACAGTGTGTTAGGGGACTCACACGGTGTGTGGTCCCACTCATTCACCTATCCATGTCCTTAGAGGTACATGGATTTCCAACCATGTAGTAGTATAAGACATGTGGTGGATATACATGGCATGCCCATTCCACTTAGGTTCCTACCCGTGTGCTTGGTCATGTCCATGTATCTATCCTATTTCCATGTTCTTTACCTTGTATCTATGTACTTTAGTACATAACATACCTATTCACATAGGGTACTACCCATGTGCTTTGGTCCTGTGCTCTGCCACATGGATCATCCATACTGGAAAGGGTGTACAAAGAGTGTAGGGAGTCTAAAAGGCATGTCATCCTTATGAAAACCCAAAACCCTATCCACCGCAACCAAGGGGATACACATCGTGTCTTCATTATAGTACATGACATGTAGTCAAGATTTTCAAAGAATATTAGATCCACTATACATGCTTCGAATAAGGTCATTCCTCTAAATATCTCTCCTCATTTACACTTGAGATCGGAAGATCTGGCCATGGATCATTATTTCTAGCCATTTTTCTTCGGAAATCAGATTGTGTTGATCATTGAAGGTCTTTTGCACTTCCTACACACCCCTAAACCTTCTTCCATTGATGATTTGGTCTCCATTTGTCAAAATGATCACCCATGCCTCTCAAAAATCCCTAATTCATCCTTGTTTCATTGATCTATGCCTCATTCATCACTTCATTGTGATTTCGGGGGTCCAATCAGGCTCAATAGCAGTTAGCAACGTCAAACCGGAACTGTGGTGTCCTACTGGTGAAGAACGCAAATCAATTGAGGGATAAAGGAATGATAACATAGGTTTAACCATTGTTTAATAAGAGATCTTGGCCAAAAATCAAGAGTAGGGATATCCAGGGTTAGAAAACCAATTGAATAAACAATTTAATTGGTACACATGTTCGTGCAAAGGTTTCAATTGGTACAGATCCAAAAAAGGAATCGATATTATCAATAAATTTAATCAAAAAGGGTGTAAACCACAAATTGAAGATTCATACCTGGAGATTGGATCATTTTTCGTCGAAGAACATGCTCTCCAATGATCTAATAAATTTATTGCGTTCATTACATCTCAATATTCTCTTATCTAGAGTCATCGTTGTCCAATTTGATCCATCGACAAAAGGAGAGGAAGAACATCGCTTAGAGATTCTAGGGTTATAAGGCTAACCCTGTGTATATTTCCATAAAATTTTATTTATATGTAATTATGTTAGGTTAAACAAATTAATTAATTTATTTAATTTATTTATTTATTTATTCACTAATGTACCGCTAACAGGTGAGATGTCTGAACTCCCCACGCCAACCTATTTTAGATCATGCCTAGGGTAAACACCACATTCCAGACTCAACTTTGGGCTTGGATTTCTAATAAAAACATCTGTTTAAGATTTATATCATTTTATTTAATAAAATTTTCATGTTTGATATAAAATATATTGAATATTTTTATAAAATTAATTTCTTGAACACTGAGCCTCGGAATCTCACTCTGTCTCAGCTCTTGGATCAGAAAATATATGTAGAAATATTTCAAAGTATTACAAGGAAAAAACCAAGTCTCTACATCATTCCATAATTTAATATTTTCATCCTTAAAGGAAAAAATAAACAAAAAAACACAGGATAATGAGCCTACACTTGTCCCTCCCACTCCTAGGAGCTCTCATTCATGTTCTCGTGCTGGCACAACATGCGAATCAAGGGGATGGTATGTCCACGTAGGGTCCTCTCCTATTGATCCTTGATCACCAATAGGTGATCCAAAAAAGTGGAACCATCCTTGATGTCCATATTTCCCCAATCGATGACGTGCATGGGGTCATTCATGCTCTATGACACATGGAAGACATCGTGTACCCGCTCTAGCTGTGGGGGTAGGGTGTGGTGGTAAGAAACCTTTCCAACCCTTTGTATGATCTTGAACATCCTGATGAACCTCAGAGAAAGATTCCCTCCCCGACCAAAGCTCTTAAATCCTCTCTATAGGAAGACTTTATGGAAAATGTGGTCTCATTTCTTGAACTCCAAGGGCCTATGATGAAAATCTACATAAGATTCCTACCTACTCTGAGTTGTCCACATCCACTCAAAGATGACTTGGACCTTCGCCGTCATCACCTACACCATATCTAGACCTACAAGATAAGTCTCACCAATCTCTATCCAGCATAAGGGTGACCTTTAGGGTCTCTCGTACAGGTCCTCAAAAGTTTTCATGATGATAGTAGAGTGGTATATGTTGTTGTACGCTAACTCTACCAAGGGAAAGTGATCCTCCCAGCTCCAACCAAAGTCTAACACGCAAGCCCTCAGCATATCCTCCAACGCCTGGATAGTGTACTCAGTCTTTCAGTCTATTTGGGGGTGAATGGATATACTCATCCTCATCTGGGTCTCAAATGCCTCCTGCAGACCTCTCTATAACTATGACATAAACTGTGTTTCACGATCGGAGACAATCATCGAGGGCACTCCATAAAGGCGCACAATATTTTTTACATACAACTGCCTTAAACTCTCCACCAAACTTTACTCCCTGATAGAAAATAAGTGTGTTGACTTCATCAGTCAGTCAACTATCACCTAGATGGAATCATGGAATTTCTCAATGCATGGAATCCCTATCACAAATTCCATGAATATGTCATCCCATTTCCACTCTGATATCTCAAGGGGCTACAGAAAACCTGTCAGAACTCGGTACTCAGCCGTAACCTATGGATTGTTGAGGCACTAAGAGATGAACTCAGTTATGCTTCATCTCATGAACAAACACCAAAAATTCTACTAAAATTATATGTACATTTTTCCCACACCAGGATGTACAAATAGGGTATAATTGTGGAATTCTCTCATCCCCTCCTCCCACATCGTGACTAATACCATCATCCATCCCTAGAAAAATATGACATTATTCCCACCTTTAGAATATCCATATGGTGAATCACCTATGGATATCTCGTTATATAATACCTCATGATCAATATCTACCAGTTGGGACTCTTTCACACACTCGAGAAGTGGAGGAGTAAACACCATCAACTGTAGAAAAGTTGTACACTCCTGCTCCATTGGGTTCAGCTGTAAGGAATCCAATTTCTCTGAATTATCCTTCACCAAGTTAGCTTGAGACTTCCTTCTAAGGGAATTTACTAATATATTTCCCTTCTCCAGAGTATAGGCTATCTTGAAGTCATATTCCTACAGTAACTCCAACCAACATCATTGTCTTAGGTTCAAGTATCTCTACATGAAGATGTACATGAGACTCTTATGTTATAAGTAAATCACAAAGCACTCCCCCACAAGGTAGTGCCTCTATATCCTTATGGAAAAGACTACCGCTTCCAGCTCTAGGTCATGATTCATGTAGTTCAACTCATGGGGTATCAATTACCTCAACCTATATTCGATAACTATTTATCGCTACATCTACATGCAACTGAACCCATCTCATGAGTCATCTCAATATACTATATAATCCATGTCCTTCTCTAGTAGTCTCAACACAGGATCACTCATTAGCCTTAGCCTCAACTCCTAAAAGGCCCTATGGAACTACTCAGTCTAAGTAAACGGATACCCATTCCACGTTAGGGTTTTCATGACCCATCCCCTGAGGTCCATGCCATGACTACCCCAATCCCACCACCCATATTCTAGGAAATGGTGAATGGTGCCAAGTAGGCATATCCCACAAGTGAGAGGCATTTTACAAAGTACATTTATGAACACACCCATCTATAATAAAAATATGAAACTAAAAACACTAAGTAAACATGGATGCAAACCACTAAGAAAACCCACTCAGAGTAAGGTACAAAACTGAAAGAAAAAGGGGCTAGAATACAAGACCAATTGAAAATAAAAGTATAATCCCCTGAATATCATTTTTATAAAACCCTACCTGAAGGGTAGGTATAGTGAGGTGTCTGAATTTCTCTGAAGTGTACCATGTCTTTCGGGTCTCCCTGAAGCACTTCTTGTCTTTGGCCCACCAAGGACTCCTTCAAAGCTGTCGATCATCTACATAAGACATGACATGTGAGGTATAATCTCATGTAGTGGTAAGTAAAACAATACTTATTAGGTACTCTAAACCACAAAGTAATTACACAAAGTATACCACAAAAAATATCACTAAGAAAATACACCAAGTAGACTACCAAAGAGGCACATGAGGTGTAGCCTCTAAGAGATACAATCAAGAGAGTCACTAGAGTTATATCACACCTGGTATAGGTCTATGGTAAGTAAATAGGATCATCGTAAGAATCCACAGTACCCTCCAAGTAAACACGTGGAGCGTTGGTAACACATGGAGTGTAGGTAACACACTGAGTTTCAGTAACGCACAGAGTGTAGGTAAAAAATGGAGTGTAGATAACATATGGAGTGTTGGTAATACAAAGAGTGTAGGTAACACACAAAGTGTCATCAAATACTTTTAGGACTCACACCCTGGTTAGAAAGGGGATTACCAAATTAGTCTTGGTAAGACACAAAGTCTAGATATGAAATATAGTCTAGATAAGACACACAGTCTAGGTAATCACATAGCTTCTAGGTCACAACCAGCATCTGGATTCCGTCCTAAGCATGATCGTTCTGGGAGCACCTACTCCTTGATCCAAAATTCTATACACAAAATTCCATGGAAACTCACTTAGAGTATATAAAAAGTACCAACACATCACGACAGTCCCAACATCTCCAATGGCTGGTCAAACGAACACACGGTTTGAGAGTTATGGTCTTTTAAGTAAAAAGGGTTCGGTTGGGTCTGGGTCTGGCCCAACCCAGTCAGACCGACTCAGGAACCACCAAACCCGACCCGTCGGGTCAACCCGGCCTATTGGTCCTAGCCCACCCCGATTGGGCCTGACCTTTTGTTGGCTCGGCCCGACCTTCTGATTTCAACCCGGCCTACTCGGATGCGGGCTGGTTCGGTCCACCCAAATGCAGTGACTTCTATGTCTGCTCCAGCTGCATACGGCCCACTAGCCTAACCTCCCCAGGTCAACATGGTTGGACCACATTTTACACGACTAATCCACGTTACCAGCTCCACCTGCGGCTCAGCCGCAGGTCCTTCTTCCAATGCGGCTCGGGGAGCCACATCCTCCCACTATCATGGCTCACTAATGTGGAATGTCACCGCCACCCATGGCTACACCACTGCGGGCCCCTCTGCCTCTCACGGTCATCTGTTATCGAGTGGCCGTGCCACCACTGGCACCGCCACGCACCAACACCAGCTCTCCTTCTACGAGTCCTCGGTCGCACTCCAATGCTCCATTTTTTTAAACATAAGCACTCTTGTGACCCTTGGGTCATGTTCTTCATCACCATGAGATCCCATTCTTCTCACCATCACTTTGGGGGTTCAACCACATTGGGAACCACCCATAAAAACACACTGAGACTATGAGGGTCCGTTGATGAAGAACGTAAGAATAGGGAAGAGAGAGATAAGCACAACAACACCCTTAAAACAGACCTTGTCCTAGTTCTTGTCATCCTTTGTCCAGTCATGTCAGAAAAAAATCTTAAAGATTAACAAAAGAATATTTAATAATTCATCCCCTTTAATCATGAATTTTTAACTATCCTGCAAGAACGATTGAACCGCGAGTCAACATGTTCATGGTTTGGTCCGCATTCATCGTTGTAAACAAGAATAGGGAAAGAATTCATGAAGAAAATAAACCCCGTACTTTGAGGATTGGATCGATTGTTAATGAAGCGAAAGTCATGTTTTCATCATTCGTCAATACGCTGATGCCTATTCTGAATCTGATTTCCAATCCATCACCATTCATCGTTCATCGACGAGAATATTCGCCAACTCATTTCCTTTCTTTCTTCCATATCCTCTAGGGATCGTGAATCTGATCTTTCATCCCTTACAATATATTAAATGGGGAAATTCATTTTAGCGTCATTGTTTCATTGAGTTGATGCGTTTCCACATTGTTTCATTTCTTAAAGGAAACAGCTGCTTAGTCGTGGTGTCACAGTGCCCTTGTGTCACTATTAAATGTTAAAATAAACTTTTTCTAAGTTTATTTTATTTTCCTTTAAAACATCCAAAAAAATATTTTCCATAGTCAAACCATGATGATCGAAGTTAGGTTCTTCCTAAGAAAATCTCGCTACTCTGAACACAATGGTGCCCTCGAATTTCAAATCAGAGCACTCGTTTAAAATTTACTAAAATCAAGCTTGTGTGTTATTTTTAATAAAGTTAAAAATTGTTCAAACATTTATTACAGTCAACCCGGGCCTCGGAATCATCTGTCTTCTTAGTTCCTAGTCTCAAAATAATCTAATATAATTTTCAAAAAGTTTACATGGAAAATCAGGGATATTATATTCTCACCACTTTAGGGATTTACATCCCCGAAATCCAAAATAATGGAAAAAAACAAATGGGGATACTGAGCATGAATCTGAGCCTCCATCTCCCATATGATCTCTTGGATATTCTCATGTTGCCACCAAACATGCAATATAGGAATCGATCGCCCATGGAGGGTCCTTTTTTGTCGATCCTCGATCTTTATCGGGAACTCTGCAAAAGTCGCCTCGTTGTCAACATCTATCTCACCCCAATCAATGGAATGTAAAGGGTTATGTACGTATCTCATTATTCAGGATACATGGAAGACATTGTGCACCCACTCTAACTTTGGAGGTAGATCCAGGAGGTACGCCACCACACCAACTCTACTCAGTATCTAGAAAGATCTGATAAACCTTGGAGATATCTTGCCACCCCAACCAAATCTTTATATCCCTCATTGAGGAGATACCCGAAGTAACACGTGGTCTCCCTACTCAAACTCTAAGGGTCTCTATTTTCTATTATCATAGGAATTTTTGCGGCTCTATGCAGTCTTCATCCGCTCCTGGATGACCTGTAACTTTTCTGTAGTTTCCTACACCAGCTCTGGGCCCATGAGTGCTGACTCTACTTGGTCAGTTCAGTAAAGTGGTGACCTATAGGGTTGCCCGTAAAATCCCTAAAATGGTTCTATACCGATGGTAGAGTGATATTTTTTGTTGTACGCAAACTCCACCAGGGGTAGGTGATCCTCCCAATTGTGGCTGAAATTGGGGATGCAATCACATAACATGTCCTTTAAGACCTGAATGGTCCACTCCGTCTGGTCATCTACCTATGGGTGGAAAGCTGTTCTCAAGTGCAGTTGAGTCCCAAATGCCTCCTACAATCCCTTCCACAACCGAGATGTAAATCATGTATCTCAATCTGATACTATCATATATAGGAGTCCATGGAGTCGAACTATCTTCTGTATTTAGAGGCATCCCAAGCTCTCTATGGGACTCTACTCCCGAATTGCTGGGAAGTAGACTGACTTTGTGAGTCATTCAATGATCACCCAGATGGTATCATGCCTCCTAGACATAAGTGGTAAACTTTTCATGAATTCCATCGATATTCCATCCCACTTACACTCCAACACCTTAAGGTATGGAGTCAAACCCGCCAGAACTTGGTGCTCGGCCTTCACTTAATGACAAGTGAGGCATCTAGAGACAAACTCTACCACTGCCTTCTTTATCCCCAGCCACCAAAACTGACATCGGAGGTCTTGGTATATATTTTCCACACCTGGATGTACCTCCAAAAGGGATTTATGGAACTCCTTCAACACCTCCTCCCATAACGTTGTTGATACAACTGTGCCTCCTATGAAAAGGATGACATTCTCCCCACCTTTCGAATATCCATTAGGGGCATGCCCTGTGGACATCTGAGCATGTGTAGTCTCACAGCTGATATCTCTGATCTATGCCTCACGTATGAACTATAATATTGTAGGGGTAACCACCATCGATTAGAGATAATCTGTTTCATCTCTATCCATGAAGGATATATGAAGCAATGACAACTACTCTAAGGCCTTGTTTAGTATCTATGAACTCGATCTCTAGATGAGAGCATATGCCAGTACGTTCTCATTCCCAGGAGTGTATACTATCTCGAATTCATATTCTTAGAGGAACTCTATCTAATTCCATTGTCTCAAGATTATATCCTTATGAGAAAATATATACCTGATTCTATTTTGGTCTGAGTAGATGATAAACCTCTCACCCATAAGGTAGTGTCATCACATCTTCAATGCGAAGGCTACCATTGCCAACTCCAGATCATGGGTCGCATAAATCTACTCATGTGGTCTCAAATACCATGAACCATAGGTAATAACCACTTTCCCCTGCATCAGGAAACAACCAAGCCTGATCCCTGATGTTTCATAGAACACCACGTACTCGAAACCCTCCTCTAGAAATCTCAGGATGAGAGCACTCATTAAACTCTACATCAACTGCTGAAATCTCTCCTAACACTTATCCATCCATACAAAAGGTTTCCCATTTTTTTTCAAGGTTTTCATGTATGTTTCTACTCCATAAAATTCTAGTACGAACCTCCAATAGTACCCAGCTAACCCAAGGAAACTATGCACCTCAATAACATTCTTGGGTGGCTCCCAAGAAACCACCACCTCTATTTTCACCGAATCTACTGTAACTTTATCCTCCAAAATTACATGTCCTATAAAGTGGACCACTCATATCTAGAATTGACACTTCAAGAGCTTCCTGTAAATCTATTTCTCTTAGAGTAAGTCTAGGACCATCCATAAGTATATCGTATGCTCCTCCTCGGATGTTGAGTACACCAGGATGTCATCAATAAAGACTACTACAAACCGGTCTTGGTAGGGATGGAAGATCCTATTCATGAGTCCCATGAACACTGTTGGGGATTTCATTATGCCAAATGGAATCACTAAGTACTCGTAGTGGTCATGGAAACATCTGAAAGTTGTATTAGGGATGTCATCATCCCGCACCTGAAGCTGATGATAGCCTGATCTAAGGTCTATCTTCAAGAACCATCACACTCCCTTTAGCTGATCAAAGAGGTCTTGAATCCCTGGTAGTGGATACATATTCTTCATGGTTACCTAATTCATGTGTCTAAAGTCCACACATAACCTCAAGCTCTCATCTATCTTCTTGGAAAACAATATCAGGGCTGCCCATGGTGAAACACTAGGTCTCACAAATCCCTTCCTCTACAGGTCCTCCAACTATACCCACAATTCATGAAGCTCTATGGGAGTCATCTGATATGTCGGTATAGATATCAGTGCCATCATATGATATAGGTCAATGAAAAGGTCTACCTACCTACGAGGAGGTAGTCCTGGAACATCTTCCGGAAATACGTCCGTGTACTCATCCACCACTGCAAGAAACTGAGGACTCATCTCATCCACTGAAATGAGGGTCATGTTATCCAACTGATGTGTGGTCATCTACACCCTCCTACTTGAGAGTCTATCCTGCATTTCTTGTGTCTCCCTTTCACCAAAAAAAGGAAAACTTGGTCCCATCTATGCAGACACACCGCACTATGTGCCTAAAATAGTCGATCTGATCATGAACTGTGGATAACCAGTCCATACCCAAAATGAAGTCGTAAGGACTCGATGCTGTCACCAAGAGATCCTAACCTAAACTCTCTCCCCCAATATTAAGGGCACGCTATCATCACCAGTGTGTGATCGTCGAATCTCCTACCATAGGAGTCTCTAAGCATAGGGATCGAGTCAACGGTTCCACTGAAATCTCCGTGTCTAGAACAAGGGTCATGGAGAGAAAAGAGTGATTGGAACTCATGTCTATCAAAACTACATTTAGGGTGGAAAAGATACATATCTTACCTATAATAATCCTTGGAGTCTCAGGATCATAAGCCTCCATCACCTAGATCTGGCCTTGCCCCTATCCACCAGCTCCCTGAGCTCAGGGTGGACCACCTGGGGGTGGTGGTGGTAGTGCCTCGAACCTTCTTCCACCTCCATCCACTCATCCTACTCCTATACCACATCCACCAACTGGTGGATTTCCCTGTTCCTTCCTCCATCAGTACCTCGGTGGTCCATCAACCATCTTTTGGTCGATCATACAACGATTTGGGCAATCTCTAGCTAGATGCCCTCGACCACCACACAAGTAGCACAATCTATGATTCAAATGACTCACTCTGACCTAGGAGGCTCACACTATCGATACCATATCCTGGGGTCATCCCCTATAATTCTTGGCCCGCTTGTGTCCATGCGTCATCTATCGGCTACCCGCTGCTGAAGACTCTGCTACCTGTCACCCGGTTCTATCTCCCACTGTCGGTGCCTACTCTACAAGAAATATCTCCACCAGTAGAGCTCAATCTATCACCCCATAATGCATAGAGATGCTAAGGGATATCATCGACGCCTTGATTTCCCGGCATATCCCCTACTCAAAGTTACTGGTCCTAAATAATGGGTCATGTTCCATGTTGTTAGAGTAGCGAGAAGGATCTGGGAATCTCATTGAGTACTCTAATATAGACTGGATACCCTACTGCAGATTCAGTAACTCTTGTATACGCACATAACGTAACATCACTAGAAATAACTCCTCCCTAAAGAGGTGATCGAAGTCTATCCAGGATAGCATCGCCTCCTCATGCATCTGATTCATCAGGCTCCACCATCTCCCCACCAAGCCCTGAAGAAGGCTCGCAACTAGAATGGCCATTTGATCAGGAGGCATCCTCGCTAAGTGGAAGACTCACATAACCACCTATAGCCAATCCTCATCTATCTGGGGATCTGTCACACCTTGGAAATTGGGAGGTAGCTACCTCTAGAACTCATGCAATCCATTGAGCCTATGTGCATCCTCTACTGGTAATGTTGGTAGGAACTATTACTCTCTGGGTGGTGGTATCACTAGTACACCATCAGGAGGTTCTATATCTAGAAATGGTCCCTACACCAATTCCTCATCTCTTGGCGGACCATCCTTGTGGTCATGCTATAGAATCTTTGCTAGTTTTCTGCGTTGAGGCATCCTGAAACAAATCAATATATACCACAGTCAATAGAGTGTATTTGGTGAGCTGACTCTGACTCAAGAAGGACATGAGAACACACTCAATTATTATATGATTCTGGATCCATTAATTTACCATGCAACTAGTGTTTTCATGTACTAAGTAGGAAAGAATAATTTAAGGTCATGGTGTATGGAAATGTCAGCCGCCACACTAACATTTGGTACCTTGGCCTGAAAGAAAAACTCGAAACACTTAACATTGTTTCCCCAAAACAAGATTAAAACGGACCTCCCTATGATACCACTATGTCATGACCCATCCCCCGGGGCCCATGTCGTGACTACCAAAAGCTCACCTCCCATAGGCTAGGGGCTGGCAACTAGCGCCAAGTAGGCATATCCCATAAGTGGGATTCATTTTCCTAAGTACATGTACGCATGCACCCATCTCCAAGAAAAATATGAAACTGAAAACACTAAGTAAACATGGATGAAAACCACTAAGAAAACCCACTCAGAGTAAGGTACAAAACTAAAAGAAAAAGGGGATGGAATATAAGCCCAACTTAAAAGGAAGGTACAAGATTATGGATCTCATCTATAGAAAACACTACCTGAAGGGTAGGTACAGCAAGTTGTCTGAATGTCGATGAAGTGTACCACAATCGTTGGGTCACCCTAAAGCACCACCTATCTCCGGCCCACCAAGGACTTTATCAAAGACGCTGATCATCAGCCCAAGACATGACACGTGGGGGAGAATCCCATACAGCGGTGAGTAAAATAATACTCATTAGGGACCCCAAACCACAAAGGAATTACACAAAGTATACCCCAAAAATGACCACTAATAAAATACACCGAGTAGACTTATAAAGAGGCACACGAAGTGTATCCTCTAAGAGATATAGTCAAGAAAGTCACTAGAGTTAGCTCATACCAAGTATAGGTCTATGGTACATAAACAGGATCATCGTAAGAATCCATAGTACCCTCAAGTAGTAAATATGTGGAGTGTTGGTAACACACAGAGTATAGGTAACACACATAGTGTCAGTAACACACATAGTGTGGGTAACACATGAAGTGTAGATAACACACGGATTGTTGGTAACATGCAGAGTGTAGGTAACACACATATTTTCATCAAAGACTAGAGGACCTACACCCTGGTGAGATAGGGGAGTATCTAATCAATATTGGTAAGACACAAAGTCTATGTAAGACACATAGTCTAGGTAATACACGCAGTCTAGGTAATCACATAGCTTATAGGTCACAGTTAGCCACATGATTCTATCCTTAGAACACTCATTCCAGGATCACCTACTCCTTGAGCCAAAAGTTCTTAATCCAACTTCCACAGAAACTCACTTAGAGTATCTCAAAAGTACTACCTCATTTCAAGGGTCCCAACACTGCAAATGGCTCGTTAAATGGACACACGGTTTGATAGTTATGGGCTTTTAAGTAAAAAAGGGTCGGTTGGGTCTGGGACCAGTCCAACTTGGTTGGTCTGACCCGACTCAACCCGAACCCTAGTCTCACCTAACCTGAGCCACCCATATGAGTTCGACGCAATCTGTCGGTCCCACCCGACCCGTCGGGCCCAGCCAACCCATAGGGCCAGACCCGGCCCACCTCAGCTAGGCCCAGACTACCATCTTCAACCCGGCCCACTCAGACGCGAACCAATTTGGTCTGCCTGAAAATGGCGGCTGTCGCGTCTGCTCTAGCTGCACGCAACCTGTTGGCCGCATCTCCCCAAGTCAATGTGGTCAAACCATGTTTCACACAACCGGTCTTCATGACCAGCTCCAACCAATTCTTGGCCACCTATCCTTCATCTGACGTGGCTTGGGGAGTAGTGTCCTCCCACCACCATGGCTTGTCGTTGTCACCCACCGTCACGTGCAACCATCTGCGCTGGTCGCACTCTGGTGCTTTTTTTTAAACGAAAGTTCACGTGTGACCCTCAAGTCATGTTCTTCATCACCATGAGCTCCAATTCTTCTTTCTTCCACTCTGGGGGTCCGACCACATTTAGTACCACCTAGAAAAACACACTGAAACCATGAGGGTTCATCAACGAAGAACACAAGACCAGGGAATAGAGAGATAAGCACAAGAACACACTTAGAAAGAACATTGGACTTGTTCATGTTGGTCTTGGTCTGTTCATGTCAGCAAAAAATATTAAAGAGGAACAAAAGAATATTTAATAATCCATCCCCTTTAATCCCTCATTTTTAACCATCTTGAAAGAATTATTGAACCGCTGATCAACCTATTCATGGGTTGGTCCACGTTCATCGTTTTAAACAAGAATAGTGAAAGAATTCACGAAGAAAATAAAACCCCTACCTAAAGGATTGGCTCAATTGCTAATGAAGCGTGAGTCTTGTGTTCATCGTTCATCAATATGATGACTTCTATTTCGAATCTGACCATTGATTCACCCTAGTTCATCGTTCATTGACGAGAGGATTTTCCAACGTGTTTCCTTTCTTTCTTCCACAGCCTCTAGGGATCGTGAATCTGATCACTCATCCCTTCCAAGCTATTAAATGAAGAAATGAATTTTAGCATTGCTATTTTGTTGAGTTATAGCATTGCCATATTATTTCATTTATAAAAGGAAAAAAGCTTCTTAATCATAGAATCGTAGTGACATTGTGTCACTGTTAAACATTTAAATAAACTTTTTATAAGTTTATTTTATTTTCCATTAAAACGTCCAAAAAATATTTTCAGCAGTCGACCTGCGCCAGTCAAAGTTAGGTCCTGCCTAAGAAACACCCACTTCTATGAACACAACAGTACCCTTAGATTTCAAATCCGAGAACTCATTTAAAAGTTACTAAAACTGAGAATGTGCACTATTTTTAATAAACTTAAAAATAGTTTGAACATTTATTATAGGCACCCCGAGCCTCGAAATCATGTGTCGTCTCAGCACCTAGTCTCAAAATAATCCCATATAATTTTCAAAAAAAGTACATGGAAAATCTGGGATATTACAATGGTGTTCAAAGGGGATGAAATTCTGGAGAATCCTGACACAAACCTCCTATAGTACCACATCAAAATAAGAAAACTCTAAACCTCCAAAATTCTCTTAGGTGGCTCCAAAAAAAATCATTGCATCAATCTTTGTTGGGTCCATAGCTAAACCATGATCAGAAATTACATTCCCTAGAAAGTGAACCTCATGAATCTAGAACTGATACTTTGAGAGTTTCCCATAAATTTTGTGCTCTCAAAGAAAATCTAGAACCATACTCAAGTTCTCTGAATTATCCTCCTATGATGAAAATTATATGAGTATTTCATTAACAAAGATGACCACAAACTATTCTATGTATGGATAGAAGACTAAGTTCGAAAAATACATAAATATAGATGGGGCATTCATCACATAAAAGGACATCACTAGGAACTCATTGTGTTTATAGCGAAATCAGAATGAAATATTTGGAATATCATTATTGAGAACCCTAAATTGGTGGTAGTCGAACCATTGATCAATCTTGGAGAACCATATTATGCCTCATAACTGGTCAAATAGGTCATAAATCTTTGTAAATGGGTTCTTTTTCTTTATCATGGCCTGGTTCAAGCAATGATAATTAATGAAAATCCATAAGCTCTCATCCTCCTTTTTTACAAACAATACTAGAACTACCTAGGGGGACACATTGGGTCTTATGAATCCCTTCTCTAGAAGGTCCTCCAACTCCAATAGTGGATCTATGATCTCATTATGTGCCATCTGATATGCCTCAGATGATGTCGGAGTGGTTTTGGGATGCAAGTCGATGAAAAACTCCATCTCCTGCCTTGGAGGCAGTCCTAAGACATCCTCGGGGAAGACGTCAATATAATCCTCCATAACTAAAGGAATCCAGATTCATGAAAATATTGTTGTACCAAGTGATATACACACTAACTGATGGGTGATGGGTTATAGCCTTCTGCTCGAGGAACCCACTCATCCTGCCATAATATCTCTCTCACCAAAAAAGAAGAATCTCATCCCATTAGTGCGTAGGCATCTGACTCATCTGTGGTGACAGTCAATATGGGGTCAGACCATGGACAACCAATACATACCCAATATGACATCATAGGTTCCCATCATGATGACCAAAAGTTCCCATGTGAACATCTCTATTTCAAGCGATAGCTCTAGCTATCGGAAGATGAAAGATATAGAAGAAGTGTTCCCTATAGGAACCTCAAGACAAAGTTGATGGGCTAGTGCCTCAACTGGGAGATCTATCTCTCGCACTAGGAGTATAGAGATGAAGGAATGACCCGAATCTATGTATATTAATACTGAATCAAGTGCATAAAACACCTAGATCATACCTCTGATCATCTCATGTGCTTTGGGTTCATAAGCCTCCAAAGCCTGCAGTTTTCCGCAGCCCCAGCCGCTAGCCCCCTAAGCCTGATATGGGCCTCCTAGTGGTGGTGGTGGAAGGATATCATACCGTCTTCCACCTCCAACATCTCATCCTGATTTTCTATGACTGTCTCCCTAGGGACCACCCTACCCTTGCCTAGGAGATCCTTGATCATGGTGCTACCTCTATCATGGAGGTCCATCAGCTATATGTTTGTGATGCTCAACACATCAGGTCAAGCAGTCTCGCACTATGTGACCTCTCCCATAACAAGCATAGAATGACCCCTACCCAAGATACCCTGGCCCTCTACACTTCCCCTAGCCATGTTCTTGGTCGTGTCATGGGGAGGTCTCTTGTGGCAAGATATTGTCATCTATAATCTTCTAGCTGCTGCAAATGATTCAACCTTGTGAAACCCACTACCAACTCTAGCTACCTAGCTTCCCTCTAACATAAATATATATATCACTTGTACTCACTACAAAACCCCAGCATAGGTGGGGATGAACAAGAGTACTATACTGGCTCGGATCTCTTAATGGAGTCCCTACTCAAACTTCCACATGCGGAAGTAACCATCTTGGATCATATCAAGGGAGTACCGGGTATGGTATATTAACCTCGTTGCATAATCATACATTATCATACCTCCCTATTTTAGTTCCAGAAGCTCCTAAATCCAAACTAAGAACAAACAGGAGGGGCAGTACTCCTCATGAAATAGTTTCTGGAAGTCAGGCCACAAGAGTATCGACTCATCATGCATCTAGGTAACAAGACTCCACAAACACCCAACTACTTTGTGAAAAAGGTCAATTTTCAGTGAAACTACATGATCCATTGGTCTCCAAATGATTTTGAAAACATGGACCAATGACTCTAGCCAATCATTTTTTTCCTAAGGATATGACTCACCGTAGAACCTCAGCGGTCTCAAGAACTGGAACTCACAGAGTACACTGAGCCTATATTCATCCTCAGCCTACTTGACTGGTATAATATTCTTCTCAACAGGTGAAGGTATTGATAGTTAACCACCTAGAGGAAGAAGCTCATAGGATGGAACATGAACTTAGGCCTCATCTCTCATCGTATTTTCATCACAATCCAGATCTGGTATCCTAGTTGGATATCGCCATAGAGGAATCTTGAAATTTTAATCAAGATGTACTATGGTCAGATGATAATATATATATATATATATATATAGCAACAATGGGGATATAAATCAAGAAGGACAGTTAAAGAATCAATCCTATATGATGCATGCACCATTGATCCCTGCAAAAAATTTCTCGATATACCGAGTTGACAGGTAGGTAGTCAAGGTCATGGTGAATGGATACGTCAGCTACCCATACCATCATAATATTCCTTGGCCTGAGAACTACACTTGAGATACTTTGAAACTATTTCCCTAATCCCAACAAAATCCTCAAAAGGGGACTACTCCAGACAATATCCCAAGGAATGAACTACTCTGATACCAATCTGTCATGACCCGACCCAAGTCGGGGCTCATGTCATGACTACCCCAAGCCTACATCCATAGACCATGGGGTGGAGGCCAATTCTGAAGGAATAACTAACATGGTGAGGCCTTTTCCTAAGTACCTATACAAACACACACAGCCATCTCAATTCGAAAGTGTATAGAAAACGATTAAAAGATGAAAAACACTGGGGGAAAAACCATGCATGTGAAACCTCTATATAATATAAGAGTATGGTAGTATAAAATGAAAAGTAAAGGGGAAAATATATTCCCAACCAAAAAGATATCCCAAACTAGAAAAACTAGAAATTAAAATGTTGAGAGATATCAGCTCCTAGTCTCCAAGCTTTGACCACCATACGCAGTCCAAAGTACCAAGTATCCCTAAGCTTCTCTGAAGTCATTGTCAACTTGTCCATCATCTGCATAAGATATGACACGTATGGAAAAATCCCATGTAGGAGTGAGTATATACATACCCAGTAGGACACCTTAAAATCTAAAGGTGTCATAGTAAGAGATATAGTAGTAATTGAAAGAATGTTGATAGAAAATTGGTTGTAGCTCAACCCAAGAAAGATAAAGTCAAACCTCATCCAAGCACAGGGGGCTCAACATGGTGAGTAGATGAACTACACATAGAGTTTTTTTCACCCATATTAGGAGAGTAAACTCATCCAATCATGAGAATCTAAATGCGGAAATCACATGGCATATGTCGTTCATCTTCGCATCTTATGGAAAGATAGTAACTAAAATAAAAAGGTAAGGATACATAGGTATATATATGCTCAGTCAAAAGAATCCCAAATGAGAGAGTAAGGGTATCTCCATATCAAAAATTAGACCAAGAAGAAGTGTCACCAACAGTTCCAAAAATCCATCAAAAATTCCCAACATCTCACGTGTCTTCCTAGAAGTAACCAAGTGAAGGCCCACACCCCGCCACTGTGTTTCACAACTAAAGGGACACAAACTCCAAGTAGAGGACTCATGCCGTAGTGTGTCAGGTGTTTCCAATATGTAAGTATCTTTAGATGACTCGCACACATGTTGATGGTCGGTTCCACTCTAGTGTCACATGGGACCCACACCATATGTTTATAGGGGGTTCCACTTGGTAGGTAGAGGACTCATGCCCTAGTGTGATAGGGGGTTCTACTCTATAGGTCAAGGACCCTCACCCTAGTGTGACAGGGGGATCCATTATAGTCATAGAGGACTCATTCCCTATATGATAGGGGTTATAATCTAAAGGTAGAGGACGTACTCCCAAGATTATGGGGGTTCTACTCTATAGGTTGAGGACCCGTGCTCTATTGTGATAGGGGGTTCCACTCTAGTCATTAAGGACCCACATCCTATCTGATAGGGGTTTCCACTTAGTAAGAAACTGTAAATGAATTTTTTCCAAGATGATGGGGGGTTCCACTCTATATGAATCCTCTGGTGATCCCTCTTGATCACTGTTATCTTCAGGCATTGCCTCAAATAAGCATCATTTCTAGAATATCTTACATCGTATCTCAAAATTCACAACTGACGTCATCCTCATGTTCTGTGTTGAAAAAGACTCAGCATGGGCTACTCATAGGCCAAAATCTATGTCCAAACAAAGGAGATATGGAAGATTAAAGTTTCCTCAAAAAGAACCAAGGGGTACATGGTGTGTGAGGGGACCCGCATGGTGTGTGGTCCCGCTCCTTCACCTGGTCATTTCCCTGGTGGTACATAGCTAACCAACTATGTAGAAGTACACAGTATGTGGGGGATATACACAGTATTCTCATGCCACTCAAGGTCCCGCTCGCATGCTTGGTTGTGTCCGTGTATCCACCCCTTGTCCATGTACTTTACCCCATGTCCATGTACTTAAGTGCATGGTGTGACTCTTCACATGGGGTACCACTCGCATGCTCTGTCTGTGTGCTCTTCCACATGGCTCATCCATATGGTAAAGGGGGTATATAGCGTGTAGGGAGTCTTCATGATGTTCCATACTTATGAAAACCCAAAAACCCTAGATGCCACAACCAAGGGGATACACGCCATGTGTTCATCATAGTACAGGACGTGTAGTTGGGTTTTTCCTAGAATCTCATATCTACGAACCATTATTTGAATCATAATATTATTCTATATATCTCACCCCATTTCCACCCAATATTGATGGATCTAGCTATGGATCATCTTTTTTTGTCATCATTCTCCAAAAATCAGATTTTTTTCACACATCGAAGGTCCGTTGCACATCCCTTATGCCCCTGAACCTTCTATCGTTGATGATTCAATATCTGTTTGTCAAAATGATCACCCATGCCTCATAAATATCCCAGATTCATCCTCAACCTATTTATATATGCCTCTTTTTTTTATTCATCATGATTTTACGGGTCTGATTGGGCTCAGTACTTCTCGACAATGTCAAACTGGGATTGTGGGGTCCTACTAGTGAAGAACATGAATAAATTAATGGATAAAGGCATAAAAACAAATATTTAACCATTTTTTGCCAAGATTTATTATCCAAAGATCAATAATGGGGATATATGGGGTTATAAAACCAATTTAATAAACAATTTAATTGATACACGAGTGCATGGAAAGGCCGAAATTGGCATAGATCCAAGAAATGAATCGATCTGTTCAGTGAATTTAATCAAAAAGAGTGTAAACTAAAAATTTATGAGTATTACCTAGATATTGTATTTTTCATCACTAAATAATGCACTTGACAAAAATTGAAGTAATTCATTGTGTTTTTTGTGTCTCTATTTGCTCTTATTCATAGTTTTATCATCATCCGATTTTATTTGGTAATAGAAGGAGAGGAAGAATGTCGTTTGGAAATTCTAGGGTTATGTGGATAACCCTGTTCATATTTCCACAATAGTTTATTTATAGAAAATTATATTATGTTAAAAAAATTATTTATTTATTTATTCACTGAAATACCTCCAATGGTGAGATGTCTAAACGCCCCGTGATGACCTTTTTTAGGTCACGCCTAGGGTAAACAATGTGTTTTAGACTCAGCCGTGAGCTTGGATTTCTGATCCAAGATTCTATTTAAGATTTATCTTATTTTCCTTAAGATAATATACACATGTGATATAAAATATATTTAATATTTTTTAAAAATAAATTTTGGGCACACCAGGCCTTGGAATCACACGTCATCCCAGCACTTGTCTCTGGAAATATATGTAGAAATATTTTAAAGTCTTACAAGGTAAAAACAAGGTCTCTAAAAAAATTGATGTAATAAATTATATAAAATGAATCCATGTCCAAATATAGATTTACCCTTTAAAATAATGTGCTTTTTAAGTTATTTGATTAATTTTATAAACCTTTAATGAACCCTCGAAAACCTATATTGTATTTTAAGATTTAAAAATCAATTCTTTATGAACATGACTCACTTACACATCACCAATGGTGTTATTTTAATAAATTTTTTTCTTGGACTTATAATATTTAAAACCACTCCTCTTTGGTAGGAACCATGGTCAAAAATCATGGGAAGGTTTTTGGTTTTGATTATTTTATTATATAGAGTCCAAAACCTAAGTTTATAAATAAATAAAAAAATCCCCTCTTTTGTTATAAATACCTACCCAACCTCCCGCTCCTCTTAACTAAAAACTCATTTATAATTAATTTCATCTACCTATACCTCTATAAATCCCTACCAAGTTGTTTCCAAGCTCTTAATAATCTTCTCCCAATCTTTTAGAAGCGCCCTCTCATGGTAAGAGATTCTTTTTCTCCTCCTATTTATTCAAGTACTTTCCCTATATTCTGAATTTTTATTTATAATTTTTCATGTTTTAATATGTTTTAATATGTTTTTACATGTACCTTTAATTTCCATATGATTCCTAGGTAATTATATACCACCTTTATCTCTCATTAAACCCTTCTATAAACCTTTATGTACACCCGTTATGCTGCTGAAATTATCTTGTGGTTTTCCATGCCAAAATTTTATATTGTGTATACCCATCCCCATTTCCACTCAAGGGTATTCACTTAGATGTATCAATCATAAATCTATTTGGTATTACATATATGTAATCCACACTCCTTAATCATGGGTTTAAAATTGATGAAAGGCATTCTTATGTTGTATGATCTATGTGGCACACAAATGCATGTACATGATATGAATGTGACGGGTGGGACTAGAATTATATATCCCTTAAATGAATTAGGTAATGTTTTTATCTCATGTTATACCATTTATATTTAATTTAAGTTTATCCTAATTACACTATGTTATTATATCTCAATATTTATCCTTGAGTTATGCTTCTAATGTCATGTTTTATATTATCGCATTCCTGTGTTGCCTTGAGGCTATCATCTTATATCATGATTTGATGTTAATGTTTATGATTTTCACCACTTTTATTTCAGCATGATATGTCTCTTTACTCATATGTATTACATTAATCATTAAATTCTTTGATTATTCCCTTACTAAGATTTATATCTCACCCCTTTCTTATCTGCATCCCTAGGTATCCAGTGCAGTTTTAGAAGATCAAAGGAATTTAAGGGAATGTTGTGCGATTTTTAAATAATGTTTTTATATCCCTATTTTAAGTTATATTGTTATTCATATGATTACATAAACACACTAGGTCTTTCAATATTTTAGTATTTCATTATCTGTGTCTTTATATAATAAATCATGAATTAATTTTTATAAAAGTTATTGGTTGTCATTATTGGTATCAGAGCTAGGTCTAGTAATTTTTTAGGATTAAGATTATAAAACCTTAGTGAAAGCCTTATGGGTAATAATAATAACATAGGAAAACAACCCTAAATTTTCATAATGTGTGTATTAAGTTTTTTTTAAGCAACAAAATACTTGTTTGGATACTATAGCGGATGTGGCTCTGGCACGGTTATACCTAGGGGTAATAACCCCAAAAAGGGTGCATTGGGTAATAACTCAATCATAACCTAGTGAATGAAAAATAGGCTTTGATGCATACCTGATTTGAAACACCCAAGGGATATGTTTTGGTAAATTAAAAATATCTTTAAAAAACAATATAAAGGGAACCAAAATTCGCATAAAATTTTAAGTTAGGAAATAGACCATTGATAACTTATATTGAAACCTATAAATTAATAGGTTAAGTAATTTATGTCATTTATAAGTTATCCCTAAAATTTTAATAAGTTTCCCTTTTATGCGTTTAATAGTTTGAAGATTCTCATCACTAATTTTTCCTCTATTTTAGTCAACAATTGGAAATAAGAGGAGCTGATTCAACAACCATTATGATGGGAAATGTAATGACTACCCAAATGAGATTCCCAACCTAATGGGAGCAGGAGTTAAGAAATTTATGAAAATACTTACTCAATTGACTCATGTTTTTAATAGAAACTTGAATCAGGATGAAAACCCATATACCTCTAAAAATAATCAAGTTTTAATTGATATTTTTATGCTATAGAGGCCTCTAAATTTCAATAGATCTTCTGATAGTTTAATATTGGAACAATGGATCAACTCTGTTGAAAAGATATTCTATGTCTTTCAATTATCTAATCAAGAGAAGTTCATGTTGTTTGTTTATAGTATGGAGTGATAATTATATTAATGGTATGTGTTGATCAAAAATACAAAGCTTGAGGATGATATCAAAGTAATGGATTGGAAACAATTCTAGAAAATGGTTTTTGGTAAATATTTTTCTCTAACTCTTTGACTTAAAATAGAGAGGGATTTTCTTAGCCTTAAAAAAAGGATAACAAATCTATCGAGGCATAAAAGGTGAAATTCACAAGTATTTCATGGTACACCTTCAACATTCTCATTTACCATCAAAGTAAATTTAACTAATTCTTTAGTGGGATAAAGATGAACCTATGAAAATATTTAGCGATTTGAGTCTTTGAAATGTGTAAGTAAATTGTCTAATGTGCCATCAAAGTCAAAATAGAGATCATTGAATCTCAAGGGTTTCATAATTTTGAAAATAGGAAGTTGAGAATGGGGTTTAATTTTGGGGGATTGATAGAGGAAAATCATAATGGGAAGAAATTCCAACATCTCACTTGTTAAAAGTACAGGAAGAAGCATCCTAGAAATTTATTGTAGGGGACATATAAATTCTTTAGTTATGGGAAGGAAGGGAACCTAGATAGTGAATTTCAATGGTAGAAACCCACTAATATTATGGAATAAAAGAATAATCTAGTCAACCCTTAACCTATTATCCAATGTTTCAAATATAAGTAATAATAAAACCATGTAAATCAATGCACTAAACCAATGTTTGTTGAGATAACTGATGACAACAACCTATAAGGCCAAGAGATAAAGGGTAAGCTTATACCATCAAAAATACTAAGGTGGATCCTGACAACGATGTGGTGATAGGTACATTGTTTATTCATTCAATGATAGAGAAAGTACTATTTGACTCTAGTTCTATGAATTCTTTCATATCACATAATTTTAGTATAACTATTCAAAAACCAACTCAAAACATGGATGTGGAGCTATTGATGAAAATATAAAATATGTAAATTATTTCATCCCAAGTATATAACTTCTCCCCTATCTATATTCATGGTATTAAATTCCTATAAAATTTTATGACACTCCCTTTAGCAGAATTTGATTCAAATATATGTATGGATTAGCTTTCCTTGTATAAAGCCAACATAAATTACTGAGATAATGAAATTAACCTTTGTATTACAGATCACCCTTTGATTCTATACAATTTCAAGGAGGTGGATGAATATCTTTTGGAATCATCATCTAAATAATTGATATTATTGCCTTATGATTAGACATATCTAGGTCAAATGATTGTGAATAAGGAAAAGATCATCCTTGATGACATTCCCATTTTGAGGAAATACACTGATGTGTTTCCTAAAGAATTTTCTAGTCTTCCTCCTGAATGAGAGGTTGATTTTTCAATAAAACTTATAATTATATATTTTTAAATATCCAAGAATCTATATATAATTTCCACTTTTGAACTTGAAGATCTGAAGAAGCAACTATAGAAGAATCTAGATAAAGGGTTTATATGCCCAAGTGCATCACTGTGGGGTGCACCAATCCTTTTCATCAAGAAGAAGGATGGTTCAATGTACCTCTACATTGATTATAATAAGCTCAATAATATCATGATAAAGAAAATGTATCCTCTATCATGGATTGATGAATTTTTCAATCATCTATGTGGAGCCCAATACTTCTTTAACGTGGATCTTCAGTTGGGATATTATTAAGTAAAAGTGAAAACAGAGGATATCCCCAAGACTAATTTTTGTACAAGGTATGGGCACTAATATTTCATAATGATTCCATTTAGACTCAATGATGCTCCATATATCTTCATGTAATTAATGAAAAGAGTCCTTAGGGATTACCTTCACAATTTTGTGGTTGTATTTATAGAATATATTCCTATATACTCCAAAATAAAGGAGGAATGTGAGGAGTATTTTAATGATGTATCGAAGACCTTGAGAAAGTAAAAGTTGTATGTGAAGTATAGTAAATGATATTTTTAGATGGATCAAGTAAAATTTTGTGGGGAATGATCTCAATAGAAAAGGGATATTTGTGGATCCTTCAAAAATAATGTCAATTAAAGAATGGACTAGACTAAAATTTGTGGTGGAGATCTATAGTTTCCTTAGATTATATGGGTATTATTGTTGATTTTGAGAAACTTATCATGATTTTCAATCCCACTAACTAAAATAAATCGGAAGGGAGTAAAGTTTTTCTGGATTGATGAATGTTTGTAGATCCTTAAAGAGTTAAAGAAGAGGCTAATCACTGTACCTGTTCTCACATTACCAACCAGTTGGGATGGATTTGTGATCTTAAATGATTCATCCAAAAGGGATTGGGTTGTGTACTCATAAAAGATAAAAAATTGATTTTCTATTCCTACCACCAATTAAAGTTCCATGAGAAAAACTACCAAACCCATGATTTGGAATTGGATATAGTGATCTTCACATTAAATATTTAGCATCATTATATCTATGAGGATAAGTGTGACATATATACAGATCATAAAAGAATCAAGCATATATTCACACAAAAGAGCTTGATATGTTCCAATGAAGGTGGTTAGAGCTGATCAAGGATTAATATTATTCAATCCATTACCATTTTGGGAAGGCAAACAAAGTATAAGATATTATGAGTAAAAAGGATCTTGAAACCCTATCCATGACGAGAAATGAAAGGGGTCTAATATTCATGGACATGAAAAGAATGTACATAGAAATAATAAAATTATTTTAATCCTATATTTCTCAAATAACTACTCAAGAATAAATTCTTGAGAGGATCAAGGAGGCCTAAAAAAGATGATGAGGAGCTATAGAGAAAGTTAGTGAATATTCCATAGTTCAAATTTGATGAAGATAGAGTTATAAGGTTTGGAACCCGAATATGTGTCCCATAAAAACCATATCTAAAGAGGAAACTTCTATAATATGTTCATATCTCATCTTTCTCTATTCATCTAGGAAGAACTGAGATGTATAGAGATATGAATCAAAACTTCTAGTAGGATAACATAAATAGGGAGATTGTATATTTTTTTATCTCTATACTAGGTATACCAACAAGTCAAAGAAAAATGATGGATTTATAAGGGTATGATGCAAACATTTCCCATACCCTTATGGAAATGGGAAAATAACCATGTATTTCATCATAGAACTTCCCAAGACATCTAAAGGAAATAACACCATCTGGGTGGTAGTCGATCACCTTAAAAATTCAATGAATTTAATTTCTATCAAGGAATATTTCTCCCTCATCCAAATTATTAAAAAATATATATATAAATGAAGTGGTAAGACTACATGGAGTACCATTCTCCATTGTATCATATCAAGATCTGAGGTTTACCTCGAGATTATAGAGAATATTTTAGAAAGCAATGGATACTGAGTCGAGCCTAAGTACTTCTTATCACCCTAAAATGGATGGTCAGTCTAAAAGAACTATTCAAACTCTAGAGGATATATTGAGATCATGTTCAATGGATTTTTAAAGATGTTGGGATCAACACTTTCCCCTAGTGGAGTTCTCCTATAACAACAGCTTCCATTATAGCATTCAAATAGAACCTTATTAGGATTTGTATGGGAAGAGGTATTAGACTCCAATGTGCTGGGATGAATTTAGAGAGTGGAATATTATAGGACCAGATCTTATCCAAGAGATGATAGAGAAGGTTCAAACCATTCAATGTTATATGAAATCCTCATAAGTCAATAGAAAAGATATGTAGACAATAATTGATGAGACCTGGGGTTTTAGGGTTAATATAAGGTGTTACTTGATATGTTACCATGAAAAAAAGTTATGAGGTATGGGAAGAAAGTAAATCTTAGTCCTAGATATATTAACCCCTTTGAGATCCTTGATCACATCAAGGCTATGGCCTATCGACTAGAACTACCACCTAAATTATCTCTAGTGAATGATGTATTACATGTATCCCTCTTGAGGAAGTACATATGGGACCCCTCACAAGTAATGAATCCAAAGGTGGAACCTTTGGAGAATGATATTTTATATGAGAAGCAGTCAGTGGAGATCTTGGATCATAGAGAAAAAGTTCAACAAAACAAGACAACTCATCTTGTCAAAGTGGTATAGAAGAACCAAAAGTTTAAGGAGGTGACATGGGAACCAGAAGAGGTGATGAAACAGAAGTACCCTCATATTTTTTAGTGTATGAAATGATATTTTTAGGGTGAAATTTCTGAAGGGGTGAATAATGTAATTACCTTAACTTTTATAAATCAAATTCCCTTTTGAATGAATGAATTCCTTATTAAGTAATGTTGTATAGAAAAAACATGCACTACTTGGGTTATTTTAGACCGTTATAAAATATATCCTATTGGATTTAAATGAACATTAAGAATCATAACCATTTATAATATATCCTTTATGTGGTTAGCATTTAGATTAGTATATATTAAGCGTTATGGTAAATTCTATTTGATGTAGACGGAATAAGAGATGGTCTCATCCAATAGGATTGCACCATATAAATCCCATTTATCAGAGCTTCCAAGGGAGATGGAATCATTAGGATTTTACATTAAACAGTACCAAGATTAAATTAAACAACTGAAACATGAAAAAAACTATTTATGGGAGAATTTCATGCTTGTTGAGATCATCGCATAAACCATGTTCATCGAACCACCCCAAGAAAGTACCATCATCGTGCACCTTACCCTTAGGGAATATGCTGGTGTAATAAGGGGTTTGTATCTAGACCCTAGTATTATAAATTTTTATGTTTTATTTTTAATAAAATAATAATTATATTCATCCATTTTCATTATTACTTTATATATACAATTATATATGAATTGATGAAAATTAGATATTGATAAGAAGTAACCAAAATAGTATTTTTTAGAAAATATATGGTTTTAATTAAAATACACTTTTAAATAAATTAAAAAATTAAAAAATGGTATTTTGATATATTATTATTATTAAATAATATTTATTTTTATAAAAATGATAATATAATTTAATAAATTCCAATGTAATCTTTATAATGGTTAGAAAATTGTTATTGTCATAAAAATTGATATTTTTAATAAATGAGTATTTTTATTTAAAGGAGGAAATTATCATATTTGGAAAAAAATTGTAAGTTTTTTTTTTTGAAATCATCATGTCAAAATTAGTTAATAGTTAATTTTTCATAATTTTTTGAGATGGTCAAATTTTTGGGTAAAAATTAAATACGATATAAATATATGGTCAATATTATGACATAACAATAACCCAAAAGTGGTGTAATAAATACTATAAAATGATTCCATCACCAAATATACATGTATCATTTAAAATAATTTTTTTTGAAGTTATTTTTTTTTGAACTTATGCTTCTAATGTCATGTTTTATATTATCATATTCCTATGTTGCCTTGATCCTATCATCTTATATCATGATTTGATGTTAATGTTTATGATTTTCACCCCTTTTATTTCAGCGTGATTTGTCTCTTTACTCATATGTATTACATTAATCATGACATTCTTTGATTATTCCCTTAATAAGATTTATATCTCACCCCTTTCTTATCTACATCCCCAGGTATCCAGTGTAGTTTTAGAAGATCAAAGGAATTTAAGGGAATGTTGTGTGATTTTTAAATAATGTTGTTATATCCCTATTTTAAGTTATAATGTTATTCATATGATTACACAAACACATTGGGTCTTTCAATATTTTAGGATTTCATTATGTGTGTCTTTATATAATAAATCATGAATTAATTTTTATAAAAGTTATGGGTTATCATTATTGGTATCAAAGCTAGGTCTAGTAATTTTTTAGAATTAAGATTATAAAACCTTAGTGAAAGCCTTAGGGTTAATAATAATAACATAGGAAAACAACCCTAAATTTTTGTAATGTGTATATCAAGTGTTTTCTAAGCAACAAAATACTTGTTTGGATACTACAAGCTGATGTGGCTCTGGCTTGGTTATACCTAGGGGTAATAACCCCAAAAAGGGTTCATTGGGTAATAACTCAATCATAACCTAGTGCATGAAAAATAGGCATTGATGTATACCTGATTTGAAACTCCCAAGGGATTTCTTTTGGTAAATTAAAAATATCTTTACAAAACAATATAAAGGGAACCAAAATTACCATAAAATTTTAAGTTAGAAAATAGACCATTGATAACTTAGATTGAAACCTATAAATTCATAGGTTAAGGAATTTATGTCATTTATAAGTTATCCCTAAAATTTTAATAAGTTTCCCTTTTATAAGTGTAATAGTTTGAAGATTCTCATCACTAATTTTTCCTATATTTTAGTCAATAATTGGAAATAGGAGGAGTTGATTCAACAACCAGTATAATGGGAAATGTAATGACTACCCAAATGAGATTCCCAACATAATGGGAGCAGGAGTTAATAAATTTATGAAAATAATTACTCAATTGACTCAAGTTTTTAATAGAAACTTGAATCAGGATGAAAACCCATATCCCTCTAAAAATAATCAAGTTTTAATTAATATTTTTATGCTACAGAGGCCTCTAACTTTCAATAGATCTTCTGACCATTTAATATTTAAACAATGGATCAACTCTATTGAAAATATATTCTATGTCTTTCAATTATCAAATCAAGAGAAGTTCATGTTGTTTGTTTATAGTATGGAGTGATAATTATATTAATGGTATGTGTTGATCAAAAATACAAAGCTTGAGGATGATATCAAAGCAATGGATTGGAAACAATTCTATAATATGGTTTTTGGTAAATATTTTTCTCTAACTCTTTGACTTAAAATAGAGAGGGATTTTCTTAGCCTTAAGAAAAAGGATAACAAATATATCAAGGCATAAAAGGTGAACTTCACAAGTATTTTATGATACACCTTAAACATTCTCATTTACCATCAAAGTAAATTTAACTAATTATTTATTGGGATAAAGATGAATCTATGAAAATATTTAGCGATTTGTGTCTTTGAAATGTGTAAGGAAATTGTCTAATGTGCCATCAAAGTCAAAAACAGAGATCAGTGAATCTCAAGGGTTTCATAGGTTTGACGATAGGAAGTTGAGAATGGGGTTTAATTTTTGGGGATTGATAGAGGAATCTCATAATGGGAACAACGTCCAACACCCCACTTGTTAGAAGTACAGGAAGAAGCATCCAAGAAATTTATTATAGGGGACATACAAATTCTTTAGTTATGGGAAGGAAGGGAACCTGGATAGTGAATTTTAATGGTTGAAACCCACTAATATGATGGAATAAAAGAATAATCTAGTCAACCCTAAACCTATTAACCAATGTTTCAAATATGAGTAATAAGAAAACTATGTGAATCAATGCACTAAACCAATTTTTTTTATGATAACTGATGAAAACAAGCTATAAGGCCAAGAGATAAAGGGTAAGATTATACCATCAAAAATACTAAGGTGGATCCTGACAACGATGTGGTGATAGGTACACTATTTATTCATTCAATTATAGAGAAAGTATTATTTGACTCTAGTTCTATGAATTCTTTCATATCACATAATTTTAGTATAAGTATTCAAAAACCAACTCAAAACATGGATGTGGAGCTATTGATGAAAAGAGAAAATATGTAAATTATTGCATCCCAAGTATATAACTTCTCCCCTCTTTGTATTCATGGTATTAAATTCCTATAAAATATTATGATACTCCCTTTAGCATAATTTTATTCAAATATATGTATGGATTATCTTTCCTTGTATAAAGCCAACATAAATTACTGAGATAATGAAATTACCCTTTGTATTACAGATCACCTTTTGATTCTATACAATTTCAAGGATGTGGATGAATATCTTTTGGAATCATCATCTAAATAATTGATATTATTTCCTTATGATTAGACATATCTAGGTCAAATGATTGTGAATAAGTAAAAGATCATCCTTGATGACATGCCCATTTTGAGGGAATACACTAATGTGTTTCCTAAAGAATTTTTTAGTCTTCCTCCAGAATTAGAGGTTGATTTTTCAGTAAAACTTATAATTATATATTTTTAAATATCCAAGAATATATATAGAATTTCCACTTTTGAACTTGAATATCTGAATAAGAAACTATAGAAGAATCTAGATAAAGGGTTTATATGCCCAAGTGCATCACTGTGGGGTGCACCAATCCTTTTCATCAAGAAGAAGGATCATTCAATGTACCTCTACATTGATTATAATAAGCTCAATAATATCATGATAAATAAAAGGTATCCTCTATCATGGATTTATGACTTGTTCAATCATCTATGTGGAGCCCAATACTTCTTTAACGTGGATATTCAGTTGGGATATTATTAAGTAAAAGTGAAAAAGGAGGATATCCCCAAGACTAATTTTTGTACAAGGTATGGGCACTAATATTTCATAATGATTCCATTCAGACTCAATGATTCTTCATATATCGTCATGGAATTAATGAAAAGGGTCCTTAGGGATTACCTTGACAAATTTGTGGTTGTATTTATAGAATATATTCCTATATACTCCAAAATAAAGGAGGAATGTGAGGAGTATTTGAATGATGTATTTAAGACCTTGAGAAAGTAAAAGTTATATGTGAAGTATAGTAAATGATATTTTTAGATGGATCAAGTAAACTTTTTTGGGGAATGCAATCAATAGAAAAGGTATATTTTTGGATCCTTCAAAAATAGTGTCAATTAAAGAATGGACTAGACTAACATTTGTGGTGGAGATCTATAGTTTCCTTAGATTATATGGGTACTATTGTGGATTTTGAGAAACTACTCATGATTTTCAATCCCACTAACTAAAATAACTAGGAAGGGAGTAAAGTTAGTCTGGATTGATGAATGTTAGGAGATCCTTAAAGAGTTAAAGAAGAGGCTAATCATTGTACCTATTCTCACATTACCAACTAGTTGGGATGGATTTGTGATCTTCAATGATGCATCCAAAAAGGGATTGGGTTGTGTACTCATAAAAGATTAAAAAATTGATTTTTTATTCCTACCACCAATTAAATATCCATGAGAAAAACTAAAAAACCCATGATTTGGAATTGGATATAGTGATCTTCACATTAAATATTTAGCATCATTATATCTATGAGGATTAGTGTGACATATATACTGATCATAAAAGCATCAAGTATATATTCACACAAAAGATCTTGATATGTTCCAATGAAGGTGGTTAGAGCTGATCAAGGACTAATATTATTCAATCCATTACCATTTTGGGAAGGCAAACAAAGTATAAGATACTATGAGTAGAAAGGATCCTAAAACCTTATCCATGACGAGAAATGAAAGGGGTCTAATCTTCTTAGACATTAACAGAATGTACATAGTAATAATAAAATTATTTTAATCCTATATTTCTCAAATAACTACTCAAGAATAAATTCTTGAGAGGATCAAGGAGGCCTAAAAAAGATGATGAGAAGCTATAGAGAAAGTTAGTGAATATTCCATAGTCCAAATTTTATAAATATAGATTTATAAGGTTTGGAACCCAAATATGTGTCCCATAAAAACCATATCTAAAGAGAAAACTTCTATAATATTTGCATATATAATCTTTCTCTATTGATCTAGGAATCACTGAGATGTATAGAGATATGAATCAAAACTTCTAGTAGTATAACATAAATAGGGAGATTGTAGATTTTGTATCTCTGTACTTGGTATACCAACAAGTTAAAGAAAAACTATGGATTTATAAGGGTATGATGCAACCATTTCCCATACCCTTATGGAAATGGGAAATATAACCATGTATTTCATCATAGAACTCCCCAAGACATCTAAAGGAAATAACACCTTCTGGGTGGTAGTCGATCACCTTAAAAATTCAATGCATTTCATTTCTATCAAGGAATATTTCTCTATCATCCAAATTATTAAAAAATATATATATATGAAGTGGTAAGACTACATGGAGTACCATTATCCATTGTATCGTATCAAGATCTGAGGTTTACCTCGAGATTATAGAGAAGCCTTTAGCAAGCAATGGATACTGAGTCGAGCCTCAGTACTTCTTATCACCCTCAAATGGATGGTCAGTCTAAAAGAACTATTCAAACTCTAGAGGATATGTTGAGATCATGTTAAATGGATTTTTAAAGATGTTGGGATCAACACTTTCCCCTAGTATGGTTCTCATATAACAACAGATTCCATTATAGCATTCAAATACAACCTTATGAGGATTTGTATAGGAAGAGGTATTATACTCCAATGTGCTGGGATGAATTTAGAGAGTGGAATATTATGAGACCAGATCTTATCCAAGAGATGACATAGAAGGTTCAAACCATTCAATGTTATATGAAATCCTCATAAGTCAATATAAAAGATATGTAGACAATAATTCATGAGACCTAGGGTTTTCAGGTTAATATAAGGTGTTACTTGATATGTTACCATGAAAAAATTTCATGAGGTATGGGAAGAAATTAAATCTTAGTCCTAGATATATTATCCCCTTTGAGATCCTTGATCACATCAAGGCTATGGCCTATCGACTAGGACTACCACCTAACTTATCTCAAGTGAATGATGTATTACATGTATCCCTCTTGAGGAAGTACATATCAGACCCCTCACAAGTAATGAATCCAAAGGTGTTACCTTTGGAGAATGATATTTTATATAAGAAGCAGTCAGTGAAGATCTTGGATCATAGAGAAAAAGTTCAACAAAACAAGACAACTCATCTGGTCAAAGTGGTATAGAAGAACCATAAGTTTGAGGAGGTGACATGGGAACCAGAATAGGTGATGAAACAGAAGTCACCTCATATTTTTTAGTGTATGAAATGATATTTTTAGGGTGAAATTTATGAATGGGTGAATAATGTAATTACCTTAACTTTTATAAATTAAATTTCCTTTTGAACGAATGAATGCCTTATTAAGTAATGTAGTATAGAAAACACATGCACTACTTGGGTTATTTTAGACCGTTATAAAATATATCTTATTGGATTTAAATGAAAATTAAGAATCATAACCATTGATAATATATCCTTTATGTAGTTACCATTTAGATTAGTTTATATTAAGCGTTATGATAAATTCTATTTGATGTAGACGGAATAAGCGATGGTCTTAGCCAATAGGATTGCACCTTATAAAGCCCATTTATCAGAGCTTCCAAGGGAGATAGAATCATTAGGATTTTACATTGAATAGTACCAAGATGAAATTAAACAACTGAAACATGAAAAAACTATTTATGGGAGAAGTTCATGCTTGTTGAGATCATAGCATAAACCATGTTCGTCAAACCACCCCAAGAAAGTACCATCATCGTGCACCTTACCCTTAGGGCATATGCTGGTGTAATAAGGTGTTATGTATCTGGACCCTAGTATTATAAATTTTTATGTATTATTTTTAATAAAATAATAATTATATTCATCAATTTAAATTATTACTTTATATATACAATTATATATGAATTGATAAAAATTAAATATTGATACGAAGTAACCAAAATAGTATTTTTTGGAAAATATATGGTTTTAATTAAAATACACTTTTAAATAAATTAAAAAATTAAAAAAAATGGTATTTTGATATATTATTATTATTAAATAATATTTATTTTTATAAAAATGATAATATAATTTAATAAATTCCAATGTAATCTTTATAAGGGATAGAAAATTGTTATTGTCATAAAAATTGATATTTTTAATAAATGAGTATTTTTATTTAAAGGAGTAAATTATCATATTTTGAAAATTATTTTTGTGAAATATTTTTTTTTGAAATCATCATGTCAAAATTAGCTAATAGTTAATTTTTCATAATTTTTTGAGATGGTCAAATTTTTGGGTAAAAATTAAATACGATATAAATATATGGTCAATATTATGACATAATAATTACCCAAAAGTGGTGTAATAAATACTATAAAATGATTCCATCACCAAATATACATTTATCATTTAAAATAATTTTTTTTGAAGTTATTATTTTTTTTTTAACTTATGCTTCTAATGTCATGTTTTATATTATCGCATTCCTGTGTTGCCTTGAGGCTATCATCTTATATCATGATTTGATGTTAATGTTTATGATTTTCTCCCCTTTTATTTCATCCTGATATGTCTCTTTAATCATATTTATTACATTAATCATGAAATTATTTGATTATTCCCTTACTAAGATTTATATCTCACCCCTTTCTTATCTACATCCCCAGGTATCCAGTGCAGTTTTAGAAGATCGAAGGAATTTAAGGGAATGTTGTGTGATTTTTAAATAATTTTGTTATATCCCTATTTTTTAAGTTATAATGTTATTCATATGATTACATAAACACATTGGGTCTTTCAATCTTTTAGGATTCCATTATGTGTGTCTTTATATAATAAATCATGAATTAATTTTTATAAAAGTTATGGGTTGTCATTATTGGTATCAAAGCTAGGTCTAGTAATTTTTTAGAATTAATATTCTAAAACCTTACTGAAAGCCTTAGGGTTAATAATAATAACATAGGAAAACAGCACTAAATTTTCATAAAGTGCATATTAAGTGTTTTCTAAGCAACAAAATACTTGTTTGGATACTACAAGCGGATGTGGATCTGGCACGGTTATACCTATGGGTAATAACCCCAAAAAGGGTGCATTGTGTAATAACTCAATCATAACCTAGTGCATGAAAAATAGGCCTTGATGCATACTTGATTTTAAACTCCCAAGGGATATGTTTTGGTAAATTAAAAATATCTTTACAAAACAATATAAAGGGAACCAAAATTCCCATAAAATTTTAAGTTAGAAAATAGACCATTGATAACTTAGATTGAAACCTATAAATTCATAGGTTAAGGAATTTATGTCATTTATAAGTTATCCCTAAAATTTTAATAAGTTTCCCTTTTATGCGTGTAATAGTTTGAAGATTATCATCACTAATTTTTCCTCTATTTTAGTCAATAATTGGAAATAGGAGGAGCTAATTCAACAACCAGTATGATGGGAAATGTAATGACTACCCAAATGAGATTCCCAACATAATGGGAGCAGGAGTTAAGAAATTTATGAAAATACTTACTCAATTGACTCAAGTTTTTAATAGAAAATTGAATTAGGATGAAAACACATATCCCTCTAAAAATAATCAAGTTTTAATTAATTTTTTTATACTACAAAGGCCTCTAACTTTCAATAGATCTTCTGACGGTTTAATATTGGAACAATGGATCAACTCTATTGAAAATATATTCTATGTCTTTCAATTATCTAATCAATATAATTTAATGTTGTTTGTTTATAGTATGGAGTGATAATTATATTAATGGTATTTTTTTATCAAAAATACAAATCTTGAGGATGATATCAAAGCAATGGATTGGAAACATTTCTAGAAAATGGTTTTTGGTAAATATTTTTCTCTAACTCTTTGACTTAAAATAGAGAGGTATTTTCTTAGCCTTGAGAAAAAGGATAAAAAATCTATCAAGGCATAAAAGTTGAAATTCACAAATATTTCATGATACACCTTAAACATTCTCATTTACCATCAAAGTAAATTTAACTAATTCTTTAGTGGTATAAAGATGAATCTATGAAAATATTTAGCGATTTGAGTCTTTGAAATGTGTAAGGAAATTGTCTAATGTGCCATCAAAGTTAAAATAGAGATCATTGAATCTCAAGGGTTTCATAGGTTTGAAGATAGGAAGTTGAGAATGGGGTTTAATTTTGGGGGCTTGATAGAGGAATATCATAATGGGAAGAAAGTCCAACATCCCTCTTATTAAAAGGACAGGAAGAAGCATCCTAGAAATTTATTGTAGGGGACATATAAATTCTTTAGTTATGGGAAGGAAGGGAACCTGGATAGTGAATTTTAATGGTAGAAACCCACTAATATGATGGAATAAAAGAGTAATCTAGTCAACCCTAAACCTATTATCCAATTTTTCAAATATAAGTAATAAGAAAACTATGTGAATCAATGAACTAAACCAATGTTTGTTGATGATAACTGATGACAACAACCTATAAGGCCAAGAGATAAAGGGTAAGCTTATACCATCAAAAATACTAAGGTGGATCCTGACAATGATGTGGTGATAGGTACACTATTTTTTCATTCAATGATAGAGAAAGTACTATTTGACTCTAGTTCTATGAATTCTTTCATATCACATAATTTTAGTATAACTATTCAAAAACCAACTCAAAACATGGATGTGGAGCTATTGATGAAAATAGAAAATATGTAAATTATTGTATCCCAAGTATATAACTTCTCCCCTATCTATATTCATGGTATTAAATTCCTATAAAATCTTATGATACTCCCTTTAGCAGAATTTTATTCAAATATATGTATGGATTAGCTTTCCTTGTATAAAGCCAACATAAATTACTGAGATAATGAAATTACCCTTTGTATTATAGATCACCCTTTGATTCTATAAAATTTCAAGGATTTGGATGAATATCTTTTGGAATCATCATCTAAATAATTGATATTATTGCCTTATGATTAGCCATATCTTGGTCAAATAATTGTGAATAATGAAAAGATCATCCTTGATGACATGCCCATTTTGAGGGAATACACTGATGTGTTTCCTAAAGAATTTTATAGTCTTCCTCCTAAATTAGAGGTTGATTTTTCAATAAAACTTAAAATTATATATTTTTAAATATCCAAGAATCTATATATAATTTCCACTTTTGAACTTGACGATCTTAAGAAGCAACTATCGAAGAATCTAGATAAAGGGTTTATATGCCCAAGTGCATCACTGTGGGGTGCACCAATCCTTTTCATCAAGAAGAAGGATGGTTCAATGTACCTCTACATTGATTATAATAAGCTCAATAATATCATGATAAATAAAAGGTATGCTCTATCATGGATTGATGACTTGTTCAATAATCTATGTGGATCCCAATACTTATTTAACGTGGATCTTCAGTTGGGATATTATTAAGTAAAAGTGAAAACGGAGGATATCCCCAAGACTAATTTTTGTACAAGGTATGGGCACTAATATTTCATAATGATTCCATTTAGACTCAATGATGCTCCATATATCTTCAGGGAATTAATGAACAGGGTCCTTAGGGATTACCTTGTCAAATTTTTGGTTGTATTTATAGAATATATTCCTATATACTCCAAAATAAAGGAGGAATATGAGGAGTATTTTAATGATGTATTGAAGACCTTGAGAAAGTAAAAGTTATATGTGAAGTATAGTGAATGATATTTTTAGATGGATCAAGTAAAATTTTGTGGGGAATTCTATCAATAGAAAAGGATATTTGTGGATCCTTTAAAAATAGTGTCAATTAAAGAATAGACTAGACTAACATTTGTGGTGGAGATTTATAGTTTCCTTAGATTATATGGGTAATATTGTTGATTTTGAGAAACTTATCATGATTTTCAATCCCACTAACTAAAATAACTCAGAAGGGAGTAAAGTTTTTCTAGATTGATGAATGTTAGGAGATCCTTAAAGAGTTAAAGAAGAGGCTAATCACTGTACCTGTTCTCACATTACCAACCAGTTGGGATGGATTTGTGATCTTCAATGATGCATCCAAAAAGGGATTGGGTTGTGTACTCATAAAAGATAAAAAAAATGATTTTCTATTCCTACCACCAATTACAGATCCATGAGAAAAACTACCAAACCCATGATTTGGAATTGGATATAGTGATCTTCACATTAAATATTTAGCATCATTATATCTATGAGGATAAGTGTGACATATATACAGATCATAAAATCATCAAGTATATATTCACACAAAAGAGCTTGATATGTTCCAATTAAGGTGGTTAGAGCTGATCATGGATTAATATTATTCAATCCATTACCATTTTGGGAAGGCAAACAAAGTATAAGATACTATGAGTAGAAAGGATCCTGAAACCCTTTCCATGATGAGAAATGAAAGGGGTCTAATCTTCTTGGACATGAAAAGATTGTACATAGTAATAATAAAATTATTTTAATCCTATATTTCTCAAATAACTACTCAATAATAAATTCTTGAGAGGATCAAGGAGGCCTAAAAAAGATGATGAGGAGCTATAGAGAAAGTTAGTGAATATTCCATAGTTCAAATTTGATAAAGATAGAGTTATAAGGTTTGGAACCCGAATATGTGTCCCATAAAAACCATATCTAAAGAGGAAACTTCTTTAATATGTGCATATCTCATCTTTCTCTATTCATCTAGGAAGCACTGAGATGTATAGAGATATGAATCAAAACTTCAAGTAAAATAACATAAATAGGGAGATTGTAGATTTTGTATCTCTATACTTGGTATACCAACAAGTCGAAGAAAAACGATGGATTTATAAGGGTATGATGCAACCATTTCCCATACCCTTATGGAAATGGGAAAAATAACCAAGTATTTCATCATAGAACTCCCCAAGACATCTAAAGGAAATAACACCATCTGGGTGGTAGTCGATCAGCTTAAAAATTGAATGCATTTCATTTCTATCAAGGAATACTTCTCTCTCATCTAAATTATTAAAAAATATATATATAAATGAAGTGGTAAGACTACATGGAGTACCATTATCCATTGTATCATATCAAGATCTGAGGTTTACCTTGAGATTATAGATAATCTTTTAGCAAGTAATGGATACTGAGTCGAGCCTAAGTACTTCTTATCACCCTCAAATGGATGGTCAGTCTAAAAGAACAATTCAAACTCTAGAGGATATGTTGAGATCATGTTCAATGGATTTTTAAAGATGTTGGGATCAACACTTTCCCCTAGTGGAGTTCTCATATAACAACAGCTTCCATTATATTATTCAAATAGAACCTTATGAGTATTTGTATGGGAAGAGGTATTAGACTCCAATGTGTTGGGATGAATGTAGAGAGTGGAATATTATGAGACCAGATCTTATCCAAGAGATGACAGAGAAGGTTCAAACCATTCAATGTTATATGAAATCCTCATAAGTCAATAGAAAAGATATGTATACAATAATTGATGAGACCTGGGGGTTTAGGGTTAATATAAGGTGTTACTTGATATATTACCATAAATAAAGTCATGAGGTATGGGAAGAAAGTAAATCTTAGCCCTAGATATATTAGTCCCTTTGAGATCCTTGATCACATCAAGGCTATGGCCTATCGACTAGAACTACTACCTAACTTATCTCAAGTGAATGATGTATTACATGTATCCCTCTTGAGGAAGTACATATCAGACCCCTCACAAGTAATGAATCCAAAGGTGGAACCTTTGGAGAATATTATTTTATATGAGAAGCAGTCAGTTAAGATCTTGGATCATAGAGAAAAAGTTCAACAAAAAAAGACAACTCATCTGGTCAAAGTGGTATAGAAGAACCATAAGTTTGAGGAGGTGACATGAGAACCAGAAGAGGTGATGAAACAGAAGTACCCTCATATTTTTTAGTGTATGAAATGATATTTTTAGGGTGAAATTTCTAAAGGGGTGAATAATTTAATTACCTTAACTTTTATAAATGAAATTCCCTTTTGAATGAATGAATTCCTTATTAAGTAATGTAGTATAGAAAACACATGCACTACTTGGGTTATTTTAGACCGTTATAAAATATATCTTATTGGATTTAAATGAACATTAAGAATCATAACCATTGATAATATATCCTTTATGTAGTTACCATTTAGATTAGTATATATTAAGCATTATGATAAATTCTATTTGATGTAGACGGAATAAGCGATGGTCTCAGACGATAGGATTTCACCTTATAAAGCCCATTTATCAGAGCTTCCAAGGGAGATGGAATCATTGGGATTTTACATTTAATAGTACCAAGATGAAATTAAACAACTAAAACATGAAAAAAAACTATTTATTGGAGAAGTTCATGATTGTTGAGATTATAGGATAAACCATGTTCGTCGAACCACCCCAAGAAAGTATCATCATCGTGCACCTTACCCTTAGGGCATATGCTGGTGTAATAAGGGGTTATGTATTTAGACCCTAGTATTATAAATTTTTATGTTTTATTTTTAATAAAATAATAATTATATTCATCCATTTTCATTATTAATTTATATATACAATTATATATGAATTGATGAAAATTAGATATTGATAAGAAGTAACCAAAATAGTATTTTTTGGAAAATATATGGTTTTAATTAAAATACACTTTTAAATAAATTAAAAAAATTAAAAAATAGTATTTTGATATATTATTATTATTAAATAATATTTATTTTTATAAAAATGATAATATAATTTAATAAATTCAAATGTAATCTTTATAAGGGTTAGAAAATTGTTATTGTCATAAATATTGATATTTTTAATAAATGAGTATTTTTATTTAGAGGAAATTATCATATTTGGAAAATAATTTTTTTTTTTTGAAATCATCATGTCAAAATTAGCTAATAGTTAATTTTTCATAATTTTTTGAGATGGTCAAATTTTTGGGTAAAAATTAAATACGATATAAATATATGGTCAGTATTATAACATAACAATAACCCAAAAGTGGTGTAATAAATACTATAAAATGATTCCATCACCAAATATACATTTATCATTTAAAATAATTTTTTTTGAAGTTATTTTATTAATTATATAAACCTTTAATGAACCCTCCAAAACCTATATTATATTTTATGATTTTAAAATCAATTCTTTATAAATAAGACTCACTTCCACATCGCCAATGTTATTATTTTAGTATGTTAGATTTTTGTCTTAATAAAATATTGAAAAAAATCATCTTTGTTAGAAACCATGGGAAAACCCATGGTAAGGTTTATGGTTTTGATTATTTTATTATATAGAGATCAAAACCTAAGTTTAGAAATTAATAAATAATTCTCATCTCTTTTGCTATAAATACCCACACAACCTCCCAATAATCTTTACTAAAAACCAATTGAGCACAAAGTTCTTATCCCTATTCTTATTTGAATCCCTCCCAAGGTGTTTAAAAGCTCTTAATAATATCCTATCAAACTTTTAGATGTGCCCTCTTAAGGTAAGGGATTTTCTTCCTCCTCTATATTCAAGTACCTTCTTTGCATTATGCCTTTTGATTTCCTATTTTTCATGTTTGAATATGTTTTTACACATGTATTTATTGTCCTTATGATTAAAAATTAATGATATAACACATTTCATTATCATTAAAATCTTTTATTAACCTTTATATACACTCATTATGTTACTGAGATTATCCCATGATTCTCCATACCAAACATTTATGTTGTGTATACCCATGTCTATTTCCACTCAAGGGTATTCACCTAGATGTACATATCATTCATTGATTTGGGACTTCAATTTATGTAACCCACACTCCTTAATCATGGGATTAAAAGTGATGAAATGTGTTATTTGTTGTATGATCTATGTGAAACACAAATGCATGTACATGATATGAATGTAATGGGTGGGCATGGGATTATATAGCACTCCAATGTATTGGGTGATATTTTTATCTCATGAGAAACTATGTATGGTGCACGGAAGGTTATCATAAGCACACTATGTTATGATGTCTCATCAGTTATCCTTAACTTATGCTTATGATGTCATGTTTTATGTTGTTTTCACATTCCTATTTTTCCTTGATGTTATTATCTTATATCATGTATTGATGTTCATGTTTATGATTCCCACCCATTTTATGTCACATTGATATGCCTATTGAATCACATGTATTACTTTCATTAGGTTATTCTTTTATTGTTACCTTACTGGTCTTTATATCTCACACCTTTCTTATCTATGTCCTCAGGTTATCCATTGCGGTTTTAGAAGATCAAATAAATTTAAAGGTATGTTATGGTATTTTTAAATAATTTTGTTGTAACCCTATTTCAAGTTTTGGTGTTATGTATATAATTACCCCAAGACACTAGGTATTTCAGTATTTTTGGATTGTATTATGTGTTCCTTTATGTAATAAATCATGAATTACTATTTATGAAAGATATGGGTTTTCATAGTTTCAGACTGTGATACCCATTTTACATTGTTCATTTGGAAGGGTCTATGGAAAGTAAAGGATATATACGTGTAACGCCCTGACGCTAGAAGCCTTGGAGCCGATGAGTTAATAAAAAATTTGTGTAAATTTTTTAAAAAAATGTTGATGAATTACACATCACGTTTCATACATAGGATCTTTGAGGTTTAGGTTCTGGAAAACCAGATACAAATGTTACAATCCTTCAATAATGAACAAAAAATACTCCACAAAGCAGCCACCACATAGTGTGACTCAAATATACTAAAATTGTAAAAAAAATAAAATGTAGGGTGAGCATAAGAATGCCTAGTAAGGGGGTTTTAAAATAAAGTCTCAAATAAAACCTTTTAAAAACTTCCCTTTTTAAAATAATCATAATAAATTTTATTAAAAGAAAAATAAAATACATGTATCTCAACATTAACAGTTTTCCAAGATTACCAGTAAACATTTTAGGGAGAATTAAAAGGACTACGAATGAAACACATTTAATCTTATGCATATTTATACAAAATGCATGGTGTGCAGCATATAAATCAAGATTTAATCAAACTATACTAAGAGTGACATGGAAAGGTGTAGTTATAGAATTTACACATAAAAGAAATACATGATTAGAGTTGCACATAAAATGATAATATTAATTTATTTATTATTTAATTGAAAATCATAAAATGGAAGATAGACTTATAGAATTTGTATTAAAGTTCAGAAGATGAGTGCTGAATAAATAATATGCCATGTGCATTTACTTCTTCTGATACTCATAAGTAAAGGCTCTTTAACCAAGGATATTCTACTAGTTGAATAATCACTTTGTTAATTAAATACTATAAACATAATGAGGGAATGTATAATGTCGTACTGTTTCAAGGTGTAACGTCCTGACCTGGCTCACCCCTGAACTGGTGGTCGGACCGGTCGCCACATGACCTCAAGCGTATCTCCCCGTATGCCAGAGGTTGCCGACTAGCAGCGAGGGTCTAAGGATAGTCAGTGGGGAGACTATACCCTCTTATCAGATTTGCACAGTGATATATCAGAATAAAAAAAAATCAATAGCGGAATAAGTAATACATAATTGACAAAAAAACAAAAGACAAATAGTACTCATTTTATAAAATTGGTCAATGCCAATTATACAGCAGATGCATGCATGACGTGCTAGTGTTACAAAAATGGAAAAAAGTGAACAAAACAGTATGCTTTACATTCTAATACAGAAATAAATAAACAATGACTCAAAGCCCTGAGGGAGGTCTCCTCGAGCATCCTGAGATTCCACTCGGTCCTTTTCTCCAATCTGACAAGTAAATGCAAACAGCACAATCCTACAACCAAATAGAATCTACTTGAGTACCCCAGTACAATGGCGGCCCAAGTAGGGTGTGATATATAAATATTAGTAGGTCAGGACCACCGGTTTCTACCCCAAATACATACATTTAATAATTAATTTAAACTGTGTGAAAACATGCATAAATAAAGTAAGCAGTGCAATGTAACTATATACCAAAGTACCTTCTACAGCCCTCAGCTGGTGTCTGAACCTGCATTATATAATGGTCATGCATACCCAATAATCATTAAACAATCATTTTCATTTATCAATTATTTTAACCTCATTAAATTATTAAAGTCTCAAGATTCGGCCTCAGTCCGACATCCCCTATATAAGTCACTCACCATAGATGTCTCTAAAGACCATCTAAGTAATCAAAGTAAAGACTGAATCCAAGATTGTGCTTTGGCTTGGATAACATGTCATAAGATATTCAATTTAATATTTAATATACTATGTCTAAGATCGTCTACTAAAAATAGTGTTTTGCTCCTGGTTATGTCCACTAACAGTGATTCACCCAATTCATTAATAAGTTTGAACCCCTTCTCATACTCAATTCACAAGTCATTTTGTCACAATGGTTTTCATTAACCAATTAATTCATTTCATGTACGACCAATTGTACCCACATTTCAATGTCAATTAATGGGTTTAGAACATCATTTATAGAATCCTAGTGAGTATTTGGAGCATCAGTCCTTATCTCACAACCCATGGGTATTTAGAGCATCAGTCCATGTCACATAAAAGAACATTTTCATGCAAGTTGGGTGTAGAACTCCATATCTAGAACCCTGTGAGTATTTGGAACATCAGTCACTGTCTCACAACCCTTTTATCAATCATACATATATATTTATCATTGGTGTAGAATTCCATGTCTAACACACCAAAACCATCCATTAATTAATTCATAAATTAATTAATCCAATCCGTTAATTAATTCAACAACTAATCAACAACATAAATCACCCATCAAATAAGTCAACAATTAATTAACCATTCAACATCTCAATAGTTAATAATTAATTAACAATTATTTATTATTAGAAATCCAACTAAATAATTAACTTAACATTTAATTATCTCAATTCTTTAACAATTCTGAACCCATCCACTCAAACAGTGATTCGTCCAGGACTTTAACAATTTAAATGCATGTCATAAACATCTCAAGTCAAACATGTTGAACAAGGCCCAAATATTTAGCAACCATTTCACACAACATATCATATTTTTAAACAACTCCATCTAAAACAACTTAAGGCATGGAAAGCAAACAAGCATCAAAAGGTACCCTTGGACAATAGTCGTAACAAACAATAAATTCACAATCTTAAATTAATGCATGCAAGTTAATTAATTCAAAAAATAATTAATTAAATCATTTCTTGTTAACCAGTTCATAGATTAATTATCCATTTACCATTTATCATGTAATAATTAATCCATCCATTAATAATTATCAGTTTCTAATTTATATTCTGAACATGACAAAATATTCAATATTCTCAATATTCAGAAAATGCCACAATTTTTCCAACATGTGACATGATAATTAATTCCTCAATTAATTACCCTAATTCACATACTGTCTCATTCAAATCATTTAACTATTTAATTATATCACTTTAACCAAATTAACAGTACATGCTTAAAACCAACACACGATCAAGTCCTCATTTATCTCACATGGGCGGAATCATTTAATAACATCAAAAGTGTCATGCATCGACATATCATATATCAGCACTAGCAAGAAGACATATGAAAATTAAAACTAGTGAAAACATGATATGACATTACCATTAACCAACAGTTTATCTTTAATCAGCATTTCAAGAAAACTTATCAGTTCCATAATCAAAGAAACTCACATTCTAAATTTATTTAAAGAAGCTATAATTCTTAAATAAAATGATAGATATTTGGGACCCTACCTCAGGGTGGAACTGATTTAAATATTCAACACTTTGATGTACTAGGTGGTAAACAATTACAATCGGCCCGTAGTCGCATGCACGCACCCTTGTGTGTGTGTGTGCGCGCGCGCGCGGTGCGTGCTCCCTACAACATTAATCAAAATTTTACTAAATCAGTAAGAGAAGTCCATAAACATTGTAGCAAGGGTTGACGCACTAACAGTTATATACCAGGGACTCATATAATTCATCAGACCCTAATTTAACCGGTGTAAAACCAAACATCGAGTTTTAGAAGATTACCCAAACCAACATATTCAAAGCGAATCGAGCTCATCCGCCTCACCCTTGGTGGAGGATTCTAGAACATGGACCAAAGGATCCTAAACATAAATCGCACATCTTATTGAAGGAAGAACAAAACAATGGGTATTATTCTCAAAACCCTAAACTTGTCCAAAACTAAAATGAATGTTGAAATAATGTCAAATCGCAAAAGTGATCAAGAAGAACACTAAATAAGATCCTACCTCGAAGGATAAAACTAAACCAATGGAGAATACAAGAGGAATTGTCTGCAGAAGAAGATCTTGGAAGAGGGAGGAGTCGCGCGCTATAGCGGTTCTGCCCGGGGTCAAAGTGCACTGTTACTGGGGGTCGCCCGGGGGTCACGCACTAGCTGTGAATCATGGCTGGAAAGAGGACACGTCGCAAGGAGGAGGTCCCGTGTGTGCTGCTACAGGTCACGCGCTACAAGGGATTCCACGTGGGTGGTGTTGTGTGTTGCTGTAGAGGGTCCGGGAGGAGCTTGTGTCATGCCATATGGGTAGAGGCTCTAAAAATGGAGATCTGTCTGTAGAGGGAGCCTATTGGAGTTGCATCGTGTGGAGGAGGTAGGGCAGGCGGAGACACCGTGCGCGCTACAAGGGGAGTCTGAGGGGGGGTGCGCTCATGATTTTTTAAGAATAAGGGAGTTGTGCCTCCCCTTACTTCTTCCTCTTAAAAAAATAAAATAAAACAATCATAATTTAAATTACCATTAATATAATTTAAAAATCCTTTTCATTGTCAAACCCAAAACCCCTAATTAATCCTTAATAAAATAAAATGTTTCTTTGAAAATCTCAAAAGCCACATTAAATTATTTTAACATTTATTTAATTAAATAAACATAATAATAATAATAATATAATCATTATTATTATTATTCCAAATTTCATTTATTTTAAACCAAAACCCCCAATTTAATTGTAATATCATTAATATGATATTAATGATAAAAACTCCAACCCATAACCTCCATTTAATAATAAATGGTCCTTTATTAATTCTGAAACTATTCATTTAATTAAAAAATTTCTTTGATAAACCCAAAAGCCACATTAATTTCTTTAATTGTCATTTAATTAAATATTTAACATTCATTTAATTAAACAACCACAATAATAATAATAATAACTTCATTATTATTATTATTAAAAACTTTATTTTAATTAATCACAACCTCTCATATAATTAAAATAAATAATTTATTAAATATGGTAAACTGTGTAGGTTGGTCCAAAACCATGTGTTTCCCGTGTAGATCTATTAAAGTGAACTTTCCATATCCAGTGCTCCCAAGACTCATCAGAACAACCACTAAAAATGTCGAGTAATTACACAAGTTCAAAAACAACACCTTAAAGTGTTCCAACACTCGAAATAAAATTCCGGAACTCGGTTTAAAAACCAACCCTTCTATAAACTGAAAAAAAAAATTAAAAACCCTCATATTTTAACCTAGTTCAAAAACACTATACTTTACACAAGGCCTCATGCCAAGACCATAAACTCTCTTTCAATGCCTTGTGCCAAGACTATCACTTTTCCAAGGCCTATTTCCATGACCTAATTTGTCTCATGAGACCTACCAATGCATTGAGAGGCTATATCATGCCTCGCCCATAAAATAATAAGTCTAATACATTCCTCATATGTCCAGTAAGGTCATATATTCAAATTATCTCATACCACTTTGAATATTTAATTTCTTATTTCATATATTCAAGGTTTCCCATACCACTTTGAACATTTCATTTCTTATTCCATGTTATTCAAAGTGTCCCATAACACTTTGAATAATTGAGTTCTTATTTCATAAATTATCATGATATGATAGTTAACATTTAGAATATGGTAATAACAATATTCTCAATGACATGCATGGGATAATAAACATTCTTTGCACATGTGATAATAACTAGAATGTATAAGTAATAAATGGATGGGTTTTGTCACATAAAATGATAACTTATTAATTTTAAAATCCTTGATTCATGGAAATTAATACTTAATAAAAATTACATTCCATTTAAAACACTGATAAAAGTGGCAGTGAACATGCAAATCATAAACTTGATTAACTAACAGCAATCATTATAGTAGGTTCATTATGTAATAAAACATTTAGTGATCATAACATGATAACATGATTTTACACCTCATTTTATCCTCTAATATATTATAAACTCATATTGGTTTAGAAAATTCAAAATTAATTAAAACCTTACAGGTATTACTTGCATCAAAACATTAATTAAATTCTGATAACCATCACTTGAAATTAGAGCTTGGAAATCTTATTAATATATATATATACCTGAATATATAAAGGGTGTATATATGGATTTTTAAAAGGAAGAAAAAACATAAAAATCCCTTACAGAAAATTAAATAGACTCAAAAACATAAAAGGATATAGTTATAAATGATCCCTTGCATAAATATCATTTGGGTAATTAAAAAAATGTAAACTGAATTATTGCTTTGATCGGAAAATAAGCATCTGAGAAAATAATTTCCCTTATCAGAAAACATAATTTTAATTGGAATATTTTCTTAGACGAAAACTAATAATAAATGTATTTTAAACCAAACCAGAAAAATAGAGATTATAATCTTCAAATAAGTAACAAACATCCCTTTTGAAAACTTAAATCAATCCTAAAAATAATTCTTCATAATTGAAATATGAAAACTAGAATATCAAAATCTCCCTTACTAAATAAGTTTGAAAATATAATTATAGTGTTTAAATGTTTTAAACAAAGAAAACCCATACTATTTTTAGTAAAAGAAAAGAATGGAAAGGGCTGGAATTCTAAAATGTGAAAACAACTTATGCATACACCATAATAAATAAATAGCAGTCACATACTGCAGATTTTCAAAAATGAAATTATCCTTTACAAAATAACTATGAAATTTCCAATACTCATACAGTTTTATAACTCATACTTTAAAATACATGTTACATCCATCAATCTGTAAATAGAAAAGTTGGGAAAAAAGCACAAATGAACACCATATCATCCAACTAATAAAATCTAGAAGTAAAAAGGACAATCTCAGATAAAATTAAATGTCACAAATTTATAATTTTTATGAACACACACAAGGTAGTAGAATTTTTAATCTGATTCCACTTAAAAGATTAAGATTCTAAACAATTTGATTGTAAAAAATAGAACTTATAAAAATAATATCCCTTAATTGAATTTTTGGAGAAAAATAGAAGAAGTTCTGTTGCTGAGGACTCCTAATATGTGGACTCCAGGTTGTATTTTTTCTATTACCATCATACACTAGGTTTAGAGGTTTTTTATAACTATAAATTCTACTTTGTAGACAGATAAACACACACTTGAGATTTCCGTGCAAGCTCACAGTACCAGTCAAAACACACAATTAATGTAATAGGATCAATCTTTGAGAAAACATAACAAACAAATTGATGTAAAATAATAAAATGTTGATAGTGAACCTAAATGCAGACAAATAACTGTTCGAAATGGTTCAAAAATCAAAATCACAACACTTTGAAAATCACGATGATAAACACTGAAGACAGGGAAATCAGAAAAAATCCAAAAACTCAATTCAGTTAACATCCTACCTCTCAAGGAACAAAATCATACCTTGATCTAGGTCTAGAAAATCAAAACCTTAACCCAGTTAGACTCGTTGACGATGTACAACCTCGACCTCAGATCCTCTGGTCTAAAGCGATGTATCTTGGCCACGTGACTTGGAGACCTCGACACAACTCAATTCTTTATGACTCCGCCGAAGCCACTCAGCCTGCTCCAAGTTCACCATGGCCATAACCCCCATAGCAAAATTGACCCCACTCAAAGACCTCGTGACGACGCTCCCCAGATAACGAACCCGTGAAAACCCTAAGTGCTGTTTTGGGTCGCGACACCCCTTTTCACAGATCTCCTATCTTTTCATTCTCCATTCTTTTTTTATTCAATTGTATTATTATTATTATTATATCCTTATTATTATTATATCATTCTTATTATTTTAAACCTTTAACTTATTATTATTATAACTTTTATTATTTAAATGGATATTTGATTAAAAAGTAAAACTTTTATAAAGTAATAATTTAATTATTCAAAACTATCATATATTTATATATCATGTCATTGGAAAATAAAAATTGATTTTATTTGTTTAAAGAACCAAAATTATCATAATTTATAAATATTCACCAAATTATAATTCAATTTAAAAAAAATATCATTCACATATGTAAAATTTTAATCATTATATTAAAATAGTTATATTTATAATTTTATTAAACAAAATTCATAACATTAATGATTTTATAAAACATTAATATAATCAAAATTTATAATTTAAAACTCATAATCAAAATTCATATATATATATCATATTTTTGAAAATGGAACCATGTCAAATTTATAATAATATAATTATTCATAATTCAAATTGAAAAATTATTATCATATATTAAAATGTGAACATTAAAAGTGAAAATATATCTGTAGCGTAATATATTATTTATCAAAATAATAGTCAACTTATTTTTCTTTTATTCATTTTAAAATACTTATTATTATTTTATTTAAAGAAAAATTTCCTAAAAACATTATCAGTTTGTTTTTAATTATAAATAAATCTACTTAATAAAATATTTTTATAATGAAAATAAATTTAGAATTTATGGGTTGTTACATTATCCCCCCCTAAAAAGAATTATGTCCTCGCAATTCATTTGTTCCTTCTCACAAACTCACCGGTACGGACTTCCTGACATCCATCGTGATGTCCTTTCATAGGTTCCACTAGCATCGAAGATTTCCCTAGTTCCTGGTTAAATGGATCCCTAAAATGGTTTCAAACTCTTCGATCTCTCTGGTCCAGATGTAGCATGAGAAACTTGGATCAATCGCATGTGGAAATCTAAATTTCCATGAGATAAAAGCATGAAGTGGATGAAGTTGAGCTACATCATCATGAATTTGATGTCTATAAAAAAACGGGAAGACTCATCCTCAAGAATTTTGAAGTCCCTAACTTGACCATAGTGACCGTAGGTCAAGATTTGACAAAGATACACTGCTCAAAGGTCACCCTCTTATGCAGCCTCTTGGAAGTCCTCTAGGGATTGAAAATTCTTGACTAGGGTAAATCATTTAAACAGAACCTCAAAGTACTTTCCCTACGTGCATAGAATTGAAGTTGATCATGCATCATAAGGAAATAGTCAAAGCCTGATCCTCAGTGGAGTAGAAGTACACAAGGAGAGTTCGATACACAGTAGAGATGTTTACATGATAGACAAAATCTTTCAAATGTCTCATAGCCTTTTAAATATGACTTGGAAACTATTGTCTCTAGTATTTCGGTTAGAAGAGACAAAAGAATTGATTTGTCTGCCATCTGAAAATTTGAAGAAAGAATTATACTTAGTAGGATATAATTAAATATTTCATGTTGTTCTAATTTTACAGAGTTGTCTAAACCAACCTATGATACCAACTATAATTCCTCTGCCCCAGAAGCCCTAGAGCTGGTGTGTTAATAAACATTTTGAGTAATTTTTTTTAAAATAAAATGCTAATGAATTACACATCATTTTTCATACAGAGGGTCTCTTCGGTTTGGGTTATGGAAAACTAGATAAAAATGTTACAATCATTCAATAATGAATGTAAAAGACTCTATAAAGCAGGCACTACATAGTGTAACTCAAATCTACTAAACCTATAAAAAATAAATTAAAACGTTGTGTGAGCACAAGAATGCCCAGTAAGGGGGTTTTAAAATAAAAACTTTTAAAAACTTCCCTTTTTAAAATAATCATAAGACATTTTCTTAAAATAAAATTGCAATACATGTATCTCAACATTAACAGTTTTCCAAGATTACCAGTAAACATTTTAGGGAGAATTAAAAGGACTAAAAATGAAACACATTCCAATATTATGAATATTTATACAAAATGCATGGTGTGCGGCATATAAATCAAGAGTTAATCAAACTAGACTAAGTGTGACATGGAAAGTTGCAGTTATAGAATTTACATATAAAAGAAATACATGATCATAGTTGCGCATTAAATGATAATATTAATTTCTTTCTTCTTTAATTTTGAATCATAAAATGGCATATGAACTCCTAGTGTTTTTTTTAAGTTCAGAATATGAGTGCTGAATAAACAACATACCATGTACATTTACCTCTTCCGATACATATAAGTAAAGGCTCTTTAACCAAGGATATTCTACTAGTTGAATAATCACTTGGTTAATTAAATACAATAAACATAATGAGGTAATGTATAATTCCAAACTCTGTTAAGGCCTCGTTCCAAGACCATAAACTCTCTATCAAGGCCTCATTCCAAGACCATCACTCTTTCAAGGCCTCGTTCCATGACCTAATTTGTCTCATGAGACCTACCGATGAATCAAGAGGCTATAGTGGTCATCACCCATCACATAATAAGTCCAATAAATTCCTCATATGTCCAGTAAGGTCATATATTCAAAGTGTCTCATACCACTTTGAATATTTAATTTCTTATTTCTTTATTCAAGGTGTCTCATACCACTTTGAACATTTCATTTCTTATTTCATATTATTCAAAGTGCCTCATACCAATTTGAATAATTAAGTTCTTATTTCATAAATTATCATGATATGACAATTAACATTTAGAATATGGTAATAACAATTTTCTCAATGACATTCATGGGATAATAAACATTCTTTGCACATGTGATAATAACTAGAACACATAAGTAATGGATGGATGGGGTTTGTCACATAAAATGATAACTTATTAATTTTAAAATACTAGATTCATGTAAATGAATACTTAATAAAAATTACATGCCATTTAATACACTAATAAAAGTGTTAGTGAACATCCAAATCATAAACTTTATTAACTAACAACAATCACTGTAGTAGGTTTATTATGTAATAAAACATTAAGTGAGAATAACATGATAACATGATTCTACACCTCCTTTTATCCTCTAATATATTATAAACTCATATTGGTTTAGCAAACTCAAAATTAATTAAAACCTTACAAGTATTACTTGTATCAAAACATTAATTAATTTCTGATAACCATTACTTGAAATTAGGGATTTGAAATCTTATTAATATATATATGTGTATATATACCTGTATATAAAAAGGGTGTATATATGGATTTGCACAAGGAAGATGAAACATAAAAATACCTTACAGAAAACTAAATAGACTCAAAAACAAAAAACTCCATAGTTAAAAATGATCCCTTGCACAAATATCATTTGGGTAATTAAAAAAAATAAATGTAATCTGAGTTATTACTTTGACCGGAAAATAAGCATTTGAGAAAATAATTTCCCTTATCAAAAACCATAACTTTAATTGGAATATTTTATTAGAATAAAACTAATAATAAATGTATTTTACACCAAACTAGAAAAATAGAGATTATAATCTTCAAGTAAGTAACAAACATCCCTTATGAAAACTTAAATCAATCCTGAAAATAATTATTTATAATTGAAATATGAACACTAGAATGTTAAAATCTCCCTTACTAAATAAGTTTGAAAATAGAATTATAGTATTAAAAGGTTTTATACAAATAAAATCCATACCGGTTTTATTAAAAGAAAAGAGTGGCGAGGTCCAGAATTCTAAAATTTGAAAACAACTTATGCATACACCATAATAAATATACAGCAGTCCCATACTGCAGATTTTCCAAAATAAAATTATCCTTTACAAAATAAATATGAAATTTCCAATACTCATACAGTTTTATAACTTATACTTTAAAATACTTATTGCATCTATTAATCTATAAATATAAAACTTGGAAAAAATCACAAATGAACACCATATCATACAACTAATAAAATTTGGAAATAAAAAAGGACAATCTCGGATACAATTAAATATCAAAAATGTAGAATTTTTATAAACACACACAAGGTAGTATAATTTTTAATACTATTCCACTTACAAGATTAAGATTCTAAGCAATATGATTGTAAAAAATAGAACTTATAAAAATAATATCTCTTACTTGAATTGTTTGAGAAAAACAGAAGATTTTCTGTTGCTACAGACTCCTACCCTGTGGACTCCAGGTTGGATTTTTCCCATTACCATATTACACCAGGTTTGTATTTTTTTATAACTATGAATTCTACTATGTAGATATTTAAACACACACTTGATCTTGTCGTGAAAGCTCACAGTACCAGCCAAAACACACAATTAATGTAATAGGATCAATTCATGAGAAAACAGAACAAGGAAATTGATGTAAACATAATAAAATATTGATAGTGAGCCTAAAAATGGAAAAATAGCTGTTCGAAATGGTTCAAAAATCAAAATCACAATAGTTCAAACATCATACTAATAAACAGTGAAGATATGGAAATCGAAGAAGATCCAAAAACCTGATTCGGTCAACATCCTACCTCTCAAGGAATAAAAGTATACCTCGATTTAGGTCCAGAAAATTGAAACCTTAACCCGATCAGACTCGTTAACAATGCACAGCCTCAACCTCGACTCCTCTAGTCTGAAGCAATGCATCCCGGCCACATGACTTGGAGACCTCGACATGACTCAATTACGTGTGAATCCACTGAAGTTTCTCTGCCTACTCTTGGTTCACCACATCTAGAACCCCCTTGGAGGAATCGACCCTGCTCAAAGCCCTCTTGACGACGCTCCCTAGATGACGAACTCGTGAAAACCCTAAGTGCTGTTTTGGGTCGTGACACCCCTTCTCACAGATCTCCTCTCCTTTCATTCTCCCTTATTTTTTTATTCAATTTCATTATTATTATTATTATTATTATTATATCCTTATTATTATTATATCATTATTATTATTTTAAAACTTTAACTTATTATTATTATAACCTTTATTATTTAAATGGATATTTGATTGAAAAGTAAAACTTTTATAAATTAATAATTTAATTATTCAAAGATATCATATATTTATATATCATATCATTTGAAAATAAAAATTAATTGTATTTATTTAAAGAACCATAATTATCATAATTTATAAATCTTCAACAAATTATAATTCAATTTAAAAAAACATCATTAATATATGTACAATTTTAATCATTCTATTAAATAGTTATATTTATAATTTTATTAAACAAAATTCATAACATTAATGATTTTATAAAACATTAATCTAATCAAAAATTATAATTTAAAACTCATAGTTATAATTTCATATATATATATATATCATATTTTTGAAAATGGAACCATGTCAAATTTATAATAACATAATTATTCATAAGTCAGATTGAATAATTATTAGCATATATTAAAATGTGAACATTAATAGTGAAAATATATTCATAACATAATATATTATTTATTAAAATAATGGTCAATTTATTTTTATTTTATTCATTTTAAAATAATTATTATTATTTTATTTAAATACAAATGTCCTAAAAACATTATCAGTTTGTTTTTAATTTTAAATAAATATAATTAATAAAATAGTTTTATAATTAAACTAACTTTAGAATTTCAGGGTTGTTACAATAGGTGCACTTAAGCACTGTTTGTCATCCTCAGACTGATGGGTAGTCTGAATGTACCATCTAAATTCTGGAGGACATTCTATAAGCATGTGTCCTTGATTTTGGTGGTGTATGGGAGATTCATCTCATGCTCATGGATTTCAACTATAATAATAGTTATTAGGCATCAATTTGGATGGTACCTTTTTAGGCCTTGTATGGTAGGTCATGTTGATCACCATTGTGTTATTTAGAGGTAGGGGAGTCAACTATTGTTAGGTTGAGTCTCATATAAGAGATATCATAACATATATAGTTGATTTTGGATACTTCTCAAAGAAGGTAAGGTTTATATGTATACCAAAGATTCCATCTTCTTGAGTTTGAGTTGGGAAATTGGGTATTTCTATGAGTATCGCCTTTGTTGGGACACAGTTGTATTCAGAGGCAAGGGAAGTTTGCACCCAGGTGTGTGGGGATATTTGGGATGGTCGAGAGGATTAGTATGATGTCATATTGGTTATAAATTTCTCATGGGTATAATGTTATGAAAATTGTGTTCCATGTATCTCAGATTCATAGATAAAATATCAATCCTAAGAGGTGGTTGAATCATAGAGTTTCTCAATTAAAACTTATTCTCTTGATTATGTTTAAACCTTTTTTAGATATTATTCCCTAGTTTGATAGAACATGTTCAATAACTCACTCTTGATGTCACTCTCATCAGAACATATATAAATATAGAAGTTTATTTCACATAAGGACATGTGAATTTTTCTTGGTTGACCATAAAGGGATACATCCAAGGACTACACACTGATGATGTGTTAATGTTCCAAAATCCACTATCATGTTTTGTTTGTTGGATATAATATTAGTCACTATCACTCTATACCAAAGCTCACTTCATTTACAAATTTGGGAGCTCATTCACTCCTCACACAAGGGGAACTTCCACTTCTTTCAATCCATGCACTACTTTAGGGAAGGATTTATCAATTTGTTGACTTGATGGTGGTCTCTTCAATAGTTTATAAAAATGTGGGTGATGAGATCCAATATATCTCAAATTTTTTATTGTTTTCCAATGACATTTGACCCCCTAATTGATATAATACCTAGTTAATTAATTTATTTTTTGTTACTTTTGAGAATTTGGAACTAAATTGATAAATGGATCATATCTTGGTTTTTAATGATTTATTAAATTTTTGGAATTAATTGTGAAGTCATACGTTGATCTTTCAATTATGGAATCAATTATTTAATGGAATTTTAATTATGATTTTCATCGCTAAAGTTATAATTGTAATACTTTTCACAGCTGATTATATGAATTTGTCTTGGACCGATCATATGAATTTTCTATCGTGTGACTTTTCTTGGATGATCCTAAAACTTGATCATATAACTATGGATAAGTTGCACTATAATAATTTAGTGATTCTATAAGATCATATGACTTTGAAAGATACCCATCCTATGACACCTTCCAAAGTGTAATAGTAACTTCTCTGACCAAATTCAACTCGTTAAAGGGTATAAGAATCATAATTAGGCTATGTAAAGGTAAAAATTTGACCAATAATGTGGGTTATATAAAGGTTAGATAAGATATTTGTGTTAGTGTGACCAAATAAATTGTGTAAAGGTACTCTTTCATTCGAAGGAGCTATGTGATAATACTCATGACATTGCATAAGGTTATAGGGAATGTTGTGAAAGAAACATAATGATATCTAATATGTTTTGTAAAGGTAGATCATAGTCTAAAAGTGTTGTGTCAAGGTGCTCCACAAGTTGTGTAAAGCTATCTTCACACTCATTAATATTGTTGGGGTAAATAAATGCATCAAGGGGATTAATAGACCTGTATAAAGTTACAACTATAGGAAATAAAATCCAAAATACACCAAAATTGAAAATGTAAATTAAACCCCACTTTCACATATTCACCCAAATCAATGAGATCTTGAATGAATGATCTAAAAAATGATTATATAATTGAATAATAATATATATATCATGAAGTGGGTATGTTTCAATAAGAAGATTTTAGTGGTTCCCACTTAAAGAAATTGTAACCCTCAACCTTTACATGTAAAATCAATCCAAGTAAGATGAAGAACTCGAGCTCACTGTACTGAAAACCAGGTTGGAGAAGAAGGAGGTGTTTTGATTCCTATATACATATTTCCCCTCTCCCATTAAAAAATATTAAACTCCTACCAACCATATATAGGAATTGATGTTTTGTAAATTTTAATGTTAATTTCATTATTTTCATTAATTCAATTTTGTTTTACTTCTCTCCCTCATTTATCCATGTTTCTTAAATCCCTGTTATATACCTAGTGATCCCAAAATTAACTAATATGAAGTGTTAACCCACTATAGTTATTCTAAGGTAATCGTAGTGGGAATTATTGGATTTATACACTTAATTATCAATCTATTTCTTCCCTAAATTTGTGTGATAGTGAAGGTAGATATTGGGGTTATGATTATAAATCCATTATCCATCAACACTACTATATCCTTCCACTATTGGACTTTAATTAATGAGTTAATGATTTTATTTAAGGTTTTTAAGTATTTTATTATTCATATACATATCAGATAACAAATTAGTATGAGTAGGTGCATGGTATTGGATCTACCCATTGAACTAGGTGGTTTATAAAACATGGAACTTATTGGAATAAACCCCTAAATCATCTTTATTTCTTACTAACTTATTGAGTTTTTTTATCCCAATTCATTTTTAATATAGAGAACCAAGAATCCCCCATTTATCTCTTACTTTCATAACATATAAATAAACAAATAAAAAAGAAACATAAGTGCTTGAATAGTGGATTTCAAGACTCAACTCCTTGAGAGATGACACTGGTCATCCTTTTGATGCATTCTATAAGTTATAAAATTTCATTTGATGAAAACCCCGTGATAGGATGTTCATTAATTTGGCACTATTTTTGATGATTTTGGATGAATTTTTCATCACTTTAGCACATCTATAATTTTTGTTTTCTACTTCTATTTATTTACTTATTTTTTCCTTATTTTTATATTTCTTATTTATTTCATTATCTCATTTTCTATTTTTAATATTTTAAGAAAATAGGATAATCCATTTATTTTAAAATGGTTCATCATTATTACTTCTTGTTGGAAAGGACTAGTGATCTTATTACCATAGTCAAGAAATCACTTGATAATGAAACTAACCAAAAATTGTGTCCACAAGTTTAGAATTAAGAGGAGAAACAAACACATAACATGGATGAGCTGAAGAACCTACTGAATCATGTCACATTAAAATTTCAAAATCTTGTGGACCTAGAAGAGTGGGAGGAGTAAGAAATGGAATTACCTCCCTGTGAGGAAGAAGATTAACCAGAACCTCTCATATTATCATTAATGAATGTGGGATATGATCTTTAAGAAGAGAACCCACCATTGTTTTCTCTTGAAAATATTTATCCAGTAACCTTAAATTTCCAAAAGGAGTTAGAACATAATATTATTAAGGGGGGTTCTTCTTTCTTGAACTTATTTTATTCTAAACTTTTTTTAAATTAAATTAAACTAATATTCTACCTATTTTTGTACTTCCAATTCATCACTTATATCACAGGCCCTAGATTTTGAAATTAAAGAAGGAATGGATAGGCTCAACTTTGATGAGAATCTAGAATATCCACCACTACCTCCATCCAAACTATAAGACTTTTGAGAATCATTTCACTTAGAGGATGAACTACATGCTAAAACTCAAGAAGAATATAATCATAAAATAAACTCATTTTATTAACACTTTATTCATACTACTTTAAAATATGACCTTTATATATTTAAATAACATATTCAATTCACCTGATTTCTATCTTGGATTATGATGAAGATGAGTTATAGGGATTCTGATTTAAGGATAGACTATAGGACCCATAGGCCACAAGAATTACAAATGACTTTCTAAGGGTATTTCATGAATAGTGAGATATTCAAACTAGAGTGTATGGGGGAGATGATCATACATTTATCTCATTCTATTTTAATTTTACACAATCTATTTTACAACTTGGTTTCCCTTCCTTTCAATTTCTAGAATCAGTTCTATTAATTCTTTCCCTTACTGAATCTGAAAGAGGATAAGGAAGAACCACTTTGGATAACCATAGAGATTAAAGAAGGATATGGAAAAAGAGAGTATTTCCATGATGAAAAATTGGTTCAAGATAAACTATATGACAAGAAACTCCTAGGAGAATCTTTCATATAGTCATTGTGTTTCTCATGTGTGTCGGTAGATCAAGAGGAGTTGAATGAGGATTATTTTAATAATATATTGAAGGAATTGTAAGAATATTCCTTTATATAGGTGGATAAATTGAAGGATGGGGAAAAATTATAAGCACTTGTGGAGTATCCCTATGAAGATCCCCCTAAAAAAACTAAGAATAATATATAAAGGGAGGTAAAATTGAGGAGTTCCCAATATTTTATCATGAAGAAACAAATATTCAAGATGCTACATATAGGGGATGATTCTGATTAGAACACAATTTTTTTTAAATTTATTCATTTTAAATTATTCACTTATTCTACCTTGGTTTAATATTACCATATAACATCATTATAGTGGCCATTGGGAGAGTAATCCATAATATTTGTGGCTAAGGAGGACCCATACATCATCATTCTACCCTTACTTTATAATATGAATAAAATTGGTCAAGGGGTAGACATGAAGCACTCTATCAAAGGGGGACTAAAAGTATAAGTGAAGTTAATAATCTATGAAAGGAATAGGATGTGGTGGTTTGTATCACACAAACCATATCTTTCATAATATTGGGGATAATTAGATGATTTTATAGCTATGGAAAACCTAAATAGAGTCCCTCTTGGGAGGGAAAAATCCAAGATTCATTCCCTATTGTCTTTCTTTTTGTATTTTCTTATGTTTTTAATAAAATTTCTTGTGTATTAATTTTGTTTTCTATAGGTTTTAAAATGTAAATCACCTATAATATTATCTCAAGTTTCTTACAAAAGAATTGGGGTAGATCCTAACTCAATGCTACTGGACAATAAAAACTATGTTGTTTATCTCTTTTTATAATTGTTTATCACTAAAATCTTTATGAAGTATCATTAACTTAAATGAGTTTGTGTTGAAAAAGTGTGGTTAATGAGATTAAAAAATATTTTATATTAGTTTCAAATCATTTTAGAATATTTTTTTAGCATCTATAAATAAAATATACTTGTTATTTTTTTCTATTTTATTATTTTTGTGTATTTTTTGGTTAGGAAAATTGAGTTTAATTATTGTCCTGGCTAGTGAAAGATTTCATTCTAGTTTTTAGGATTTCATGAATTCTATAATTGTAATATTTTCATGATTTATAACTGAATATATCCATTGTTTTCATGGAAATTCTATTTTATGACTAGGAAAATGAGTTTGATTGAAAAGGTTGAAGTCGAATTTAAATTATAACATTAGGATGCCAAATTTTTTATCTTAAACCTATATAAAATTGGATTTTGTGAAAAAGAATATCTCAATTAACCAACTAAAAATATAGTCATATAATTACTTTTAAACTAGAGTAAATGGGTAATTGGGATCTCAAAATGAAGTTTTTTTATTATTAGGCACTAGGTGTGTGAGTAATAAATACCCTATGTAAATTCAATAATTTCTTTGCACATACATTGCTGCTAAAAATTGAATAAGTTCATAATTTTTAAAAATGAATATATTAAGGTTATGGGAATATTAAACCCAAATGAATAAGGGGAAATTGACTTATAATAATATCACTTGATTTTTATCAAGGAATTATAAAATGGATCTTTATTATAAGAAAATTAGGGGAGAGTAATAATTAAAGGAACACCTTGTTAAAATTTTAATTCCACTAAAATCTAAATTTTTTCACTCTTGTAACTAGAACTTGAGCTTATAATTAAGTGGGATTGTAGGATCAATTCATGTATAAGATATAAGATTTTTATTAATGGATTAATCTTTTCTTTTTACATTTTTGGTGTATATGTTTGAACCTAGGCAATGAAAATATTTTTGGATAAATTTAATTCTTTGTATTGCATGGGAGTAAAATAATGTAAGTATGAGTGAGTAATGAGAACCAATATTTCCTAAAAAATTACTATTTTAAAATGATATTTTACCCCATAACCTATTTAAAACCTGGATAATTTATTCATTTTTTTTACTTTTGATAATTTGGAACTAAAATGATAAGTATTTCAAATATTAGTTTTTAATGATTTATTTAATTTTTGAAATTAATACATATTCTATATATTGATTATTTAATTCTAAAATTAAATTTTTAAAGGATTTTTAATTATGATTTTCATGGATTAGAATAATTATAGATTAATTCAGAAAAATACTACATTAAGTGTGATTTTCATGGTTTATAAGTCTGAATATGACCAAGGAAGGATTATAAGACTTTGAACAGCCAATCATATGAATTTATCTCAACCCATTTGTATGACTTTCCCATCATATGGATTTTCTTGGATGATTTCATTACTTGATTTTATGACTTTGGAGTATATGTGTTATAAGACTTTAGTGACATGGTTGGATTGTATAACTTTGAAAGTTTCCCATCGTATGACTTACTCTATGGAATAAGGGTAACTTCTATGGTCAAATTCAACTCATGTAAGGGTAGAAGGAGTATCCTTGGCTTATGTAAAGGTATAAATCTAGACACTAATGAATGATGTATAAAGGTTAGACAAGACAACTATATTAGGGTAACCAATTCCCTTATGTAAAGGTACTCATTAATTCAAAGGAGCTGCATAAAGGTACTCAGGACATTGTGTAAAGGTAGGGGGAACATTTAAAAGGATATGTAAGGGTATTTATTTCTCTACATAAAAGTAGACCATGCTCTCAAAGTGTTGAATCAAGGTAATACAAAATTTATTTAAAGGTTTCCATACACTCATCAGGTACATAATAGTGATGAGTTGTGTTTGGGTGATCAATGGGCCTATGTAAGGGTACAACCATAGTGAATAAAATCCAAAATACCCCAAAAATGAAACATGTAAATCAAACCCCACTTTCACTGGTTCACCCAAATCAAAGAGATATTTAAAAAACAATCTATTTGGTGATCGTAAAAATGAAGAATAAGGTAGAGATCATGGGGGTGTTTCAATAAGAATATTTTAGTGGTGCCCACATAAATAAATCGCAACCCTTATGCATTAAATGTGGAATTAATCTAAGGAAGATAAATAACTTGATCTCGCAGTAATAAAAACTAGGGGGAGAAGGAGTTTTATATATATATATATATGTGTGTGTGTTTTTGTGTGTGTGTGTGTGTGTTTCCTCTTTCCCATTGAAAAGTATTCAACTCCTACTAACTATAGATAAGAATTAATGTTTTCAGTATTTTAATGTTTATTTTAATTTGTTCATTTGTTCAACTGTGTTGTTCTTCTCTCCCTCATTTTTTTGTGCTTCTTTAGTCCATGTGATGTTACCAATGGTCTTAAACTTCTTTTTATGAAGTGATAACCCATTATGGGTGGTATAAGGTAATAATAGTGGGCATTCTGAAATCTATACATTTAATTTTAAATTTATTTCTTCCCTGATTCTATGTGATAGTGAAGGTAAAGAGTGGGGGTGAAATTTCAACTCTATTATTCATTAACACTACCAAATCCTTCCACTATTGGACTTAAATTAACAATTTAATGGTCTTATTGAATGTTTTTATGTAGGTTTTTATTCTCATACATATCAGATAACATATAAGGATGGGTAGATACATAGTATTTGATTTTCTGATTGAACTATGTGATTTAGAACACATGTAAATTATGATAGAACCCACTAGAATGCACCCTCAATCCATATACATTTCTTACTGACTTTGTGGGTTTTTTTCTTCCCTTTCATTTTCAATATAGAAACCAAACATTCCCTATTTATCTCTTACTTTTAGAATATAGAAAAAAGGAAACATATGTTCTTGAATATTGGATCTCCAAGCCCAACTCCTTGAGAGATGACCCTAGTCAATCATGTTCTATATTCTAGGAATTTTAAAATTTTGTTTGATAGAAGTCCCATGACATGATTTTCATCATTGGGTCTACTCCATATCAATATAGGTTGTTGAAACACCTTTCATCTTCAAGCCCAAAATATATGTGACTTTTATATCCACTTTATTACACTTCCAATTCACCCAGGCCGATTGAGATCAACTCCTTGTAAAGAGTTAAATTTATATCTTCCACTTATAATTCCATATAAGTGTGTCCAATTGATGTGAGGATAAACTCTTTGTCTTTAGAATAATCACAACATAAACTAACCTCTTCTAGATGATGATTATCCAGGAGTGGGATAATCTTGTTTTGATGTATCTTTTAATTCAATAGTTGTATATAATAATGGAATTATATCATCTTCTTATTATTTTATCAAAAAACTAAACTTTCAATAACATACCTCTTATTATTATTATTTATTCAAATTTACCAAATATGTCAATGGTATACTATTGATCTCCCTTCTTGGATCTTTATTTTCTATATAAATAATATTATCAATATTTTATTTATTATTTATTCTCCATAAATACTATGTGTAATTTTTATAAACTCTTATAATAATATAACACTTTATCTAATAGTTGGGATCAATCTTATTTCTTATAATATTTTATAAATATAAGTGTCTAACATGATTAAAAGTGGTCAAGGTTGTCTAATTTTATGAGTTAATTCCCTAAATCTGAATCCAAATATTCTCCATTTTTTAATTCAAATTAAATATTTATTTATTTGTAGAAATTAACATATCATGGAACAAAGCACTATATTATAGCGTGATGAAATTTGATACTTTCTAGTTTGTTACATGATATAATTCATTGAAACATGATCCTGGTAAAACTCTAGATCCAAAAAAATCGCATAATATCTCATTTAAAAATCCCCAAAAATCATGGTGTGGTATTTTATATCCATTTGAATCTAAATATGGTTATGTAGTGGAATCCTTCTTCATTAAAAAACCCCTAAATCCTCATCCAACTGATATTTCTATCTTTTTATAAAATCCACACTCATTATGGTACAGTCTATTCTAATGCTTCATGATCTTCCCATCTCTTACATAGTCATGGTGTGGTACATAAATTTTAGTGTGATTCATCTATCTATCAAATTCCAAAACTGCATCAATTTTTAGTGACTAGACACTACGTAATGGCTCCATCTCGTAATCCTCACTTCGCTGTATTTTTATTATCAAGTATCATTCCTTATGGTGTGTTCATCAACTATATAACATAACACCTTTTTTATCTCTATATTGACCAGAATTTATCATTTATTCTTCCACAACTCTATATATGGTGAGATTTACTCTTATATAACCTTGGATTTACACTTACATGGGATTTTTTTGGTGTGGTTTCTTCCTTTATAGAACAATACACTTATAGATCTAGATTTATTCTTATAAAAAACTATTTAATCTCAAACATCCTTCATACTTCTCAGATTAATCTTATATACCATCCTTCATAGCATGATATACATCATTGTAAAATGATGTGATTACTTCACTAAAATAATTCCATTCTTCTTTAAATTACTTTGTGCAAGCCCATGATCCTTCTAACACCTTAATAGACCAAAATAAGAAATTTTTTCCTCATATAGGATCTATAAAATTTAGATTGATCATCACACTTCAAAATTATCATGCCCTCTATAATTATTAATGTCCTAAATCCATGTATATCAATGTTATGCATTATTATACTACTAAGTCTTTAATAATTCCTCTATGGGTCTTTTAAACTCATCCTTAAACATTAATTCTATATATTAAAATTATAGAAATTCTTAAACCACCATATATAGTTCTCATTTATGAGTAACCATCCTTCTCTCCATCACTTCACCATTTAGTTAACAAAAAGTGCCAATATATTCAACTTTTAAATCCATTCACAATTTACATCAAATTTTAACATCTCTATCATTAATTGAAAATAAATCTAATTCAAAACTTTTGGTTACAACAATACTCTGAGAAGCGCTTTCCCAAACCTTCATTGATTAGTAGATTTTAGTCTTCTTGTAAAGGAGAGAGGCAATTGGTTCTTTCTCACCTAAGGAGGAAATTCCTAACCCCTAAGTTAGATTCCAAATTTGAATTCATAATGGATCAGAACCCCTTATCGTGAGTTCCTCCTATTCCTTTAGATTATTTTCTTTCTCCCACTATTCCTCCCCAGCCTATAAATTTCACTAGAAATCCCCATGAAATCCTTTTTATAATCCCTAGAGAGAGTAATATGAGTGTAATGTTGTCTCTAATGATCCGAACTTGAAATATTTTATTTCTCCCATTATGGTTAGGGATCCTCTTCCTATTATGTCTCTTCTCATTGACATCACTCCTCAATATACTTATGGTCTGGCATCTAAGAACCTTGTAAGGGATGTGTCTTTGCTAATGATTTTTTCAAACTAATTTAACACATTGGTGGAAGATGATAAAAATTAGAATCCAAAAATACCATTATAATATGTAATTTTCACCCTCAACATACCTATGGTTTGGTTCTTGAGAACCCTGTTAGGTTACCTTTTCTCAAAAACATAATCAACGAATCACTTCTGTGTGTTGGTGGATAGTGGTGAAGTAGAGGACCCTTCATACCCAGTTATTCTCATCATCAAGAAAAAAAAGGAATGATTATAAGTTAGGGGAAGTTAAATACCTTAGGGATATGGAATTTATTTCATCATTTGATAGGGTTGTTACTTAATCTATGACTCAAAAATTCAAATAAAAAACTGGAGTAAACTCATTTTTGACCATCCTCTGAGGTTATATGATCACTAAAATCACTGGATACATCCAATAACCCTAATATAGATCCTTATATATAATATTAGGGGTAAAAATTTCCCTTAAAAAAATTAATTTTTTTTCAAGGAAGATTTTGAGTCCAAGATTTTTGTTATGGATCTTCTGGAATCCAAAAATAAAAGAACATCTTTACATCTCCTTTTAGAAAATATTAAATTTATGAAATTTTTTCATTTAAACCTTCAAAAAACCATATATGGATTCTTTGGAGAGGCATGGTTGATTTCTAATAGTTCTGATACTCAAATAAATATGTCACTCTCCTCCTAAAAGGTACTAATTCTAAGGATTTTCTTACACAACCTAACCCATCAGAGCCCTGCCTGGACCAGTGTAAGCTGATAGTTCTACCCTTATCCTATTTCTAAGAGGAAAGGAGATGGTGACTATAACTGAGTAGGAATGTCTCACAACATGATAGGCCTTATCCTATATCAACCAATAATATACAAAAATCTCCAGTATATAAAATAAACATCAACACCAATAGGAATAATATATATAATCAATTGAACTGTATACAACACATGCATGAGACATTAGGTTTAAATAAATCATTTAATGTAAATACAAGGAATAAAACTTACAAGTCTCTAAAACACAAATCGTAACATCCTATTACCTTGATCGGGTAATTTTCCACCTTTTTAATCTCCCTTTAGGTTAAAATTCCTTTTATGTAATTTTTCTAGGATTATTACAAAATGTAGAACAGGTACACGCCATGTAACTAAAGTACACGTCGTGTACTTGGTTCTAGTTGCATTTCGTGAACTAGAAGATCATTTTGTGAACTGGTACATGTCGTGCACCTAGGTTACACATTGTTTTGGGGTTAAATAGTGGTTTTTCAACCTGAGGCGATGGGTTTTTCAGTGTAACTTATCCAGCGTATACTACACGTCGTGACCCAACCCACACCCAACCTTAAGTCACACATTCGGTATTTTTTTATTGGTCCTTTTACTTCCAAAATTCATGTATCTAGACCTAGAGAAGTTATATTGTGTTTTTGAGAGACTCAACTCCTTCCAGATCAAACCAAATGGCTTGGGATCTTTGTTTTTTTAGTGATGTGATTCCTGAGTAAGGGTTCTCCCTCATTCTTAGAGTTTCTCTCCTTTTATCCTCTTGGTATTTTAATGGATCATCTTGGGATTGATGGATCCATGTCTTGTGTTGTTGGATCTTTCTGGTAGGTATAGTTTCTAGGTCTCCTTCACCTTTGTTCTCATTAACAGGTGCCATTGTGAGTGTCCTTCTTCAGAAAAGTGGTAGGTGATTCTATCCTGATTTTATAAATTTATTACCAATGTATTTCTTGATTGATTCCAATTTCTAATTTAAATTCAAATTATCAACATTACTTTCAATTTCTTTGATAAAAATAAATTCAAAATAATTGGGATATTTGAAATGATTTTGGCACAGAAACTTGAAAAAACCCCGATTCTATTGAATTGGGGTGGGTTTATGGAAATTGGCTAATTTAAATTATTGAATTTAAATTATGGATTTTATGGAAATGTATTCAATTAAATTGTTGAATTTAATTGTGTAAATTAATTTTGAAAATGTTTGAATAAATTTTGAATGGATTTCAAACTCATGGAAATGGATTAAAATGATTTGATAGAAACCCAGTGGTTTTATCTTGTGAAAAAGGCATGTTTTTAAATAAAACCTATTTTGGTTTTAAATGGAAAGTAGTTGGAATTTTTGAAATGTAATAATGGGATTGATCATATTTTAAGCGGTGTTAAAATATTTTTCATGTTGTGTAAGAGTGCATGAAATCCTTGGGTAGTTAGTGAGTTATTTGTATACACTCTATGCCATGACAACATTCTAAAACATACATGCAGCAGGTCATATCCCGAACGAGTTGGTGATGAGTCTCCTTTGGCCAGTGTCATAGGGATGTGTGTATACACATTTTGATGAGTTCACATAGAGAGTGTGGAATCCTATAGCTGGTTAATACTATCATACCTTTTGGTAGATGACCATGTTGCTTTCTTTTTTATTTATATTTAAGATATAAATGTATACCAATTTTTGGTTGAACTGCTTTAAATGCCTACTGAGTTTATATAAACTATTTTATTTAAATGTTTTACTTAATCCATTTTTTAGAAATGTTTCATCTCTTGTGAAGTAAATCATGTTCTTTAAAAGTGTTTTCAATCATTTTGAAAATGTATATCATGTTTTGTTTAAATATACTTTTGAATTTCAAAACCTATTTATTTTGAAAATTGAAATATTTTCCTTTGATAATCTATATTTGGAATCTATTATGGAATATTTGGTGGTATCCTACCGGGCTTAGTCTCACACCCTACTTTTTCCTTTGGGTGTTTGTAGATTTTCTCCTTCCAAGATCAAGAAAAGGGAAGGGATCTCTTGGAGGTGGATCTAGCGATTGAGCTTTGGATATGTTTAGTTGTGTCCTTAGGGACTTTGGGGTTGTTTTACTATTTTAAGTACTTGGGTTTCAATACTTTGGCTTTTATTCTTGGTTTTTTTCTCATACTTTACTCCTAGTGGAGTTTTCCTTTAATATGAATATTGTATTTTATCTGTTGCTTCCACGTTATTGTGGAATAAATTGTTCCCACTTTTATATTGTATGATGTCAGGTGCTAGTCACTAACCCATGGGGATCGGGAACGCCCTTCGATTTATGTCCAGATCGGCTCAATTGTTGGTTTACTAGGGAACCTGGGGTGGTTTGTGACAAATTAGTATCAAAGGAGGCTGTTCAGCTTCTATCTTGAAGTCAGTATGCATTTTTGAAATCTTGTCAGGACTTAGGAGGTAGTTGTAATTGAGTGCCTGGATAGCTCTCATTGTAATGAACCTTATGTCTCTAGGGGTAGTTAGGAAAATATTTCTTATGGATTAGTTCTATTCTTTTACCTACTGAGATTTGGATAGGGATAAATCCAAATATTTTTCCCTTCTATAGAGAATGTATTTCTCTTGTTACTCAGTTTGGGTGTTAATCTAATGTCTTTATTTTGTCTGCTGATGTTTTGTAGCATCATGTCTTTGAAAAGATGTGTGAGTCAGATACAGGAAGAGGTTTCCACTGAACCTTAGTGATAAAATCCTATTGTTGACCCAAATATGGTTGAGGTGATTGTGTGTATTATACAAGCTCTGGGATAGGCACAAACTCTAGTTATCTCTCGGGCTCCAGATGTGGATCCTCAGGGGGATGTTCTTCAGAATCATTCTTAAGAGTTCCTTCACCATAATCCACCTGTCTTCAAAGGATCCACTGATCCTCAACATTCTAAGGAATGGTTGGGCAACATATAATGTCTGTTTGAGTTATTAGAGATGCTAAAAGTGGTCAGGGTGAAGTGTTCCACCTTTGTGCTAGAGGGACCGAGTAGGCGATGGTGGGAGACGATAGTGACTGTAGGGAAACATAAGGAATTATAGTGGAAAGACTTCAAGGTTATTTTCACCAACCAGTTCTATCCAAAGTATATGGTGTTGGATAAGGTTTTGGAGTTATTCAAGATTTAGTAGGCTGACAAAACTATGACTGAGTATTCAAATCACTTTTTTCTAAGAGTGGAGTTTGATGGATCTTTTTTCACAGTTTCATATTGGATTTTAGGAGAAAGGGGTTGAATTTTCTTTATATATTATGTGATTTATGTCTATCCTTATCGAGATTATACTTCAGGATCAAGAGAATGATGATGAGTTTCGTAGCACTAGAGAATCACTTTATGGTGGGGAGACAGTTTCCTAGTGGTTGTTCTCTAAAGACGTTGTTCTATGCTATCGGAATTGATTTGTTGTGTCTTTAGTAGTAAGACAGGAAGTGATGGGGGATTTCCATAATTCTCAATGGACTGTGTACCCAGGAACCACTAAGATGTTCTATGACAATACACGGAAGTTCTGGTGGCCAGGTATGAGACGGGACATTTTTGAGTTTATCTCTCATTGCTATACATGCCAACAGGTGAAAGTGGAGCACCAAAAACCTTTGGGTTCACTTCAACCACTTCCAGTCCCTACTTGTAAGTGAGATGATATCTCTATGGACTTTTTGGTTGGGTTTCCTCATACCCAGAGAAAGAAGAATGCGATATGGGTTGTAATTTACAGGCTGACTAAGTCATCTCACTTTATACCCATTTGTGATATGGCTAAATTTGAAGAGTTGAGAAATATCTATGTGAAAGAGATTGTTAGTTTTCATGGATTTCCATATTCTATAGTCTCTGATAGGGATACTTAGTTTACTTCTCGCTTTTGGAGAGGCCTTCAGGAGGCACTGGGATCTCAGGTTCATTTGAGCATGTCCTACCATCTACATTCGGATGGCCAGACAAAAAGATCTATATAGATTATTGAGGATATGCTTTGCGCTTATGTCCTTGACTTCAGTGGGACTTGGGATGATCAATTGGGGCTGGTTAAGTTCTCTTATAACAATAGTTAACAATCCTCTATTAGAATGGAACCTTTTAAGGCCTTGTATGTCCGACCTTGTAAATCTACATTGTGTTGGTCAGAGGTCATTGAAAGTTATTTAGTTGGACCAAGCTCGGTGTAGAATATGATAACAAATATTTAGCTGATTTTTTAAAGGATGTTGATATCACAAAGATGATATAAGTCTTGTGTAGATCGATGCCATAGACCTTTATAATTTTCAGTTGGTGATCAGGTGTTCTTAAAGGTTTCACCCCGGTTGGGTCATCGACTGCTTGGGAGGCAAGGGAAGCTTTATCCTCACTTTTTGGAATCTTTCATGGTTTTTTAGAAGGTGGGGAAGGTTTTTTACCACTTGGAACTTCCACCGCAGCTGACATAGATACATAACATGTTCCATGTATCGTAACTGAGAAAGTATCTATCCGACCCATCTCACATTTTGAGCTGGAGTTATATTGAGATTGTTTCTGATTTTTCTTTGACTAGGTGAATAGTCAGGATAGTTGATTCTGAGACCAAGTTACTTCGTGGGAGGAAGATACCTTTGGTTTTTGTGCTATGGAAGCATGGTGTTGATAGTCATGAGAAGTGGGAATGCGAGGAACTGATGAGAGAGTAGTGGCCTCATCTTTTTGGAATGGAAGCTTCTTCATAGGATTTCTGGGGGCAGAAATTTTTTATAGTGGTGAGGTTATAACATCATGTTACCTTTATCGGGTAAGTTTTCCACATTTTTGAAGTTCCCTTTCAGTTAAAAATCCTTTTATGTGATTTTTTTGGGTTTACTGTAGAATACAAAATAGGTACATTCCATGTACATGAAGTACATGTCGTGTACTTGGTACGGGTTACCTTTTGTGAACTGATAGATCATTCTATGAGCTAGTACACATCGTGTACCTAGGTTACACATTGTGTAAGGGTTAAATAGAGGTTTTTTAACCCGAGTTGATAGGTTTTTTTGTGTAACTTATCCATCATGGACTACACGTTGTGACCCTTGGGTACACGTCATGACCTGGCCCGCACCCAGCCTTAAGTCACATGTTCGGTAGTTTTTCTCGGTCCTTTTGTTTCCAGGGTACTTTCCTCTCAACCTAGAGAAGTTATAGTGTGTTTTTTAGAGACTCAACTCCTTCTAGATCGAACAAACAGCTTGGGATCTTCATTTTTCTTACGGTGTTATTCCCATGTAAGGGTTCTCCCTCATTCTTTGAGTTTCTCACCTTCTCTCCTATTGGGATTTTAATGGATCGTCTTGGAATTGATATATCCATGTCTTGTGGTGTTGGATATTTCTTCTAGGTAGAGTTTCAAGGTCTTCTTCACCTTCTTTCTCGTTGATAGGTGCCATTGTGAGTGTCGTTCTTCAGGAAAGTGGTAGGTGGTTCCATCCCGATTTTCCAACTTGATTACCATTGTATTTTTAAATTGATTCCAATTACTAATTTAAATTCAAATGTTCAACCTTAATTTCAATTTATTTGATAAAACCCAATTCCAATGAATTGGGATATTTGAAATGGTTTTGGCATAGAAACTTGGAAAACCCCCGATTCTATTGAATTGGGGTGGGTTTATGGAAATTGGCTTATTTAAATTGTTGAATTTAAATTATGGATTTTATGGAAATGTTTTCAATTAAATTGTTGAATTTAATTGTGTAAATTAATTGAGAAAAAGGATGGAATTATTTTTGAATGTATTTCAAACTCATGAAAATGGCTTAAAATGATTTGATATAAACCCATTGGTTTTATCTTGTGAAAAAAACATGTTTTTGAATAAAACCTGTTTTGGTTTTAAATGGAAAGAAATTGGAATTTTTGAAATGGAAGAATGGGATTGATCGTATTTTAATTAGTATTAAAAAATTTATCCCACCATGTAAGAGTGCATGCAATCCTTAGGTGGTTAGTGAGTTATTTGGATACAATCTATGCTACAACAACATTCTAAAACATACATGCAGTGGGTCACATCCCCGATGGGTTAGTGATGAGTATCCTTTGGTCAGTGTCATAGGGACATGTGTATACACATTTTTTTGAGTTCACATAGAGAGTGTGGAATCCTATAACTGGTTAATACTATCGTACCTTTTAGAATATGACCATGTTGCTCGCTTGTTTATTTATATTTAAGATATAAATGTATGTGAATGTTTGTTGAACTGATTTACATGCCTAATGAATTTATATAAACTATTTTATATAAATATTTTACTTAATCCATTATTTTAGAAATGTTCCATCTCTTGTGAAGTAAATCTTGTTCTTTAAAAGTGTTTTCCATCATTTTGAAAATGTATAGCATGTTTTGTTTAATTATGATTTTTATTTACCAAACTTGTTTATTTTGAAAATTTAAAGCTTTTATTTGGATAATATATATTTAGAATCTATTGTGGAATCTTTGGTGGTATCATACTAGGCTTAGGCTCACACCCTACCTTTTCCTTCGAGTGTTTGTAGGCTTTCTCCTTCCATGCTCAAGCAAAGTGAAGGGATCTCTTAGAGGTGGATCCAGCTATTGATCTTTGGATGTGGTGAGTTGTTTCCTCATGAAGTTTGGGGTTGTTTTCCTATTTTAAGTACTTGGGTTTCAGTACCTTGTCTTTTATGCTTGGTTGTTTTTTAGTACTTTACTCCTAGTGGAGTTTCCCTTTGATATGCATACTACCTTTTATCTGTTGCTTCCACATTCTTGTGGTGGAAATAATTCCCACTTGTATGTTGTGTGATGTCAGGCACTAGTTGTCAACCCATGAGGATCGGGAATGACCTTTGGGTTATGTCGGAACCGGCTCGATTATCGGGTTACCAGGGTACCTGAGGTGGTTCGCGACACAAATATTTGAGAAGATCCTCCTATTGTATGTACTTATAGGTCACACTCCAAACTCAATAGGCATTGCAACCATCATGAATCAGCATGCTCTATAATGTTTCATCAAGTGTCGTTAGACATTAACTCTAAATAATCCACATCAGTACTATGTATACCCATGCCATATCTAAACCTTTTCACTATCTACACTAACACAACATGTGTGGGAAAAAGGCCTGTGCAGGGGTGAGTATGAACATATCTAGTATGATGCCACAAAAACCATAAAGTAAACACAAATTAAGAAGTCATCTCAACTCCTGGTATGAGAGGTGAATAGGAGGAAAATGAAGAGGAAAAACTAAGATATGAAATCAGCTAAAAGATCCTTATACTAAATTGTAACTAGATGAAAGATAAATAAGGATAATCTAGACATGATATACTGTAAGAATTTTCAAGGATGTAAGAAAGGTATAAATCATCACTAATATAACCCTCTATAATCATGTTGTATATACAAATGAAGAATCTTGAAATAGTGAAGATACCACAAATCTTGAAGTTGAGTACTAGCTATATATCATATCTTGAAGGCATCCCCTCGGTTATCAAGGAATCACAAGTCCCAAAAAAAATATTTCATATACTTCTAACAACCACGCCACCACTAGAATCCATGAAGAGGATGCCACTCTTTGTTTAAGCATGCTCATTGGATGAGGGATTTTCGCACCCTCTAATCCAAAAATACCATACCATCTTATCTAGACTTTGAACTGTCCATGGAAAATAACCTATTAATCTCACAAGAAGTGTGGTGGGGTACCCACGCCTCATCAATGAATATGCAACGACTGGGAGGATTCCAACCCAAGTGTTAGAACCGTATCCTATCTAATATCTTAGAAAGGGGTATGCAAACTTGATAAATATAGGACCAATGTCTTAGGTGTGTATATAAGGATACTAACCTTTTCTATATAAAGGAATAATAGGACCCATGCCTCTTTGGAATATACCTTAGACAAGTGGATACCAATACCAATATCACTCTGAAGATTACGCTTGAATCTCATCAGTGGTCCTATAGAGATAAATCATAAAACTACCTATATTATCCTTTAAATAGACCCAGATGTCCAAGAAGATTGTTCCATTTCAATATATGTGAAAAAATAATCAGGATAGTCTAATCACTTATTGAAAACATATATCATATGAAAAATATAATTTTTATCATATCATAGATGAGAGGTACTATATAGTGGGACTCAGGGCTTATAGTATCAACATTTAAATTCCATGAATATTATGCCACAGATTGATCTCTATTATGACATCATATGAAGAAGATATACCAAGATAAGAATCTATATAAATAATAATAATATTATTATTATTATTATTATTATTATTTTATTTTATTTTTTAATATAAGATAAATGGGGGAAGGAGATTCATACGGCCTCCCCCCATCTCTCTCTAATCACAAAGCACATGCCCCCACTTCTATTATTTTTATTTCTTATTTAATTTTATTCTTTTTTTAATTGAATTATTTATGGGAACGGAACTCTAGATCCCCCCCCCCTATGTTTCACATGTGTTTGAATACCCAATGGTTGGACAACCACCCTAGTATAGCCTTATACCTCTATGTTGTACACCAATCCTGATACCAAAATATGTCGTACAGCTACTGTGTCACACCTCTATCACCACTCTAGCATTCCATTACCTCCTATTACCCCATGTCACACCGCCTTGGATCTATGTTCTATCACTAACCTAAGGCTACCCTAGCCTCATATTTTAAAACCAGTCCCTTCCTATAATCTTTGACTCACCTCCTCAAAGGCAATCCGGTGCGGGTGAAAAGGTGGGTTGAGAAATATGAGAAAGTTCAATAACCCCAAATCCATGTTTTAATTTTCAAAAATATTATTATGAATAATATGAATAAATTCAATAATGGATGGAAATAATTTTTGACAATATGTATCAACTTATTTATAATAATTTCACCACATATGTTATTTTACACTAAATAAAACTCCATAAACCAACAAATTTTTCATGTTAATAAATTCTCATTTCAACATTATCAAATGGTTAATGGATATCTAATTCATAATTTTAATCTCTATTCAAGTTGCTTCCAAGAAATTTTCCAATGATTCATTCATGGAGGGGACATCAAAGTATGAAGCATAATTGAAATATAAAACACCATACCTTGGTGGTGAATCACCATCACTTTATTTGTTGTGCAACCAATTTTTCATTTGTTGATGTTGTTATAGATCTGGTTCTATTCCTCCAAACTTCCATCATCATCACAAATATAATACCTCTCCTCCTCATATTCCTAGGGTTATGTAAATAGAAAAAATATGTTAACCCTAGATAGGCTAAATAATATGGTTTAAATTTTTCTAACTTAGGGTTTTCCATAATTAATTAATTTAATCAATTAACTATTTAAATCAATTAATTTAATTAATTAATCCACCGGTGTTATAAAACACCCAAGAGTCTCATTGATAAGGAAACTAACACTCCTCCTATAGTAAACCATATGTTATAGATGCAACCATAGTCTTAGTTTTCCCATCCAATTCTCTATTTAAGTTATATGAGTGTTTTATAATAAATAAAAATGTGTTGGATAAAAATAATATTTTTTATACTTAATATATTTTTATCATGGTGTCATCATGCTCACTACTCCATACTATATTAGCCTTAGGGTAAACACCACACACCAGAATCAACAAAATCATCAAATATTTTTTATAAGGTTATCTTCTAGGGTAAATTTATAATTTTACCCCTAAATAGGTTTTTAGACTTTAAAAAGTTAAATTTGGAAAATTTCTCAATTAGAAAAAATATAGGTCACTATATCTTTCCCAATTTAATAATTTTTCATCCTTGAAAATGAAATAATTTTGGCTACCGGACAAGGAAACTTAAAAATCAGTCCCATGTGGTAAACCACCACTGTCACATACACCTTCTTCAACTATGGATGTCTGATCTCTAAACAAGCCTAGTACTCAACCTACTAGGAAAGAAACATCTTAATCTATGCATAAAGATACTAGATCTAACCATATTAAATAAATATCTAAGTAAAAACACACATCTTCACTAAGTGATTATTTCCATGACTCAACACCCAAAACTCTTTTTTCATCTGAAGGTCATCCCACAACATAGAACAAAATGAAACCACAAGCCATCAACACTCGTCTCAAAAGGGTTCATCGATAATATTATCACTGGTGTAATTGCCTCTCTACACACCTTTAAAGATAATTCTTGATATTTTTCATATGGTAACAACCCAACCACACCACAAAAAACATTGAGTGCCTCAAAAAATCATATTGATACAATAATAGTTACTAAGTATAAAGATCCCCCGATTAATTGTCAAATATTCCATCACCTCATATCCATAAAGTATGGGCACCTATATCACTAGATCGTGAAACAAAGGTGATATGTGTCTTAATATACAACCTCAATATTCATGGGGATCCTCCCTCCACATATCAATCCTTAATAGTTTTTCATTCATTACTGAAGATATTCGGGTTGTGTTATCATTTACCATTCACAAAATCTTCTAACAGTCACCATAGATATAACACCAACCTCTTTCAACTTCTCAACATCACACCACTTCTCATTGGGTGTCTAAATCTACCACAATATGAATAATAAGATCTTGTTCGTTTATATAACCTTGCTTTATCAACTCCATACCCTAGGATAACACCTTCTAAAACATGATCGGTTGAAAAAAACATAACCTTTTGGAGAAATTCATCCTCCACATCATACTAAGAATGATATTTTACTAGATCAATTTCCTCCCAGGTATGGATGAAGGAAAGATAAAATAGTTTTATGTAACAACTCAGTGGTGGGTTTAGGGGGTGATGTAGAGGGAAAAAGATAACATTGAGGTGGTAGGTTGATAGTTGGGTGGTCATCCAAAATGGTTTCATGGGTCACCGAATTCACAACTCAAGAAGATATCTAGAATCCCCCACCCCCCACAAATAATTCAATTTAAAAAAAATAAATAAAAAGAGATAATTTGGGGTACATTTTGTTTTATTAGATAGAGGTGGGGGATCCCGTGTGAATCTCCTTCCCTTGTTATCTTATATTAATAAATAAATTAATGTTGTTTTCATTATTGTTGTTGTTATTGTTATTGTTATTGTTTTTGTTGTTGTTTTTGTTTTGTGTTTCCGTTTTTATATATTCATATCTTGATATATATTATTCATATGATGTCATAATAGAGATATATCTGTGGGTGAAATGGGAGGTGGATAAATATGGGAAAGTTCAAGAACCCAAAATCCAGTCTTGGATTTTTAGAAATATTATTATAAATAATATGAATCAATTTAATAATGAAAGAAAATAATAATTAACTATGTGTATCAAATTATTTATAATAACTTAAACATATTAGTTATTTTATGCTAAATAATACTCCATAAACCCATAAATACATCATGTTAATACATTCTCATTTCAACATTATCGAATGGTTAATGGATATCCAATTCATAATTTTAATATTTATTCAATTCACCACCAAGAATTTTCTAATGATTCGATCATGAAGTTGAAATAAAATTATAAGTCATAATAAAAATAGAAAATATCTTACCTTGGTGTTGAATCATTTTCACTTCATCCATTACGAAACTAAGGTTTTGTTCATCAACGTTGCTATAGATCTGGTTGTGTTCCTATGATCCACTATTATATCCACCAAGATATTATCTCTTCTTGTCCTATCCCTAGGGTTAAAAAATCATCTAACCCTATAGAGGTTTAATAATAGGATTTAAATATACATAAACTAAGGTTTTTATAATTAATTCATTTAATTATTTAACTAATTAAATCATTTAATTTATTTAATTAAACCATATGTATTGGAAAAAACCCAAGAGTCCTAGTGTGAATGAAACTGACACTACTCCTAGGGTAAACCCCACATTCTAGATGCAACCAAGATCTTGGTTTTCCTATATGGTACTCCATTCAAAATATATAATAATTTTATCACAAATACACATAAATAGGAAAAAATAATATTTTTTAAACTTAATATATTTTTATTGAGGCTCTATTGTGCTCACAACTCCACACAGGCTCATCCAGGATGTAAACAACACACTCTAGAATCAATTAAACTATAATATAATTTTTATGATGTCATTTGATAGGGTAAATTTATTATTTTACCCCTGGGGAGGTTCTTAGACTTTAAAAACTCAAGACTGAGAAAATTCTTGATCAAGAAAAACCCAAGTCGTTTTATCTTATTTCTCTTGTTCATACTAAATGTGATTTTAAAGATATAAAGGTATTATTAAATTCTCTATTGTTGTTTGATCTGATCTCCCTTTCCTTAATGATAGGGGAGATTATAACACTATCTCTAACCCTTTGTATAAATAAGGTAAAACTATTTTTACATGAAATTTATGCATGACTTTAATGAGTATATCAATGGAAACCAATTAGTGGATGTAGGATACTCAAGTGATAGGTTAAATTAGTTTAATAAACATGGGTGGGAGAGGTGAATATAGGAATGTTTGGACTATTATCTTTCTAACTTTATGCCATCAATAAATTTTAAAACTTGTTAGTAAACCATCTACCTCATGTGATTTTGGACCACTCCCCCACTCCTTTTGAAAATAGAAGAATCTTAATATTTAAATAATATAATTTTCTTATCTAAAACCTATAATAAGGATAAATTATTCCTTTTTTTAATCAAGTTATCTTAGAATAATGAAATATTAGGTTCACCCTGGGTATTTTTTTAGAAAAAACTTGAGCTAGTGAAAGACACGCTTTGGTCCTAGGCCTCTCTAAAAGTCTCATTGTCCCTCTTTTTTGACATGATTATGGAAATTAAAGAGTTATATGTGTAACTATAATCCCAATGGTCTAATGAAACCCATAATATCTTTCTTAGTAAGAGTAATAACCTCAATAAAATCCTTCTAGAAGAGGAATGGCATTCCAAATAAAGGAAATGGGTCTTAAGGCTTTGGGAAAAAGATCGAAACTCAACTTAATTCCATGATTACATCATAGAAAGTAATCTTCAAGTTAAACTCAACATTTAAAGTTGGGATGGAACTTTCATTAATATAATTTACGGATTGGGGCTCCTTATAAAGATCCACTTTTTTTAGGTTCTCACAAATTTTAATGATGCACTCTTCCTTCATGACCAAGATAGTGAAGAACATTCAGGGAAAAACAACTTCTTACTAGTGATATATCCTTCCATTTCTTCTAAAAATAATGATTGTTTAGTTCTTCATATAGAGAAATAGATATTTAAAGTGGTGTTTTTATTAGGTGGAGATTTTTATCTAGGTATTGATGGTTTTTCTTGATAAATATATATTAAATCATGGGAGGTAACTAAAAATGACATTGGGGAAATAGTATGTGATGCATTTTGGGAAGCACCTTTACTAAGAGTGGTGTTTGTGTCACCATGTTGGTCCACGTTCCAAAAATAAAATACCCATTCATATTTTAACACTATAAGATAGTAAAATTATATAATTTTTCATTTAAAATCCTTTTTAAAGTGGTACACAATAATATAATCCTCATTCTTCCAAACATTATCTCAAAATAATGACATTGATTTTTGGTAGGAAGACTTATTCAAGGGGCCATTATCCTTTCCCATGAAATGGATAAGGAACATGATAGTAAATAATTATGAGGAATACCATGATCAAAGTTGACATGGAAAAATCATATGATAGAATGGAATAAGGATTCATTATTAAGTTTCTTCACCACATTGGTTTTTTTAGGGTTATTGTAATATTATTTTTAGGAGTATTTCTTCTCCTTGGTTTTCCATTTTCTTCTCGAGTAGGTAATTTGTCTTCTCTAAGTCCATTCAGTACCTTCTTTAAGTTTATCCTCTTTATCCCAATTTATTTATTCTAGAACAAGGTGTATTTAATAAAAAACTAAATTTTATTATGCAATAAGGGAAAGTGGGTCATTTTATAAGGAAATTGGGAACCAAAGGGATTTCTCACCCATTGTTTATTGATGATATGTGGATTTTTCTTAATGTTAACCAATATTCTATAAAATGATTCATGTATTTATTAAGTAAGTATTAAGGGTAGATTGTTCATTGTACAACCCTATGAAGTGAATCATTCTTTTCACACCAAAGATGTCAACCATCCATGCAACCTTTTGGTTTAATAGACTAGATTTGTTAAATCTAACTTGCACTTAAAATATCTTGGAGTTCCTCTCATAATTGTTCAGTCCAAGTTCAATTTTTCAAACAACTAGCATGATTTAATCTTAATTCACATTATTAAATAGAATAATAGGTTTATATCCTTTTAAAGGGAAACTTACTCTTATTAAAAGTGTGGTTATCTCTGTTAGTTCATGTCATATCAATAGTGGGAATCCAAAGTTAAATTTAGATTTCAATAGGTTACTTGGAGGTTAATTACTAAATCATTTGATAAGGGGGAGAATTGGATTTGGTAGCCTATTAGAGGCGATCAATACTCTGTGACCTAAAATAGATTAGAATTATATTGAAGGAAATCATATATGGGATTATTTTATGAGGTGTAGGTACAACTATCCTTTGGATTTCATCTTCACTATTAGTGGTGGGAAAGCTTTAGAATATCTTAATAAGATAATTATTAATATTAATGGAATTATAAATCATTCTTGATGGGTGGCTAGTTTAGAAAATATTTCTTTTTATAAGGATTATTGAGTGAAAGTGCACTTTAATTTCCTAGTTTCCCTACCCCAACATGGTGGTTAAGGAAGCTTTGGAATTTCTAACACTTCTTGAGACCATATTGACTTTGGATCAACTATTAGTTGTTAAATTAATTCATACTTTTCAAAATAAGTATGGGGTTGTATTTAAGTTAGTTTTATTCTATTCTATGGATTTTCATTTGGTGAATAGAATTCATTATACCCTACTCCTTTGTGAATCCACCATATGGGATTTAGGCATTCCTTCTTCCTACCACTTCCTACTCTTGAGAACTTGTAATTATTATATCCCATATTACCAAGATATTAAAAGTCATGGTATCTCATTGAAATCTAAGTGAATATGTTTCATAAGGTCTGATAAGAATATATTTCATATATTTTTCTACATAGTAAAAGTGTCTTGATACTCTAGAGTTGATTTTGAAAATCTTATAGATTGAAATATTTTTTTTAATCATATTTGAGGTCCTAATCCACTATTGTCTTAAGGGGTATTTTCCTCACATAAAAGAAGGTAAAATTAAACTCATCTCCCTTATAAAAATATATTAGTTACTTTGGGATGAAAAAATGAGAATATCCATGAAAAAATGGTTTAAACTCATCTCCTTCCATGGACTATGGGTTAATCCATAATATTATTTCCAATATTCAAGGAAACACGCATTCTTTATTTATTGATCTCATTCCCTCCTTCCCATGTATTCCACAATTTTTTGAAAAGGGGTATTTGGGTTTTTTGGTCTCATCTCTTCTCTAGTTAGAAACTCAATACTGATGGATCATTCGCATATGGAAGGATGTTAGAGGTAGACTCGACCATGATTTTAGGGGTTTGGTGTTGTTTAGGATTTCCATTTTTCTTTTCTTAGAGGGATAATATTTGATAGTAGAGTAACTCACTCTTCAACATTCCCTAAATATTTATATGGATAGGATAGTTTCCTTATCTTCCATTAAGTTTGATGTGTCCCTATGTATGCATGAACTCAACAACTGCATGCAGTGCACTGGTTTGTTGTTTTTACCCTACATTCATGTTAGGAGCTTATGTAGGTGGATGTGAACTTGTATCACATCTGGATATAGGGGAATAAATATATAGATTAATTATCCACCTTTCCTTTCACTTTGTATAATTTTATTTTATTTTAAATGTTGAGGTTACTTACTATTAATGCTTAGTGTTTTGTCTACAATGACAATCTAGGTCTGTATTCTTTCACTCCCCCTTAATCTTATTTCTATGACTTCACTTTCTTAGAATGTGGATTAATAAAAAGTTTATTTAGAATTATTAGACACATGAAAACCATTTACACAAGAATAATTTAAATATTTCCATGAAAATCTCATTCCAATCCATATGAAAATCAAGAAGTGATAATAAATTTTTTCTCACAAAACTATCATAGATATCAAATATAATCTATAATTCAATAAAAACACCATCCAAAACATCCAATAACCCATGTTTAATTCAAATAACAAATAATTAAAGAACCACTTAATGATAATAAATGAAATCAATGTAAACTAGTGTTATTCCACTAAGAAAGATGAGAAAGATCCCCTAATGAAGATCCCAGACCCTAAAATAAATAAAACCCCAAATGAATTTTCATTAAAGATAAACCCTATGATATTATAGCTATATTAGGGTAGGAAAAACGAGAAACAATAGAAGAAAAGAATATAATAGGAAGAATCTTGTGTTGGTTCCGGGCGCAGTGGAAGTGTGCGGTGGTGGGTGATATATTAAAATTTATTTTAATAAGAATTTCCTAAAACCAAGATCGATAATCTTGCACATAAAATTTATAATTAATTTATTAAATATCTGAAGAAATAAATATTTGGGCTTAGGAAATTTCTTCATTGATGATTTTTTATCATCTGAAAAGACCATTCTAGATTTCCTTCATTGTGCTTGTGAGGATCTAAGGGTAAAATCCCTCCAGCGGTGATCCACACATGCTTCAATGGTCTTCGAGCAATGATACTCATTCTCTGGGTGCTAGAGTGATGAATCTAAGGTATTGCATTGTTTGTTCTTGATCACTCATTCTTCATCCTTGAATAATTTCTCTCTTGGGTTTCTCATTCTTAAGAGGGAGATAGGAGGAGGAGTCTAGAGAGAATTCATTGTGTGCAAAAATTCTCTATATCCAAAGATGGAATTGGTTTTGAATGAATTGTACAATAGATGTAGCCGTCTATTTATAGAGTTGGGATTTCAGTTACAAAATTTAATCTCATAACATCCATTAAATATAATTATATCCATTAATGAAATCTCATGCCACATAATATTATTATTATTATTATTTTGTGGTGTTCCAACTTGCATAAAATTTATAAATAATATTTATTGACTCATAAATAATTATTTTATCACTGGAACCGGTCTTGATCTATTCAAACTACTCTTGTATTTATTGAACACCTGAATAAATATTTTATTCTCTTAAATAAATATTTTATTCAAAATCTAGTAAATAAATATTTATTAAATATTCAATAAAATAAATAAATATATTTTATTCACAATCCAGTGAATAAATATTTATTTAATTTATGCGATCAATATAACTTAAATAAAATTATTCCTCAATCTTGAGAATAATATTTATTCCATTAATTAAATTCAAATAGAATTTAATCAAGACCAATAGAAACACTTAGTGTGTGTGGCCCTTTAGGATTCTTTCTCATTGGCATTAGGTGAGATTGCCTAAATTTCATGATTACTATCTAGCAATGGGTCAAGACACCCAAGAGAAAGAACTTAAAGTCACAATGATGATGACTATATATGAATGTTCACTATATAATATAATCCCTTTGTCACATAATCTCATCAAGTAGGTTTCATGATGGTGTCATCAACCTATATGCTTGATACATCATTCTTTGACTGTATGAAATAAACTCATCATTACACCATGGCCATAGAATTTAGGGTGAAAGTTATATTTCAATCAAAGGGCTGAGATATCAACTTCCATAAATATAGAAGGTACAAATCTTTTCTTGACTTATCTATTAATAACATTTCATTCGTGATGCACCCAACATACCTTACTTCCCACCAACATATGGTGTAATAGTTTTCGTTAGAAAATCTAAGTGTGCGAGTCGTGACATGAACTAATGATAATATTAAAGTCTAATAACCATTACACATGCTCACAGATAGGAATATCCAATGACACAAAAACATGGGGAATTCCAATTGGTAGGTCTGTTCTCATAATCTCTCGTCTTGAAGATTACCAAGTGTGAACTTCATGAGAATAAGTCTCATCTTATTAAGAGTACTCACACCTAAAGGTATATATAATATATGTCCCATAATAGTATATTATCCAACCACATAACTATATTAATAATATTTTCATAGCACTTCAAGGTTCTCATCTTAGAAGGTAACTACTACAACCTTATCAATGCAATAAATATTCTAGTACATTATTACATTATGGTCATGCAGAACAATGAACAATATGTAATATGAAGTTTAATTTAATATTTAATACATCAAATATTCATGTAATCAAAGTAAAAATAGTTGGTTTTAGGACACCAACTCTAAAAAACTCTCACTTGGACTAGAACCAACTACCAATGACTTTCAGTCCACTAGACCTCACATGATAATCATATTTATACCAAGTTAAGGATTTAGTCAATGGGTCGACCATGTTGTCTTCCATAGAAATACTGTTCACTACAACTTCACCTCTCTGAGAAAAATCCCTCAAGAGATGATACTTATGAAGTATGTGCTTCATCCACTGATGTGACCTTGGATTTTTTTTTCAAGATCCACCACTATAGTATTATCACAATAGAGTGTGATGGGATCTTTACTGATAGGAACTGCATCAAGATCTTGGAAAAAATTGTGCATCCAAACTTCTTCTTTAGCTGCCTTAGAAGCTGTAATATTCTCAGACTCTACTATAGAATATTTGACCACAACCTGCTTTGAGATCTTCCAGCTCACAACACCTCCATTCAAAGTGAAGATATATCTCATTTTTGGATTAATGACATCTTGATCAGTCTGAAAACTAGCATCTGCATATCCTTTGATGACTAGTTCCTTATCTCCTCTATAAACATGGAACTTATCCTTAGTACGCCTTAGATACTTAAGGATAGCCTTAAATGCCATCCAATAACGGTCACCTGGATCAGCTTGATATCTTCCTACCAAAATTAATGTATATGTGACATCTATCATAGTACATATCACAGAATACATGACTGATCCAATCGTTGATGCATATGGAATCATTACCATTCTATTTATTTCCCCATGGGTCTGAGGACACATTTTCTTGGAAATATGAATGCCATGTGATGCTAGAAACAATACCCTCTTGGATTTTTCCATACTAAATCACTTCAATATCTTTTCAATGTATGTAATTTGAATTAGTCTGATCAACCTCTTGGATCTATCATGATGGATCTCGATCCCAATAATATATGTTGCCTCACCCAAGTATTTCATGGAAAATAATTTATTCAACCATGCCTTAATATAATGTAAGACTGGTATTTCATTTCCAATAAGTAATATGTCATCAACATATACTATTAAGAAAATGATTTCACTCCCACTAAATTATTTGTAGACACAAGGATCACATTTGTTCTTTATAAAACCAAATTTTGTTATGGATTCATCAAAATGAATGTTCCATGACCTGGATGAAGGTTTTGGGTGTAGTGGAAGTGTGGTTGGGACGACACCCAACTTTGATTTTTACCATGATCAATGATTATTCAAGGATCAATACGACGATGAACGCCAATCTCCACAGAATATAATCAAAGATTTAGATAAAAAAGAAAGAGGCCTGAAACATTAGATAAGATCTTTCACATCATGTTTATAACTAATTTAATTAATTTCATAAAGAAAAATAATACATGTGTCTTTGGTATTTTTCTTCGTTGATGATGTTGATCATCTGGATTGACCCTTTCGGATTATCTCGTTGCACTTGTAAGGATCCAAACTAGAATCCCTATAGCGATGATCCACACGTGCTCTGATGGCCTCCGATCGACACGGCTTGTTCTCTGGGTGCTAGCACAGTGAAGCGAGTGTCTTATGTCATTCGTTCTTGATCGCTTGTTCTTCGGCCTTGAAGAATGTCTCTTTTTATTGAGAGGGGAGAGAAGATGATTCGAGAGAGAAATTTTTTGAATCAACAATTCTCAATTCACCAAGCGTGTGGTGTGGTGTCTGGCACAATAGGCGTACTTGTCTATTTATATACAAGGAATTTTAGTTACAATATTTAATTGTATAGAAATAATTAAATACATTCATGAACTTATAGAAAACCCATGCATTTAATAATAATACCGCATCATTATTTATGGTACGCCAACTTGTGCAAAACATAATGATAAATTATGCATCACAAAATAATAGCAGTGTTATTTTAATTTGTGACAACTAGTTAAAAAATTATTTACCATCTTGAAAATAATTATTTTACTACCGAACCGACTTTGGTCCACTTAAACTCCACTTCCATTTATTTAACACTTGAATAAATAAATAAATAAATTATTCTCTTAAATAAATATTTTATTTACAAACTAGTAAATAAATATTTATTAAATATTCAATAAAATAAATAAATATATTTTATTTTATTTATGTGATCATTTTAACTTGAATAAAATTATCCCACGGTCTTGAGAATAATATTTATTTAATTAAATAAATTCAAATAGAATTTAACTGAGGCCATCAAAAACACTTAGTGTGTGACCCTCTATGATTCTTTCTCATTGGCATTAGGTGGGCTTGCCTAAAGTCTAAGAGTACTGTCTAGAAATGGGTCAAGGCACCAAAGAGAAAGAACGTAAAGTCAAAACAACGACATCCACATACGAATGATCACTGTGTAATATAATCCCTTTGTCACAATATCTCGTCAAGCAGGTTTCATGATTGTGTCATCAAATTTTATGCTTGATACGTCGTTCTTTGACTACCTAAAATAAACTCGTCGTTACACCATGGCCATGGAATTTTGAACGATGGTTCTATTTCAATTAAAGGGATGAGATATCAACTTCCATAAATAGAAGGGACAAATTCTTCCTCGACTTATCCATTAATAACATGCCACTCGTGACACACCCAACGTACCCTACTTCCCTCCAACTGTCTGTGTGATATTTTTCATCAATAAATCAAAGTGCATAAGTCGTAAAACATATTAATGGTAATATTAAAGTCTAAGGATCATTACACATGCTCGCAGATAGAAAAATATGATGACACCAAAACATGCAGAATTCCTATTAGTTGGTCTATTCTCATAATCTCCTATCTTGGAGATTACCAAGTGAAAACTTCATGAGAGGAAGTCCCATCTGCTTACGAGTACTCGCACCTGACGATCTGCATGCTATGTGTCCCATCATAGCATGTCATCCAACTGTAGAACTATATTTAAGAATATTGTTATAGCATTTCAAGTTTCTCATCATAGAAGGGAACTTTCATGACCTTATCAATGTAACAAATACTCTAGGACATTATTACATCATAGTCATGCAGAACAATTAACAATATATAATAATACATTAAATATCCATATAATCAAAGTAAAACCAGTTGGTTCTAGGACACAAACTCTTACACTGGATGATTTATTTAATCCATAAATGGATTTTTGAAACTTTCATATCTTATTGGAATCCTTTGGAGTCACAAACTCTTTAGGTTGTGTCATGTAGACATCTTCCTAAAGGTTCCTGTTAAGGAAGGGTGTTTTGACATCCATTTTTCAAATCTCATATTCATGGTAAGCTGTAATGGAAAGTAGAATTCTGATGGATTTCATCATTTAAACTGGTGAAAATGTTTCATCATAGTCAATAACTTGACACTATTTAAACTCTTTTACAACCAGTCGTGCCTTATAGGTACCAACGTTTCCTTCCATGTCCAGTTTCTTCTTGAATACCCATTTTCAACCAATAAGATTTACATCCACTAGAGGATCTACCAAAATCCAGACCTGGTTTTGGTACATGGAATCCATTTCAGAATTCATGGCCTCTTACCACTTGGAAACATCTGTGCTACTTACTGCTTCCTTGTAGGTTAAAGGATCATTATTATCAACTAATAATGAGTCACCATCCTCGGTAACTAGAAAACCATATTGTTCTATTTCTATAACCTCTCTTGTACTCTTACACAGTTCTTGTGTCTTTGGAATAGTTTCTTCTTCTACAAGGCTTTGTGGAATCTAATCTTGTACCAACTCTTGTGTTCCTTGAGCCTTGACTTCATCAAATTTTATCTCACTCCCACTATCACTTTTTTACATTTTATCCCTCTCAATGAATATGGTGTGTCTTTCCACTATAACCCTTTTTTATGGGTCATATAGGTAATATCCCCTTTTTTCCTTAGGGTATCCTATAAAGGTATACTTTGTGTCGCAGGGTGCAAGTTTGTTACCTGAATAAGCCTTAACAAATGCTTCACTTCCCCACACATGTAAATTCGATAACATGGTTTTTCTTACACTCCAAAATTCATATGTAATACCATTTATCGATTTAGTTGGTACTTGGTTTAGTATGTGTGCAATTTTCTATAACGCATATCCCCAAAAGGATAATGGAAGACTTTCATGACTCGTCATTGATCTCACCATATCCAAAAAGGTGTGGTTACTCTTTTTTCTTACACCATTCCATTGAGGCGTGTAAGGAGGAGTGAGTTGTTATAAGATCCCAAACTCCCGTAAGTAATCAATGAATTATTGATTAAGATATTATCCACCTTATTTTGAGAGGAGTTTCTTAATATTCCTACCAAGATGGTTCTCAAATTCATTCTTATATTCCTTGAATTTATCAAAAGAATCTGACTTATACCTCATTAAGTAAATATATCCATATCTACTAAAATCATCAATAAAAGTTATTAAGTATGAGTACCCACCCATTGCTTCAATGGGAAATGGTCCACACTCATTGGTATAAACTAATTCAAGAATATCTTTAGCCATTTCGCCTTTCCCACTAAATAGGGATTTATTCATTTTTCCTTATAAACATGTGATACATAAACCAAGTGGTTTTAGTTCCAAAGAATCTAAATATCCATCTTGATGTAATTTTGGCAATCTTTTTTCATTTACATGACCTAGCTGGTGCTTCCAAAGTTGGGTGTGGTATGAGTCATGTGAAGTAACTTCATTATTGATTTACATTAATTGGTTCATGTAATCCAACACATAAAGAATTTTATATAAATGTGCCTTAACATAAAAAATGTGATCTTTGTAAAATAAGAAACATTTATTTCCAAATTTGAAAATGAATCCATCTGTATCTAGTCTGGATATATAAATAATGTTTTTTTAATTTTAGACACATAATAACAACCCTTTAAAACCAAGATCATTTTTGTCGGCAATGTGAGGTGGTAGTCCCTGATAGCTACAGTATCGAGTTTAGCTCTATTGGATGCTCATAGATCTACCTCCCATCAGTCAATTTTTCTAAATCTACTTGGTTTCTATATTTGAATACATACGTGAGAACCAAGAGTTTTATCTAATACCCAATTTGTATAAATAGATAAATTTCACTAAATAAAAAACACACATGAAGATTCCACTTGCTTCTTTATCTAGGTGCATTTTTTCTTCTAGTGGTCCTTATTTCCACATGAGAAATAAACAACATCCCGTTATATTGCTTCCCATTTGATCTTCTTCTTCTTGGAAGGGCATAAAGAATCTTTGGGATTAAATCTCTTTGCTTTCCCTTTTTTTGTTCACTATAATGACAGAAGGATTTTTTTCACTTCATATATTTGTCTACTTGGAGAAGGTGGATAAGAAGATCTGGTAGAGACTTCTCAATGTTGTTCATATTAAAATTCACAACAAAATTGGAAAATCTCTGAGGGAGTGATGCCAAAATAAAATTGTTTCCCAATTCTTCAGGGAGTTTAAACCCTAGAACCTCTATGTGATCAATTTATCTAATGAGCTTGACTATATGAGTCCTAGTTGGGGCACCCTCTCCAATCTTACTCTGAAAGAGTTCCTTGTAAATCTCAAATTGTTCTTGTATATCTCTCTCCTGGTAAAGACCATGTAGGCGCTCAAGAAATCTATACGCATCCATGTTTTCATGAGACTTCATGATTTCACTAGACATATATGAATGCATCAAAAATTGAACATTGACCATGTTTTTTATATATTTTTCATAGACTATGAACTCTTCATCACTCACCTCTTAAGTAGGTGGATTAGGCATTGAGGATTCTAGCATGTAAGATTTCCATCCATGGCGTAGAAAAACCCGAAGGCATCTAAACCATTCCTAGAAGTTATTGCCGGTGAGGAGATTGAATTTATCTAATATTGATCATAGGGATAGTGATCTTGTCATTTTATTCTAAAATTAAAAGAGTGGATTATTAGTAATTTACTTGATTATAGATTTTGTGAGAAATAATTAATTGATTTTATTAAATCTCCCACTATTTTATCAAGTCCTGATATCCCTCACCATTGAACTTGGAATTTATAGTTTCTAGGATATTCTAGTGGCAAGGATCCATATTCCCCTTTGCATAACCCCAACAAGGGTTGGTCAATCTATTTTTAAGGTATTTAGGTAGGAAATTCTTTGCCAACTGTGGTCTTGTAGCTCCTTGATCTGTTGAGTAGACTCCCCAATCCAGAAATCCTGACTTGTATTTTTTTCAACACTTTCCTCCAAATTACACCAAGTTTAGAAAGGGATACTCTTATTGATTTAAAATGGTTAATTCAACCAGAAACTTTCATAAGAACTCCCCTTAAAAAATTAATTTTCCCAACAAGGGTTGGTAAAACAGATAGTCCTATTGAGTTTTGTTCCTAATCAAGTAATGGAAAGTTTAGTCTGAATTAATATTAAATTGAGGGATTTTATTTTATTATGCATAAATATTTATATTGTTTTATCCTTTTCATGGCTTGTTAATATTTAAGTGGATTTTTACTTAATTAATTAACCATGTTTGGATAAAACATTTACGCATAATAAATTTTATTTAAATTTCATATTTTCATATTAATTCATTCATTTATGTGATCGCGATATTGAATCAATAAATATAATTTTAATACATTAGATAGAAAATAATTAATTAATTAAATGACCTGATCATGAGCTTATATAATGGCTGATTTAATGAGAAAACATTAAATCAACCTATGACCTAGGGGAAATAAATCCTTATGTCAGACTTGGCATGAGCTATAGTATTACATGTGTCCACCTATGTATCACTGAGTTGGCATAATTATGGCTCCATATTGAACCATCCCCATGCCTCTTGGGATGCACCATTAATTATAAATATTTATTACTCACATGCAGATGAGGGGAACCAAAGGATTGGTTAAAGGGAATTACATAAATATCCTTGGACATCCAGGTTCTACATAATAATGGAGGGAGGGATAACTCATAGGCTATCTTTTAATTTAATATTAAATAATTGCAAAACCAAGCAATAAATTTAATTAAATAAATGTCAACACATATATAGGTCTTGGTCAAGCTCATGAATACTCACACATACAACAAATACGCAAAACTAAATGGATAAAATTCATTTCATTATTCGATCTTTTATTATTTAATATAAACATGCTTACATTAATTAATTAATTAATTCTCTTTCATATTAATGATAATCCAATATTATTTGGAGATAATCATCATTAATGGAATTTATGGAAAAATAAATGGCAGAACTAATAATGAGATATTAATTATAATAAATTAATTGAGCATTTTTAAATTCTTTAAAACCATTGTTAAATTTTCAAACACGCAATGGTGTACTAATCAATAAAATAAGGTTTTAATGCTGCAATTTAAAATTTAATGTAATTTTAATTTTTTCCATTAATGGGAGACTACACGGTGTGTACATGTAGCTACACATCATGTACCTCAGTTTTCATATATCCAAGTCACATGCCTGGGGATTCAAAGTGTTGACTTAGCCAGACTACATGGTGTGTACATGCCAATTACACACCCCATATCCACTTTCTGTATGCCAAGTTGGCCCAGTAAACATGCAATTTTCAATAAAATCACCACATGTAATTAATTACTTGGAGCATCTAGATACACTATGCATGGGTATACAGTGTGTGCTTCGGACGCACGTCGTGTAACCCAGTTTTACAGGCCAATGATTTGGAATTTTATGATGGTATCTCTGGTCATTCTTTATTTGTTCTTAAACCTTTAAGAAAATTAAATATTGAATGAACATGATTAATATTTCGATAACATGTTAATTCAAATTATATTAAAGAACCAATAACATGAAATATAATCTAACCAAAATTGTGCATAGATCAACAACCAATAAAATCATTATAAATTTAAATGTGACCCCTCTGATACCACTTATTAGTTTCAGGTGTGGTGGAAGTGTACAGTGGTGGGTGACATATTAAAATTTATTTTAATAATTGTTTCCCAAAACCAAGAGAGAGGATCTTGCGTGTCCAATTTATAATTAATTTATTTAATATATAAAGAAATAAATATTTGGTCTTAGGAACTTTCTTCACTGATGATTGTTTATTTTCTAAAAAGTCCCTTTCAGATTGACTTTGTTGCGCTTTCCAAGATTCAAGGGTATAATCCCTTTAGCGGTGATCCACACGTGCTTCAATGGTCTCCAAGCAATGCCACTCATTCTTCGGGTGCTAATACGGTGAATTGAATGTATTGTGTTGTTTGTTCTTGATCGCTCGTTCTTTGTTCTTGAAGAAATTCTCTCTTGGGTTTCTCGTTCTTGAGAGGGAGAGGGGTGGAGTCGAGATATAATTCATTATGTGCAACAATTCTCTATACCCAAACTTGGAATTGGTTTTGAATGAATTACACAATAGATGTAGTCATCTATTTATAGAGATGGGATTTCAGTTACAAAATTTAATTGCATAAAAACCATTAAATATAATTATAACCATTAATGAAATCACATGACATATGATAATAATATTATTATTATTATTTTATGGTGTGCCAACTTGCGAAAAATTGATAAATAATATTTACTGACTCGTAAATAATTATTTTATCATTGGACATTGTCTTGGTCTATTTGAACTCCTATTGTATTTATTGAACACCTAAATAAATATTTTATTCTCTTAAATAAATATTTTATTCACAAAATAGTAAATAAATATTTATTAAATATTCAATAAAATAAATAAATATATTTTATTCACAATCCAGTGAATAAACATTTATTTAATTTATGCGATCAATATAACTTAAATAAAATTATTCCTCAGTCTTGAGAATAATATTTATTCCATTAATTAAATTCAAATAGAATTTAATCAAGACCACAAAAACACTTAGCATGTGACCCTCTAGGATTCTTTCTTGTTGGAATTAGGTGGGCTTACCTAAAGTTCAGGATTACTGTCTAGAAACGGTTTAAGGTACCCAAGAGAAAGAACTTAAAGTAGCAATGATGACAACTACATACGAACATTCACTATGTAATATAATCCCTTTGTGACATAATCTCATTGAGAATGTTGCATGACGGTGTCATCAACCTATATGCTTGATACATCATTATTTGATTATCTAAAATAAACTCATCATTACACCATGTCCATGGAATTTAGGGAGACGTTCTATTTCAATAAAAGGGTCAAGATATCAACTTCCATAAATATGGAAGGGACAAATCCTTTCTTAACTTATCCATTAATAACATTTCATTTGCGATGCACCCAACATACCCTACTTCCCGCCAACATATGGCATGACAGTTTTCATCAGCAAATATAAGTGTGTGATTCATGACATATGTTAATGATAATATTAAAGTCTAAGGACCATTACACACATCATAGATTGGAATATCCAATGACGCAAAAACATACGGAATTTCTACTAGCAGTTTTGTTCTCATAATCTCCCGTCTTGGAGATTACCAAGTGTAAACTTCATGAGAATGAGTCTCATCTACTTACAAGTAATCACACCTGACGGTCTATATACTATGTGTCCCATCATAGTATTTTATCCAACCATAGAACTATATTAATAATATTGTCATATCACTTCAAGGTTATCATCACAGAGGGGAACTATTATGACCTTATCAATGAGACAAATACTCTAGGACATTATTACAATATAGTCATGCAGAACAATGAAAAATATGTAATAAGATGTTTAATTTAATATTTAATACATAAAATATTCATGTAATCAAAGTATAAAGAGTTGGTTCTAGGACACCAACTCTAACATATTGCACCGTACCTTGAATAATCAATCCAAATTGATGAAGAATATCTAAGTAAAACTAAGGAGAAGAGGAGATCATAAGGAAGTCGATAGGTAGAAGACTCCCAAACATAGTGTTGAGAAATGAGGGATGGAATCATTTAAAAATAGATTTATAAAAGAAAAATATTTAAAATTTTAAGTGGATAAATGGTTAGTATACATGGTCAGATAGACCATGTGTCTAATCATTCCTCGATTCTATAAATATTTTAAAAAATTCACAACCCTTCAGCATTATTAGGGAGACTATGCATCCTAACTGTATGAACTAAAAATTCCTCTAAAAATTCCAAATTTTTAATTTAAAATTTAAGGAAAGAAATATAATAATTTATATATGATATGTTTACTAAACAATGTGTTTAAACCACAGGCCCAAATACACCCTAAAGGAGGGTAAATTAGGGTGTTAATTATGTATTTTCTTCAACCGGATCTTGTTATCACATTGGAAATAACCGTTTAAACCTATCAATATCTTACACATACAATATTTAAATGTAGGAAAATAAATTCATTGACATAAAGATATTACTTGGTTCACCACTAAGGACTACTCCAAGGAGTATACATCAATGTTGTGTTGACGTACCAAGGGATATCACTACTCATTATAGATTATTACAATGTCTAGAAGAGATGAACTATCGATCCAATGATCACACTCTATTTCTCCCTATCTACTCACTACTTCATAGGAGAGTTAAAAGGATTTAATGACTTGATACATGCTTAAGATAATTATTCACAAACAATAAACACTAAACTAGATTAGATTTTGTTGTTTCACTTATGTTCTTATTTAAAATTCTGAATCTTCAATGAAATTTCTCACAACAGAAAGCTCTCTCAATCCTACAGATGTTTCAAATTATTCACCTTACTAAACTTCTCTATATCGCTCTATTTTCAAGTGTTAAATCCTCCTAAAATGTTATCCATAAATTTTCCACATGTCTTCCTATAATTGGTCCATCAAACTACCCATTAATATTTAATTAATTTTTTCAAAGTCAAGTGTGGTCCTCTAAAATCTAATATGGATTCAAATTTCTAAAACATCCTAGATTTATCTATTTTATGACATGATTTCCTTAAAGGCATCATTATGGTCATTAAAACTCCCAAGCTGTAACATGATGTTCTTGACTATAGTTTGATCTTAAGTAAATAACCAAATCTACAAAATCTAGGTGGGATGTATTATTTAAACCTTTGAAATATTATGTTGTGATTTTCTCAAATTTCACAAACTTAAGACCTATTATGGCATGGTCTACATGTTGTGACGGGACCATATTTGTTTGATTTTCCCAGGAATTCAAGCTATTTTTTCAAATACACACCCTCCACATCACAATCACATTCATTATGATTTGGAGATACCAAACTTATACACTATTTTGGAGTAATGTATGATTCACGTCATGATTTACTAGTCCAACACAAAGCATAATAGCACTAGATTTTTATGCCCAAGAGTTGAAACAAGAGCCTTTCCCACAACATATCACTTTAATCTTATATATCACTAATTATGGTGTGTCCTAATATATTGTAGTGTAAGATATTCATATAAAAAATATTTAAGTGTACCAAAATTCTATGGGGGTGTCCATAATAAAATGATGTTGGGTCTCAATATGTTTCATGAGTGAATTTTCTATCAGATTCTTAATCAACTCAATTTCACTTTTGTTATCATAATGAACAAACATAGGCATATTCACATATTCTATGAGATCTTTCGATTAATGTTTCATCTAAAATAGTTGTGTATGTTCCTTTTTCACCAAAATATACTCAACTTTATCCATTCTAAGTGAAGTATTTTTTTACTCTTGATAATCCATCCAATTCACTTTCTCCCGATAAATAAATCTTATCCACTTGTGTTTTTTATTAACAATATATCTAAACCAATTTGTATCCATGTTTATATATAATTATTGATCATTCCTTTCATGAAACACAAAACCATAATCAATTGTTCCTTGAATGAACCTTCTGATTCTCTTTACCATAGTGAGGTGTTCTTCCATTAGAATACACTAAAATCAAGAAGGAAATCATATAGAATAAACTATATATGTCCTTATTTCTTTGAGATATAAAAAATTTATAATTTTGCTTCAATAAAGTGTGGGATCAACAGATTCTCCTTCTTCATGCCTCTCAATATCAATTCCAACTATAATCGGTGTTTAAACCAATTTGGCATCATGAATTTAAAACTTCCTTAGTAGTTACATCACATATTTCATTTGGGAAAAATTGAATATATCTCTTATTGGTTTACTTACAACCTGAGGAAATATGTATGATCTCTAATCATTGAAAGTTCAAACACAAATCTCATCAACTGTGTAAAATATTCTACTTATTTAAAATTTAAATCACCAAATATGATGTCGTCAATGTAAACAAACACCATGAAATAATTTTACTTAGTCGATTTAACATAAAGATTATGATCTACACCACCTATTATAAATTACAACTTCTTTAAGAAGGCATCAAAGTGAGCATACCAAGATCTAAGAACTTTTTTCTAACCACAAAAATTTTTTTTCATCATGAACACTTTTGATTCATCATCATCAATCAACAAACCCACCTTTTGTACTATATATACCACCTCCTAAAGAACTCCATTCATAAATTTTTTCTTGACATCCATTTGATAAAATCTGAAATTTTATTAAATTTATACAACTAGGAAGATTCTTATTGATTAAAGTCTCACCACTGGTGTGAATGTTTCTTCCACATTAACACCTCTAACTTTTTTAGAGCCTTTGCACATTAATTTTGATTTGTTTTATACCACTCTTCCCTATTAATCATATTTATTATTAAAACCCCACTTAATTTTTATGATTTTGTGTCATATCAGCCTCTTACCTAGTTCCTAAGTTTTATTGTTTTATATTTGATAAAACTCTCCATTAATGTTCTTAAACCATGATTCATCTTTTGTTGCTTCTTTAAATAAAGATGACTCTATTTGAGATAATAGAGTAGTGTGGTAATAATTCCTAATCCTTCATGTTTATTTTGGATAAAATTTATCACTAATTATGTTTGATCCATCAACCTCAACTCATTTATTACTTTATTATGTTGATGGTTGATACCCTTTGATAGTTTCATCATCCACCAATTTAATCTTATAATTCTCTTCACACACGGAATTATGTAAGACAATAGAATTAATATCAATATCATCTTATTATTCATATGCTTTGATCAAATTTATAATTTTAAGTTTATTTCTATCTTTTCTTTGACAACTTTAACAACATTTCTTTCCATGATGTTTTTCAACTTCTTATTAAATAACTTTTGGGTTTTACTCTTGAATGAGTAGCCTAAAAATATCCCTTTATCCATTTATTCTATGTATTTTTCTTAATTACCTTATTTATTTCTAATGTATCATTTACTTCCAAACTCTTTAAAGTGTTTTAGCATTGTCTTTATCCCATGCCACATTTCACACAGTGTCTTCTTTTCAAGAGAACTTAATAAGTCCTAATTTTTCATGTATACCTCCACTTGAACAACTTCTTTCCAATAATTCTAAGAGATTACACTTTTAATAAGTAAGGGGTTTTTTCATATAATTTAAATGCCTTTCTAAAAAACCATTTTATTATTGTGTTTTCATTGATAAGACTTATTGCTTGATTTCATACTTCTCTAGGTAAGTCTCCACATTATTGGATGTGTATTACATGCTATTTTTCATTTGAATTTTTTTTATCATTTTTATGATTTCATTTTCATCTCTCCTTTCATTTGATATAATCAATTACCTCTATTTTTTACTACATGAACATGATACAGTCCATTCTATTATAATCATTAACTAATAAGATAAGGTATTTATCGCCATGTTTTCTATAAATTTGTATGGGATCAAAGATATAGATATAAATTTATTTCAATAGATTTTAATCATTTTTCCTCTTCATCTGGTATGGATTTCTCACCATTTTCCCTCTTAAACATATATCAAAATTCTTCTCTTTATCATTTATTAGATTTGGAATGTCAATCATAACTTTTAAAGTTGAGAAATTATCCATGATTTTTTATTAATATATCTGATCCTATGATTCTAGTGGTTGTTTTCTTCTTCCATTGTGAGGAGACAAGTGTTCTCCTTGCTATCCACTTGGTCTAAATTGTCATTTGTTCTCCAACTATTCATCAAGGAATTTATAGCCTTTCCTTTGATCAATCATCCCTTATGATTGAATGTGACTTCAATTAATGAGTCACAAAGTTGACTCACTCAAAATATCATATCATAAACCATTCACATAGATAAATTCCATATTCTTTAATTCATTTCTAACTAGCCTTTTCTTTTTACTTCTTTTTATTTTTAATACAAATCATTTCTAAAATGAATCATTCCACACTAATAGAAAAATGGTATTTAATGTCAGCTTATTTTAATTTTAACATTAGTTTTTAATATAAATTTAAGCCTCCAAAGTTAAAAAAAGTATCTTTGGACGTCATTTTTTATAAACTGACGTCCAAAAGTAAAATGATTACCTTTCGACATTAGTTTTTTGGAAAACCGACGTTGAAAGTATGATTAAAAATGGTTTTAACATTTTTTTTATATAAACTGATGTTAAAATTAAACATGGAAGTCTTTTAATATCTTTTATTCATTTACCAATGTTAAAATTCTTTTTTTAATGTTATTTCATGAAAAACTAATGCTAAAATCCATTATAGAAGACTTTTAACATTGGTTTTTTTTAGGAACCGACAATAAAATTAATTTTTCATGTATATTTTTTAAATAAATGACATTAAATATGTTTACTGAGTTTTATATCATTTCCTAATATTCAATTTGACTAGTCATGGAGCTAAAATTGAGTTACAGATCAAAAGTTATGGTTGTCAGAAGTTGGACTTCTCTAAGTTTTGATAGATACAAATTGTTTCAAATAAAACATTAGAAACATGAATGAAAATTATATAAACTAAATAAAAAATAAACTTAATAATTAAAACATATTTCAGTACTTTGAATATTTTCCTTCAAATAGATACGTTTTTTATCATCATTTCTTTTATTTTTAGGGTAGAACTCATGTCGTAATGAAAACGATGATCGATAATGAATTTTGAATCTTGGTTAGTAAATCTCATCTTGATGATTTATATTCATAACTCAATCATAAGAATAATTCATAATTATAAGTAAAATTTTCAATATTTTTTGTAATTAATGAAAATAATAATAAACAAATTACATGATTAGCATATATACCTTGTTCAAATCATGGATTGAAGATGCATTGAAAATTTTATTGAATCGAAGTGGTTGAAAATGTTGAAATAAAGAGAATATAAATTTATATATAGTAAATTAAAATATTTTCAAAAAAATTGTATTAAAATTTAGTAATTATTGTAAAAAATGAAACACATGTTGTGAAAAAATTGAAATACCAATCTCGCATATTTGAAATTTTACTTTTAACATTGATTAAATATATAACCGAAGTTAAAAACCTTAATGTAATGGGTTTTTAATGTTAATTTTTTATAAATCCAATGTTAAAGGATCATCAAAACAATTTTAAAGTTATTTATTTATTAAATTATGTTAAAATCCTTCTTTAAATGTTGGTTCATGAAAAATCGATGTTAAAAGTCCTCATAGAAGACTTTTAACGTCAGTTTTTTCAATAACCGACATGAAAATTAAATTTGATGTTTTTTTCAAATAAATGATGTTATAAATTATTAAAAAGTTGCATCTCATTTCCAAATCTTCAATTTTACTTATCTTGGAGCTAAAACTGGCTTACTAATCAAAAGTTATGGATTTTGGAAGTTAAACTTCACTAAGAGAAGTCTTAGAGAAGTCCAAGTTTTGAAGGCCATAACTTTTGATTTGTACCTCCATTTGAGATCCATGACCAGTAAAATAGAAACTTTGGAAATGATATGCAACTTGGTAATGATTTTTAACATCTTTTATTTTAAAAAACAATATCAAAAGTGACTTTTAATGTCGATTCTTGAAAAAAAAACTTATATTAAAAATCTTATAATGTTCAACTTCTGATGTCTATAACTTTTGTTCTGTAACTCCATTTTAGTTCCATGACAAGTAAAATTGAATATTTGGAAATTATATACAACTTATTAATAATTTTTAATATCAGTTATTTGAAATAATGACATCAAAATTTACTTTTAATGTTGGTTCTTGAAAAAAATAACGTTAAAAGTCTTATAATGTTCAACTTCCGATGTCTATAACTTTTTATTATGTATCTCCATTTTAGATCCATGACCAATAAAATAGAATCTTGGGAAATTAAATACAAATTTTTAATGATTTTTAATGTTGGTTATTTAAAAAACCAATGTAAAAAGTGACTTTTATTGTTGTCTCTAGAAAAAAATTGAGGTTAAAAGTCTTAAAATGTTCGACTTCCAATGTCCATAACTTTTTATCCGTAAGTCTGTTTTAGCTCCAAAACCAGTTAAATAGAATCTTGGAAAATTAGATAAAACTTGGTAATGATTTTTAATGTAATTTATTTGAAAACCTAACATAAAAAATTTACTTTTAACATTAGTTTCTGAAAAAAACTGACATTAAAAGTCTTTGATGAGGACTTTTAACATCAGTTTTTCTAGAACCAACATTAAAAGTCCTCGTGGAATACTTTTAACACTGGTATTGAAGAACTGAAATTAAAATAACGATGTTAAAGGCCATTTTTTTACTTGTTCCATAATTATTTATTTTCAAATTCTTTAATAGGTTCATGTTTTTAGTCATATGGGATGAACACCCTCTATCAATAATTAAAATGTTGTTGTTCTCCATTGCTTTAAGAGTAATTTTGGTGAATATTTTCTTAATATTATTATTACTTTCCTTCCCAATGATGTTTGGTTAGGTTGACACATGAGTTTATCTCTCTTAATTTACTTCATCACAGATATTGAGTTCATACTCTTCTTCCTCCAACAAATTAAAATTGTTCAAAAAATGAATCACATTCAGTTTCATTGCATCAATTCACCTTTGATTTCCATAAGAGTAATTTTGACTCCATTATTTCTTGTAATCCACAACCTTGTGACCAAAGTGAGAAAACTGATAACAATATCCATAAATTGTTCCTTCAATAAGCTTTAGGATATATTCTCATCTTCCTTCATTGACTCTCATGTGATTATGATTTTAATTAGCTTTCTATATCCTCACAATAAATCATTGTATGTCCAAGATAGACACAAAATCGATACTTCATCAAGGGGAAAAATTTCTATTATCTCTCTACATATCTCCAGACTCTAAGTAACTTCTTGGTTTTTTATAATTTCTTGATGTTTTAGAGTTATTTACAAATTTTTTCCTTCATCGTTCGTAATAACTACTTCGTTTTTGGATGTCTTTCCTTCAAAACCAAGTCCACATTTTCCCCAATGTGTATACCATTATTCACTTGATATTTTCACAAATATCCTTGTACACCATCCTATACTTTCTATTAATTATTTATAATATAACTTTATAAATTGAAACTTATTTTTGTCACCAACTAACTTTTCTTCAACTTCAAGTTTCTTTCACAAGAATACAAACCTTTCTTCAGAGATTAAACCCTCTTCAATCTCTCTTCAATCAGATCATTAAGGTCATCAATCACCTTTAATTTTACTATGATCTTTACCTTGAAATCCATTTTATCTCCTAATGTAATTTATAAAACTCCAAGATCTTCTATTATCTTCTCTATTTGAGTAATTTTAACTTCAAGTTGGTCAACATACTCCAATGATTCCTTTATTAGCCCACTGGTTTTCCTTTTTTTCTTTCATTATAGATCAAGATTCTCAAGAGCACCTTCAAGTTATAAATTTAAATTGAAAATACATTATGGTTGTTTTTCTTCATTAATTTCATGTTTTTTTCTCTTAACCATTTCCATCATTACATCCTCGGAATCTAAGATAAATTCATTATCATAATCTTTAAAACATTTCTTATCTTTGTCTTCTTCTTTTCTCACAATTATTTTCCATTAAAAACTTTTCCTAGATTTATTTCTAGATTTTAAATTTATTTTCAGAGGAAATTTTCTACACTATTTTTGGTGTGAGTTTATCTCCAGCTTCTTCATCGGCCTTCCTTGGACATATTATTATAATATACCAAACTATTCCACAACTAAATCATATTATATGTAACTTTAATTCATACATTCCACTTTTTATCTTGAATTTTCTTACCATATGTGATATGAATCCATCACTTACATCTTATTATAATTCATCATATTCTTAAAAATCAAGTCTTTTCATAGCCTTGAATTCCATATATTTTGGTTCATGACTTCACATGCTCTCTGGTTTCACCTATATTTCATATACCACCAATTTTCTATTAATATCATTAAAATAAAACTGCACAGGGTTCCCTTCTTCAAGAATGAATACCATTGGATTGTACAATGGTGAAAATATTATAAAAAATTTATTCACTATTTTAACACCTTTCATCTAATTTCTAAGTCTATGGATATCTATTATAGCTTTAATGATATGATTAAAGAAACTATAAATTCTCTCATTTGGTATCATCTTGAAATCATCAAACCTGTTATGTAGCACTTGAAATTTTATTTCTTTTACTTTAGTGTATTCTTCATTGATGTTGGACAATTTATCAGTATAATTCATCATCATCATGTATATTTTATTTGATAGATCTCTGAACGAGGAATTTTGAGCCTTTGTGTCAATAATGAGAAGTTTCATGTCTGATTTAATCATCAGCATCTTCATAGTATCACTTATGTGAATTCCATACACCAATTCTAAGAATATTTCAATTATAATATATTGTAAATGTGACTTTATTTAGTTTATCTATATTTTGTAGTTTCACCCATCTAGTCTTCTTTTTCATTGATGGATTTCTCCATGCTTAAAATTCAGAATTAAAAAATTCAGTAATATTGAACCCTTTATATCTTATACCACTTATTGAAACCAAAGGCCTAAATACACCCTAATAGGGGTGGATTAGGTTGTTATGTTTTTCTCATATTTAACTAGATATTTTTCTTAAAGGAGATAATATTTCTTAAATCACATTTTTATATGATACAAATATCCTAATCGTATTTAACAATTGGGGTATATCATAGGGGCATGAAAACTATTTTCATGAAACTTCCTTTATATATATATATATATTTATTTATTTATTTATTTATTTATTTATTTATTTATTTATTTATTTAATCATATTGTATAATTACATATAGGTCGTAAACCCATATAATTAGATTTTATTCATGAAATAAGATTTCATGCATGCAATCATTATTTACAATTGGTTATGTCATATGGATACCATATTCATATAGTTGTAGGGTATGAATATTTATGTCATATGGAATATAGTATTCTATTGACTTTAATCATATGGGTTCCTAAACATTTATCTTCCATTACGATATCATTGAGAGTATTATTACAAGAGTTGTAACACGTGGGAGATTCGACTGTGCATGAGATGCATGAGTTGACCAAAGTTGCATTTAATCATGAATTATAATGTATAAGTAAATGTGATAGCATAGAGGAGAATCCTTGGGATTAATACAAGTACTCACCACCATGATATGGTAGTGGGTGTAGATGATTGGATGGAAATATCCTTCTACTACTCTTTTCTTCTTTCATCTTTATGTTTGAGTTACTAGCATGTTGTGATAAAAGGAAGAATCCCACATGTATGGAATGTGATTCAGATTATCCTATGGATACTTCATATAGATTGGATGTATTTTGGATTCCCTTAGTGATATTAAAACCCAAATAATGGTTTAAAGATGTTATAGAAACTCTTTGGTGTAAGTTACATGGTTTTATAATGGTTCTTCATTTCCAGTTTAGCATATTTCATTTTTCTAATGCATGGGTGATCTTGGAATGGTTTTTATTCCCTTATTCATGTTAACAAATTGTTGTTTAATCCCCTATGAAACCTAGCAATGTTATAAAAGATTTTCATGCCAGTAGATTTGTGAAATAATGCTTAAAATTAAGTTTATGAAAATCGTATTGCATATCACTACCCAATCATTAAAAATGATATGTTGAAATTTTTTGTGTATTTTGTATCACAGTATATGATATATAATATTATAAGTCATGATATGGTTTAAATCTGTAGTAATTCAAAGGTCTTAGTGTATGACTCACTCTTATCATAGAATATGACCGCATGCAGCAGTTTTGAAAAACATAGCATCAAATCACTAAAGCAGTATTTAATTCTATCATTAAATACAATATAACATATCAGATGTGATGATGGGAGATATCCATCATTAAATTTGATTAATTATCATCAGATATGGTTATCCTATCAGTCATAAAATATGATTGATAGTGAAATTCTCTATTATATCAGTCATATCTTATTATTTCTCTTGAACCATATAATATGATTAAGAATTATAATCTAATATCATGTATGGATTTTCAAATACAATTGAGGAAGAAAATTGTTATTTTTATTTATATTTATTATAAATTGAGTTAATTTTTTATAAATCTTTTATAAAAAATAATAAAAGGTATTTGGTGGATATTTATTATTTTATAGAGTATATAAATTTGTTAAGTATAAATGATTTATAATTAATTAAATAAATGTTTATGAAACATTTATTAATAAATATTCCTTAATAATAAAAATTAATATTAAAATACCTTTTATAAAAATATATAGAATGCCTTACGTATTAAATAAATTGTTTGTTTGATCATAATGGTAAATTTATAAACAGATTATAAATTAAAAAATAAGGCATAATATAAAATGTTTATATTTAAATTATTAATTTTTCATCATTAATTATTTTTGAAATGTTCAAATTAAAAGAATCCTTATTTAAAAATTATTTAAACCACATCAAAATGAGTTTTGATGGTTGATATTATCAAAAAGTTTAAATATTTTTTAGATATGTGGTAATTAATATTATGTAAATCTCTTACATGTGGCTCTTGCAGAGCTTTTTCACTCTATCTAATAAGGCCCTAATGCGGTTATACATCACCAGTTTCCATTCAACCTCCAGGCTGTTCTTTTAAGGATTATTATGGTCACTATAGAAGATAGAACTCTTCAAAATGACCATTTTCATAACTCCATAAATGATTTAATAGTATTGAAGTGTCTTGGAATTGATGGTAAGTTTAAAACTCCTTCTGGTACTTTTGAATTTCTTTGGCAACCCCCTTTTATAGGTTGGATCAAAATCAACATTGATGGAGCCTCAAAAAGGGAATCTTGGACCTGTGGGCTAAGGTACTACCTTCAAATACCACAATGGAAATATGCTTGGTTTTTATTATGGTTATTATGGAATCACTTATTCTCTTGAAGTTGAGATACTTATTATCATCAATGTTATTCTCTATGCTAAGAAAAAGGGATGTTCCAACTTATTTATATAGAGTGAATCTACTAGCATTGTGAAATCCTTCATAAGAAACACCATTCACCTATCATGGAGTTTAATAGAAATGTGGATAGGATTCTTGGGCTTCCTTCATTTCATTAACTTCATCATCACTCATGCCTATCAAGAGGCAAACTCCCTGGGTGATAGAATTGAAAACATGGGAGTTTTGACTAATAGTCTTATCTATTTAAATGAACTTATAGATGATTTGAAATATCTATTTGAAATATAATCTTATAAAACTCATTATTTTAGACTCATGTAACTCTTTCTATATATTTTTTAATTGAAAGAGCCTTGTTTTCTAGACTAATGACTCAGCTTCTTTCAATATTTATGATTATGTAAATAGTTTACATAATTCAATTATAAAATTTTTATAGTTAATAATACTATCATATACTTAAAATAAAATTCTATATAATAAATAATATGAAAATTTCATATTATAGAATGGATATAAATATTTTATGTTCAAATTTATGGAATTCACTTAATGAATAAAACTAAAATTATATGATGTTATAGTTAAAATTTTATTTAAGAATTGTTCCAAAAAAATTAACTCATGTGTAAATATTTAAAATTCCCATTTATTTAAAGATTATTACCTACTTTATTCATAGTTATAAATTTTTTATAAGTTATGAATATGTATATCCTTTATTTTAAGTGGTTGAACTTATTATTATAAATTTTCAAGACTTTCATTACATGCTAGGTACGTCAATATAAGATTTAGTTTTCATCTACCTTGACTTTGGATTATAACTGAAGTTATTCACCCCCACAATGTTGTTTTTAGGTATGATTTCTATTATTTATTCATTTTTATTATTCCCATTTATTTTGATATCCTTTCCTTCTAAATTGTTTGAAAAATTAGTGATATTTTCTATTGTATGGTTGGTGCATGGTTAGTACTAACCCTATGAAAAATAATGCAAAACCTGTAGTTTCTTAACATATGTGATTTACATGGTTAGTGCATGATTTGTATAACCATTCATCCAAACCATGTGGTATACCCATACTTTTAAAAGGGTGAAATTACATGTTTTCCCCTATATGTTTTAACCCCCTAAATACCCTATTTCTCCCCCATTTGAACTCCATTAGCCCCCCACTCATATGAACACCTTCCCTCCTTGATGGTTTATTTTGGGTGTGATTTTACCCAAATTCTTCAATAAACCTTCTAGGTATGTGGTTTCTTCCTCCCTTAGTCCCCCACCTTTATTGGGTTTTCCTCATCCCCTACGGCCATAGTGGCCTAGGGTTTTCCCACTAGAACCATATTGTGTGGGTTGTGTTGTGTTGGGTCTTCTCTTGACTCTTAAGTTTATCTTCTCTCATTTACTTATGGTTTCTCACCATTATATTGAATTTTCATCAAATTAAGTTAAGGTAGTTTCATAAGTTTTCTTTTTTTATGAATCTTGAGTGCTTAGTTGTTTTCAAAGAGTAATTATACTTCTTTTAAAGCATGTTATGTAATTTTTAAAAGTTATTATATATAATATAATTATTATAAAGTTTTAACCTTTGGGATTGGAAATAAAATTGTTTTATTAAGAATGATTTGGAAATGGAAGTGTGGACTACTTATTATATGTTTGATAAAAGGATCCCTTTGAAATGGAAATTGTTTACTAATAGAATTGTGGTATTTTGGAAATGGGGTTAACACATGGGAACTCAGGTATCTAGGGGGGATAAAAATAAATCCCCTTTTTTGGACTATAGCACACTAACTAAACATAATATTCTTAAATAAAGAGGTTTTGGTTCCATTGGATGGGCATCAGCACACCACTAGTCCATGAAATGCACTCTTTGGAAGTTGGTTGCATGGTGTTGTGGAAGGGTATCATCTTTCCTCTAGGCCAAGGCATGATCTTCTTAGTGGTTCATTTTCACAATTGGTTTTAGAATGATAGGTAACAAGATTATATGAGGATTTTGGGGTTCCTATGACCTTAGTTTCCTTAAGACTCTCCCATGATGCTTGGTTATATTTGTTTCCATGGTATGTTTCCTTTAATTAAATTTTTTAATGTTAGCTATCTTATTTTGTTTGAAATGATAAAAGAATATTTTTATTTAGTTTTTTTTTTCAAAATACCATGATTGTATTTATTTAAAAAATGTTGATTATAAAACATTTGGTGATATCCTACTAGTCTAGTTATGTTCACACCCTACATGCACCCAATGGGTGTATATAGACCATGTTTTAATAGATACAGGTAAAGTAAATGTGTCACATATAGGAATTGGGTATTCTTATTAGTGGAGCTCAAGTTGGATGTGGTAGAATGGTGGGAGTCAATCCTCATATCACATATATTTGGGTAACTACTTTTGATTATTTTTGGTTTATTTGGTAGACATGTATTGTAATTTCTAATCGACTTCACATCCCATATATTTTGTATATATATATTGGATTGTATATTTTGGTTATTATTCATATTTAAATATGTGGTTTATAGGTGTTTGGAGATTTATTTATGTAATTTCATGTTGATTTTTTATTTTTTTAGTTCTTTTATATTTGGGAGCATGACTCACCAAACTTTGGTGAGGTCATGCTGGGTTTCTAGGTATGAACACTCTTGTTGGATATATTAGGAAAAATTGTTCCCAAATAGTGAAATTTATTCCCATAAACTAATTTTAATCTTTTGGTGACATATAATTCCCTTTGGGAATTTCCACAGACCATCTTGGGTGGCCGGTCCAGCGGTGGACCTGGTTGGTTTGTGAAAAAATGATATTATATCCCAGTTTTTATTTATATTATTTGGGGATTATGGTAGATATAATATGGTATTGTTTAGGCTCAAGTGATAGGTATGAATAAGAGTATAGAAAATAATTTTAGTACCCAAACTTGAGTTTCTCATATATTTTGGGAATGAGATTTGGATTTTGGATTAGATTTACCCTTCCTTTGGGATAGGGTGCACAGGTTGTAGATTGTGCACACATGTCATTATTTTTTGTAAGGGTGAGGTTTGATATGTTTCTTGGTTTATGATGTATTTAGTTATTTCATGAATGGTATTTTTTTATTTATTATTGATTATATATTTTAAGGTTTCCTCTTTTATTTGGTTTTATGTAGTATTATTCCCCCTCAAAGACTTTTGTGCATCCTTCGGAGGGAGCAGCGTATATTTTCTCATGGAAAAATTCCCCGATGGACTAGAATATTATAGAAGTAGTGATTTGAATGGTATAATATATGAACTAAGGAGTGGACCCCATACCCACAGAAGATAAGGGAGTAGTTTTAGGCTCATATAAGGATCAATCTCAAGAATTCCTTTATCATAAGTCTCCATATTTTTTAATAAGTAATGATCACCAAGAAGCCGAGGATTGGCTGGAGAAGATAGAGAGGATATTTGATTTCCTTGAAACCCTAGACTCTATCAAGGTAAAGTGTGTTGCCTTTATTATTTAAGGCTAAGTAAAAAATGGTGGTATTTAGTCATTCTATCTAAGAATCATGAACATCTGTAATGGAAGGATTCCAAGGTGATTTTCACCCATCAGTCCTACCAAGACTTAATGTCATTAACTAAAACCTTGGAATTTTTCACCCTTTAGTAAGGTCAGAGTAAATTCATGGAGTGTACCAAAATATTCATCAATATTGTTCATTTTTTACCATATATAGTATCTAATGATAAACTAAAGGCTCGAATATTTTAAATGGGTTTTCATCATGACATACAATATCAGGTCTTTCTATTGAATCACCTGAATTATGTTGAGGTTATCGATTAAGAATTGATGATAGATATTGATTAGAAAGGGATGTTAAGAATGAATGGTATGACACCTATGTTTGAAAAAAATGGTAGTTTAATTTATGATAAGAATAGAAATCATGATGAACATAGAAGAGTAGGTTGCAGTGATTCTAGACACCCACCTCAGTTTTAAGAAATGGTGACATCGGGTGATAGATCTCTTATGTGTTATCAGTGTGGTGGGTTTGAGCATATGAGGTCTTCATTCCAAGATCCCCTAAATGATTTAAAATATTTTGGGTGCCTAAGACTTATGAAAAGTTTTTTTAAATCCAATCCCTCTCCCCAAAGTGGTGTGGGTTCCTCTACACCTAAGAGATATGTTGCTTAGTTAGATATATTTGAGGTAGTAAGACCCTGGTCTCAGGGGTGGGGTGTATAATTGGTTCATTATATGGGAATATTCAGCTAATGGAAGATCCCAAGGATATTATAAAACCTTGGACTTAGATATAGACATGATGGTTTCATACTATAGAGCTTTCTCCCATGGAATCTGAGCCAGTACTGATGAAAGTGAGAGGTATCATTATTATTGCATCATCTATGTTGATTACTTTATTATATATCAGTAATTATCAATAATTTATTTCTATTTATGTTGAAAAAATTCTGAAACATTCATATGATCTCATTCCATATGCTATGGAAATATTGGCACCTCTTAGGAAGAATAAAATGTAAGGCTTTCAATGAACTTCCTGTGTTATTTTTATATCAGAGGCAGAGTTAGTATGGGACTTCATTGTTCTTAAGATGGATCCTTTTGATATCATTATTGGGAACATGAGCCTTAGCCCAGTTGGTGAGGACTCCTTAAGTGCATCCAAGAGACCCGGGATCAAATCCAGGTGGAGGCTAATTTCCAGTACTGTAGTAGTACTGTAGTAGGTACTGTAGTAGGAACTGTGCAGACTGTAGTAGGTACTATAGAGGGACTATAGCAGGCACTGTTTGGCATTGTAGAAGCTGGGAATATTCCCCCATTTGGGCCTTCGGGTCACCAATTTGGTCTCTGAGTCCTTTAAGGCCTTTGGGCCACCCAGGCCTTCGGGTCAGTAAGGCCTTCGGGCCACCTCAAGGCCTTCGGGCCACCTTAAGTGCAGATGCAAACCAGACAACCTATAAAGGAACAAACTTCAGAAGGATGAGGAGTAAGGAGATTTCACCATAGTAGAAGCTAAATGGATTGCAAGAATGAGAGGGTATGGAACCTGCCATCTGGACAAGCCTGTGCATGCACGAGAAATCCTATCCAAATAGCCATGCAAAGGTGGAGAGCTGATTTCATGATGAAGATGCTGGGGAGGAGCAGTTCCAAGTAGTTAGTCTGGGTTGTATGTAATGTTTGAATCCTACGGGAAATGAATTCCTATAAGGACTACGAGCCATGTAATACTTATGCCTATGGGCCTTGTAAGGGTTCCCCCTCATCCCTTGAAAGGGGGGTTATCAAAAATCAATGAAAATGAAGGCCTTCGGGGCATTTGGTGAAAGGATTTTTTAAATCAATATTCTTCTAGTCATGATAGAGTTTCCTGAGGTGCTTCTAGATAACATCTTGGGTTTACCCCCAAATCTAAAAGTTGAGTTTTCCATCAATATGGTCCACATAACTCAATTGATTTCTTTAACCACTTATTGTATAAAACCTATAGATTTGAAAGAGTTGAAGATTCAACTAGATGATATGAATTATAAAGGCTCTATTCATGAAATCATGTCTCCATGGGCCACTCCAATTCTATTTTCTAATAATATTATAGGTCTCTACACTTATGTATTGATTATCAGAAGCTTAATTAGGTGACCATTAAGAATAAATATCCCTTTACCTATATTGATGACCTCTTTGATTAGTTAAAAGGGTTAATGTGGTTATCAAATATTGACCTCTGATCAATATTTAATCAACTCATAATGAAGAAATATGACATTACCAAGACTGCATTTAAGGGTAGGTATGACCATTTTGAGTACCTTGTGATTCTATTTGGGTTAAAAAAATGCTCAAGAGATATTTATGGTTCTAATGAACTAAATATTACACTGGTATCTATATTCTTTTATTTTGGTATTTTTGGATGGAATTCCAGTTTACTCACCAAAGAGTATCATGGGCATCATTTGAGAATTGTTTTAGGAACCTTTCATGATCACTGCTTTTCTACTAAGTTATATAAGTGTATTTTATAGGTCCAATAAGTCAAATTATTAGTGTATGTGGTATTAGAATAAGTAATTTCAATTGATCATGATAAGGTAAGAGTTTTTATGTCTTGGTAAGAACCAATAAATTTCCTCGAGATTAGGACCCTTTTAGGTCTATAAGGATATTACTAGCGGTTTGTGAAAGATTTCTCTAGGTTGGTATCACCCCTGACTACTCTCAGCTAAAAGGGGATGAAATTATTATGAGTCCATGAATTTCAATCATCTTTCAATGAGTTGAATTAGTGTTTGACTTATATACCTATCCTAATCTTACTAGAGGTCAGTTAGTGTTATTTGGTTTATTATAATACATTAGGTATAGGATTAAGTTATGTGCTCGTGTAGGGTAATCATGTGGTAGCCTATGGATCTCCAATTTAAACCACTTGAGAATAATTAATTGACACACAACCTTGAACTCTCTATGGTTTCACGTGATCTTAAGTATTAGAGACACTACTTCTTTGAGAAAAATCCCACGATCTATCCTAACCATAAGATTTTGAGCTATATCATTTCCCAAAAATATCTAAATATCATGAATAGATTATGGGTTTAATACCTATAGGAATTTAAATTTGACATCTCTTACACTCCAAGAAAACTTAATGTGGTCATCGATTCTCTTAACAGGAAATTTCCCTCTCAAGATTTATAAGATTCTAATAATGAATGGAATCTAATGAGTCTTTTTTCTCAAATACATTTGGAGGTGAAAGGTGAGTAATATGATGTGTTCCTTTCTAGTTTTTAGTTAAAACCTTTTCTTATTGATCTTATTCTTCGGAAGAAACTAATAGATGAAGATTTTAAATGCATTGGGAAAATTATATATGGCAGGGAGACCACCAGTGAGTGGTCTCTATTTCCCAAGGGAATTTTTAATTTTTATAATTGGTATGTGGTCCATTTGTTTATGAGGAAAGTCATGATGCAAGATTATCATAATTCTTAATGGTTCATTCACCTAAGCACCACAAAGATGCATTATGATATTAATCACTGATATTGGTGTCCATGTATGATATGTGACATAGCAGACTTTGTGTCACAGTATTATAATTGCCAGTAGATTAAAGTTGGTCGTCATAAGCCATTTGGTCTACTCCAACCACTTCCTATACCCACCTGTAAGTTTGACAAAATATCCATGTATTTCATCATGGGGTTAACTCATTCCACTCAGGGTGAGAATTATATTTGGTTCATGATTGAAATATATACCAAATCAATCCACTTCATTCTGATTGAGGATACCACAGAGGTAGATTATCTTGGGAGATTATACGTGAAAGAGTTTATAATATTTCATGGAGTGAATTATGCTATTATCTTGAATAGGGATTTAAATTTCACCTCTCAATTCTTGAAAGGACTCCAAAAGGTAATAGTATCCTAGGTAAAACTAAGCTTGACTTACCATCCATGGATAGATGGATAGATGGTATGAGAAATTTATATTTTAGATGATATGCTATGTGCCTACATCTTAGACTTTAGAGCTTCATGGGATAGAAATTTGGTACTAGTTGAGTTTTCCTATTACAATAGTTACTAGTCATTGATCAGGATACTCCTTTTGATAATCTATATGGTTGGTCATAACAATATCCCCTCTAGTAGACTGAGGTTGGTGAGACTTCCACAGCAGGATTGAGCATCATATAGAAGAAAACGATGAAGATTCAAATGATTTATAATAAATTGGTGATATCTCATAGTAACCATAAATCTTATTTTGATCACATACATCATACTTTGTAATTTTCAATGGGTGTTCAAGTGATATTAAAGGTGTTGCTTCAATTGGATAATTGTTGGGTTGGGAAGTAGGGGAAGCTTTCTTTTAGGTACGTAAGAACCTTCGAGATTTCCAAGAGGATCAAAAGGGTTTCTTATCTACTAGAATTTCCTTCTTAGTTAGTATTTATCTATAATGTTGTCTATGTTACTCAACTAAATAAGTATAACTTGGACCCCTATTATGTATTAAATTGAGAAAATCTTGAGTTTGAGCTTAATGTTTTAGTGGATGGGTAACCAGTTTGGATTATTGACTCCTAAGATAAAGTGTTTCATTGTAAATTGATTTTTTTATCCAAGAATTATGGAAAAATGTAAGTGATTCTATCAAGAACTGGAAATGAGATTCCTTTGTGAGTAAGCAATGGACACACCTCTTACTTGTCCAACCATCTTCGAGGTGACTTTATAGGTGCATAAAGTGATATAGTGAAGAGAATTTTCACACCAATGGTGTCATTTTTGGGTATAATTTATATTATTATTTTCATTTTTATTATTATTATTCATTCCTGGGTATTTTATTTTAAAAAAATTAAAAAATTGGGGGTATTTTCTATTGGATGATTGAAATGTTGTTAGTACTAACCATGTAGAAAACCATGAAAAACCTACAATTTCTTAACAAAGGTGATTTGTACAATTAAAGAATGATTTTTCTAACTGTGATACCAGATAGTGTGATTCCTGCGTGTGTCTAGATCCACCCACATGGTTAGCACATAGTTTAGAAAACCATGTGGCCTGCTCTGACTTTTAAAAAAGTGAAATTACTTATTTTTTCTTGTCTAATTTTAACCCCAAAACCCCCCCTTTTTCTCCCCCATTTGAACCCCTCCAGTACATATCTCACATGAATGCCTTCCTACCCTCCTCTATGTTTAATTTTGGGTGTGATTTTACCCAACTTATTCAAGAAACGTTCTAGGTAAGTGGTTTTTTCCTCCTCCATTGGTCCCCCCCTTCTCTTTAGTTTTCCTCATCCCCCACATCCATAATGTCCTACGATTTTCTCCATACGAATATTATGGTGTGGTTTGTATTGTATAGAGTCTTATATTGTCTTCTAAGGTTCTCTTATATTATTTACTTGGGGGATTTCACCATTAACTTTAAGTTTCATCATATTAAGGTGGGTGGTTTGATAAGTTTTCTTTGTTTTATAAACCTTGAGTGTTTGTTTTCAAAGAGAAATTATACTTATTTCAAAGAATGTTATGTAATTTTTAGAAGCTATTATATATACTATAATTATTAAAAAGTTTCAAAATTTGGTATTGGAAATAAAATCGTTTTATTAAGAATGATTTGGAATTGAAAATGTGGACTACTTGTTGTGTGTTTGATAAAAGTCACCCATTAAATGGAAATTGTTTACTAATGGAATTGTGAAATTTTGGAAAGGGGGGTAACACATGGGAACCCGAGTATCTATGTAGAGATTAGAAATAAATAAACTTTTTTATTATGACAAACTAATTAAACATAATAGTCTTGGAAAAATAATTTTTATTTTCATTGGGTGTGCATTGCCACACTGCTAGGCCAAAACATGCACTTTTTAGCATTCATTTGGATAGTGTCGTGGAAGGGAGTCGCCATACCACTAGTCCAAGGTATGATATACTTATAATATCACATGTATAATTATTTTTTGACTAATATATCATAATAAAATATGAGGGTTCTGGGGTTATTTTGACCTTAGTTATCGTAGAGTTCTCCCATGATGCTTGGTTAGATTAGTTTTCATGGTATGTTTCCTTTAATTAAATTATTTAAAGATGGTTATATTATTTTTTTGAAATGATAAAAACATATTTTTATTTAGTTTATGTTAAAACTAGAATTCTTGGATTAATTTAATAAAGGTTTCTTATGAAACACTTGGTGGGATCTTACTGGGCTAGTTGTGTTCACACTATACATGCACTCAATGGGTGTATCTAGATCTTGTTTTGACATATATAGTTAAAAGTAAAGTTCCATATGGAGGAGGTGGGTATTATTTATAGTTGAGATCATGTTAGATGTGGTAACATGGTTGGATTTAACACTCATGTCACACCGATATGGGTAGTGGTTTTTATTTAAATTTGGTTTAGTTGGTGTACATGTATTGTATCACCTAATTGGCTTCCCATCCAATCTCTTTTGTATATATTTATTGGATTTTTTTATTTTGGTTGTTGTTAATATTTATATATGTGGTTATTACATTTTTGGATATTTATTTATGTTTTTTCATATTTATTTGTGATTATTTTCATTCTTTTATATTTGGGATCATGACTCACCAAACTGTAGCGAGGTCATGTTGAGAATCTAGGTTCAGAACCTCTTATTGGATTTATTAATAGAAAAATTTCCCAAATAGTGTTTTTTATGTCCAAGAACTATTTTACAACTCATGGGGATCAGGAATTATCTTTGGGACTTTCCATGATCTGGCTTAGGTGCCCGGTTCAGGGGTGGAATAGGTTGGTTTGTGACTAGTTATAGCTTGAATTTAGTTATTAGACATAGTTTATACAAATTAAGTGTTAGATTTATGATGTATTGGGTTATAAATTGAGTAAATTATACCTAAGGATATTTTCTCTTGTGATCATACATCCCATAGGCCTAGAGGATATGCCTTATTCTATAAAGGTGGGGTTGTCTATCTATCACTTTGGGCATACTCATGTGGAGATTTTCAATCTCATATAATTATGAACCTTTACATGAATATTTCATGTACTTTATTCATGAGATGAATTTAGATATGTGTAGGTATGTTTGACCTCTATTTTTGGGTGAGTATCACAAACTGTGGTTTGTTTAAAGAGTTACATAGAAATATGTTTTGAAAATATTGATTTGGTAAAGTAAATATGGATTTAAAAACTAAATAATTAGAAACATACATACATAACTAGAATAACATGAGATAAGATGGTAATATTAAATCCCCTTAAAATAATAAATGTTAGATTACTTCCAAATAGAAACTTATCAAGACCCTGATCATACAACCAAGTAGTTTGACACCAAAGTGGCGTGCCCCTAGATTGTCTTGTGTAAGTAAAATAAGTAATGGGTGACCCTCGGTCATCCAATGGGTAGTTTCATACCAAATAAGGGTTCCCATAGATTGTCTTATGTTAGTCTATTCTTAGTGTTTCCTTTGGTTTACACTTAGCTAGAAAACCCTAAGGGTTGGGATACTAGAGGAATAGAATTATCTTTATCGATATGATTGATTGGGTAAGGAGTTACACGCTTAACTATCTAAGAATCATATATGATATAATTGTGATGATTCCCTAACTAAATAGTCAAGTGATGATATGAGTTCTAAAGTGGACTCAAATCCTAGTGAAATATGGTTCTTAGAATACTAATAGATATGTTGTATACTTAAGTGGTCATCATTTTAGTGGGAGATCTTTTAAAATATCATTATTAAATGGAAATAATACATGATACGTGTCTAATAAAAACTCATATTGTATATAAATAGCATCATAATCATCAAAATTAAATTTAATATTAATCCTTATAAAGGATAAGATTAATGTAAATAGGTCCTAAGACTGATAAGTTAAGAAAAAATCTTAAATAAATAGAAGTTTAATGTGTTGGAGTAACAACTTATTTAGTAAACAAATATTTAAGTATCAGGTATCAGTGTTATATAAACTGATTATTTGGTTTTGAAGGGCTTGTGATACCAAATGTATATTTTAAAAGTGTTGTAAATATAAATGAGTTCAAAAACAAGGGAATAATTGATAGAGCTTGTAGTTTTTATTCAAGTGATGAAGCAAGAGTATATATAATAAGGATTTGAATTTAATGTAATATATTAAGCTTGTATGGATATTAAATGGATGTGTATCTTTATCTGATTTATATTATGTGATAAGAGAAGTTATTCATTAAAAAAGAGTTGTTTTGAAAAAAATGATATGATTAATTGAATACACATGGTTTGTGATTCATCAGATTCTATAACATATTTTGAAAAAAAGGAGACAAGGATAAAAATGTTTTATCTAGGATAAAGTGTTTATCCATCTATTTATTAAGATATTAGGGAAGATGTCCCCACCACCCATCAGTAACATATTCTGATAAATAGTTTTATTTTTAGAGGAAAATACTCCAAACACATAGAATACCATATTTGATATGGAAACAATAATTTATTTATTAAATATTAATACTAAAATGGAATAAGAGTTATTTCCTGAAAAAAAAAAGAGTTTGTGTATCTTAGTAAGATATTATGAAAAGGAAATAAATTCAAAGAGGCTAGTGGGGGTGAGTTTGAATTTTGAAAACTCAAAGTTAAAAAATAAAATATTATATTAATCTATAGTTAAGGTGATTTTCACTTACATCCTAAAGAGTTTAGGATATGTTATGATAAAGTAAAATGTAAAAGTTACATTTATTTTCTATGATATATTTAATATCACTATCTCAGTTAAAGTGAATTTCACTTTATCCTAAAGGTGTTTAGGATGTTCTAGTACATAATAATATAAATAGTAACATTATTTCATGGAAAAAAGTTTGTTGGAATGGGATTATAGGGATAATGATGTTAAACTTACAAATGTAGAAAAAATACTTTTAATGTTAGTTTTTTTATTTTTAATGTCATTTACCAATGTTAAAAGAATATTTTTAATGTTGGTTATTTTAAATCGATGTTGAAAGTGTTTTTCAATATCAGTTTTTAAAAAAAACTAACTTTTAAACTAAATTATTTTTTTTAAAAATATTATAAAATACATTAACCAGATGTATATAATGTGTATTATTGTAGAAAAAACAATAGAAAATAATAGAAAATAATAAGAAAAATACTTATTGTTTAAGCTTTAACCAAAATTAAAATATACACACATAAAAATTTTAAATATAAATCTAAAGTGAATCATATCTAAAAAATAGTTTGCAAATAAACTTCAAAGTTGGTTTATGTATTTTTCTATATATGATGTAATATCATCAAAAACCTATAAAAACAATGAATTTTATAAATAAAAATACAACATATCAAAAATTAACTTAGGTCATCCCTAAAACGGACACCTGAGCCAACCCATAGCAAAGCTCTAAGGGTTTTCCCAATCCCCAATGGTTGATGAAAAGTGTTTGGGAATTAAGAACTACCTTTAGTAATGATTTTTTCCACAATAAACCAAACGATCAACTTATAGCATATATAAAATAAATATAACATGTTAATACAAAGTCATATGGTGGAAGATAAATAGTATAAGGAAAATATAAGTACCAAACCAAAATAGATAAACCAAAGTAGTTAAGACCAATAACAACCTAACTCCATATGATATGTGGATCAATGTCCCACCATGACACCTCCAAACTCCCACACCCTACTAACATGGATACCCATTTCCATAATGTTATTTCTTTCCTTTACTTTCATCAAATAAAACAAGATCTATACACACCTCAAGTTATGTGCAAGGTGTGAGAGAAACAAGCTGGGTAGGATCTCACCAAGTGTTCTAAAAATATACTTTAGTATATAAGACATTTATGCTCATTTAAAGAAAGTAAAAGCATGAAATATAGTTTTAAAAAGTTTTAAATAAATACTATAAATCACCCTTTACATAATAGTTTATAAAACATTCCTAAATAAACCACCTTTTTAATTATGCATAAAAAATCATCTTCAAAAACTTTATAAATATCCATTTTAAAAAGTAGAACCATGGAAACTAGTCATAGGTTAGGTTAGGTCCAGGTTAGATAGGATCCTTGTACCTCAATGATCAAATGAATAAGTGTACACATATCCCTAGTACATGGGCCTTGGGATGATATAAAACCTTGATAAGTGAGCTCCCTGACATCACAAAAATAAATTAGAGTTGCAACGTAAATCCATGCTAGGTAGTAGCAAACAATCCTAGTGTGATTATCCCAATCATTCCCCCTTCTAAGTACCCTAGGTTCCCATATACCATAGCCCACACTTGGAGGGTTTCAATTTTAAAAACATCCCACAATTGGAGGCTTCCATTTTTATAGCTTAAATCATTCAAATGGCCTTTCACACATAAATAATTAAATGGATCTTATAACATATCAAAACATGATTTTGAATCCATTTTTTATAAAAAATGAAAAGGGGGGGATATATTTCATAAAAGTATCCAAAATAACCACATTTTAATAAATAATGATATATTCCTTAAAACAATTCAAAAAATGAGTTAAGATGAGAAAGTATGAAAAGTTCATAAAACAAATCCTTTTTATGAAACCGCCCACCTCAATAATCAGTATTTCCAAAAACCAAACAAAATAAACATTCCAAGAGGAATGAAGGGTCATTAGAAAAAAATAAGATCCATAAACTATGAAACCAATATCAAGAAACCTAGATTTAACAAACTCTAGATCAATAAAGAAAAGGGAAACCACTTTCCAAGATAATTCTCAAAGAAGCACACAAAGATCTAGGTAAATCCAGTCTCTACCTTTCTTTATCATAGTGTATCTATAAGAAAACTCATTATATCAAGACATAACCCATATATCTAGAAATAACATCCCCAATATATGGTTAATTTAAAGAAAAATATAGTATATCTATAATAACGAAGAATAACAATGAATAATGGGCTCTTACATTGAGTTTCCTAGATACAAAACCTCAAGATTCATCAAAATCACTATCCAAAAGGGTCAGGATCACCAAAATCTGCAAGTATAATCCTTAGGGACAAGACCCTAGTTTATAAGAGGAAGAATAGGTTTAACAGGAGGTATTTTGGGTTAGAAAATTAATTTTTAGATTAACTAAATCTCATTGCATGGTTTGGCTACATGTTTTAGAAAAATGTGTATCTAGTTCTATCCACTAGAGAATCTGCATGGTTTTATTGAATGGTTTTACAAATCATGTGCCAACTATGTGAAATTCAATTGTTCTAAACCACCAAAATCTACATGGTTTTCTAGAAATGCCACATGGTTTTTCTTAATCGTGCACCAAAAGTACAAATTCCTAGGAAACTCTAAAATTTACAAAAAACAACTAAAATGGCCCAAGAACTTTAAAAAAATATAATCAAAGAAAATGGATATATGTACCTAAAAGTGAAATTGGTATGTGAAAATTATCCAAACCATATCATTTTATTTCCTTGAAAGTTAATTCGAAGAATATCGATCAAAGAAAAGATAATCCCACTTCTCCATCATCATTGATACTTATTCCTATATCTCATAAGTTCGTTCTATTCCACCACACCACTTAGACCAATTGAATAGGCTTCCAATGTATAATTTTTTCCTAAGAATTAACAATCTGAATTGGTTATTAGATGACTGACATATTCAGTTTTTAATCAAGCTCTTCCCAATTCAAAACATGAGATAGAGATCAGGATAATACTTATTAAGCTAAGACACATAGAAAAAATCATGGATATAATACATATGAGATGAAAAAGATAACTGATAAGACACTTTTCTAATCTACTAGATTATCAAAAAATGTCCCCCATATTGTTTTCAAAGATGATGGTGACCCAACTGATGTGAAACTTTCAAGAACATCTAGTCACCTATTGAAAATTCTAGAGGATGATGTCGAAGATATGTATAAGATTTATATTGACTCCAAGAAATATCCAATTATTAATGAATAATCTAAATTTTCACTGATGTTTCTTGAATGATTCTTGGTCCCATAAGATAAATTTTACCCCCATATACTAACAAAGAGGTGACTTACATGGTTATCCATGAAAAGCCTCAAAAGGATCCATTATGATGGATGTTTGGTAACTATTTTTATAGGAAAACTCAAGCAATCCCAAATATTTATCCCAAGAGCCTGAAAAGTCCATGACATAATTACAGATCATATCCTCCAAAATCTAAATTATCTGCTCTGTCTATTCATATGTCTGAGGATGGTAATTCGTGATTAAATTAACTTGAGAACCCATCACCTCCTGGAGTACTTTATAAAACTGATAGGTAAATTGGGGATATATATCCAAAATAATAGCAAAAGGAACCTTATGTAATCTCATGATCTTCTGAACATATAGCTTTCCCAAATCCTTAAGCTTAGTGATGTTTAGAATCAGAATAAAATGAGATGAATTGGTTAGTTAGTCAATCCCCACCCATATGAAATTATTCCCTTGGGGAGTTTGTGGTAACTAGATAATGAAATCCATAGATACCTTATCACATTTCCATATTTTCACTAAGTGTGGATAAAACAAGCCATAAGGCTTTTGGTGTTTGGATTTAATCTACTAATAGGTATAACAATGAGAAAAAAATTATTTATGTCACATTTCAAACCTAGAAACAAAAATTGATGCTTCATGTCATAGTAAATATTCATTTCAACCAAATTAATAACCCACTAATAATAATGAAAAATTTCTACCATATACCTCCTCGTAGATGAAGGAAAAAAATCAATTTCTGAAACAAAGAAAGCCTTTGGGGAGAAAGACCACTTAAAAATGGTCTCCTTACCATATAAAGAGTTCTTAATTCTCCTGAACTCTTTGTACCATTGTTTATCATGAAAAAACAACTTTAGAAGAGAGAATATTAATTGAGCACTAGCCATAAAAAAACTAGTCTCTTCCTCCGTCACATCTAGGTGCATCCGAGAAAAGAGTCTCATGATGTTCCTTCATATTTTGATTTTATCACTACTTGAGAAGAAAACTTTCTACTCAGAGCATCAACAACAATATTCCCCTTTCTTAGGGTATAGAAAATGTTGAAATCAAATGATTAAAGATAATATGTCCATTTCCTCTCCCTGGGGTTTGGTTCCTTATGTAAAAAGATGTAAATCAAACTCTTATGGTCAAAATAGACAGTGAACCTTTCCCCAAAGAGGTAATGTCACTAACTCTTGAGAGCATGCATAAATCATGGGTGGGTTAATTATTTTTGTGTGTCCAAAGATAATGAGATCTGTACACCAATAAATGATCTTCTTATATAAGAACACAACTTAATCTAGCACCTAAAGCATCACAAAACATCACATATCCCTTTCTTGCTTCTATTAAAATCAAAATAGGCACTAAGGTCAAAAATTTTCTTCAATTCATAAAATTAATATTGACACTTAGAATCCCATATGAATTTTATACCCTTTATATTTGCGCTGTAAATAGAGATGAAATCTTCAGGAATTACATTACAAACCACCAATAATAGCCTACCAAATCTAAGAATCTATGAATCTCAAAGAAATTTTGAGGCTCCTCCCATGTCTAGAAAGATTTCACCATCTCAAGATTGACTGAGATTCTATGTTATAAAACCAAATTTCCTAAGAAATTAACTTTCTAAATCCAAAAATGGTGTTTTGATAACTTATCATAAAGCTGGGGATCCCTCAAGATTCCAATAATGGATTTTAGGTGACACTCATACTCTTATTTAGTTCTCAAGTAAACCAGAATATTGTCCAAAAATACTAAAACAAAGGAATCAATGTACCAGGGGAAAATCTAATTCATAAGGTCCATAAAAATAGTTGGAGCATTAGTCAGACCAAATAGAATCATAAGATATTCAAAGTGTCCATACCTACTTCTGAAGGATGTATCTGGAATATCTGACTCCTTAACTATGGGATGATGATATCCAAATCGAAGGTTGATTTTTGAGAACCACTTTTCTCACTTTAATTGATAAAATAATTAATAGATATGGGGAAAGGGATAATTATTCTTAATCATTACTCAGTTGAGCTTCTGGTAATCGACACACAAACTAAGAGTCCCATCAACCTATTTGGCGAAGATCACAGGGGCTACCCAGGGCGATACACGAGAAAAAATGACTCCTTTAGCTTTCAAAACATAAAACTAAATCTCCAATTCCTTCAATTCTTAAAGAGTCGTACTATATGGATGAATGGATGTCAGCTGAGTCACCAACCCAAAATTGACCAAAAACTCAACTTCCCTCTCCTAGTGAAGACTAGTGAAATCAACTAGAAACACTTCAGGAAAATCCTTAACCACTGAAAGAATATCACAACCTGAAGGTATATCCCTAAGTTCAACAATGGAATAGGAAATCAACTTTCCAATTTCCAGTAGAGGAGGTCCTTCTTGACTAGAAATTGGATCCCACTCTACTTGAAACACTTAGGATCTCCCATTGGAGGTAGTAAAGAATATATGCTAATGATAACAATCAATATCTACTTTATGTGAAATCAATCAATCCATCTTGAGGATAACATCAAATAGATCCAATTAAAGAACAAAAAAATCCCAAACTAACTCAACTTTTGATATCATGAGAGAACATGAGGGGCATCAAAAACCCGACTCCTTCTCTTCTTTCCAAGAGGCATCTCCAACTCCATAACAAAGGGCATGAGTTTTTTTGGAAGTTTTAAATGATTTATAGTGATTTGATATAAATAAATGAGAGGCACTAGTATTAAATAAATTAATCTCTAAAGATTAAGCAATAAATATTGTACCTCTTACAGTTGTAGGTCCCACATAAACTTCCACTAAAAAATCATCCAATACATAAAATTGCTTCATTCTATAAGTTCATGGTAGAATAATAAAAGCATTTGATGCATTTGATTGTATCATAGATGCTTTAGGTGTTGACGAGCATATACCATAATGTAGAGAATAAAAATCCTAACAGAACTTCTGTAAGTGAACTCTTAATCAACACAAGTTATAGATTTTAGGAGGTTTGTGTCAAGTATATATCGTGTGCCCTATCTTAACACACTGGCAGTAATTCAAAGGCACACTACTAGTCATTGCAGAAGGAATGGTATAAGTACACTATTGGGAGCCACTGCCACCACCTTTACGAGCCTCATTCCACTTATTTTTATTTCTAGAGGAGTAGCTAATACTACCACTATGTGAAAGAGAAATACCAACTAGACCAACTTTCCCACCATGTTGATTTCATGGATCTATCCACCACCTTAGTATTTTTTTAAGCTTATATATAACAAAATAATATTGAATATCTAGTCACAAGCCTAACTAAAACCTTTAAGCTTTCAATTTTTCATTTGATACAATCTCGAGCAATAAATGAACCAGTTCAACAAAGAGATTGGCATATTCTATTATAATATGATCACCTTGGTGAAGGGTGAGTAACTCCATTAATTTAGTCATCATAAATGATTTAGGGAAAAATATTATAAAAAATATGGACTTGAAGTCATTCTACTCCAAACCTTCATGTTGTTTTGCTTGAACTGTTGTGTACCACCATCTTTTTCTAGGGCCTTCAATCTTAAAGGTAGAACATTTAACTTTAACAAATTCTATAGTTTCTATGAAGTTGAAAATACACTCTATCTTCTACAACCAATCCTCCATTTTCTAAGGATCGTTCATTACTTGGAAAGATAATGGTTTCTAGTAGAGAAATTCTTAAGCTCGGTATTTTTCTCCTCTATTACATAGTTTCACTTCTCTAGCTTGATTCAAGGTGTGGATAACACCTCGATCTATATCAAATACCACTCACACTACCGCTTCGACAAGATTCTGATCGGCTAGAGGGTTTCCTCATGGAAAATCATCCACAACACCCTCCTAAGGAACTCTAGGAATCCATATGGGGGCATAGTACTATATCAAAGAAAGAAGAGTGACTGCTAGTCATATGAGTAATCTTATTATGAACCAATAGAACATAAGAAAGGAACCAATATTAGATAAAAACTCAACATGAGAGACACACTTACCAACATCCCTTTACTTCCTAACATCCCATGGTAATTTAAGGCTCGTTACGATGAGAGATGGAAAAACACTTGATCATAACCTACCCCTGAATTCATGAAAATAATATCTATTATCTACCAAAAAATCCCAATACTTGAGGACCATGAACAAAAAACATCCCTCTAATACCAATTTTTCACAAATCAACCTGGGTTATCCCTAAAATAGACACTTGAGACAGCCCGTGGAAAGGGATGAAGGGTATTCCTGATCCCCATGAGCTAGCGACAAGCACCTGAGCATTAAGAACTGCCTTTTGGGAATGATTTTCCCCACAATAAACCAAATGATCAACATATGGCATATAAAAAATAAAGATAACATGATAATATAAAGTCAGATGGTAGAAGGAAAAGAGTACTAGGAAAATGCAAGTGCCAAACCAAAATAGATCAACTAAAGTAGTTGAGACCAACAACAACACAAATCCATGTGATATCTGGGTCAAAATCACACCATATCACCTATGAACTCCAACACCCTACTGACATAGATACCCACTTCCACCATGTAGTGCCTTTACTTTACTTTCATTAGATAAAACTTGATCTACACACACCTGAAGGTATATCTATGGTTTGAGAAAAACAAATCCATCAGGATCTTACCAATTGTTCCATAAGTAATATTTAATATATAAACCATTTATGCTCATTTAAGGAAAGTAAAATCATGAAATAAAATTTTATATAGTTTTCAATAAAGGTTATAAATCACCCTTTACATAACAGTTTATAAAACATTACTAGATAAACCACCTTTCAAAGAATGCATAAATAAACCATCCTAAAATCATTTATAAATATCCATTTCAAAAAAGATCACCATGGAAACTATTTCTAGGGTAGGGTGGGGTAGGTCTGGGTTATCTAGGATCCTCACACCTCAATGATCAAATGACTATGTGTGCACATTTTCTTATGACATGAGCCTAGGGATGAGATAACATCCATGATAAGTGAACCCATTATCATAACAAAGCTTAGTCAAAGTTGTAACATAAATCCATGCTAGGTATCCACAAACCATCCTAAAGTGCTTTTCCCAGTCATTCCCCCTCCTAATTACCCCAGGTTCCCATGCGCCATAGCCCACATTAGAGGATTTAAATTTCACAAACATCCCACACTTGGAGATTTCTATTTTCATAGCTTAAATCATTCAAAGGGAATTTCAGACATAAATAATTAAATAGCCCCTGTAACACATAAAAACATCCTTTGAAATCCATTTTTATCAATAATGAAAAAATGGGATATCCATTTCATAAAATTATCCAAAACTACCTCATTTTGATAAATAATGATTCATGCCTTAAAAAAATTTAAAAACTCATTTAAGATGATAAATAATGCAAAGTTCATAAAACAAATTATTTTTATGAAACCAACCACCTCAACACTTAGTATTTCTAATAACTAAATGGAATCCACACTCTAAGAGGAAAAAAGGATCCTTAGAAGAAAATAATATTCCTAAACCATGAAACCCATATCAAGAAACTCAGATTCAACAAACTCTAGATCAATAGAGACAAGAGAAACCACTTACCAAGACAATTCCTGAAAAATCGCAAAAAAAATCTAGGTAAATACAGTATCTACCTTCCTTTATCAAAAAAATATATATAATAAAATCCATTAGATAAATACATGACCCATATATTTGGAAATAACACCCTCAATCTATGGTTCCTTTTAAGAAAAATAGAGGAGATCCAGAAGGATGATGAATAACAATGAAGAACGGGATCTTAACTTGAGTTTCCTAGATCCAACACCTCAATATATTCTAGAATCACTCTCTGGAGGGGTTAGGATCATCAAAATCTCCAAGGGGTATCCCTAAGATCTTGATCCTATGTTGTAGGAGGAATAATGGGGTTAGTAGAAGTCATTTTGGGTAAGAAAAAGAATTTTTTGATTAATTAAATATCATCACATGGTTTGGATGCATGGTTTGGAAAACCATGTGATCATTATGTGCTCATTTTTTCCACTGGAGAAGCTATATGGTTTGGTAACATGGTTTGAAAAACCATGTTCCAACCATGTGAAATGCCACTATCCCAAACCACCATAAGCTGCATGGTTTCTTGGGAATTCTGCGTAGTCTGGCCTAACCATATGCATGCTCAGAAAACTCCAAAATTTCCAAATATCAACCAAAATGACCTGAAAATAGTACAAAATAAAAGATAGTAACAAAAAATGAATATATATACCTGAAAGTGACATCTGGATGTGATATAACATATTGGTGTAAAACATAAGAGTTGTAATGTAACTAACCTTATGAAAATCTACAGCCATTCTTATCATGATAATTTAAAAAATGGATCTTAAAAAATAATAATGACATTCAATAACTTATTTTTTATAATGAAATTGTGGTTATGAAATGACACTTTGAAAATAAGAAACATTTTATATTTAAGACAAAATAAGTATTAACTAGTATAAAATCTATCCGCCCACACTTTCCTAAATTTAATTTTAATTGGGTTCTTTATCGATAAGTAAACATTGTTAAACTCTTGTATGGCCTGTATTTTTATATATAAATTACCAAAACATATATAACAATAAAAATGTAGCATTAAATAACTAATATAATATAATAAAACTTATGAATTCAATAATTTTTTAAAATTTTTATGAACTCCACCCAGTAAATAGCATAACCAATATGTTGCACATTCTTATGGGAAGAATAAGTATAACATCCAATGACTACTAAAATATAAACATTTAAACATAAATGAAATTATAATGAATATAAGTTTATAATTATACTAGTCCTCTTATATGTCACATAATGGAAGAACCCAACACCTAATCTTTATATTTTCAAATCTTTCACATATATAATTAAATCTAATGTTATCCTTTAGATATAGTACAACTGTTGAAATGTATTCTAGATCCATAAACCCATAAATGAAAGTGATATCATTTTGGATACAAAGAGTATAGAGATACTTAATTAGATTAGTAATAAATTAATTCATTATAAGTTATATTTATTTAAATAAATTTAAATTGAAATTGAAATTTATTTACATGGAAAACAACCGCAACATAGGTACAAAAAGCTCGTCATCATTGACAAGATCCATGAAATCTTATTAAAATATTCTTAATGAATAGTATCTCCCACATATATCAGTTTTCATTGAAAACTCAAAATAATGACTCCAATATATAATATTTCTAAGATAAATTTTTTAGCCCATAAGAAACATTATAAGTATCTAAAGGTTAAGATTATTGAAAGTTTTGTTTCTTTTATACTAATTCCTTTAATTTTATATACTCCTGTATAAGGTAAATGAAATAAAACACTACAATTAATTTGAAATCAAAAGTAAAAAAAATTAAAAAAATATATATCACATGCCTCATATGCCAATTGAAGAAGAAGGTTAGATAGTCAGAGTAAAAAATGATACATCTTGTCTCCAACTCTAGCCACCTCCTTAGTAGGCAACAACACTGGAGCAGTTGGATCATTAATATCTTTAACTGCTACTCCCACCTAACTTGGACACATAATATGATGATGTACATAATACCATAAATTATATATAAATCCATATGTTATAATATGTACATGGGGATCCCCTAAATACAACTCATAGTACACAGTCAGGTCTGAACAAGGAAGTGGAGGATCTGGGTAGGTAGGCTATACAGGTTTCATTTGTCTAACTATTTTTGAAAACATAGAATGTACATATGATTTAATTTGATCATATATCAATTGATTCATCTCTCATAGCTCAAACTTCAAGGAATCTATTTCAACCATGTATCCTACCTCCCTCAATATCATATTTGGACGTCCAAAAACTTTTATAATACCAACACCCACCTCATATCCACTTACACGGCCTAGGTGTTCTTACTTTCCTAAATCAGTAACCAAAATGTTCATCTTACCCTTAGGGATAAAAGTCCCCTACATCACTTTCTCTTAAAGTGTGTCCTAAAATGATATATTAAAATTTTATATTAGTTTAATGAATTTACAAAATAATTATATTCTAAAAAAAATAAAATTAATTTCCTGTAATTTTATCAGTCGCCTCTCTTGATGGATCTGTAAAAAAACTTTCCCTTTTTTCATCCTTTCTCTTTTTTATCTTTCATGGTGAGTGGGGGGAGATGGTGGGTCAAAATAAACCTTTTCTAAGCCACAACTAGAGCTTAATATATCAAACTTTTTGATAATCATTTTCTCCTCTAGTAAATGATACCCTCCACATAATAAAGTATGAAGGTATACATTTTGTAACTGGATCACTTGGTGAGAACTCTTAAAGGCCTATTACATAAGAATAAATGAATAATTCATTATTTAATAAACAGATAGTTTTACAAATTTATTTTATATACAATATTTATCTTACTAGATAGGCTTCCTCCCACTGGCTAGCGACAAATTTCTCTCATGTTTCTTCATTTAAAAACACATACTTGAGGTAATAATTTTCATTTTTTCTCTCCCTAAAAACATAAAATTTGGTCAATTTTGTTTTAAAATATCTTCATATAACTACTGCAAATCCACCTCTTCCTAATTTATTTAATTTTTTGAATGTTTAATTCCATCTATAATTGAAAATATTAAATATTAGTCATGTGAAATATATAATATTTGAAGAATCTGATCAAAAAAATAAATCAGTTGAGATATTTTACCAGTACATACTCCCATGGATGATCTTTTATCATCTCATCAACACCACTCTAATTAGAATATAAAATTCTAATCCTATAATGAATATGCATGTCCATATAACTTCTAAACCAATTTACATATGGGCCACTTGGGTTATTATAATCATAAAATTCAATTAATATCATCTTCTCCCCATGAAAAAGTGAATGTTTTGGTAAATGTGTAATCCCACATCTATAAACTCTAGGTATCGTATTCTTTGGAGTGGGAGGAGGATAAGAATCCACTTTAGAAGGCTCACTAGTAGTGCTATAAATAATTTTGGAAAACAAAAGTTTAATTTAATTAAATAATTTAATTATTGAAGATATATTAATATAAAAAACATACACATACCTCATTAAATATTCCTCTACCTTTATTTCCATAATTTAAATAGATTAATGTAATGAAATTCTATGTACTTGCATTTTATTAGAATTAAATTACTCTTAGAAGTAAAAAAATTGATTTTTAACAGTAGAAAGAAATTTATATCTATAATGTTAACTAATATAGTTAAAGGAAAATGAATATATAAAAAAGGAATAAAAAATATCTAAATAAAAAAACATTGTCATTACATGTGTAAGTTTCACAAAAAAATAATGATTCTAGGGTTTTTAATCAAAAAAAGTGTAACTAAAACAGATAAATATAAAAATTAGTTCAAAAATGGAAGAAATTATCATCATTTGTATATTTAAATAGATAATTTAAAAATGTATTTTTACATATGTAAATTTCACACAAAAAAATAATTATGCAAGGCTTCTTCAACTAAAAAAATCAATTGAAACATTTGAATATAAAATTTAATAAAAAAATACATAGATAATAAACATTTATAGATTCAAAAATCTAATTTAAAAAATTTATTTTTTGAATGTTTATGTTTCTAAAAAAAGTAATTATAAGTTTACTTGAATAATTAAGATAGTATAGGGGTTTTTCCCAAGTCCCTTCAACATGATAATTTCATATAGCATGTACTATGTCAGCATCACACTTATTTTTATCATTAGATAATCATGTGATCAATGAAAAAATCTTCATATAAACCCATAACTCTATCAAAATAATCATCATAAAAATGATTTTTCCCTTTCAAAACAACAAACCATTGATAATTCGATGGTTCATTAACAAAAAATATTTTTTTCATGTATATCCATGATAAATAGTTCCTCTTTACAACTAAATATTTTCAAATCGATGAGTATAAATCCATAATCATCATGTTTCACACCACTATTACTATCAACCAAGTTACACTTAAACAATGGTGCTCAAAATTTAGTATGATCAATCTCACACATATCCTCAACAACTCCAAAATATTTTATTGATACATAAATTAAGTTTTTATCCTTTACACTTGAAAAATACAATGATTCAGTGATAGCCATTACTCCACAATTTTGAATGGTACTCTTATCATCCAGATTTTTTATGTGAAATATAAAACCATTAATATAAAAAATAGACCATGTGATCACATTAACAGATGCCCCCCCCCCACTAACTATTTAAATATTTTTGATGTAGATAAATTAGTGTTGAATTTATCCTTAAACCATGAAAAAATGTTTTTTATGTTCATTCATCAACAACTTTTCATTTATTTATAGACATCATACCTTTAATAAAGTAATATATGATGATATATATAGTTGAACCTCATTTGTATTGTTCAAAATGTATAAATTTGTTTACATCACTTTATCACATGTAATTAACTTTACCTTTAGGTCATGAATCCATTTACCTTCATTGTAAACTCTCAAATATCAAGATATAGGGAGACCAACATACTTTTCATATAAATAATTAGTAAATAACTCAATCACCTCTTCTTGTATATATTTTTGAACAATATAGGATTCTGGTTGATACATATTTTTAACATGTCCCTTTAAAATTTTCATATATTTTTTAAAAAGATACATCCAACATAAATAAATAGACCCACATGTTCTTATTTATCGCACCAAATTTATCACCAAGTGAATCGTCATATCAAAAAACGATGGTGGAAAATATATTTACGGTTAAAAAAGCATGAGGAAAACTTCATACTCTAAAACATATAATATATTTGGATCCATGACTTTTCTACAAATGGAATTGAAAAAGTATCATAGCCTGATAATATAATTTCTAATAGGTATTAGAAATATGCCATGCAGTGAAACCAATAGATTTCATTGCATCAATACATGATATTCATGAGATTTCAAAGTTGTTAACTTCAAATCCTTCAATGAAACAAAATATTCACATTTGAATAATATCCACTAGGTACTTTAATAACATGCATACATTGACAAAAATTATCTTCTCACACTTTATTAATGTGTGAAAAGATGGTGGTAAATATGTTCTATTTCCTTTCACTGTGGGCGTTATCTTCAAATGTATTCTCATGGATATTAAGTCTAATATTTCATGAAATTAATATTTTTTTCTTTCATTTTATATCTAAAAAATTTATAATAAAATAATCATATATATTTTCATCAACATGTATAACATCAATGTTATATTTTACCTCCAAAAATATCCAATAAGGTTTCTTGAATAGGATGGAATATTTCTTTCATGTATTTTTTTTATGACTAAAACTTACTTTCTTTCTAAATGTGACATTGATGTTTTTAACCTTTTCGTAATATTATTTAGTTGAAAATGGTTATGGGGAAAATCATACTCTTGTAAACCATTAAATTCCTTTTTTTAATCATTGATAAGGATGATTCATTCGTAAAAATATTTGATGTCCCATGCATGTTATCTTTATTCCATTTTACAATTGATGATATAAAGTCCCTACTTTTCAAATTATACAAGATTTATGTACCTTAACATTGTATCCAAATAAATTTCAATATGTAGAAAATTAATTTATAGTTAACATTATCATAGAACACATAAAAAATTATTGTTTCTTGTATTCATCAAAATCTATAACAAATTTCTCTTATAGAAATTTTAAATCATCATTCAATGGTCATATATAAACATCAATATCATTTCTTGTCTATTTTGGTCCAGAAATAAGTAAGATCAACATAACATATTTTCACTCCATACATATCTAGGGGATAAGTTTTAAATTTCTAATATAATAGGTCATGAACTATGTTGGCTAATGAGGCTCTCTTATGGATTTATTCTTTCTATGCACAGTTTCATTCTAAGATTTCTAAATTCATCTCAAAAATCAGGAAATTTTTTATCAAATATCTTTCATTATGGTGAATCGATAGGGTGATGTTGGTTTTCATTAGAGATTTTGTAATTTGTATAACATATTAACCTCTTTTCATCATTTAAATTTACAAAAAGATGCTTTAAATGACGAATTATTAGAAGATTCTAGATTGATTTAGTAGGAGGTTTGGTGTCTATTTTTTAGAATGAATCCTGGTTATATTTATCATCCATTTTATATCATGATGTCCCACATTTAGTACATTCAAATAAACTTTCATATTATTTTTTATATAGCACACATACATTGGTGAAAGCATGTATCTTTTTATACCCCAATCTCATTAGGCATAATATTTTTTCCTCATAATTATAATATGGAAGCTTGCTTCCTTATAGAAGTAACTCTTTTAAAATTTCAAGTAATTCATTAAAACTATTATCACTCCAACCATTTCTTTCTTTAAATTAACTAATATAAATAATACTAATAACTATGTAAATTTACTACAACCTAGGAATAATGGTTTCTCATCATCTCCATACAATCATTCAACACTTGTTGTTTTTTCATTAGTTTCAAAACCTACATCTTGAATTGATTATTCAATAAAATCCTCTATCTCATTTTAAACATCTTCATATTCATTAGATCTTTAATTGTTTTTTATTTCACCATGCCAGATCAAATGTGTATTATAATGATTAAAATCATAAAAATTTTGATGGTCTTTGATTTATGTATACCCTAATTTTCTCATATTCAAACACTTCACACATACACAAAAAATCAGATCTTTGTTTTCAATATTTCATTTAGAAAATTGCCAAAAATCATCAACCCCTTTATCATATTCATCATTAGTTCTTCATGAATTTATCCAATTATGATTCATTAAGTACCTAAAGTCACAATATAATAGATAAATATATTATAACATATAAACATTTAAACATATATATAAATAAATAAATTTAAAACATATAATCATATAAATATATAAACATGCATAAATTTATAACAAACAATTTATAACTGAAAAAATTGTAACCAGAAAATAATTTATAACTAAAATCAATTTTAATGACAAAAACAAATTATAACCCAAAAATATAAATAAAAACAATTTTAACCACAAATAAATTATAACGATAAATAATTTATAAATACATAAAATTATAAATACAACCAATTATAACAAAAAAAATTATAATTATAATTTATAATCACAAACAATTTATAATCATAACAAAATATAACCTAAAACTAATTATAACCATAAAAAAATTTAATTGGCAAATATATACATATAAAAAAATAAATGAATGAATGAAATTTATAACTAAAAAATAATTGAAAAATCTTTTAAAAATAAAAATTAAAAAATTAACTTGAAAAATATGGAGATTCATGTTGAGGATCTATGATAAAGAGATTCAAAATAGTGATTTATGAATTTTAAATTACAAATAATGAAATAGGGGTGCAACTAAAAATAGATATCAAAGTTTGATGATGGCGAAACCCGAACAAGACAAGTGTAATGCTACTTTAGTGGGATTAATGTAGTTGAGGGTGGTGGAATCAGGGCGAATGGTGCAAGAGAGAGGAGAAACAATACAAAAAAAAGTATAAAATTAATCGAATAAAGAATCTAGAGTGTGGGTGGAGCAAGATCTTGAGTCAAGTAGATTAGGGTTTTAGAAAGTATGGCATCAAAAAAATGAGGGGAACTCATGTGTATTAATTTTTTTAAAATCTTTTAACATCGATTATAGCATAACTGACATTAAAATTCTTTTAATGTGGATATTAACATCGATTTAAAAAAATGTTAAAACCATGATGCCAAATATACTTTTTCTACTAGTGTTATAAATGGTTCTAAGTATACAACAAGAATTTGATATCATGACATTTGATGTTGTGAAGTTAAGAAGTTTGAATATGTTCAAAGAGTTAAACATTAGGAATATGATTTCTAAATCTCACCATTATTAAAAATTTATTTCTTTATAGATATTACTCAATAAAGAGTTTAGTGGGAGTGTTTTATCTAATGGTCACATAGATATGTGGTGGGAATTACATAAATATATAATAAATTAACATTAGCTCGGAAAGTAAAACAAACATAAGGATGATCTTGAAGTTTATCATATATGATATGATAGATCGGTACTTATGTTGGGTTTTATTAAATATTCTTAAAATAGTTTTAAGAATACAAAACATATCATATAAAAGGAAATATCCATATTATCATTATTTAACATTGGTTTTCTAAATGTATATATAGATATACATTTAATGAAATGTAGTGATAATTAACCTCTCAAAGTATGAATTTGAGTTTATCCCTAATTGATGATTCATCATGGAGTTTTATAGGTTATGATGAAAAGTTAAGGTTAATGTGAGTAGGATTCTTATATAAGATATATAATTTTCTCATGAGGCACAAAAAAAAGGAAAAGTTCTTTTGTGTGCATTGGATGACTCGCTATACCACATGGATTGTCATAAATTATATTTCTAGTATACTAGGGGTCCATGGATCATATTTGATCCCTACTACCTGAGGTTTTTGGGATACCTAGTATGATAACATTCATACTTTTATACCTTTATTACACAATTAATTGTGAATTATGTAATCAAGGTATGATTGCGTGTGTTATAGATCATTTTGTCGGTTAGAGATCAACTAAGATGAGATTTGTCCTCTTGTATGATGAGTATGATATTTGGGTCTTCAATTGAGATGGACTAGGAAGTGTGTGGCTACACCTAGATAGTACATATAGTGTGATTTTCCATCACATGAGGGGTATGTGATGTACTCATCTATAAAGATGAATGGCATGTGGTGTATTCATCGATCAAGTTAGTTTATACTTGGAGAATCAAGAACGTTTGAGTTGGTTATATGGGATTAACATACACCATGTCTCATGGTCACTCAATGCATTGGAAAAAGGAAATATATGAAAATTCATGCTATCATGAGATGTGGTTGGTGGACATAAGTATAGATATACATATTTTTTATGGAGATTTCATTGGATCCCTTTATAGTTGGGGTATTATTGATGAATTTCTAGAGGTTTCTCTTTTCTTATATTTATAGATCGAATTATTCATATTTTTTTCAACACTATAAAGGCTCATGGGGCCACACTTTGTGGTTTAATGAATGGAGATTGAGTTTAACTCAAAGAGATACTCTAAAAAGTGTTTTAGAGTTAATCCAAAAGTGTTTTGGATGGGTATTCACAAGCTATTTCATATGATGTGATACAAGGTGAAAATTGATAATAGATTTCCCAAAGTGTTTTGGAATATATCTAAAAGAGTTTTGGATATGATTTCATAGGTTATTGTATATCATAAAATATAAGGTGAAATTACACAAAGTCTTATAGGCTTTAGTGCAACTGGGAGATTAAAGGAGATAGTATTCCCTAAATAACATTTATATAAGATACAAATAGTCTAATCATATTTAATTATTGGTTCATATCATAGGGGCATGAAAACTATTTCCATGCAACTTTCTTCATATACATATTCAATCATATTTATTGATTGAATATAGGTTTCAAAATAGTATAATGAGATATCATGTATGAAATAATATTTAATTCATTAAATTGTATTTATTATTGGTTATATCGTATAGATACCATATTTGTTGTCAATGATATAAAGGCCTATGGGGTCGCACTTTATGGTTGACTGAATGGGTATTGAGTTTGACATAGAGAGTTATGCTAAAAAGTGTTTATATGGGTACTCATGAGGTGTTTCATATGATGTGATACAAGGTGAAATTTATAATATATTTCTAAAGGTTTTTTGGAAGATATCCAAAAGAGTTTTGGATATGATTTCATAGGTTATTGTATATGATACAATATAAGGTGAAATGACATAGAATCTGATAAAATTTAGTGCAAGTGGGATATTGAATGAGATAATATTCCCTAAAGAATATTTGTATATGATACAAATAGTCCAAAAATATTTAATGATTAGGAAATATCATAGCGGTATGAAAACTATTTTCATGCCACTTCTTTCATATATCTATTCAATCATATTGTATGGTTGAAGATAGTTCGTAAAACTATATAATGAGATTCCATTCATGAAATAAAATTTCATGCATGTAATTATTATTTCTAATTGTTTATGCCATACATCTACTATATCCATCTAGTCATAGAGTACAGTTGATTGTTTCATATGGCATATAATATACCACTATTTTCAATTATATGGGTGGACAAACATCAATCTTCCATGATTTTTTCATTAAGAGGAGCGTTATGAGAGTTGTAATATGTGGGAGATTTACTCATGTATGAGATTCATATGTTGGATGAAGTAGTATTTACTCATGCGTTATAATGCATAAGTAAATTTTATAGCTTGAATCCCTGGGTGTCCTATAAGTACTCATTGTCATGATATAATAGTGAGTGTAGATTCTTGCCTTCACTACTATCTTCTTCTCCTATCTTTACATCTAAGATACTAGCATGTTTTTATAAATAGAAGGATCCTACATATATGACAAGAAATTTAGATTATCCTATGGATACATCATAGATAGGGGATTTCTTTTTTATTCCCTTAGTGAGATTCTTAAAACTCATATGATTTTTTGAATATGTTACAAAATTTCTTTGGTGTAAGGTATGTGGTTTTTCAATGGTTACTCATTTCCAATTTATTATATTTTGTATTTACAATGCATGGGTGATCTTGGGATGGTTTTTATTCACTTACAAATGTTAAAAAAGTGTTGTGTAATCACTTAAAAAACCTATTAGTTATTTTATTATAAATAACCCTTTGAACTTATTGATCTGATGCAAACACAATATCTAGATATAGAAAAATAAATGCAGCATCATGAAGATCTTACTTGGTTCGCCACTAAGGACTCATCTAAAGAGAAAACATGTGACAACCGGGTCCCGGTGACAGCACAACCACCCCGCCTTAACATGGCTGTCGGGTCCTGGCCCACCAGGTACCACCAGTTGCCCCACAGACACGTGGGGCCCACCCCAGGGTCCACCCACATGCCTGAATGGTTCATCTGACTAAGTAAATTTTATAGCTTGAAGAAGTGTCCCTAGGTGTCCTATAAGTACTCATTGTCATGATATAATAGTGAGTGTAGATTCTTGCCTTCACTACTATCTTCTTCTTCTATCTTTACGTCTAAGATACTAGCATGTTTTTATAGATAGAAGGATCCTACATATACGACATGAAATTTAGATTATCCTATGGATACATCATAGATAGGGGATTTATTTTTTCTTCCCTTAGTGATATTCTTAAAACTCATATGATTTTTTGAATATGTTGCAAATTTTCTTTGGTGTAAGGTATGTGGTTTTTCAATGGTTACTCATTTCCAATTTATTATATTTTGTATTTACAATGCATGGGTGATCTTGGGATGGTTTTTATTCACTTGTAAATGTTAAAAAAGTGTTGTTTAATCACTTAAAAACCCTATTAGTTATTTTATTATAAATAACCCTTTGAACTTATTGATCTGATGCAAACACAATATCCAGATATAGAAAAATAAATGAAGCATCGTGAAGATCTTACTTGGTTCACCACTAAGGACTCCTCTAAAGAAAAAACATGTGACAACCGGGTCCCGGTGACTGCACAACCACCCCAGGGTCCACCCACATGCCTGAATGGTTCATCTGACTAAGTAAATTTTATAGCTTGAAGAAGTGTCCCTAGGTGTCCTATAAGTACTCATTGTCATGATATAATAGTGAGTGTAGATTCTTGCCTTCACTACTATCTTCTTCTTCTATCTTTACGTCTAAGATACTAGCATGTTTTTATAGATAGAAGGATCCTACATATACGACATGAAATTTAGATTATCCTATGGATACATCATAGATATGGGATTTCTTTTTTCTTCCCTTAGTGATATTCTTAAAACTCATATGATTTTTTGAATATGTTGCAAATTTTCTTTGGTGTAAGGTATGTGGTTTTTCAATGGTTACTCATTTCCAATTTATTATATTTTGTATTTACAATGCATGGGTGATCTTGGGATGGTTTTTATTCACTTGTAAATGTTAAAAAAGTGTTGTTTAATCACTTAAAAACCCTATTAGTTATTTTATTATAAATAACCCTTTGAACTTATTGATCTGATGCAAACACAATATCCAGATATAGAAAAATAAATGAAGCATCGTGAAGATCTTACTTGGTTCACCACTAAGGACTCCTCTAAAGAAAAAACATGTGACAACCGGGTCCCGGTGACTGCACAACCACCCCGCCTTAACATGGTCGTCGGGTCCTGGCCCACCAGGTACCACCAGTTGCCCCGTAGACACGTGGGGCCCACCCCAGGGTCCACCCACATGCCTGAACGGGTCATCTGACTAATGACAGTCCCCACAGGCCAACACTTGTCCTTTCCAGTGTGCTTTGTCCTCACTCACACACACCCTGGGAAACTTCCCAGAAGGTCACCCATCCTGATCACTACTCCAGGCCAAGCACACTTAACTTTGGAGTTCTAATCAGATAGGCTTCCGAAAAGGAAGGTGCATTTTGTTGACATGAGTCATATCATTTAGTCATTTAACCCTTTATCATTTGGGGATGTTACAATCACCCCCCCTTTAGAGCACAACGCCCTCGTTGTGGGCCCTACATCTCAACCCAGGCAGTGCACCACACTTAAGGCTTGGTTCCTCCTCTGATACCAAATGTGACAACTGGGGCCCCAGTGACAGCACAACCACCCGCTTTAACATGGTCGTCGGGTCCTGGCCCACCAGGTACCACCAGTTGCCCCGCAGACACGTGGGGCCCACCCCAGGGTCCACCCACATGCCTGAACGGGTCATCTGACTAATGACAGTCCCCACAGGCCAACACTTTTCCTTTCCAGTGTGCTTTTTCCTCACTCACACACCCTGGGAAACTTCCCAGAAGGTCACCCATCCTGATCACTACTCTAGGCCAAGCACGCTTAACTTTGGAGTTCTAATCAGATAGGCTCCCGAAAAGGAAGGTGCACCTTGTTGACATGAGTCATATCATTTAGTCATTTAACCCTTTATCATTTAGGGATGTTACAAAACATGAGTGTTTTGTTGATGTATCTATGGATATTACTACTCAATGTAGATTATTATAATTTTTATGAAAGATGCACTGTCAGCCCATGGGTAACTCTCTATTTCTCTATATCCACTCATTGATTCAAAGAAGAGTTACAAGGATTTCATGACTTGATGATCACTTACAAGAATCCTTCATAAAGAATAAACCCCAAACCATAATGGGTGTTATCTATACACTTCCATTCTTCTTGAAAAGTTTGGATCTTTGATGAAATTCATCACATCAATAAGCTCTCTCAATTCTACATATGTTTCTATTAATTAACCTTTCCAAGCTTCTATAGAATACTCTAATTTAAAGGATTAAATCTTTCCAAAATGTTTTCCATGAATTTTACACATGTATTCCTCTAATTGGGTCTTCAAACTATACTTTAACATTTAATTGTGTTTTCCAAATTCAATCCCAATCCCCCAAAATCTGATATGGATTCAAATTTCTAAAACATTTTGGATTTACTTGCTTTATGATGTGATCATATTTAATGAGGTGTGATTCTCATTAAAACTCACAAGATTTGGTGTGATTATCATTAAATATTTATCATACTAGAGAGGCTTACTCAAAATACTATATTATTCATTAGGTAATAAACAAATAATTTTACAAATTTATTTTATATACAATATTTAGCATACTAGAGAGGCTTCCTCCCACTGGCTAGCGACAAATTTCTCTCATGTTTCTTCATCAAAAAACACATACTTGAGGTACTAATTTTCATTTTTTCTCTCCCTAAAAACATAAAATTTGGCCAATTTTGTTTTAAAATAACTTCATCTAACTAATGAAAACCCACTTATTCCTAATTTATTTAATTTTTTGAAAGTTTAATTCCATCTATAATTGAAAATATTAAATATTAGTCATGTGAAATATATAATATTTGAAGAATCTGATCAAAAAATAAATCAGTTGAGATATTTTACCAGTACATACTCCCATGGATGATCTTTCATCATCTCATCGACACCACTCTAATTAGAATATAAAATTCTAATCCTATAATGAATCTGCATGTCCATATAACTTCTAAACCAATTTACATATGGTCCACTTGGGTTATTATAATCATCAAATTCAATTAATATCATCTTCTCCCCATGAAAAAGTCAAAGTTTTGGTAAATGTGTAATCCCACATCTATAAACTCTAGGTATCATATTCTTCAGAGTGGGAGGAGAAGAAGAATCCACTTTAGAAGGCTCTCTAGTAGTGCTGTAAATAATTTTGGAAAACAAAAGTTTAATTTCATTAAATAATTTAATTATTGAAGATATATTAATATAAAAAACATACAAATACCTCAGTAAATATTCCTCTACCTTCATTTCCATCATTTAAATAGATGAATGTAATGAAATTCTATGTACTTGCATATTATTATAATTAAATTACTCTTAGAAGTAAAAAATTGATTTTTAACAATAGAATGAAAATTATATCTATAATGTTAACTAATACAGTTAAATGAAAATTAATATATAAAAAATGAATAAAAAATATCTAAATAAAAAAAATGTCATTACATGTGTAAGTTTCACAAAAAAAATAATGATTCCGGGATTTTTAATCAAAAAAAGTGTAACTAAAAATGATAAATATAAAAATTAGTTCAAAAATGGAAGAAATGATCATCATTTATATATTAAAATATATAATTTAAAAAGTTGTTTTTACATATGTAAATTTCACACAAAAAAAATAATGATGCAAGGCTTCTTCAACTAAAAAATTCAATTGAAACATTTGAATATAAAATTTAATAAAAAAATACATAGATGATAAACATTTATAGATTCAAAATTATAATTTAAAAAATTGATTTTTTGAATGTGTATGTTTCAAAAAAAATGAATTATAAGTTTACTTGAATAATTAAGAGAGTATAGGGGTTTTTTCCCATGTCCCTTCAACATGATCATTTTATATAGCATGTACTATGTCAGCATCACACTCATTTTTATCATTAGATAGTCATGCGATCAATGAAAAAAGCCTCACATAAATCCTTAACTTTATCAAAATAATCATCATCAAAATTATTTTTCCCTTTCAAAACAAAAAACCATTGATAATTCGATGGTTAATTTACAAAAAATATTTTTTTCATGTATATCCATGATAAATAGTTCCTCTTTACAACTAAATATTTTCAAATCGATGAGTATAAATCCATAATCATCATGTTTCACACTACTGTTACTATCAACCAAGTTACACTTAAACACTGGTGCTCAAAATTTAGTATGATCAATCTCACACATATCCTCAACAACTCCAAAATATGTTATTGATACATAAATATGTTATTGATACATAAATTAAGTTTTTATCCTTTACACTTGAAAAATACAATGATTCGGTTATAGCCATTACTCCACTATTTTTAATGGTACTCTTATCATCCAGATTTTTTATGTGAAATATAAAACCATTAATATAAAAAATAGACCATGTGATCACATTAACACATGGCCCCCCACTAACTATTTAAATATTTCTGATGCAAATAAATCAGTGTTGAATTTATCCTTAAACCATGAAACAAATGTTTTTTATGTTCATTCATGAACCACTTTTCATTTATTTATAGACATCATACCTTTAATATAGTAATATATGATGATATATATAGTTGAACCTCATTCATATTGTTCAAAATGTATAAATGTGTTTACATCACTTTATCACATGTAATTAACTTTACCTTTAGGTCATGAATCCATTTACTTTCATTTTAAACTATCAAATATCAAGATATAGGGAGACCAACATACTTTTCATATAAATAATCAGTAAAGAACTCAATCACCTCTTATTGTATATATTTTTGAAAAATATAGGATTCTCGTTGATACATATTTTTAACATGTCCCTTTAAAATTTTAATATATTTTTTAAAAGGATACATCCAACATAAATAAATAGACCCACATGTTCTTATTTATCGCACCAAATTTATCACCAGGTGAATCATCGTATCAAAAAATGATGGTGGAAAATATATTTAAGGTTAAAAAGCATGAGGACAACTTCATACTCTAAAACATATAATATATTTGGATCCATGACTTTTCTATAAATGGAATTGAAAAAGTATCATAGCCTGATAATAGAATTTCTAATAGGTATTAGAAATATTCCATTCAGTGCAACCAATAGATGTCATTGCATCAATACATGATATTCATGAGATTTCAAAATTGTTAACTTCAAATCCTTCAATGAAACAAAAAATTTCACATTTTAAGAATATCCACTAGGTACTTTAATAACATGCATACATTGAAAAAAATTATCTTCTCTCACTTTATTAATGTGTGATAAGATGGTGGTAAATATGTTTTATTTCCTTTCACTGTGGGAGTTATCTTCAAATGTATTCTCATGGATATTAAGTCTAATATTTCATGAAATTAATCATTTTTTCTTTCCTTTTATATCTAAAAAAGTTATAATAAAATAATCATATATATTTTCATCAACATATATAACATAAATGTTATATTTTACCTCCAAAAATATCCAATAAGGTTTCTTGAATAGGATGGAATGTTTCTTTCATGTATTTTTTTTTATGACTAAAACTTACTTTCTTTCTAAATGTGACATTGATGTTTTTAACCTTGTTGTAATATTATTTAGTTGAAAATAGTTATGGGGAAAATCATACTCTTTTAAACCATTAAATTCCTTTTTTTAATCATTGATAAGGATGATTCATTCATAAAAATATTTGATGTCCCATGCATGTTATCTTTCTTCCATTCTATAATTGATGATATAAAGTCCCTAATTTTCAAATTATACAAGATTTATGTACCTTAACATTTTATCCAAATAAGTTTCGATATGTAGAAAAGTAATTTATAGTGAACATTATCATAGAACACATAAAAAGTTACTATTTCTTGTATTTATCAAAATCTATAACAAATTTCTCTTATAGAAATTTTAAATCATCAATCAATGGTGATATATAAACATCAATATCATTTCTTGTCTATTTTGGTCCAGAAATAATTAAGATCATCATAACATATTTTATCTTCATACATATCTATGGGATAAGGTTTAAATTGCTAATATAATAGGTCATGAACTATGTTGGATAATGAGGCTCTCTTATGGATTTATTCTTTCTATGCCCAATTTCATTCTAATATTTCAAAATTCATCTCAAAAATAAGGAATTTTTTTATCAAATATCTTTCATTATGGTGAATCGACAGGGTGATGTTGGTTTTCATCAGAGATGTTGTAATTTGTATAACATCTTAACCTCTTTTGATCATTTAAATTTACAAAAAGATGCTTTAAATGAATAATGATTAGAAGATTCCAGATTGCTTTAGTAGGAGGTTTGGTGTCTATTTTTTAGAATGAATCGTGGTTATATTTATCATCCATTTTATATCATGATGTCTTACATTTAGTACATTAAAATAAAACTTTCATATTCTTTTTTATATAGCACACATAAATTGGTGAAAGCATGTATCTTTTTATACCCCAATATCATTAGGCATAATATTTTTTCCTTATAATTATAATATGGAAGCTTATTTCCTTATAGAAGTAACTCTTTTAAAATTTCAAGTAATTCATTAAAACTATTATCACTCCAACCATTTCTTTCTTTAAAGTTAACTAATATAAATAATACTAATAACTATGTAAATTTACTACAACCCAGGAATAATGGTTTCTCAGCATCTCCATACAATCATTCAACACTTGTTGTTTTTTCATTGGTTTCAAAACCTACATCTTGAATTGATTCTTCAATAAAATCCTTTATCTCATGTTAAACATCTTCATATTCATTAGATATTTAATTGTTTGTTATTTCACCATGCCAGATCAAATGTGTATTATAATGATTAAAACCATAAAAAAATCTAATGGTCTTTGATTTATTTATACCCTAATTTTCTCATATTCAAACACTTCACACATACACAAAAAATCATATCTTTGTTTTCAATATTTCATTTAGAAAATTCCCAAAAATAATCAACCCCTTTATAGTATTCATCATTAGTTCTTCATGAATTTATCCAATTATGATTCATTAAGTACCTAAAGTCACAATATATTAGATAAATATATTATAACATATAAACATTTAAACATATATATAAATAGATAAATTTAAAACATATAATCATATAAATATATAAACATGCATAAATTTATAACAAACAATTTATAACTGAAAAAATTGTAACCAGAAAATAATTTATAACTAAAATCAATTTTAATGAAAAAAAAATTATAACTAAAAAATATAAATAAAAACAATTTTACCACAAAGAAATTATAACGATAAAGAATTTATAGATACATACAATTATAAATACATCCAATTATAACAAAAAACAAATTATACTCATAATTTATAATCACAAACAATTTATAATTATAAAAAAATATAACCTAAAACTAATTATAACCATAAAAGAAATTTAATTGGCAAATATATACATATAAAAAAATAAATGAATGAATGAAATTTATAACTAAAAAATAATTGAAAAATCTTTTAAAAATAAAAAATAAAAAATTAACTTGAAAAATATGGAGATTCATGTTGAGGATCTATGATAAAGAGATTCAAAATAGTGATTTATGAATTTTAAATTACAAACAATGAAATAGGGGTGCAACTAAAAATAGATATCAAAGTCTGGTGATGGAAGAACCCGAACGAGACAAGTGTAATGCTACTTTAGCGGGGTGAATGTAGTTGAGGGTGGTGGAATCAGGGAGAATGATGCAAGAGAGAGGAGAAACAATATAAAAAGAAGTATAAAATTAATCAAATGAAGAAGCTAGAGTGTGGGTGGAGCAAGATCTTAAGTCAAGTAGATTAGGGTTTTAGAAAGGAGGGCATCGAAAAATTTAGGGGAACTCGTGTGTATTAATTTTTTTAAAATATTTTAACATCTATTATAGAATAATTGACATTGTAAAGACCCGGAAATTTCATGGAAAATTTTTTCTTAAATAATTTTGAATTTTACGAGTCTGTGGCTTCTGACGGCACTTGATTCCAAGGCCCGGTGTGCCCGGAATCAATTTCTGAAGTTTAGCTCGGGTACGTTCAGTGAACGAACAAGCAGGTTTTTCTATCTTTTGAACCGGTGCTTGGAATTGAGATCTGAGGGCACCGATGAAATCGCAGCGCTGATAATTGCTTAAGGGGACCTTTACAGCAGTTGTGTTTTATGCGGGTTTGAAGTTATAATTTTTGGTTTAATTAAAAAGATAAATAAAATTTTTAGAACAATTTTATGTATCTTTGGAAGTTAAACCCTCCCATGGGAAGTTGTTGGTGGGGCCCACAACCACCCAACTTCCCATGTGTGGATATATGAGAGGTGGGGCCCATACGATCCCCAACCTTTCATCTCCCATAACCCTCTTTAAACTCCCAAAATAACTCCCTTAAACCCCCCTTCATTAATTTGTAAACTCCTCTTAAATTGTGTAAACTCTTCCTCTCCCACTCTCCCTCTTTATTATTTTCCAACACATGTTAATCAATTCAATCAAACTCTTCAATTATTTAATTAAGGGTTTTGAATTTTGAATGCTTGGCAAGTATAATTAAAATAAGGGGTAGCCTTATTTTAATTTGGTTGGAACATGTTGTGTTGGGGAAATATTTGAGAGAGAGCTCTTGTGAAAGAAGAAGAGAGTTTCTCCTTTGTTGAAGAACATCAACCCTCCGACGAAGAACGACACTCTCTTCCATGAAGAACGACGACGCGCCTTCTTTTCTCTTCTCTGCGACAAGAGAGGAGACTCCAATTCTTCTTTGGGTGCACTCCTACGATGACGGAAACGACACCATCATCCACGATGCTTGTCAACCGCGAACCATATTTGAGGTAGGGGGATTTTATACAATTTTAGTTGATTAAAATTGTACTTGTTCCTCGTTAATTTATCTGAAACGAATTTGGCCATGTGTTATCGCCTAACGCGGAGGGCATAGTCCAAACGAACACGGCCCGACGACCCTCCACTAGAACTTGATCTTTTTGGAATCGGCAACCGGAGGCGGAACGTAGAAGAGGTCGGCTGCGCAAGGGCCGACGTCGCTCACGCAAAAAAAAGTCACGGCCAAGCGGGCCACGACGGAGGAATCACGGCGCTGGTCACGCCGTGCCAGGAACGCGGAGCCGCGGCCAGGGCAGGCCGCGGTGGAGGAAGTCGGCGTCGTCCTTCCGGCTGTGTGGAAGGAACCGCAGCCCACTTCGTAGGCCACTTCGGCGGAAGAACCGGCCGTTTCGTCGGCCGGCTGGGCGGAGAGAATTCGTGGCGCCAGGAGGGCGCCGCACTGGAAGAACCGTGGCCCGCCCGTGCGGGCCGCTTGTGCCAGAAGGTCGACCGACTTTAGCCGGTCGGTTAGGGAGGGCGGAGCCTCTTGGCGCCGTCGGTTTGGGCAGTCGGGGGGCTTCACCCCCCTCGGACCGCTCAACCTTCAGGCCGAGCTGGCCGGGCCGTGCCCCCCTCAGACCGCTCGGCCTTCAGGCCGAGCCAGCCGGGTCGCGCCTCACCGGGCCGGGCCGCGCCACTTTGATCCGGGCCGCGCCCCCTTCAGGCCGGGCCGCGCCCTTCGGGCCAGGCTGCGCGACTCACCGGGCCGGTCCGACCCCTTTGCCGGGTCGTACCCGCTAAAGCCGGGTCGACCCGACCCGCCAACCCACTGGGCCTAACGGGCCGGGCCCTTTTTCACTTAAACGTGAATTACTTAAAGACCGTGCGTCCGATCGACGCTCCGTCTACGGTACTAGGACCCTTACGATGAGACGGTCCTTTTAAGATACTCTAAGTGAGTTTTGGATGACCTTGGATAACATCCGGGTTAGAAACGAGTGTATTTCTAACTGGGCCCCTAGAACGGAAAAGCCAATATCTCTCAGACCGGGCGTCCGATTGACGCACCGTCTGTCGCGTTGAGTTCCTTTTGACAAGATGGAACTTCGGGATACATCAACTCTGGACTTCGTGTCAGTTGATGTGTCGACCCCTTGGCTTGAGGAGCAGACCCTCTCGGAATCGAGCGTGTTGTGTGCGGGAACCCTAGAGCTAGCTGCGACTGTGAAGACTACCGTACTGGGATCCTCCGTGGGTTCAACGACGATGACGACTATACTAGGATCCTCCGTGGGTTCGGCAGCGATGACGACTGTACTAGGATCCTCCGTGGGTTCGGCAGCGATGACGACTGTACTTGGATCCTACGTGGGTTCGGTAGTGATGGTTACTGTACTTGGATCCTACGTGGGTTCGGCAGCGACGACTTCTATACTAGGATCCTACGTGGGTTCGATAGAGGAGATGATTCAGATTCTACATCTAATCATCTCCACCCCTCTTTGAAAGTAGTATACCTATGTGAGTTGAGTCTTGACTATTCAATCATTACCATTGGTGTGATTGACTTATTTACTGTGTGGACTCGGATGTGTATGGGCTCAAGAGTTGGAGCCGAATTGTAATTGATGACTTAGGTATATGTATGGGAATATACCTAAGTAGATTCAGTTGATACTTCGTGATTGTATCTTTCCTTTTTGGTTTATCCTTTGTGGATTCTGGGAGACCTTCAGGGGTCTTAGGGTCCCTATTGAGTATCGTATACTCACCCCTTCACGGGCTATGCCCGTACTACATTGTGTTGGATGCATACGACGAACAGCACTGATCGAGGTGGAGGCTTGTGGAGCTGGATGGTACCCGGAGGTGGACCACTAGACGGGACGTACACGGAGCGGACAGCTGGACCCGAGGAGCTGAGGAGACCATCTGTACCCACCCTTCGGGTGGGATATCCGGAGGACGACTCGGTGGTTGCTGCTATTGTACTTTCTTTTCAGTTGTACTGTACTTTCATTTGGGATTGTATACTGGCCCATTTACTTTTCAGCACTTACTTTTGTACTCAATTTACTTAGTGCTTACTTCAGTTGTGTACTCTATTGTGTTTGTTTACTTTTATAAATTCAATATCTTTCCTTTTATCGGGATTTACGCCTTTGGTGCTAGTCGCCATCTCCTGGCCTATAGAAGGCGGGCTTGGGGTAGTCACGACATGGGCCCCGAGGACGGGTCGTGACAAATTGGTATCAAAGTAGTCGGTACTACCGCAGAACTCAGGACTCTAATAATTTCTTTCTGTGAAGCAATAGTGTTTAGAGTATTGAGTGTGGTTATCAGTCCAGGGAGTCCAGTGTTGGTGTGGCGGCCAACGTATCCATACACCAGGACCCTGACTCCTGATTTCCGACTCAGTACATGAAAACATTGATTGCATGTGTGTTTCGAAAGTTTTCTTTGTGATTACTTTGTGTCAGCTCACTAGGTATATTGTTTGACTGTGGCGCACCTGTTTCTTTTTAGGATGGCCCCACGAAGGTAGCCATCTAGGGTTCCAAGCTACATGTGAGATGGTAGCCCACTGAGTGATGAGGCCTCGGTGTAGGTCCCCATTACAGCAGAGGCACCAGTGGTACCACTACCCGCTGAGCCACCGATGCCACTAGCCCCAGCAGTAGAGAGTGCACGCCGCATAAGTGTGTTGCACGAGTTTCAGTGACAGAGGCCGCCCAGGTTCCGCAGAGAGAGGGACCCTCAGGCAGCTGAGGATTGGCTGGAGGCTATCGTCAGAGTCTTCAGATTGGTAGGGACACCAGCGGACCTTATGTTGATCCTTGTCGTGAGTCTCCTGCACGCAGCAGCAGGTAGATGGTGGAGCCTGATGCCCCAGGTGCACGACGAGGTATCACTACTTTGGACGGACTTAGAGAGCCTCTTCCGATCGGAGTTTGTTCCAGCCACCCTCTGTGCGGTGCGCATCCAGGAGTTACTACATCTGCGGTAGGGCGGCATGACAGTAGCCTAGTACTCGGCGAGATTTACCGACCTCTCGCGCTACTCCACGGACATGGTACGTGACCCATTCTTCCGGTCCTGGACCTTTGAGCAGGGACTGAGGCATGAGATCAGGGCTTCGATGATCTCCCTCAGCATTTCAACATAGGAAAGAGTGCTGGAGTGAGCCCTTCTTGTGGAGAGATTTCTTGCTGAGCTGACGCCAGCAGCAAGACCCACCGCAGAGCGACATGTAGCGGAGTCTTCTGCATCCGGTAGTAGATAGATGTCACAAAGGTCCAAGCGGACCAGGCCATCAGGTGGATGACCTCAGGATATTGGTTTGGATGTGCGGGGAACACAAAGCAGAGCCAGCCATACGAGGGGCAGGCAGTGCTATGCATGCGGCGGGCAGGGCCACATGGATCATGACTGCCCAACCCACCATGCAGACGAGCAGAAAACAGTGGAGGGACCCCCCAGGCAGAGGCAGAGGTTCGACCGTGGCGGTCCACAGGGAGCAGGCGGACGAGGCAGAGGAGCTGGCCGAGTAGCAGGTGGTGGATGACTCTTCGAGGCTCTACCACCACCACCACCAGGAGGACCACCCCGACCACAGGGAGCTGGCAGAAAGGGGCAGGCTCAACTTCAAGTAGTCGAGGCCTACGACCACGGCGCACCTGAGATGATTCGAGGTACTATCTGTGTCTACTCCACCCTTGTTTCAGTTCTTATAGACATAGGAGCGAGTCATTCTTTTATTGTCGCTACCCTTGTTCGGAGCTTGGAGATTCAGACGGAGCCGTTGGCTCGATCCTTATGGCTAGAGACTCCTACGGGAGCAGACTCAACGATTAAGCACTAGTGCCGGCAGTGTGAACTTACTCTAGGAGGTGAGAGCTTTGGCTGGGATATTCTTGTAGTGGTGTCGAGGCCTTACGACATCATCTTAGGTATGGACTGGCTATCTACAGTCCATGCCCAGATCGACTGTATTAGGCGCAAAGTGTGGTGTGTTCGCACAGATGGGAGCAGGTTCACCTTCACCAGTGAGAAGGGAGCCTTTGCAGCGTAGGATGGACTTACCCAGAGGAGAGTACAGCCGATCATACATCAGTTGGCTAGTCTCATCCTAGGAGCAGTTGATGTGTGAAGTCCAAGTTTTCTTGTTGTGGTGGATCAGTATGTGGACGTTTTTCCTGACGACGTTCCAGGACTACCTCCTCACAGAGAGGTAGATTTCTACATTGACCTGTACCCCGGGACAACACCGATATCTACTCCAGCATATCGGATGGCACCTACCGAGCTTCGTGAGCTGTGGGTACAGCTGGAGGACTTACAGGGAAAGGGATTCATCCGGCCCAGTGCTTCACCCTGGGCTTCTCCGATATTATTCACCAAGAAGGCGGATGAGAGCTTACGACTATGTGTCGACTATCGTCACCTGAATCAGGTGACCATAAAGAACAAGGACCCACTCCCGAGGATTGATGACCTCTTTGATCAGCTCAAAGGAGCACGATGGTTCTCGAAGATAGACCTCAGTTCAGGCTATCACCAGATCAGAGTTCGAGATGAGGATGTGTAGAATATGGCCTTCAGGTATCGGTATGGCCACTACGAGTTCTTGGTTATGCCCTTTAGCATAACCAATGCACCAGAAGTGTTCATGAGTCTCATGAACAGGATCTTCTAGCCTTACCTCGATCATTTTGTTGTAGTCTTCATCGACGACATACTGATTTACTCGACTACTGAGGAGGAGCACGCCTACCACTTGCGGGTTGTACTGGACACACTCCGAGAGCACCAGATTTTTGGAAAGCTCTCGAAGTGCCAGTTCTGTATTCGAGAGGTTCACTTCTTAGGGCACGTTATCTCAGAGGCTAGAGTTGCGGTGGATCCTGCGAAGATCGAGGCAGTACTTGCTTGAGATCCACCCAGGAGCGTGACGGAGGTGCGGAGTTTCCTAGGTCTGGCTGGGTACTATCGGAGATTTGTGCCAGACTTCTCCAGAGTTGTAGCACCACTTTCAACTTTAATGAAGAAGGGGAAACCCTTCGTGTGGTCAGATAAATGCCAGCAGATCTTTCAGAAGATGAGACATAGATTGACCAGTGCGCCCATCTTGAGGCTACCGGAGGAGGGCGTAGGGTACGTAGTTTACTGTGATGCATCAGGGACTGGACTCAGGTGTGTCTTGATGCAGGAGCGGGCAGTGATCGCCTATGGTTCACGGCAGTTGAGGCAGCACGAGCAGATCTACGCTACCCATGACCTGGAGTTAGTAGCAGTGGTCTTTGCCCTGAAGATGTGGTGACACTATCTAATGGGTGAGCGCTTTATAGTCTACTCTGAACACCAGAGTCTCAGGTACATTTTCTTGCAGAAGGACCAGAACCTGAGACAGCGGCGATGACTCGAGTTCCTCCAGGACTATGACTTTGAGATAGTCTATACTCCTAGGAAGGGGAACATAGTAGCTGATGATCACAGCAGGAGATCGGGCATTTAGCTACTTGGAGAGGCGACAGAGCAGTTAGCCACTTTGCAGATATCCTTCGTGGATATAGATGGGGAATCTTTTCTATAGTCCCTCACAGTTACTCCCCCACTACTTCAGCGGGTCAGAGAGGCACAGCGTGGGGACGTTGACTGTGAGACGCGTCGTGCTCGGATTTCCACAGGGCAGGCGCCTGATGGATTTTCTGAAGGAGGAGAGCACGTCATCCTCTTCAGGGGACGTACTATGGTACTAGTTGCACTACAGGAGGAATTTCTAAGAGAGTTTTACACTTCCCCTCTAGCGGTACATCCTGGAGTGGCGAAGATGTACTAGGGCCTCAGACGACAGCACTGGTGGCCGGGTATGAAGAAGGTTGTAGCAGAGTTCGTTTCACGATGCCTCACTTTCCAGCAAGTGAAGGCGGAGCACCAGGTACCAGTAGGCTTGGTACAGCCCTTAGAGGTTCCAGAGTGGAAGTGGGACGGTATATCTATGGATTTAGTGATGGGGCTTCCACGTACATCCAGGGGACACAACTCTATCTGGGTGATCGTCGACCGACTCACCAAGTCGGCCCACTTCCTTCCGATCATAGATCAGGGCTCAGTAGAGAGCTTGGGACGCCTCTACATTCAGGAGATCGTACGGCTTCATGGTGTGCCATCGTCTATCCTCTTCGATCGAGATGCTCGCTTTACTTCCCGGCTTTGGAAGGGGTTGCAGGAGGCATTTGGGAAATGCATCAAGACGTTGGAGATGAGCCAGCCTTCAACCATCACTACTGCCAAAGACCAAACGTATACGTACAACTGTTTTAGATAATTGCCCATGCGCTATCACACTGCACTAGGCTGCTCTAATATAGAACCTGAAATCCCAACATTGCTGCTTTGAAGGCACAAAACATGGCCCTAAATCCCATTAGATGAATGGAAACATTGATACAGTACCCCATATGTAGTACCTACAATAGTGTTTGTGCTAATACAGTTCTACAATACTGCTATAGTGGTACAAAAAATCATTACCACCCAAATTTGAACCTGGGTTTGATACAAAATTATGGGGTGACTTTACCACTTGGGTAAGTCCCCAACTACTTTGGAAATTTATTTTATTATTTTTAAATGAATTATTTATATTATTAAATCTATTTGTGGTCATGATAAGCATTTTAGGATCTATTAAGTCATTATTACATCAATATTACATTGTATAACATCAGCCTTTTCAAAAACTATATTTTTACTATTAACCCAAAGATTCGGGTTTTTAGGAAAATTATCAAAAATTCACTATTGGGAAATTTCAATGTGCTGATTTCAACAATGAAATTCATTCTGTCAAAATATTTTTTTATCATATGTAATTTTAATATTTAATATAAAAATTAAGGTTTTAAAAAATACATTAAAATATGATTTATTAAAAATTCACTTTTTTTTTGAGTTTTCTAATTTGAATATTTATTTTATAGCACTCTAACACTTATATTTATGTAATTTATTCATAGTAAATTTTATTTACAAGTCATTTTAATATTCTAATGGTCAAGTTGTTATTCCAACAGTCATGTTGCTATTCTTAATGACCATGTTGCTTTTTCTAATGATCATATTACTATTATAAAGGTTGTATTGGTTGTATACTATCTATAAATACCACATATTTCCTTCATTCATCATTCATTTCAATTCCTCTCAAATTTCTATATTCATCATTTTCAGAATGTTGATTACATTACTAATGTTTTGCTTTTTTTTTACAGTTTTTTTCACAACTGTGATAATTCTAGGGGACCGTGATGTTCCAGAATATCAAATTCTAGTTAAGTTATTTCTTTGTGTTTATTGTCTCACTCTACTTATTTCGGTTTTATAAAGTATATTTATTCTCAGTATGTAATGTTTTAAATTAATGAAATAAAGTAGTTTTGGTTTTTATTATGTGGTGCATATGTTTTATATTATACCATGTTCCTAAATATGACACACATATATATTTAGAAGAAAAATTTCATATATAAAAGTTCAGGTTGTTACATAAGTTCTCATGTGAATTAGATCCTCATACCCTCCATTTGGATACCATGTGAATGGAACATCCTCAATTATAATAAGTCTTCAATATTTCACATTTTTCTTAGTTATAATTGCTCTACATTAACCAAAGGATCACTTAATTTGAACTGCATGGTCACTTTTGTTGAACTACAGGGTCACTTATTCAGGTTGTTGCCATTTTTATTACTTCACGACCACTCATTTAAACAACACAATCACTTGTGTTGAACTTATTGAACACTTGTCCATGTCTATGTCTCTTTTCTTATTTCATAGCCACTTCATTTTAATTGTACAATCACTCGTGTTGAACTACATGGTCGATGAAGATGAACTGTATAGTTACGCTGCCATGACTTTTCAATTTATCAACTTCAGTGTCAATCATTTTTAACTACAAGGTCGCTTATGTCTTAGAGAAAATGACTTTATTTGAATTACATGACCACTTATCCATGAAATTTTCACTTTTCATGCTCCACAAAACTTCTTTGTCGGACAATTCCACTTCATGTAATCCAGCATATCATGAGTTTCTACTCAACATAAGTTGTCATAGTTCCTACTCAACACATCTTCTTCGGGGTTGCTTTATCGAAACTGCACGATCACTTATTCCATTCTTCATGGTGCCTTTTGGATTTTACAATTCTTCAACATTTTTTAGCAATCTTCAAACCACTTCTTGTTACGACCCATCCCTCAGGGTCCATGTCGTGACTACCCCAATCCCACCTTCCACAGGCCAAGGGTTGGCGGCTAGAACCGAATAGGTATATCTCAAAAAGGGAAATCATTTTCCTTTAAACCTGTACACACACACAAAGCTCAAATTGTGGAAATTAAACACAAATTAAACCAAAACTGTCACTGAGACAACTGCAGAGAGTGTAGTATAAACTGAAAGTACAAAGGGGTCAGAATACAAGCCCAAAACCACAAAGGAAAGTACAACAACCATGATTTGTCTGCTCGAGCCCCCACCTGAAGGGTATGTGAATGGTAGCTACTTGTAGTCATAGAAGTACTCTCGTATGTCCCGTCTCACTAAGCACCACGTGGTCTCGGACCATCAAAGTCTCTATCGAAGCGTCAGTCTATCCTGTCTCACTGAGCACCACCTGGTCTCGGACCACTAAGGTCTCCGTCGAAGCGTCCATTCGTCCTATCTCACTGAGCACCACCTAGTCCCAGACCACCAAGATCCCCATTGAAGCATCGATCACCTACACGGTACACGACACATGTGGGTGAAACCCATGCAGGGGTGAGTAACACAATACTCAACAGGGACCCCAAACCACAAAGGAAAGACCACGAAGGAAAGTATACATGAGGTACTGTCAAAAAACGCAGTTATAATCTAAAGTATAGAAATTAAGACTATTAGTTGTAACACTGAACAACTTAGACTGCTGAGGTACTCATCCATGATGAGTATCGTGTGTCTTCTGGGTCACACAGAGTTGGTTCCCACTTAGGCCATCATAGCTGGTCCACACAGGGCCGCTTATAGATGATCCACACAAGGTCGCTTGGGGATGATCCACACAGGGTCACTTGTAGCTGATCCACACAGGGTCGCTTGAAACTGATCCACACAGGGTCGCTTGTAGCTGATCTACACAGGGTCACTGAAGATGGTCCACATAGGGTTGTTAGGAGCTAATCCATATAGGGTCTCTAGGAGATGATCCACACAGGGTTGCTAGGATCTCATACACATAGGGTCGCTAGGAGCTCATCCACATAGGATCACTTTTCTTCTAGTCCTACAGGGTCACTTGGGCCTGCTCTTTAGTAGTCTTTAGGTCTCATCCAGCTGCAGGATTCCCACACGTAGCACGCTTGATTCCGGGAGAATCCACTCCTCAATCCATTCATCATATTTCAACTTCCATGAAAGCCTCCTTAGATAATTACAAAAGAACCACCTCATCGCGAGGGTTCCAAAACAACAAACTATTCATCAAATGGACATCCAGTCTGAAAGATATTGATGTTTTAGTGAACAGGGGTCGTTTGTGTCTGGGCCCGGTCCGACCTGGTCAGATCGACCCGACCAACCCAGCCTGGGGACCCCGCATGCCCCGGCCCAGTTCGACCAACCCGACCCGACCTGGTTTGGGTGTGGGCTGGCCCAGCCCGGCCTGGCCAATAGGAAAATCCCATTGGGACTTGCTGGACCCGGCCCAATTCGACCAGGGGTCCAGCCCGTAGGGTCGACCAACAACCTGGTTCCATCCGGCTCGGCCCATAACAAGCGGGCCGTTTTTTTCCCAGCCCGAGCCACCCAGCGGCCTGGTTTTATTCCGCAGACCCATCCCGCAAAAGCGGGTCAGCTTAATTCCAACCTGGGATACTCAACGGCCTAGTTTGCACCCCCTGGACCGGCCTGTATGGCAAGCCGGTCTTCTCTAGCTCAGATTCCCACTGGGCTTCTGGTTCGGCTGCATGCGGCCAGCAGGAGCCGGTCGCCCCTTGGTCCCACACGCAGTCCCTATTGGACCACGTGCCAGCGTGAAGCCACTGACCCACTGTCGGCGGATCCTGTCGCACCACTACGGCCTGAGCCGGCTGCGGCCCGCCTTGGCGCGCCGTCGTGGCGTGCCGGCATGCCGGAGGGATGTTTTGTGGACCACTAGGTTTGCTCTGGTGGTCCATTCTTTGGACTTTCTATGCCTCCATCCTCCATGGGGTATCATATTCCCTACTACGGCCTCGAAAATTCCTTTCCTTGAATTTGGAGTTGCGTCCATGAAGAATACACAAGAACGCACAAGGTAGAGGGTCTCGGGCCTTGTTCCTGTCGGCCCGCATCCTCCGCATTAGAGTTTCTTTAAAACATGAGGAGATGGGATTGTGATTCTATCAAAATTAATCCCGATGCAAAACCCTGAGAATAATCTCCCTCCCACAAGAAACAAGTGATCTACGGATCAACTTGTTCATGGGTTGATCCGCATTCATTGTTTTAGAATAAATAATGGGGAATTCAAATTAAAAAAATTAAACCCTACCTGGGATAGATTTGTTTTTCAGGGAAGAGCGATGTTGCACACCTTCGTTCTTCATTCTTGATCAGCTGCCCACATTGCTAGCGATCCTTAGAAGGGTGGAAGGAGAATGTGTTCGTCGTTCGTCAGTCCCATTATTCAAGGTGTGTCGTTGTCACTAGTGATTTGTCAATATTATTCGTTGGAGAGAATTTCCTCTCTTTCTGTCAGTGAAATTCTAGCTCTGATTCTCCAACCGATTATCTCATTAAAATAGAAACATGTCGCAGCGTTTCTGTTACGCTGCGGCGTAGCGTCGTTACGTTGTTTCATTTATGAAACAACATCTCTGTTACACTTCAGTTAAAGAGCCTCATTAATGGGATTCATTTAATGAGTTTTACATCTCCTCATCATCACACGGCAGTGATGATGTGCCACCACTCAACAGTGAGAAAAAAACAAATAAAATAACTTTTTAATTTATTTAATTTCTCTTCCTAAAGGTCCGAAAATTAACTTTTTTCCTTCAACCCGCATCGATCAAGGTTAAGTTCATTCTTAGATAACGTTGTCATTCCAGATGCAACAGTGCCCTTAGATTTTCAATTCGGGCACCCGTTTAGAAGTTTCCAAAACTGCACATGTGTGCCATTTTAATTCGCTTAAAAAAATTTCCAAAAATTATCTTTCACCCTCGACCCGTGTCGGTCGAGGTTAAGCTCTGCCTAAGGGAAACACGCCCTCAAGAGCTCAACGGTACTCTTATATTTCCAATCCGATTTACCATTTAGGAGTTATAAGGATTTGAGAATAAAATAATTGTTAATTAATTATTTTATTTACATCTAAAAACTAACTTCCACTGTTGGCCCGCACTGGCCAACATTAGTCTCTGCTTAAGAAAAATATACCCTCACAATCTCAAAGGTGGTCTCATATTTTCAATCTGAGTCACCATTCATGAGTTATAAGCATTGGAAAAATAAAATAATTTTATTTAATTATTTTATTTATGGTTATTCCATTTTCGAGTTTTCTCACTAGAGGTATGTCCCGACTAAACTTAAGTCGCGCCTAGGATAAACCCGCCATCCTGAACACAACAGTTCCCTCATATTTCTGATCCGGGTACCTGTTTAAGAGTTATTCCACTTTTTCTGGAAAACCGCTCATGTGCGCTACTTAAAACTTAACATTTTTTGATGGATCATTCTGGGCACTCTGGGCCTCAGAATCGCATGCTATCTCAACGCCTGATATCTAAATAATTCCATATAATAAAAAAATACATGGATTTTCCAGGACATTAAATTACCCCCACCTTTAGGGTTTTATGTCCCTATAAGCCAAAACAAGGCTAAACAAACAAATGGGGGTACTGAGCACGAATCTGATCCTTTTGATCCTATGTGATCTCCGGGAGATTATCATTCTGCCACCGAACATGCACCAAAGGAATTGACCGTCCATGAAGGACCTGCTCCTATAGATCCTCTATCTCCATTGGGAACTCTACAAACGTCGTCCCATCGTCAATCTCCCACTCATCGTGGTCGATGACGTGAGAATGGTCATTCACATATCTCCTCAGCTGTGATACATGGAAGACGTCTTCCACCCTCTCTAACTGCGGTAGTAGAGCCAAGTGGTATGCCACCTCTCCCACTCTACGCAGTATCAGGAAAGGTCCAATGAATCTTGGAGATAACTTCCTGCCCTGGCCAAATATATGTATCCCTCGTCGAGGAGAGACCCGTAGGAATACGTAGTCCCCCTCTTTGAACTTCAGGGGTCTTAATCGCCTATCAGCATAAGAATTTTGTCAGCTCTGTACAGTCTTTATCTACTCTCAGATGACCTGAACCTTCTCAGTGGTAGCCTATATCATCTTTGGACCCATGACTACTGACTCCCTTGGGTCTGTCCAGCATAACAGTGACTTGCATGGTTGTCTGTACAGTGCCTCGAACGGTGCCATACTGATGGTGGAGTGGTAGTTATTGTTGCACACAAACTCCACCAATTATAGGTGATCTTCTCAACTGTGACCAAAATCAAGAACGCAAGTACGAAGCATGTTCTCCAAGGTCTGTATGGTTTGGTCCATCTGACCATCCATTTGTGGGTGAAAGGTTATGCTTAAGCGCAGTTGAGTCTCAAATGCCTCATGTAATCCCTTCCACAATCGGGATGTAAAACATGCATCACAATCTGAGATTATCTTAAATGGGACTCCATAGAGTCAAACTATCTTCTACTCGTAGAGGTGTCCCAAGATCTCTATTGAACTCTATTCTTGAATGGGTAGGAAGTGAGCTTACTTGGTGAGTTAGTTTACAATCACCCAGATGGTATCGTGCCCCCTGGACGTACGTGGTAAGCCTGCCAAGAATTTCATCGATATCACATCCCACTTCCACTCTGGTACCTCAAAGGGGTTGTGTCGATCCTATTGGAACCTGGTGCACAGCCTTTACTTGATGACAAATGATCCATCTCAAGACAAACTCTGCCACTGGCTTCTTCATCCCCAACCACCAGTACTGATTTCGGAGGTCTTGGTACATTTTCCCCACACCTGGATATACCACCAAAGGGGATGTATGAAACTCCCTCAACACTTTCTCCCATAATTCCACTGGTACAATGGTGTGTCCTCTAAAAGGGATGACATGCTCCCCACCTATCAAAAATCCATCAGGAGCCCTTCCTGAGGATAATTGAGCATATCGGGCTTCGCAGCCAATATCCACCAGGTAGTGTCGCCACATCTTTAGTGTGAAGACTGCCGCTGTCAACTCAAGGTCATGAGTTTCATAGTTCTTCCCGTGTGGTTTCAACTATCATGAGCCATAAGTAATCACGGATTTCCATTTCATCAGGATACAACCAAATCTGATCCCTGATTCATCACAGTACACCACGTAGTCGGCACCCTCCTCTGGAAACCTCAAGATAGGAGCATTCTTCAAGCTCTGTCTCAGTTACTGAAAGCTCTATTGGCATCCTTCTATCCACGCAAAGGGTTTTCCCTTCTTCGTTAATGTTTTCATGTGTGTTGTCTCTCTGGAGAAGTTAGGTACAAACCTCTGATAGTACCTAGCCAACCCAAGGAAACTTCACACCTCGGTAACACTCTTGGGTGGCTCCCAAGCAAGTGTTGCCTCGATATTTGTTGGATCCACCACAACTCCAACCTCTGAGATGACATATCTCAAAAAATGGACCTTTCATTTCCAGAACTCACACTTTGAGAGATTTTCATAAATTTGGTGCTCTCGAAGTGTGTCCAGAACCATTCACAGGTGTATCGCATGCTCCTCCTCGGATGCTGAATACACTAAGATGTCATCAATGAAGACCACTACAAACCGCTCTAAGTGTGACTGGAAGATACTATTCATGAGTCCCATGCACATTTTTAGGTCGTTCGTCCTGCCAAAAAGAATCATTAAGTACTCATAGTGGCCATAGCGGCATCTGAAAGTCGTCTTCGAGATGTCCTCATCTCATACTCGAAGCTGTTGATAGCCTGATCTGAGGTCTATCTTTGAGAACCATCTCACTCCCTTCAGCTGATCAAAGAGGTTATCCATCCACGATAGAGGATACATGTTCTTCATGGTCACTTGGTTCAGGCACTGATATTCCATGTATAACCTCAAGATTTTGTTTGTCTTCTTGGTAAATATCATTGGGGCTGCCCTATGGTGAAACATTGGACCTTATGAACCTCTTCCTCTGCAAGTCTTCCTATTATACCCTCAACTCCCAGAGCTCTATGAAATCCATCTGATATACATGTGTAGATATCGGTATCATCCTGGGGTATAGATCCATGCATAAATCTACCTCTCTATGAGGAGGTAGTCTTGAAACATCCTCTAGAAAGACATCCTCGTACTCATCCAAGTATCTGAGACTAACTTTGGTTTTTTATTTTCCCACTGCTGCCATCCACTGGTTGTATCTGCTCAGCCAAAGAACTTTCAACCACAATGGTTCTCTCTAGCACCCTAACATAAGTAGGGATGTACAGAGGAATAGTGATGGCTTGGATGTCCCTAAACACATCTCACTCGAAGGTCCAAGATTTGAGCATTTGTCGCATCGTATTCATCAAGTACATGGAAGGGTCGGTACGCCTCGATGAATACTCAACTACCGACATGTTGTCCTGCCAAAGCTGTAGAATCTTTTGGGCACGCATAGCCCTTAGCTTTTATGGCAAGAGCCCCTTCTCGAAGAGAGGTTCTCAAACTCTATCCATGGAAAAGTTACCTCATTTTAATATCGGGTGATTTAAACACTGTCATCGCCCTGTTGAGCCTCGTAGAAGGAATATTGTCAGGACTACCATCTGATCTAATGGTTCTCTGACTAGACGAAAAACTCAGTCACCACCTCAAGCTAGTCCTTATCTACCTATGAGTCGGGCTCTCCTCAGAACCTAAGGGGTCTTTATAATTGAATCTTATGTAAGGTATTGATCCTACATGTGTCCTCTATTGGTAGTGTCGGTAGTAACTGCTGACCAACGGATGGTGGAAAAACTGGGACACCGCTTAAAGGTGACATCTCGGGTAACAGTCCCTATACCGAAGCCTCATCACTCTATGGACCATCCTCGTGGTCACACACTTGAATCTTGCCTAGCTGTCTGTGTGGAGGAATCTTGAAAGTGATCAAGATGAATCAAGATGAATCATGATTAATAGATTGTACCTGGTGAGTTGACTCTAACACATAAAAATCATGAGAAAACATTTGAATATGCGTGCAACCATTGTTTTCATGTACCAAGTCAGAAAGCATAATTCAGGCCCCTGGTGTATGGATACGTTGGTCGCTGCACCAACACTGGAATTCCTGCCCTGAATTCTGAACTCAAAACACTTAACATTGTTTCCCCATAAAAATTTACAGACTCTTAGTTCTTCCGGTAGAACCAACCACCTCTGATACCACTTTGTCATGACCCGTCTCCCAGGGCCCGTGTCATGACTACCCTAATCCCACCTTCCATAGGCCAGGGGCTGACGACTAACACTGAATAGGAATATCACAAAAAGGGAAGAAATTTTCCTTTAAACCTGTACACACGCACAAAGCTCAAACTGCGGAAAGTAAACACGAAGTAAACACAATTGTCACTGAGACAACTACAGAGAGTATAGTACAAACTGAAAGTAAAAAGGGGTTAGAATACAAGCCCAAAACCACAAAGTAAAGTACAACTACCATGGTTTGTTCACTCGAGACCCCACCTGAAGGGTAGGTGAATGGTAACTGCCTGTAGTCGTAGAAGTACTCTCATCTGTCCCGTCTCACTAAGCACCACTTGGTCCCAAACCACCAAGGTCTTCGTCGAAGCGTTCGTATGTCCCGTCTCACTGAGAACCACCTGGTTCTAGACCACCAAGGTCTCTATCAAAGCATCCATCAATCCCGTCTCACTGAGAACCACCTCATCCTGGATCACCAAGGTCTTCGTTGAGGCGTCTGCTTGTCCTGTCTCACTAAGCAAAACCTAGTCCCGGACCACCAAGGTCTTCGTCGAAGCATTGATCACCTGCACGGGACACGGTACATGCGGGAAAAGCCCGTGTAGGGGTGAGTAACACAATACTCAGTAGGGATACCAAACCACAAAGGAAAGTATACACGAGGTAATGTCGGTTCACGCAGGTATAATATGAAGTATAGAAAGTAAGACTTTCAGTCGTAACACTAAACACATTGAACTGCTGAGGTGATCATCCCTGATTAGTACTGTGGGTCTGCTGGGTCAAACGGATCCACTTCCCACTTAAGCCATCATAGTTGGTCCACACAGAGCCGCTTGTAGCATCTCCACATAGGATCGCTTGTAGCTGATCCACGTAGGGTCATTTGTAGCTGATCTACACAGGGCCTCTTGTAGCTGATCCACACAGGGTCACTGGAGCTTATCCACATAGGGTCATTGAGCTGATCCATATAGGGTTGCTAGGATCTTATCCGCATAGGGTCACTAGGAGATGATCTACACATGGTATCTTATCTTCTATTCCTATAGGTTCACTTGGGCCCGTTCATCTGTAGTCTTCGAGTCTCAGCCAGCCGCATGATTCTCGCACGTAGCATGCTTGATTCTGGAAGAATTCACTCCTCAAGCCATTCATCATATTTCATTTTCCATAAAATCCTCCTTAGATCATTCTAAAATAATCTCCATGTCACTAGGGTTCCAACGCCGTAAACGGCTCATCAAACGGACACCTGGTCTGAAAGATATTGATGTTTTACTAAACAGGGGTCAGTTGTGTCTGGGCCCGGTCTGACCCGGTCTGACCGACCCAACCAACCCGGCCCAGGGGCCCCGCATGCCCCAACCTAGTTCGGGTCTAGGCCGGGCAGGCCCATTGGGCCTTGCTGGACCCTGCCCGGTTCGACCAGGGGTCCAGCCTGCCAAGTCGCCCAACGACCCAGTTCCATCCGTCCTGACCCGCAACAGGCAGGCCAGTTTATTCCCAGCCCGAGCCACCCAGTGGCCCAATTTTATTTCACTGGCCTAGCCCACAAAATCAGGATGGCTTAATTCTAGCTCGGGCTGCTCAGTGGCTCGGTTCGCACCCCCTGGCCCAGCCCGCATGACGGGCTGGTCTTCTCCAGCCCGGACGCCCGCTCGACGATTGGTTCGGTTGCACGCGGCTTGTAGGAGTTGGCCTTGCTGGACCGCATGCCAGCGTGAAACTGCATCCCACACAGTGTGGGTCATTACACCTGACGCGACCGGTTGGATGCGTCCTGTCATGGCCTGAGTCGGCTGCGGCACGCCTCAGCACGCCGATGAGATGTTCTACGAACCACTGGGGTCCGCTCCGGTGGTCCGTTCTTCGGACCATCTGTGCCTCCAACCTCCATGGGGTGTCATCTTCCCTACTACAACCTCGAAAATTCTTTATTTTCAATCCAGAGTTTTTGCCATAAAGAACACACAAGAACGCACAAGGCGAAGGGGCTCGGGCCTTGTTCGTGTCGGTCCACACCCTCCACATTAGAGTTTCTTTAAAACATGGGGGGATAGGATTATGATTCTATCAAAATTAATCCCGATTCAAAACCCCAAGAATAATCTCCCTCCCGCAAGAACAAGTGATCCACGGATTAACCTGTTCATGATTTGATCATAATTAATTATTTTAGAATGAAGAACGGGGAATTCAAATTACAAAAAGTAACCCCTACCTGGGATAGATTCATTGGTTGAGGAAGAGCGGCATCACGCGCCTTCATTCTTCATTCTTGATCTGCCGCCCACATTTCTATTGATCCTTCTAAGGGTGGAAGGAGAAAGTGTTTGTTGTTCGTCGGTCCCGTTCTTCAAGGTGTGTCATTGGCGCTAGCGATTTGTCAACGTTCTTCGTTGGAGAGAATTTCCTCACTGCCTGTCAGAGAAATTCTAACTCTGATTCTCCAACCCATTATCTCATTAAAATAGAAACGCGCCGCAGCGTTTCTGTTATGTTTTTTCATCACATCATTACACTATTTCATTTATGAAATATCATCATTGTTACACTTTAGTTAAAAATACTCGTTAATGGTATTCATTTAATGAGTTTCGTTGTCACCTCGTCGCCGCACCGCAGTGCCGATGTGCCACCTGTCATGGGCTGAGCATCTCAGCATAGTAGTTCGCCCATGTGGCACCCCATCCCCCTCCAAGAAGGGCAGGGTTCAGTCGTCCATCTCTTCATATGTGAGGTTCACTGGTTTCATCCTACCATGGACTCATCAGGAGAGTGTCCCCAAATCTCAACCAATGGTGTCAATATTGACATGCATCATCCTCCTTTTTGTCAGGGCGACTCCCATATCTTCGATAGGGACAAACCAGATGAACTGTAACTTTAATGTTCTTGTTGGTGTGGGACAGGACCCCTGTGATTGGGTCGTGACATTCTCCCACCACCATTCCATGCACGCCCTCGTGCATGCAGGATCGTGGCCTTCTGTGTGTCCGCAAAATGGTGTTTCCAACTAACTGACTACCAAGCATGGAATCAGGGGATGCTCCTTCCTTGTCATTGGCATCAATGCCCCACCCACTCTCTGGGTCTCAAACCACCATGGTCCACCAACTCTCTGGGTCGCAAACCACATCCACGAGACCCACCTTTCATAGTGGTGTCTCTGCCTCTGACATCTCTCAAGTGCGACCTTCTCTGTCGTGTCACCTCTGCATGACACCCCGGGACTCCGCTCCCACCACCAAGGTCCGTTCAACAGCATTCCGAAACACCACGAGGCACATTCCCTCTGATACCACTTTTCACGGGTTAAGCATCTCAGCACAACAGTTCGCTCGTGCAGCACCCCAGCCCCCTCCAAGGTGGGTGGGGTTCAGTCGTCCAGCTCTTCATATGATGTGAGATTCACTGGTTTCATCCTGCCATGAACTCATCAGGATAGTGGACCCAACTCCCAATTAGTGGTGTCAATATTGACACGCACTATCCTCCTCTTTGTCGGGGCGACTCTCATCTCTTTGATAAGGACAAACCAGATGAACCACAGCTTTGATGTTCTTGCTGGTGTGGTATAGGACCCCCGTTATTGGGTCATGACAGGGACTTGGCCTTCTCCCAAGCTCTCGTGCGGCACCCGATTAGATTCCTTTCTCAAAGCCTATACGATTTCAGCCTTGCGACACTCACAACAAAAGTAAGGATCGTAAGATAAGTGCTAGACAAGCTCTCAAGACACAAGTGCAAAGAAGCTCTCAAATGATCTCAACTTCTATGTGTCTTTACAAATGAGGATTCACTCCCTTTATATAGGGATTGGTGGCAAAGTATACAACATTCTAGAATATGTACACTTCCACATGATTCTATAGTATTCTAGCCTACTCTACTAGAATATACATGGATCATTCTAGAATCCATTGAGATCCACAACCTTCCACAGATGCCTAGAATGTTCTGGACCCTTCAAGGCCCAAGGGGTGTTTCGCAACACTCCGGAGAAGTCTCGAATATTCTGAAACTTGGTGGAGATGTAGAGAAATCTAAAGGATTCTAGATAACCTCACCACCAGGTCTCCTCTCCATTTGGCGGGGTGTGACATCCCCCCCCACCTATTCTAGCGACATACCCGGTGTGTCCATGATGATACTTCTCAATTTCCCATGTGAACTACCACAAGTTGTCTTCAGGTTCCCAGGTTTCCTCGTATTCTGGTAATCCCTTCCATGTGATCAATTACTCTTTGCTTCGTGGCACACCACATTGCCAAACTATCTGATCGTCGAGTATGAGATCCACCTGCTTGTCATATGACTCGACAACCACGGTAGGTGCCCTGCTCAGGTCCTCCATGTCTTCGTGATATGGCTTGATCATACTCACATGGAAGACTAGATGAATCTTCAGCTTGGGAGGCAACTCCAAGTGGTATGATACCTCCCCAACTCGGTGCACGACCCCATATGGTCCCTCATATCGCCAAATCAAGCCCTTGTGCACCCTCCTGAAAGCTTTGTGCTGTTGAGGCAAGAGTTTCACCATCACCTTATCCCCAGGCTGGAAGCTCACGTCCCTTCTCCCTTTTTCGTCCCACTTCTTCATCCTCTTGGAAACTTTATACAAGTGGGTTCTCATCATGTCGGCCTACTCATGCCACTTCTTGGCCATAGTGTAGGCGGTCGGGTTGCTTCCTTGGTACTTCTCCCCAAGTACTGTTGTGTGAGGAGTGAGGGGTTGTTTTCCGGTCACCACCTCAAATGGACTCTTCCTCGTCGACTCACTCCTTTGCAAGTTATAGGAGAATTGATCCACATCAAGCAACTTGGCCCAATATCGCTGGTTGACACTCACAAAGTGCCTCAATTAGAGCTCCAACAAGGCATTCACCCTCTCTGTTTGCCCGTCCGTCTGGGGGTGAAAGCTCGTAGAGTAGAGGAGCTGCGATCCCAACAATCCAAAGAGCTCGGTCCATAACTTACCTATGAAGTGTGGATCCCGATCACTGATGATGTGTCATGGTATCCCCTAATACTTCACCACATGCTTGAAGAGTAGCCTTGCGGTGAGCTCTGTTGTCACATCTGCTGGAGCGGGGATAAATGTGGCATACTTCGAGAACTTTTCCACCACCATGATGATGCTCCCATACCCTTCGGATTTCGGTAGTGCAACGATGAAGTCCATGGTGACTGTCTTCCATGGCCTCTCTACAATGGGCAATGACTGCAATAATCCCCCGAGCAACTGATTGTCGACCTTGTCTTGTTGACACACAAGACAAGTATTCACATAAGACTCCACATCATCCTCCATCCTCGGCCAATAATATTCTCCCTCTAGCAAGGCCTTGGTGTGGTGCTGCCCTGGATGTCCTGCCTATCTCGAGTCATGACACTCCTTGATGAGATCCCTCCGCAGGTTCCCCCACTTTGGGACATAAATCCTCCTCCCTATGGTAAGAAGAGTGTCATCCTCCTCCCAAAATCTCTTTGCCTTGCCCTCCGCCATGAGTTCTAAGACGTTCTTGGCTATAGGATCATGTGTCATGCATTCCTTGATCATACCCAAGATCCCTTCATCCACACATGACAAGTGGCTGAATACCATCTTCTGGCTAAGTGCAGACAGCGTGCGATTCTGAGCCCCGGTGTGGCCGGAATTAAATTTTCAGTACGTTCACACTGGGCACGCCAAATATATGAGATAACTCCTAAACAGTGTTTCAGATCAGAAATCTGAGTGTACGAATGGGTCCGAAATGGGGTGTTTACCCTAGGAACGACATAAAGCATGTCGGCGCGGGACGTTGGGACCCCTCGCCCGTTACCGGAACGTTAAACGGATAATTTAAATAATTAATTTATTTGTTTAATGATTAAACTCAAGTATCTCTTAAATGGTTTCTCGGATTGGAAAACCGAGAGCACCGTTGAGTCCGGAGCATTCCATTTACCCTAGGAGGGGTGTAATTTTCGTGGGCGCGGGCTGTCAGTGAAAAATGGCCCCAGGGGCGTTTTTGTAATTTGGCGGCCTCGGGCGTTCGGTTTTATAACTTTTGAATGGGGTCTAGGATTAAAATTTTGAGACTTCCATTGTGCTCGGGAGGTGTTTTTTACCCTAGGGTAAGCTTAATCTTGACCGCACCGGAGGTTTCAGATGCGGGTCATTATTGGGGTTTAAATTAATTAAATGTTTTAATTAATTTTTTTTATATAACCCATCTCCCCCCCTTCCCCTCCTCCCCTCCCTTTGGAACCTCCTAGCAGAAGAAGCTCAATCAAGGAGAGCTCCTCTTCATGCCCTCCTCCTCCTCTCCAAGTGCGGTAGCCGGCAGATCGCTGCGAAGCTTCGGGCTACGCCCACGAGGTAGGGTTCTTGCTTCGTTTTTCAATTCGTACATCCCTCTTCGAATTGCTTTTTAAGCTTTGAATCTATGTTTGATCTTCGAGCAAATCCCGTAGTTGCGTAGTAGTTTTTCTAAACTATCCAAAACATATTTTGGTTTGAAAATCTGAGTCTCGAGGCGTTCTCGGTTGTCCGTAGAAGGTCAGCGGGTTTTTGGTTTTTCTGGCGGTTTTGGGTTCTCCGGCAAGCTGGGACGGCGGTCTGGCGAGGGTCCAGGTAGAGGCGCGGGCGGCGCGGGCGTTTGGCAGCAGGGCAGTGGCGGTCGGCGCGAGCTTTGGGCGGCGGTGGCCTCCAGCGGAGGCGGCGGCTCACGGCGGCTCCAGGCGGCAGCAGGGCGCAGGTGGCCGGTTGAGCGGGAGCCAGTCGAGCGCAGCAGGCTGTGGCGTCGGTCTGCGAGGGCGTCGGCGCAGCAGGAGACGGAGGCCGGTCGCGGCGGTCGTCGGCAGCAGGCGCCGACGGGGCGCGACGTGAGGGAGGACCGGCCTTTGGCCGGTCGTTGCGGGAGAAGACCGGGGTCTTTGGACCCCGACTAGCAAACAAGGGACCCGCAAATGCGGCTCCTGTTATTGACGAGGGAGAAGACGGCAAAGAGAGAGAGAAAAAAAGAAATAAAATTAATAATTAATAATTAATAATTAGTTTATAATAATAATAATATTATTATTATTATTATTATTAAAATGATTTATATATCATAAATCATCTGCAGGGCGTCCGATTTGGGCACCGTTTGCGGCGACACGTCCCTTAAATCGAGGTGAATATTTTGAGATGGTTTCGGGGGATTTTAACTCCCAAAATGGGGGCCTCGGTGGTGCGACACGACATTAAGTGAACGGGCGTTTTTCTCGGGGGTTATTGTTTTGGACGGCGCAGACACATCCGATGTCCTAATTGAGCGCTATCAGTGGTGTTGCGACCCTGGCATTGAGGTGAAGATTGCTAAAGGGTTTTCAGGCGTTGAAACCGGAGTTGAGGCGTGGACCCCACAACCCGTCTTTCAAGCTGCGTGCAATGCTTTACAACTTTTTCATCGGATGTCCGTTCGGGGCGTGTGAGTAGTCGTTTTTGGGTGTTTTTCCAAGGGTATTACAATGGCATAATCCGCCTGCTTTAATTCCACATGGTGGTGCGGGACCTGCGAGGGTCATTTTGGGAGTTGGCGGTGATTTCCAGCTTTATCACCGGGTGTCCATTTTGGACAAGTGATTAGTCAATCTTGTGTAATTTTTTGAGAGGATCGCAACGGTGTGATCTGTTTGTTGTACTTAGGGACTGGGGTGCGGGTCTCACGTAGAACCGCTCGTGCGCGGTTTGACGAAATGCATCTTTTTCTCCGGATATCCATTCCACTCAAGTGAGCAGTCCTTTTGACGTGTTTTCCCGAGGGGATCAAAATGGTGCGATGCGCCCGACTGTTTTCGGGCCCAAGGCTCGGGATCACGGGATGTCGTTCGGGCGTAAAGCGGTGTTGGACAACTTTTCCGTCGGATATCTGTTTGAAGTGAGTAAGTAGTCTATCTCGTGTGTTTTTTCGCGATGATTACAACGGTGCGATCCGTTTGGATGTGCAGAGTCTCTTTCGAGACCTCATTTAAATGCGGAAGCAAGTAAGGTGCTCCGGTGGAGGTTCTTCCTGTGGTGTTTGCAGAGAACCCTTGGCGTGTGATCGCATTCACTCTTAGGAGAGTGAAGTGAATTCTAGAAGGGATGTAGTTGGTTGTGCCTGGGCCGATGAGGTGGAAAGTTGGATTTGTTACATTTATGCCCTTCGTGTTGACGTTGGGTGTCGTGTGCACGTTAGCCTTTAGGCTGGAGACGTGGCATACTCTGGGAGTATGCGAGAACGCTGGGAGGTATATGTGGAAATTTTTACCTGAGAACGTTTTTGCGCTTGGTTGGAGTTGACGTGGGGCCACACATCGTGTGGGCCCCATGTGCGTGTCGTGTTCTGCTTTACGTACCTTTGACCTCTCACGATGTAGTGGGTTCCCCTGGTTCTGTTCTCATTTGTGGATCAGCAGGGTTGAGTTTTCCCCTGGTTTTGTTCTCGTTTGTTTGACCAGTAGGGTTGAGTGGGTTTTCCCCTGGTCCTGTTCACGATGGTTTCGACCAGCAGGGTTGAGTGGTTTTCCCCTTGGTTCTGTTCTCAATGGTTTGGCCGACAGAGTTGCTTTGTGTTCCCTGGTAGAGTTCTTGTGGATTCGGTGTGACCAACACATTACGCGGGTACCGATCCTCTACCTAGGAGGTTGTTTCCAGGAGGGATGGTCAGGAGGTTGTTTCCAACAGGGCTGACCAGGAGGTTGTTTCCAGCTGGGCTGGCCGGTGCGGTACCATCCTGCAGGGATGGCCAGTAGGTTACCATCCAGCAGGGATGGCCAGTGAGTTATCATCTAGCAGGGATGACCAGTACAGTGGTGTTCACCGAGCAGTACCATCCAGCAGGGATGGCCAGAGCGGTTTCGGGTTTACCTTCAGCGGGGCTGGGAAGTGGTCCCCGATGCCGGGTTTACCTCCAGCTGGGCTGGGAAGTGGTCCCTGATGACAGTTCTGAGCCTCCCTCCAGTAGAGTACCCTTTTACGATACTGGGCATTGGGACTCGTCGATGACTTTAGTCGGGTCTCCCTCCAGTGGATTACCCTTTTATGGGACTGGGTAGTGTGGTACCCGTCGACTCTTGCCAGGTCTCCCTCCAGTGGGAACCCGTCGACTTCCAGGGATTACCCTCCAGCGGGGCTGGGTAGGGGGTCGCCTGTCAACTTTGAGAAGACCTCTCGACTGTGGGGTAGTGTCAAGGTGTGGCTTTAAGTTCCCCCAAAACTCTCAAGTACGAGGGGTGCTTTCCCCACCAAGACGCATCCTTGTGACGCGAACTAAAACCGTGCGGGCGAGTCAGTGCCGCCCAAAGCGGATAGTGTCAAGGTGTGGTGATTTGAGCCCCTTGACTTGCAGTTTGGGGCAGACGTGCGGGATGCTGGGCATTGATGGTGTTTACTTCTGGGACTGTTGGCTACTCACTTTCTTGGGATGAGCTACGGGATGGAGATTCCCTTATGATCTTGTTTGGGCTTCTTGACAGAGCATATATTTATGTATACCTTGTTCCAGTACCCACTTCTTGGGTTTTAGTTACTCTCCTTCCAGGAGAGCTAAAGACGCGCGGGGTATGCCACGTGCTTTCTGTGTCTAGCTTCTCATGGTTGGACGAGTCTACTCTCCTGCTATAGGTAGCGAAGACTCGACGAGAAGTTCATCTTATCACCGTTTCCAGCTCCTTGCATTTAGACGAGTCTACTTCCTTCCTCTTGTTGGGTTGAGTTGTACTCTTTATTGCACTCTCGGTTTTACTCCTTTACTTTTCCCTGTTCGATCTACTGCTTACCTCTTCAGTACCTCCTTTGTTGCTCCCTCGAGCCTTCGGGGCATCCTACTGAGTATTTTTATACTCACCCCTTCTTGGGCTTTGCCCGCACTTAGTGTGCCCTTGCAGACGACAGACAGGTTGGTCGTGACATTAGAGGGGCTTAGGAGTTCGGGAGCTTGGACCGCGTGCGGTGGTCATAGTCGGGTTCCAGGTGTGGGACTCTCCCAGCTGTTTTACTTTTGTTTACCTGTTGTCGGGTTGTGACACTTTTCTGGTTGGGCGCGTGTTTTGCCCTTTTTCTTTTCAGTTTACCTTTACCTTGTACTGTTTAGAGGTCGATGCACTCTTTTGGTTGTTTATAGCAGTTGATACTTTGCTTTTCTTTTTTACTCTGCACTTCTGCATTGATCAGGCTGCGTGTGTGTGTACAGGTACTTAGGCAAAGACCTCCCTGAGTTGTTGTGCCTTCGGCGCTGGTCGCCATCCCCTGGCCTATGGAGGCGGGCTTGGGGTAGTTGCGGCTCGATCCCGGGTAGGGTCAGGTCGTGATAAAGTGGTATCAGAGGTGGTTCGTTCCTTGGGACATTGTTCAGACGTCCCTAAAAAGGAATTGTTTTGGATTTAGGGCAACAATGTTAACATGTCTCGAGAGCGGCTCTCAGACCAGGGAGTCTAGTGATGGTGCGGCGGCCGACGTATCCATTCACCAGGACCCTGATAACCTGCTTGTCGACTCGGCATGTTGAGACACTTGTTACAGGGAAATTGGTTTGTGAATCACATAGGATTGAGTCTTTGACTGTCCTTCTTGATTCAGCTCCCCATTGTTGTTACGGTTGTATACATATATGCTCATCTGATTGCAACACTCCTTGATAACATTCAGGATGTCTCCATGAAGACAGCCAGCCAGGATACCAGCTTTGGTTCGTGACGACGACCCTGTGAGCTACAAGGCCTCAGTCCAGGACCCATCATGCGAGCCCCTTTCTCCGGGTGGGCTGGTAGTAGCACCCCCACCTGTTGAGTAGTAGACAGCTTCAGTAGAGTAGACTGAGCTTGAGCGCAGGTTGAGCACGCTCCGTGAGTTCTAGCGGCAGAGACCGCTGAGGTTCGGTGGTGAGTCAGACCCTCAGGCAGCAGAGGTTTGGCTGGAGATAGTGGTTCACCTTTTCAGTCTTGTGCATACACTGTCAAATCTTATGGTGGCCTTGGCCGCCAACCTTTTCCGCGGGGCAGCTTGGCGTTGGTGGAGTCCGGTGACTCAGTTTTTTGGTGAGTCGTCGCTTTTGTGGGGCGACTTTCAGTTGTTGTTTTGTGATGAGTTTTTTCCCTCCTGCTTACGCTCCGTTCGGATTCAGGAGCTCCTACAGTTTTAGCAGGGAGGGATGACGGTGACCGAGTACGCGACTTGTTTCGCAGACCGTGCACGCTTTTACCCAGACTTGGTCCATGACGGCAACTTCCGAGCGCGGAAGTTTGATCAGGGTCTCCGTCGAGAGATTAGTGTTGTCATAGTACCCTTGGGCATTCCCACTTATGTCGGGGTGCTAGAGCAGGCACTGGTGACAGAAAGATTCCTGTCACGTTCTACAGTTGGTGGTGGCAGCAGGCAGGATGGAGCCGAGACGTCTGTCGCAGCTAGCGGACGTCGGCAAGCAGAACCTCAACGCAGGTGGCTTTTTGACAACCAGCCTCAGGGGCGTGGTCATACACCACAGTGGCACCGGAGGGCACTAGTGCATCCCGAAGGGAGTCAGTGCTATGCTTGCGACGGGCGAGGTCACTTGGCATGGGACTGCCCGACCAGGCATGCTGAGAATATCAGGTAGGCAGCAAGTGCACCACCACGATGAAGGAAGCGTCGTGATTGGAGTAGCGCCCAAATAGGTGGTGCTTGTAGAGGAGCGGGAGGAGCTGGAAGTGGAGGACGACCTTACGAGGACTTCCCTTCACCACTTAGCGGTCCACGTCAGGCTCCGGGAGCTGACAATTGGGACCGCGGACAGCCGCGAGCTTTGGATGTCTATGACCCTGCAGAGCATGAGGTGATAAGAGGTATTCTCTACAGCTCTTCAACTTTTTTTAGTAGAATTGTTAGGCTCTGTGAGTGAAATTCTTTTCTCCTTGCTCCTTTCTTGAGGTGTTACCAGGGTGACGCAGGGTGTCAGTGTAACCTGGTGTCAGAAGAGTGGAAGGCGTGGAACCTTTTCTTTAGTCGATGGTGTCGACTCCTTCGCTCTCCAAGCATGTAAAAGAGTCTGGGTCGTGGCACACCGACTATGGAATCTTGCGTGACCAGATATCCTTGGGTGTTTCACCATATGGATATTCTGAAGGAGGGAATCACCGGGCTTTGTCCCAGGTCCAAACAGTGATTCCATTCGCGGCGTGTGATGTGGGGGTTTGACTGGGGAGGTGAGCTACCCCCAAGGTCCTTTGGGCCATTTGAGACTGTGCGAAGGGATGGTAAGGTTCCCTACCACCTTACCCTAACCCCAAAGGCTGGTTCGGGTGCATAGTGTCTCCCGTGTGACTCACCTGAGGAGATGTGTGCGTACTCTTATGCACATCATCGTCAAGGGCAAACCTCGCGTGAACAGATCAAATCCTTTGGTTTGTGTGCGGTGATGCGGGACTATGCAAGAGTTCCTCTGGGTACGGAAGAGCCATGTGCGGGCTTGGTACCCTAAGTTGTTCTCTGGTTTTGCTTTTCGGGGACAAAAATTTTGAAGGAGGTAATGATGTAAGAACCCGGTTTTTGCTATAAAAGACTTTGGAATATTCTTGATGTTATTCCAGAACAGTGCCTTCAGACGGCGTGCGATTCTGTGCTCCGGTGTGGCCGGAATTAAATTTTCAGTGTGTTCACACTGGGCATGCCAAATAAATGGGATAACTCCTAAACGGTGTTTCGGATCAGAAATATGAGTGTACTGATGGGTCCTAAATGGGATTTTTACCCTAAGAACGACATAAAACATGTCGGCGCGGGACGTTGGGACCCCTCGCCCGTTACCGGAACGTTAAACGGATAATTTAAATAATTAATTTATTCGTTTAATGGTTAAACTCAAGTATCTCTTAAAAGGTTGCTCGGATTGGAAAACCGAGAGAACCGTTGAGTCCATAGAGTGACTTTTACCCTAGGAGGGGTGTAATTTTCACGGGCGCGGGTCGTCAGTGAAAAATGGCCCCGGGGGCGTTTTCGTAATTTGGCGACCTCGGGCGTTCAGTTTTATAACTTTTGAACGGGGCCTCAGATTAAAATTTTGAGACCGCCATTGTGCTCGGGAGGTGGTGTTTACTCTAGGTGAAGCTTAATCTTGACCGCGTCGGAGGTTTCGGATGCGGGTCATTATGGGGGTTTAAATTAATTAAATGTTTTAATTAATTTTTTTTATATAACCCATCCCCCCCCCTTCCCCTCCTCCCCTCCCTTTGGAACCTCCTGGCTGAAGAAGCTCAATCAAGGAGAGCTCCTCTTCACGCCCTCCTCCTCCTCTCCAAGTGCGGTAGCCGGCGGATCGCTGCGAAGCTTCGGGCTACGCCCACGAGGTAGGGTTCTTGCTTCATTTTTCAATTCGTACATCCCTCTTCGAATTGCTTTTTAAGCTTTGAATCTCTGTTTGATCTTCGAGCAAAGCCCGTAGTTGCGTAGTATTTTTTCTAAACTGTCCAACGCATATTTTGGTTTGAAAATCTGAGTCCCGAGGCGTTCTCGGTTGTCCACCGAAGGTCAGTGGGTTTTTGGTTTTTCCGGCGATTTTGGGTTCTCCGGCGAGCTGGGACGGCGGTCCGGCGAGGGTCCAGGCGGAGGCGCGGGCGTTCGGCAGCAGGGCAGCGGCGGTCAGCACGAGCTCCAGGCGGCGGCGGCTACCAGCGGAGGTGGCAGCTCGCGACGGCTCCAGGCGGCAGCAGGGCGCAGGCGGTCGGTTGATCGGGAGCCGGTCGAGCGCAGCAGGCCACGGCGTCGGTATGCGAGGGCGTCGGCGCAACAGGGGGCGGAGGCTGGTCGCGGCGGTCGTCGGCAGCAGGCGCCGGCGGGGCGCAACGCGAGGGAGGACCGGCCTTTGGCCGGTCGTTGTGGGAGAAGACCGGGGTCTTTGGACCCTGGTTGGTAGACAAAGGACCCACAAATGCGGGGCCTGTTCTTGACGAGGGAGAAGACAACAAAGAGACAGGAAAAAAAAGAAATAAAAATAAAAATAAAATTAATAATTAGTTAATAATAATAATAATAATAATATTATTATTATTATTATTATGAAAATGATTTATATATCATAAATCATCCGCAGGGCGTCCGATTTGGGCACCGTCTATGGCGACACGTCCCTTAAATCGAGGAGAATATTTTGAGATGGTTTCGGGGGACTTTAACTCTCGAAATGGGGGTCTCGGTGGCGCAACAGGACGTTAAGTGAATGGGCGTTTTTCTCGGGGGTTCTTGTTTTGGACGGCGCAGGCACATCCGATGTCCGAATTGAACGCTGTTAGTGGCGTTGCGACCCTGACGTTGAGGCGAAGATTGCCAAAGGGTTTTCAGGCATTGAAATTGGAGTTGAGGCGTGGGCCCCACGGCCCGTCTTTCAAGTTGCGTGCAGCGCTTTACAACTTTTTCATCGGACTTTCATTCAGGGTGTGCGAGTAGTTGTTTTTGGGTGTTTTTCTGAGGGCATTGCAATGGCGCAATCCGCTCGCTTTAATTCTGCACGGTGGTGCGGGCCCCACGAGGGTCGTTTTGGGAGTTGGCGGTGATTTCCATCTTTATCACAGGGTGTTCGTTTTGGACAAGTGATTAGTCAATCTTGTGTACTTTTTTGAGAGGATCGCAACGGTGCGATCCGTCTGTTGTGCTTCGGGACCGGGGTGCAGGTCCCACGTAGAACCTCTCGTGCGCGGTTTGACGAAATGCATATTTTTCTCTGGATATCTGTTCCACTCAAGTGAGCAGTCCTTTTGACGTGTTTTCCCGAGTGGATCGCAATGGTGCGATGCGCCCGACTGTTTTTGGGGCCGAGGCTCGGGATCACGGGACGTCGTTCGGGCGTAAAGCGATGTTGGACAAATTTTCCGTCGGATATCCATTTGAGACGAGTAAGTAGTATATCTCGTGTGTTTTTCCGCGAGGATTACAATGGTGTGATCCGTTTGGATGTGCGGAGTCTCTTTCGAGACCTCATTTAAACATGGAAGCAAGTAAGGTGCTCTGGTGGAGGTTCTTCCTGCGGTGTTTGCAGAGAAACCTTGGCGTGTGATCACGTTCACTCTTGGGAGAGTGAAGTGAATGCTTGAAGAGATGTAGTTGGTCGTTCCTGGGCCGATGAGGTGGAAAGTTGGAGTTTTTACGTTTACGCCCTTCGCGTTGACGTTGGGTGTCGTGTGTACGTTAGCCTTTGGGCTGGAGACGTGGCATACTCTGAGAGTATGCGAGAACGTTGGGAGGTACATGTGGATGTTTGTACCTGAGAACGTTTGTGCGCTTGGTTGGAGTTCACGTGGGGCCACACGTTGTGTGGGACCCATGTGTGTGTCATGTTCTGATTTACGTACCTTTGACCTCTCATGACGTAGTGGATTCCCCTGGTTCCGTTCTCGTTTGTGGATCAGCAGGGTTGAGTTTTCCCCTGGTTTTTTTCTCGTTTGTTTGACCAGCAGGGTTGAGTGGGTTTTCCCTCTGGTTCTGTTCACGATGGTTTCGACCAACAGGGTTGAGTGGTCTTCCCCCTGGTTCTGTTCTCGATGGTTTGGCCGACAGAGTTGTTTCGTGTTCCCTGGTAGAGTTCTTGTGGATTCGGTGTGACCAACACATTACGCGGGCACCGATCCTCTACCCAGGAGGTTGTTTCCAGTAGGGCTGGGCAGGAGGTTGTTTCCAGCAGGGCTATCCAGTGCGGTACCATCTAGCAGGGATGACCAATGGGTTACCATCCAGCAGGGATGGCCAATGAGTTACCATCCAGCAGGGATGGCCAGTACAACAGTGTTCACCGAGCAGTACCATCCAGCAGGGATGACCAGTGAGTTACCATCCAGCAGGGATGGCCAGTACAACGGTGTTCACCGAGCAGTACCATCCAGCAGGGATGGCCAGAGCGGTTCCAGGTTTACCTCTAACAGGGCAGGGAAGTGGTCCCCGATGATGGGTTTACCTGGCTATGAAGTGGTCCCTGATGACGGTTTTGAGCCTCCCTCTAGTAGAGTACCCACTACTAGAATTTCTGGTTTTCGAGGCGGGGCACTTATAGTGGCCGCTATTTGGCGGCCGCTAATACTATCAACAGCGGCCGCCAAATGGCGGTCGCTGCACTTTAATTCCCAAATCCCTACATTTTCCCCTCCCTCCCCTCCCCGACCCCGCGACCCGCCCTTCCCCGACCCCGCGACCCCGACCCCTCGACCCGGCGACCCCGACCCCCGGTGAGCCCGACCCCCGGCGACCCCAACCCCTGACCGTCGGCGACCCCGGCGACCCCGACCCCCGTCGACCCCGACCCCCGACATCCCGGCGACCTCGACAACCCCCGGCGACCCCGACCCCCAGCGACCCCGACCCCCGGCGATCCCCACCCCCTTGCCTCCATGTTGCGCCACCCGCAACCCCGGCGACCCCCACTGCCTTGCCTCCACGGTGCGCCCCCGTAACCCCGACACCCCCGCGACCCGGCAACCCCCTGCCCGCGCTGCACCCTGGCAACCCCCACCGCCTTGCCTCCGCGCTGCGCCCCCGTGACCCCGACACCCCCCGCGACCCGGCAACCCCCACCCCTGCCCGCGCTTCACCTGGACAGTCTCACCGCCGTCGTCCCCTCCCGGCCCCGTTGCATCCCTCCGGCAAGTCCTCCTGCCTCTATTGGACCCTTCCGGTCCATTGTGCCCCGCCGTGTAGAACCCTCCACGCTTTGTCCAACGGTTCCGCTCCTTTCGAGTCCGGCCGTCGAACCTCTGTCGTCAAGTCACTGCGCCGTCATGGATCCGCAATTGAGTCACACCCCGTTACCCGCGGTCGAGTCCTCCGCAGGTAATGTTTTTTATCCTTTTAAAATTTGGTTTTTAAATTTTAATGATATGTGTTTTTTTAGAATTTAAATAAGATATTTCACTTTTGATTTCTATTAAATACAGATATGGATAGGAGTTGGATTGATATGCAAGATAGATTTTCAGCTGAATATTACGAGGGGATTAAGCGATTTATGGATTTCACCAACAAATTTCCAAGCGATATGATTAGTTGTCCATGTAGAAAATGTGCAAATAGATATCTCTTCAAATGAGATAGTGTTAGAGAACATTTGTTTTTGAATGGGTTTTTGAAAAACTATAAGACATGGACACGTCATGAAGAAGATTATGTTTCATGTCATCGCTCAGAAAATATTCATATGAATATTGATTCGAGAACAGTTGATCCGGTGAACATAATGCTCAATGATATGATGCGTCAGTTTCAATCTGAAGACAGTAATGTCGTAAATGATGATGTTGGATTGAGCAATCCTCGTTCTTCTGCAGATGGATAAGCATTGAAATTCTTTGAAATTCTTGACGATGCGCGTACGGAATTATATCCTGGATGCACTAAATTTAGTAAACTGTCATTCATCATTGAATTGTTACACCGAAGGCCTTGAACCAGTGGTCAGACACCTCATTCGACATGTTGTTGGTATTATTGAAGAAGGTACTCCCTGCTGGAGCGAAGATTCCAGAGTCATTCTATCAAGCTCACAAGTTAATCGATGATCTTGGTTTTACATATGATACAATTGATGCATGTCGCAATAATTGTATGTTGTTCAGAAAAGAGAATGCGCAATTAAATAATTGTATTGTTTGCTATACATCCAGGTGGAAGACCAATGAGATTAATCAAGGTAGTCAGATTCTTCCTGGGAGAGTCTTGAATCAAGGGAAACAAGTTGCCGCTAAACGGATGCGTTATTTCCAACTGAAACCGAGACTGAAGAGATTCTTCTTGTCCACTAAAATTGTTAAATTTATGACTTGGAATTCAGAGAGAAAGAAAGAGGTTGATAAATTAACTCACCCGGCAGATTCTTTGGCATGGAAAGAGTTTGATCAAAGACACCCAGACTTTTCCCGAGATGATCATAATATTCGACTGGGTTTGGTAGCAGATGGTTTTAACCCATTTAGGTCCATGGTTGGTGCGACACATAGTACATGGCTAGTGGTGTTGGTTCCATACAACATTCCCCCATGGGTATGTATGAAGCAACCTTTTTTGTTACTATCAATTCTAATTGATGGACCGAGAGGACCTGGTGATAAAATCGATGTTTATATGCAACCTTTGATTGATGATCTGCAAGAATTTTGGGCTGATGGTGTAATGACTTTTGACTCGGCAGCAAATGAAATGTTTAGACTTCGGGCCGCTTTGTTATGGACAATTAATGATTTCACAGCGTATGCTAACTTATCAGGTTGGAGTACAAAAGGAGAATTTTCTTTCCCTTGTTGTAATAAGAGTAAGAAATCTATATGAATTAAGCACTGTAGAAAGTGGGAATATCTTGTTCACAGACGCTTTCTTCCTCCATTGCACAGGTTCAGAAAAGACCGTGTATCGTTTGATGGGAATAGAGATTTTGACCCATCACCACAAATACTATCTGGGGTTGAAATTTGTGCACAACTTGATCAAGAAAACATCCATACAATGTATGATTTTCAAGATTTATTGGTTCCTGCATTGACTTCTATTACTGCTGCAAATAGACAGCGAAGTCATAATTGGAAGAAACAAAGTATTTTTTTTTGAATTTCCTTATTAGAAATATAATATTTTAAGACATAATTTAGATGTGATTCACATTGAAAAAAATGTATGTGATAATATTTTGTGCACCATTTTTAGGCGTCAAGGGGAAATCAAAGGACAGTGTTAATGCTCGACGTGATTTGCAAGAAATGGGATTGAGAAAACCTTTACATTTACAGCTGGGTGAAGGTAATCGGGCATACATGCCTGCTGCACAGTACACAATGAGTAAAAAAGAGAAACAAACATTTCTATCAATTTTGAAGACTGTTAAGGTGCCAGATGGTTATTGCTCTAATATTTCGAAGCGCGTGAGTATGACGAGCATGACATTACAGGGTTTGAAAAGTCACGATAATCATATTCTGATTCAATAGTTAATTCCTATAGCAATTCATGATTGCTTACCTTCCCAGGTTGTTGAGTCGTTGATTGGAGTTTCTAATTTTTTCAGACAACTCTGTTCTAGGAATCATCGCATGAGTGATTTGAAAAATCTACAGGATAAGATTGTACTTGCACTATGTCACCTAGAAAAACTCTTTCCGCCGTATTTTTTTGATGTCATGGTTCACTTGACCATGCATTTAACTAGTGAAGTCATTGTTGGCGGTCCCGTGCAATTCAGGTGGATGTATCCAATAGAGCGATACTTAAATACATTGAAACGCTATGTGCGCAACAAAGCCCGTCTAGAAGCCTCAATTGCCAAGGGATATTTAATGGATGAGTGTACTAATTCTTGTGCTTCATATATTGATGAGGTTGAAACAAAGATAGATAAACCATCCCAGACTGATGAGGGTCCAATTGGAGAAGGAATAACATTTGATATGTGGAACGACGAGTGGGTTCATGCTCATCGATATGTGTTGTTCAACACTCCATCAGTTATGCCATTGATACAGTAAGTTTCATAGTTGATGTGTATTTTGTTTCTATATTTATTTTATTGCTTACCTTATATTGTGTTGTGATTTAGGATGCATATCACTGAGTTGAAATGTGAAAGGCCCCGTGTAACTGAGTATCAAATCCAAAAACATCATTTCAACACATTTCATGAGTGGTTCAAGACTCATGTACGTATAATTGATTTAATATTTTTATAGTGCAACTTAGTTGTATTTTCACAATCCTTTATCCATTAAACTATATATGTGAAATTTGCAGATTCAAAAGTTACGTGATTTAACCCAGCATGTGAGCGAAGAACTCAACCAACTAGCTGATGGTCCATTTATTACAGCTCGTCGCTACAAGTCTTTGGATGCTAACGGATTCCGATTTCGTATTAGCGATGTTGACATGAACCGAGCCACACAAAATAGTGGCGTTGGTTGTTCTTTTGTTGGTGCGAGTTATTATTATGGATTTTTGAGAGATATTATTGAGGTTATTTATGATCGTGGCTTAAAACACACATTGTTAAGGTGTGATTGGGTCAATCCAGTTCGTGGAACGAAAGTTGATAACTTCCAATTTACATTAGTAAACTTTAATAATATGCTATATAAAGATGACCGGGTTAGCAATGAGCCCTTCATACTGACATCGCAGGCAGAACAAGTTTACTTTGTCAGCATTGATTCTGATTGGAAAGTTGTGGTGAAAATGTCTAGAAGAGGGGTTTTTCTGATTGACCAAGAGAAACCTGAAGTTGTCGCATTTCCTGATCAAACACTTGATCAAACAACAGTAGATGTACGAGATGAAGATATACAAGGGACCAGAGAGACTGTTGAAGGAGATACGATAGACTTGCATGATTAGTGGAAATTGTAATTATATCCCCGATTATTATTTGTAAAAATATTTATGAGTTATATATGTATAAAAATTGCTTGATTTAACTATAATTTCTTTTAATGTAGGTATGTCACAGGGTGGTCACAGTGGTTCACCTGATGTTGTTGGTATGTATGTTTTCATTTTTCTAAATTAATTGATTGTAATTTTCTGTTTATATTTCCTTAACTGTTTCTAATCATTAATTTATATTGTAATTGAATTATGAATTTATGTTTATCAGGATCTACTGCTTCTTCCAGCAGACGCAGGGGTCCTGGTAGAGGGGTTCGATCCTAGAACTCTGGAGCCCAATTGGATGTGTTATTTGACGACACATTTCATCCAGTTGGAGATGGTGCTACTGCATTGAGTCGTCAGTTTGGGCATATGATACGAGACTCACACAGATTCCCTCTGATGACTCGTGACTGGAGTTCTTTCCCTCAGGATACGATGGAAAGATTATGGAGGGAGGTTCAGGTAAATTCAATGTTTAATTTTTCATGATATTGTTATTATTATTATCCCATCTACTGACAATATTTTTAACAGGATAATTTGACATCCTGTCCAGATGAGTTTTGGGCTGTATGTATGTCCAAATGCTGAAAATTATGGAAGGATTACAAGTCAAGGGTGAAGAGAGATCACTAGACACCATTTGCGGGTGTTCTAGACATTCTACAGCGAGTCCCTCCGGGCATTCTTCCTACGCAATGGCAGGATTTGGTTGCGTTTTGGTCGAGTGAGGCAGCGATGGTAAGATTTATTACTTTTAATCTATAAATGACTAATTTTTCAAATGTCTATTAAGTAAATACGTTAAATGTAGACCGAGTCTGCTCGTCATTCACATAATCGGGCGATGCAGGGCACGCCTTCCAGACTTGGCACTCGACATGTGTCACAGCTCGGACATGATGTAAGTTTAGAATTCACTATTTCATTCATATTTTAAAAATATTGTAGTATAACATGGTGAACCCCTTTATTATAGTTACACCAACGCGACGAGCCAATCGATCGGATGTCCATATGGATGAGGACTCGTAGGGCGGGTGATCCTGATGTTTTCGGTGTTATAGTAAGAAAATTATTTACTAATAAATGTATTTTTTATTTTATATAAATTATTCATATTTGTTCATTGATTCATTATATGCTACAGGCTCAGTTTGACGCTCAGTTAGCAGAGTTGCCAGAGGAGCAACGTCGTAGTATTGTGCGTAGAGATGAAATATTTCACCGTGTCATGGGGCGTGACGGTCATGGTTATTCTTTGACTTATGGCGGTTGTGTCCCACGACGTGCAGTTGTTAGAGCAGATGTGATGGGTGCATGCAGAGAGTCAGGGATGCGCACACAGGCTGAGATAGATGCTTCCATGCAGGATATGCATCGCAATTTTGATTCACAGTTTCAGCAGTTACGTGCAGAGTATGAGGAGAGGTTGTCACATATGTCATCACGTATCGATGAAACGACGACGCAACAAGTGGTGCCATAGGTAAACAATAAAACAAACCATACTCAGATTGAATTTTATTGATATGTTTAAGATACATAATATTGATATATATTGTAGGCTCCGAATACATCTGGTGGACATCACAGTGATATTGGTGATCCAGATGAGAACGAACCACATGCATGAGGTAATTTCATTTGTGTTGATGAATTCTTTAGAATTTTTTATATCCTTGATGAATATAATTTTTCTTTTTTACCTAGATTAGTTTGTTTTAATATTTGTGGATGACATCTTCGTGCACTCCAAGACTGATGATGATCATACCCAACATCTTGACATCATACAGATTACACTTATTGACTATACGTCAAGCTATATATATTTCAGTTTTGTATTGATTATGTAGGTATAGTTATTGGGTCAAATAATCTCAGAGGAAGGTGTGTCAGTGGATGGAGAGAAACTCCAGAAAATTGTTTCTTGGGAGAAGCCCAAGAACTCTTTCTATATTTGTATCTTTTTAGGGTGAGTGAATTGTGATGCGTACGCGCAGACGGCACGTCAATCGGACGTGCGGTCTGCGCGGTAGGGCTCAGTATGCGTTCTTTAAGTGTTGTGTGCACATGATAAACGCGCGCGGAGGGGTCCAAACGGGCCGAACGAAGTCCAAATGGTCTGAAATCAGACGACACCAAAGGGTGAGTGAATTGTGATGTGTTCGAGTAGACAGCACGTCAATCGGACGTTCCGTGTGCCCGCGGTGACCGGGAACGGCGTTCTGCTGTCATAAACGGCCAAAACGGGCGTCTAACGGTCAAAATCATAGCGGACGATATCGGATTGACCTGAAATCACAGTACAACAATCTAATTATTATTCGAGACGTGTACGCGCAGACGGAACGTCAATCGGACGTGCGGTCTGCGCGGTAGGGCTCATTATGCGTTCTTTAAGTGTTGCGCGCGCTTAATAAACGCGCGCGGGGGGGTCCAAACGGGCCGAACGAAATCCGAATGGCCTGAAATCAGACTACATCAAAGGGTGAGTGAATTGTGATGTGGTCGAGCAGACGGAATGTCAATCGGACGTGCCATGTGCCCGCGGTGACCGGGAACGCCGTTCTGGTGTCAAAAACGGCCAAAACGGAAGTCTAACGGTCAAACTCATAGCGGACGACATTGGATTGACCTGAAATCACAGGAAAACAATCTAATTATTATTCGCGACGTGTACGCGTAGATGGAACGTCAATCAGACGTGCGGTCTGCGCGATAGGGCTCATTATGCGTTCTTTAAGTGTTGCGCGTGCTTGATAAACGTGTGTGTGGTTGGTCCAAACGGGCCGAATGAAGTCAGAATGGCCTGAAATCATACGACATAAAAGGGTGAGTGAATTGTGATGTGGTCGAGCAGACGACACGTCAATCGGACGTGCTGTGTGCCCGCGGTGACCGGGAACGCCGTTCTGGTGTCATAAACGGCCAAAACGGGCGTCTAACGGTCAAACTCATAGCGGACGACATCGGATTGATGTGAAATCATAGGAAAACAATATAATTATTATTCACGACGTGTACGCATAGACGAAACGACAATCGGACATGCGGTCTGCGCGGTAGGGCTCATTATGCGTTCTTTAAGTATTGCGCGCGCTTGATAAACGCGCGTGTGGGGGGTCCAAACGGGCCGAACGAAGTCTGAATGGCCTGAAATCAGACGACATCAAAGGGTGAGTGAATTGTGATGTGGTCGAGCAAACTTCACGTTAATCGGACGTGCCGTGTGCCCGCGGTGACCGGGAACGCCGTTCTGGTGTCATAAACGGCGAAAACGGGCATTTAACGGTCAAACTCATAGAGGATGACATCGGATTGACCTGAAATCATAGGAAAACAATCTAATTATTATTCTCAATGTGTACGCTCAGACGGAATGTCAATCGGACGTGCGGTCTTCACGGTAGGGTTCAGTATGCGTTCTTTAAGTGTTGAGCGCTTGATAAACGCGCGCGGGGGGTCCAAACGGGCCGAACAAAGTCCGAATGACCTGAAATCAGACGACATCAAAGGTTGAGTGAATTGTGATGTGGTCGAGCAGACAACACATCAATCGGACGTGCCGTGTGCCCGCGGTGACCGGGAATGCCGTTCTAGTGTCATAAACGGCCAAAACGGGCGTCTAACGGTCAAACTCATAGCGGACAATATCGGATTGACCTGAAATCACAGGAAAACAATCTAATTATTATTTGAGACGTGTACGAGCATACGAAACGTCAATCAGACGTGCGGTCTGCGCGGTAGGGCTCATTATGCGTTCTTTAAGTGTTGTGCGCGCTTGATAAACGAGCGTGTGGGGGGTCCAAACGGGCTGAACGAAGTCCGAATGGCCTGAAATCATAGGACATCAAAGGGTGAGTGAATTTTGATGTGGTCGAGCAGACGGCACATCAATCGGACGTGCCGTGTGCCCGCGGTGACCGGGAATGCCGTTCCGGTGTCATAAACGGCCAAAACGGGCGTCTAACGGTCAAACTCATAGCGGACGACATCGGATTGACCTGAAATCACAGGACAACAATATAATTATTATTCGTGACGTGTACGCGCAGACGGAACGTCAATTGGACGTGCGGTCTGCGCGGTAGGGTTCAGTATGCGTTCTTTAAGTGTTGCGCGCGTTTGATAAACGCGCGCGGGGAGGTCCAAACGGGCCGAACGAAGTCCGAATGGCATGAAATCAGAAGAAATCAAAGGGTGAGTGAATTGTGATGTGGTCGAGCAAATGGAACGTCAATCGGACGTGCCGTGTGCCCGCGGTGACTGGGAACGCCGTTCTGGTGTCAAAAACAGCCAAAACGGGCGTCTAACAGTCAAACTCATAGCGGACGACATCGGATTGACTTCAAATCACAGGACAATAATCTAATTATTATTCGCGACGTGTACGTGCAGACGGAACGTCAATCGGACGTGCGGTCTGCGCGGTAGGGCTCATTATGCGTTCTTTAAGTGTTGCGCGCGTTTCATAAACGCGCGTGTGGGGGGTCCAAACGGGCCGAACGAAGTCCGAATGACCTGAAATCAGATGAAATCAAAGGGTGAGTGAATTTTGATGTGGTCGAGCAGACGAAACGTCAATCGGACGTACCGTGTGCCCGCGGTGACCAGGAACGCCGTTCTGGTATCATAAACGGCCAAAACGGGCGTCTAACGGTCAAACTCATAGCGGACGACATCGGATTGACTTGAAATCACAGGAAAACAATATAATTATTATTCGCGACGTGTACGCGCAGACGACACGTCAATCGGACGTGCGGTCTGCGCGGTAGGGCTCATTATGCGTTCTTTAAGTGTTGCGTGCGCTTGATAAACGCGCGTGTGGGGGGTCCAAACGGGACGAACGAAGTCCGAATGACCTGAAATCTGACGACATCAAAGGGTGAGTGAATTTTGATGTGTTCGAGCAGACGTCACGTCAATCGGACGTGCCGTGTGCCCGGAGTGACCGGGAACGCCGTTCTGGTGTCATAAACGGCCAAAACGGGCGTCTAACTGTCAAACTCATAGCAGACGACATCGGATTGCCTGAAATCACAGGACAACAATCTAATTATTATTCGCGATGTGTACACGCAGACGGAACGTCAATCGGACGTGCGGTCTGCGCGGTAGGGCTTAGTATGCGTTCTTTAAGTGTTGAGCGCGCTTGATAAACGCGCGTGTGGGGGGTCCAAACGGGCCGAACGAAGTCCAAATGACTTGAAATCAGACGACATAAAATGGTGAGTTAATTGTGATGTGGTCGAGCATACGGCACGTCAATCGGACGTGCCGTGTGCCCGCGGTGATCGGGAACGCCGTTCTGGTGTCATAAACGGCAAAAACGGGCGTCTAACGGTCAAACTCATAGCGGACGACATCAGATTGACCTGAAATCACAGGACAACAATCTAATTATTATTCTCGACGTGTACACGTAGACGGCACGTCAATAGGACGTGCGGTCTGCGCGGTAGGGCTCATTATGCGTTCTTTAAGTGTTGCGCGCGCTTGATAAACGCGTGTGGGGGGGGGTCAAAACGGGCCGAACGAAGTCCGAATGGCCTGAAATCTGACGACATAAAAGGGTGAGTGAATTTTGATGTGGTCGAGTAGACGACACATCAATCGGACGTGCCATGTGCCCGCGGTGACGGGGAACGCCGTTCGAGTGTCATAAACGGCCAAATCGGGCGTCTAATGGTCAAACTCACAGCGGACGACATCGGATTGACCTGAAATCACAGGAAAAAAATCTAATTATTATTCGTGACGTGTACGCGCAGATGGCACGTCAATCGGACGTGCGGTCTGCACGGTAGGGCTCAGTATGCGTTCTTTAAGTGTTGCGCGTGCTTGATAAACGCGCGCGGGGAGGTCCAAACGGGCCGAATGAAGTCCAAATGGCCTTAAATCAGACGAAATAAAAGGGTGAGTGAATTGTGATGTGTTCGAGCAGAAGAAACGTCAATCGGACGTGCCGTGTGCCCGCGGTGACCGGGAACGCTGTTCTGGTGTCATAAACGGCCAAAACGGGCGTCTAACGGTCAAACTCATAGCGGACGACCTCAGATTGACCTGAAATCACAGTACAACAATATAATTATTATTCGTGACGTGTACGCGCAGATGGAACGCCAATAGGACGTGCGGTCTGCGCGGTATGGCTCAGTATGCCTTCTTTAAGTGTTGCGCGCGCTTGATAAACGCGCGCGGGGGGGTCCAAATGGGCCGAACGAAGTCCGAATGACCTGAAATCAGACGACATAAAAGGGTGGGTGAATTGTGATGTGGTCGAGCAGACGTTACGTCAATCGGACGTACCGTGTGCCCGCGGTGACCGGGAACGCCGTTCTGATGTCATAAACGGCTAAAACGGGCGTCTAACGATCAAACTCATAGCGGACGACATCGGATTGACCTAAAATCACTGTAAAACAGTCTAATTATTATTCACGACGTGTACGCGCAGACGGCACATCAATCGGACGTGCGGTATGCGCGGTAGGGCTCATTATGCGTTCTTTAAGTGTTGTGCGCGCTTGATAAACGCGCGTGTGGGGGGTCCAAACGGGCCGAACGAAGTCCAAATGGCCTGAAATCAGACGACATCAAAGTGTGAGTGAATTGTGATGTGTTCGAGCAGAAGACACGTCAATCGGATGTGTCGTGTGCCCGCGGTGACCAGAAACGCCGTTCTGGATTCATAAACGGCCAAAAAGGGTGTTTAACAGTCAAACTCATAGCGGACGACATTGGATTGACCTGAAATCACAGGACAACAATCTAATTATTATTCGCGACGTGTACGCATAGACGACACATCAATCGGACGTTCGTTCTGCGCGGTAGGGCTCATTATGCGTTTTTTAAGTGTTGCGTGTGTTTGATGAACGCGCGTGTGGGGGGTCCAAACGGGCCGAACGAAGTCCGAATGGCCTGAAATCAGACGACATCAAAGGGTGAGTGAATTTTGATATGGTCGAATAGACGGAACGTCAATCGGACGTGTCGTGTACTTGCGGTGACCGGAACGCCGTTCTGGTGTCATAAACGGCCAAAACGGGCGTCTAACGGTCAAACTCATAGCGGACGATATCGGATTAACTTGAAATCACAGGACAACAATCTGATTATTATTCGCGACGTGTACGCGTAGACGACACGTCAATCGGACGTGCGGTCTGCGCGGTAGGGCTCAGTATGCGTTCTTTAAGTGTTGCGCGGGCTTGATAAACGCGCGTGTGGGGGGCCAAACGGGCCGAACGAACTCCGAATGACCTGAAATCAGAAGACATCAAAGGGTGAGTTAATTGTGATGTGGTCGAGTAGACGGCACGTCAATCGGACGTGCCGTGTGCCCGCGGTGACCGGGAACGCCGTTGTGGTGTCATAAACGGCCAAAACGGGCGTCCCGGTCAAACTCATAGCAGACGACATCGGATTGAGATGAAATCACAGGACAACAATCTAATTATTTTTCGCGACATGTACGCGTAAACGGCACGTCAATAGGACGTGCGGTCTGCGCGGTAGGGCTCATTATGCGTTCTTTAAGTGTTGCGCGCGCTTGATAAACGCGCGTGTGAGGGATCCAAACGGGCCGAACGAAGTCCAAATGGCCTGAAATATGACGACATCAAAGGGTGAGTGAATTGTGATATGGTAGAGCAGACGGAACATCAATCGGACATGCCGTGTGCCCGCGGTGACCGGGAACGCCGTTCGGGTGTCATAAACGGCCAAAACGGGCGTCTAACGGTCAAACTCATAGCGGACGACATCGGATTGACCTGAAATCACAGGAAAACAATCTAATTGTTATTCGTAACGTGTAAGCATAGACATCACGTCAATCGGACGTGCGGTCTGCGCGGTAGGGCTCAGTATGCGTTCTTTAAGTGTTGCACGCGCTTGTTAAACGCGCGCGGGGAGGTCCAAACGGGCCGAACGATGTCCGAATGACCTGAAATCAGATGAAATCAAAGGGTGAGTAAATTGTGATGTGGTCGAGCAGACGGCATGTCAATCGGACGTGCCGTGTGCCCACGGTGACCGGGAACGCTGTTCTGGTGACATAAACAGCCAAAACGGGCGTCTAACGGTCAAACTCATAGAGGACGACATAGGATTGACCTAAAATCATAGGACAACAATATAATTATTATTAGTGACGTGTACGGGCAGACGGCAGGTCAATCGGACGTGCGGTCTGCGCAGTAGGGCTCAGTATGCGTTCTTTAAGTGTTGCGTGAGCTTGATAAACGCGCGCGGGGGGGTCCAAACGGGCCGAACGAAGTCCGAATGCCCAGAAATCAGGCGACATAAAAGGGTGGGTGAATTTTGATGTGGTCGACCAGACGGTACGTCAATCGGACGTGCCGTGTTCCCGCGGTGACCGGGAACGCCGTTCTGCTGTCATAAACGGCCAAAACGGGCGTCTAACGGTCAAACTCATAGCGGGCGGTATCAGATTGACCTGAAATCACAGGACAACAATATAATTGTTATTTGCAACGTGTACACGCAGACGGAACGTCAATCGGACGTGCGTTATGCGCGGTAAGATCTATTATGCGTTCTTTAAGTGTTGCGCGCGCTTGATAAACGCGCGTGTGGGCGGTCCAAACGGGCCGAACGAAGTCCGAATCGCCTGAAATCAGACGACATCAAAGGGTGAGTGAATTATGATGTGTTCAATCATACGGCACGTCAAACGGATGTTCCGTGTGCCCGCGGTGACCGGGAACGCCGTTCTAGTGTCACAAACGGCCAAAACGGACGTCTAACGGTCAAACTCATAGCGGACGACATCGGATTGACCTGAAATCACAGGACAACAATCTAATTATTATTCGAAATGTGTATGCGTAGACGGCACGCCAATCGGACGTGCGGTCTGCGCGGTAGGGCTCATTATGCGTTCTTTAAGTGTTGCGCGAGCTTGATAAACGCGCGTGTGGGGGGTCCAAACGGGCCGAACGAAGTCCGAATGACCTGAAATCAGATGACATAAAAGGGTGAGTAAATTTTGAAGTGGTCGAGTAGACGTCACATCAATCGGACGTGCCGTGTGCCCGCGGTGACCGGGAACGCCGTTCTGGTGTTATAAACGGCCAAAACGGCCGTCTAACGGTCAAACTCATAGCGGACAACATCGGATTGATCTGAAATCACAGGACAACAATCTAATTATTATTCGCGACGTATACGCGTAGACGGCACGTCAATCGGACATGTGGTATGCGCGGTAGGGCTTATTATGCGTTCTTTAAGTGTTGCGCGCCTTTGATAAACACTCGTGTGGGGGGTCCAAACGGGCCGAACGAAATCCGAATGACCTGAAATAAGACGACATCAAAGGGTGAGTGAATTGTGATGTGGTCGAGTAGACGGAACGTCAATCGGACGTGCCGTGTGCCCGCGGTGACCGGGAACGCCGTTCTAGTGTCATAAATGGCCAAAACGGACGTCTAACGGTCAAACTCAAAGCGGACGACATCGGATTGAACTGAAATCATAGGACAACAATTTAATTATTATTCTCAACGTGTACGCATAGACGGCACATCAATAGGACATGCGGTCTGCACGGTAAGACTTATTATGCGTTCTTTAAGTGTTGCGCGAGTTTGATAAACATGCGTGTGGGGGGTCCAAACGGGCCGAACGAAGTCCGAATGACCTGAAATCAGACGACATAAAAGGGTGAGTAAATTTTGATGTGGTCGAGCAGACGACACGTCAATCGGACGTGTCGTGTGCCCGCGGTGACCGGGAACGCCGTTCTGGTGTCATAAACGGTCAAAAAGGGCGTCTAACGGTCAAACTCATAGCGGACGACATCGGATTGACCTGAAATCATATGATAACAATCTAATTATTATTTGCGACGTGTACGCGCAGACGTAACGTCAATCGGACGTGCGGTCTGTGCGGTAGGGCTCAGTATGCGTTCATTAAGTATTGCGCGCGCGCGCTAAACGCGCGCGAGGGGGTTCAAACGGGCCGAACGAAGTCCGAATGGACTGAAATCAGATGACATCAAAGGGTGAGTGAATTGTGATGTGGTCGAGAAGAAGGCACGTCAATCGGGCGTGTCGTGTGCCCGCGGTGACCGGGAACGTCATTCCGGTGTCATAAACGGTCAAAACGGGCGTCTAATGGTCAAACTCATAGCGGACGACATCGGATTGACCTGAAATCACAGGAAAACAATCTAATTATTATTCGGGACGTGTACGCGCAGACGGCACGTCAATCGGACGTGCAGTCTGCACGGTAGGGCTCATTATGCATTCTTTAAGTTTTGCGCGCGCTTGATAAACGCGCGTGTGGGGGGTCCAAACGGGCCGAACGAAGTCCGAATGGCCTGAAATCAGACGACATCAAAGGGTGAGTTAATTGTGATGTGTTCGAGCAAACGTCACATCAATCGGACGTGCCGTGTGCCCGCGGTGACCGAGAACGCCGTTCTGGTGTCATAAACGGCCAAAACGGGCGTCTAACGGTTAAACTCATAGCGGACGACATCGGATTGACATAAAATCACAGGACAACAATCTAATTATTATTCGTGACGTGTACGCACACACGACACACCAATCGGACCTGCGGTCTGCGCGGTAGGGCTCAGTATGCGTTCTTTAAGTGTTGCGCGCGCTTGATAAACGCGCGCGGGGGGGTCCAAATGGGCCGAACGAAGTCCGAATGGCCTGAAATCAGACGACATAAAAGGGTGTGTGAATTGTGATGTGGTCGAGCAGACGCCACGTCAATCGGACGTGCCGTGTGCCCGCGGTGACCGGGAACGCCATTCTGGTGTCATAAACGGCCAAAACGGGCGTCTAACGGTCAAAATCATAGCGGACGACATCGGATTGACTTGAAATCACAGGAAAACAATATAATTATTATTCGCGACGTGTACACACAGACAGCGCGTCAATCGGACGTGCGGTCTGCGCGGTAGGGCTCATTATGCGTTCTTTAAGTGTTGCGCGCGCTTGATAAACGCGCGTGTGAGGGGTCCAAACGGGCCGAACGAAATCCGAATGGACAGAAATCAGACGACATCAAAGGGTGAGTGAATTGTGATGTGGTAGAGCAGACGGTACGTGAATCGGACGTGCCGTGTGCCTGCGGTGACCGGGAACGCCGTTCTGGTGTCATAAACGGCCGAAACGGGCGTCTAACGGTCAAACTCATAGCGGACGACATCGGATTGACCTGAAATCACAGGACAACAATATAATTATTATTCGCGACGTGTACGCTCAGACGGCACGTCAATCGGACGTGCGATCTGCGCGGTAGGGCTCATTATGCGTTTTTTAAGTGTTGCGCGAGTTTGATAAACGCGCGTGTGGGGGGTCCAAACGGGCCAAACGAAGTCCGAATGACATGAAATCAGACTACATCAAAGAGTGAGTAAATTTTGATGGGGTAGAGCAGACGTCACGTCAATCGGACGTGCCGTGTACCCGCGGTGACCGGAAACGCTGTTCTGGTGTCATAAACGGCCAAAACGGGCGTCTAACGGTCAAACTCATAGCGGATGACATCGGATTGACCTGAAATCACAGGACAACAATCTAATTATTATTATCGAAGTGTACGCGCAGACGGAACGTCAATCGGACGTGCGGTCTGTGCGGTAGGGCTCAGTATGCGTTCTTTAAGTGTTGCGCGCGTTTGATAAACGCGCGTGTGGGGGTCCAAACGGGATGAACGAAGTCCGAATGGCCTGAAATCAGACGACATAAAAGGGTGAGTGAATTTTGATGTGTTCGAGCAGACGAAATGTCAATCGGACGTGCCGTGTGCCCGCGGTGACCGGGAACGCCGTTCTGGTGTCATAAACGGCCAAAACGGGCGTCTAACGGTCAAACTCATAGTGGACGACATCAGATTGACCTGAAATCACAGGAAAACAATATAATTATTATTCGCGATGTGGACGCGCAGACGGCACGTCAATCGGACGTGCGGTCTGCGCGGTAGGGCTCATTATGCGTTCTTTAAGTGTTGCGCGCGCTTGATAAACGCGCGTGTGGGTGGTCCAAACGGGCCGAACGAAGTCCGAATGACCTGAAATCAAAATACATCAAAGGGTGAGTGAATTGTGATGTGGTCGAGTAGATGGAACGTCAATCGGACGTGCCGTGTGCCTGCGGTTACCGGGAACGCCGTTCTGGTGTCATAAACGGCCAAAACGGGCGTCTAACGGTCAAACTCATAGCGCACGATATCGGATTGACCTGAAATCACAGGACAACAATCTAATTATTATTTTTGACGTGTACGCGTAGACGGAACGTCAATCGGACGTGCGGTTTGCGCGGTAGGGCTCAATATGCGTTCTTTTAGTGTTGCACGCGCTTGATAAACGCGCGCGGGGGTTCCAAACGGGCCGAACGAAGTCCGAATGGCCTGAAATCAGACGACATCAAAGGGTGAGTGAATTTTCATGTGGTCGAGCAGACGGAACGTCAATCGGACGTGCCGTGTTCCCGCGGTGACCGGGAACGCCGTTCTGGTGTCATAAACGGCCAAAACGGACGTCTAACGGTCAAACTCATAGCGGACGACATCGGATTAACCTGAAATCACAGGACAACAATCTAATTATTATTCGTGACGTGTACGCACACACGGCACGTCAATCGGACCTACGGTCTGCGCGGTAGGGCTCAATATGCGTTTTTTAAGTGTTGCGCATGCTTGATAAACGCGCGCGGGGGTCCAAACGGGCCGAACGAAGTCCGAATGTCCTGAAATCAGATGACATCAAAGGGTGAGTGAATTTTGATGTGTTCGAGCAGACGGAACGTTAATCGGACGTTCCATGTGCCCGCGGTGACCGGGAACGCCGTTCTGGTGTCATAAACGGCCAAAACGGGCGTCTAACGGTCAAACTCATAGCGGACGACATCGTATTGACCTGAAATCACAGGACAACAATCTAATTATTATTCGCGACATGTAAGCGCAGACGGAACGTCAATCAGACGTGCGTTCTGCGCGGTAGGTCTCATTATGCGTTCTTTAAGTGTTGCGCGCGTTTGATAAACGCGCTTGTGGGGGGTCCAAACGGGCCGAATGAAGTCCGAATGGCCTGAAATCAGACGAAATCAAAGGTTGAGTGAATTGTGATGTGGTCGAGTATACAACACGTCAATCGGACGTGCCGTGTGGCCGCGGTGACCGGGAACGCCGTTCCGGTGTCAAAAACGGCTAAAACGGGCGTCTAACGATCAAACTCATAGCGGACAACATCGGATTGACCTGAAATCACAGGACAACAATCTAATTATTATTCGCGACGTGTACGCGTAGACGACGCATCAATCGGACGTGCGGTCTGCGCGGTAGGGCTCATTATGCGTTCTTTAAGTGTTGTGCGCGCTTGATAAACGCGCGTGTGGGGGGTCCAAACGGGCCGAACGAAGTCCGAATGGACATAAATCAAACGACATCAAAGGGTAAGTGAATTGTGATGTGGTCGAGCAGACGGCACGTGAATCGGACGTGCCGTGTGCCTGCGGTGACCGGGAACGTCGTTCTGGTGTCATAAACGGCCGAAACGGGCGTCTAACGGTCAAAATCATAGCAGACGACATCGGATTGACCTGAAATCACAGGACAACAATATAATTATTATTTGCGACGTGTACGCGCTGACGGCACGTCAATCGGACGTGCGGTCTGCACGGTAGGGCTCAGTATGCGTTCTTTAAGTGTTACGCGCGCTTGATAAACGCGCGTGTGGGGGGTCCAAACGGGCCGAACGAAGTCCGAATGACCTGAAATCAGATGACATAAAAGGGTGAGTGAATTGTGATGTGTTCGAGCAGACGGAACGTCAATCAGACGTGCCGTGTGCTCGCGGTGACCGGGAACGCCGTTCTGGTGTCATAAACGGCCAAAACGGGCGTCTAACGATCAAACTCATGGCGGACGAAATCGGATTGACCTGAAATCACAGGACAACAATATAATTAGAACAATAGAATTAATGATTTTAAATTTTTAAAACGGTAATCAAAATTATGAATATATTTTGAAAATCAAATACTTTAGATCTGTTACAGTAAGTTTGAATTTAAATATGTTAATTTGTTTTTTAGGTTTTATTCGGTACTAATTTTGTTATTAAATTTTGTTATGCAGTTATATGTGATGATGGATGCGGATCTTGGAAGATGACTGCCGAGATTTATTTGGGTATATATTAATGTATAATTGAATTTTTTTTAAAAAAAATTAAAATTCTATAGCGGCCGCTACCTATAGAGGCCGCCAAATGGCGGCCGCTAAAGCCTATCCCGGCTTGCCTACAGCGTCCGCCAAATGGCGGTCGCTGATAGTAACAGCGACGGGGTAGAAGGGGCCGCCATTTGGCGGACGTTAGGCGGCCACTATAGACCTTTAGCGACGGCTTTTGGTGGCCGCTAAAGGTCATTATTGTACTAGTGACCCTTTTACGGGACTAGGCATTGGGACTCGTCGACGACTTTAGTCGGGTCTCCCTCCAGTAGATTACCCTTTTACGGGACTGGGCAGTGTGGCACCCGTCGACTCTTGTCGGGTCTCCCTCCAGTGGGAACCCGTCGACTTCCAGGGATTACCCTTCAGTGGGGCTGGGCAGGGGGTCGCCTGTTGACTTTGAGAAGACCTCTCGACTACGGGGCAGTGACAAGGTGTGGCTTGACGTTCCCCCAGAACTCTCAAGTACGAGGGGTGTTTTCCCCACCGAGACGCGTCCTTGTGATGCAACCTAAAACCGTGTGGGCGAGTCAGTGCCGCCCAAAGCGGATAGTGTCAAGGTGTGGTGATTTGAGCCCCTTGACTTGGAGTTTGGGGCAGACGTGCGGGGTGTTGGGCATCGATGGTGTTTACTTCTGGGACTGTTGGCTACTCACTTTCTTGGGTTGAGCTACAGGATGGAGATCCCCTTACGATCTTGTTCGGGCTTCTTGACAGAGCATATATTTATGTATACCTTGTTCCAGTACCCACTTCTTGGGTTTTAGTTACTCTCCTTCCAGGAGAGGCGAAGACGCGCGGGGTATGCCACGTGCTTTCCGTGTCTAGCTTCTCGTGGATGGACGAGTCTACTCTCCTGCTAAAGGTAGCGAAGACTCGACAAGAAGTTCATCTTCTCACCGTTTCTAGCTCCTTGCGTTTGGACAAGTCTACTTCCTTCCTCTTGTTGGGTTGAGCTATACTCTTTACTGCACTCTCGGTTGTACTCCTTTACTTTTCCCTGTTCGATCTACTGCTTACCTCTTCAGTACCTCCTTTGTTGCTCCCTCGAGCCTTCGAGGCATCCTACTGAGTATTTTTATACTCACCCCTGTTTGGGTTTTGCCCGCACTTGGTGTGCCCTTGCAGACGACGGACAGGTTGGTCGTGACATCAGAGGAGCTTAGGAGTTCGGGAGCTTGGGCCGCGTGCGGTGGTCGTAGTCGGGTTCCAGGTGTGGGACTCTCACAGCTGTTTTACTTTTGTTTACCTGTTGCCGGGTTGTGGCGCTTTTCTGGTTGGGCGCGTGTTTTTCCCTTTTTCTTTTCAGTTTACCTTCAGCTTTTACCTTGTACTGTTTAGAGGTCGATGCACTCTTGTGGTTGTTTATAGCAGTTGGTACTTTACTTTTCTTTTTACTCCGCACTTCTGCATTGAGTGAGCTGCGTGTGTGTGTACAGGTACTTAGGCAAAGGGCTCCCCGAGTTGTTGTGCCTTCAGCGCTGGTCGTCAGCCCCTGGCCTATAGAGGCGGGCTTGTGGTAGTTGCGGCTCGAGCCCGGGTAGGGTCGGGTCGTGACACCTATCACAAAAGTAGCATCCTCAGGGCTTGAATTCCCTTGAGAAGTCTTTGGTGTACTCCTTGGACTTCTCCTTGTCATGGGCATCTCGGTTCCACCTCCTCTCTTGGTCTCCCCCACCTTTACCCTTGAACTCCTTCTTGGGCTTAGAGGTGTTCAAGGCAAGTGTTCGTGATGGCAAGCTCAAATATGGAGGATCCTATCATGTCCGAAAAGGATGTCATGTTGTCCGTTCCTAGGAAGAAGGGTGGAAAATCTCGTGAGACTGTGGCGACTCTTGAGGAGCGTCTCCTAAGGGTGGAGGAGTGCCTTGTTGATGTGAAAGAACGACTCGAGTATGTCGAGGGAGACGATGAAGAAGGGGCACTAGGCATCGTGGGCCTACATGATGTGCTCTTCACTCTCCAAAATCGAGTGGCGTCAGTTGAGAGGTACGCCAAGGAGAATGCTGCTGAGAAAGATGAATCCATGGCAGGACGAAACCAGTGAACCTCACATCATATGAAGAGTTTGACGGCTGAACCCCGCCCGCCTTGGAGGGGGCTGGGGTGCCGCATGGGCGAACTGTTGTGCTGAGACGCTCAGCCCGTGACAAGTGGTGTCGGAGGGAATGCGCCTCGTGGTGTTGCGGAATGCTACCAGACGGACCCTGCTGGTGGGAGCGGAGTCCCGGGGTGTCATGTGGAGGTGACACGACAGAGAAGGTCGCGCTCGAGAGATGTCAAAGGCAGAGACGCCACTATGAAGGGTGGGTCTCATGGAGGTGGTTTGCGACCCAGAGAGTGGGTGGACCACGGTGGTTTGCGACCCAAAGAGTGGGTGAGTCATTGATGCCAATGACAATGAAGGAGCATCCCCTAAGGCCATGCTTGGTAGCCGGTTAGTTGGATGCATCATTTTACGGACACACATAAGGCCACGATCCTGCATGCACGAGGGCGTGCATGGAATGGTGGTGGGAGAATGTCACGACCCAATCATGGGGGTCTTATCCCACACCAGTAAGAATATCAAAGTTGCGGTTCATCTGATTTGTCCCTGTCAAAGAGATGAGAGTCGCCCCAAAAAAGAGGAGGATGGTGCGTGTCAATCTTGACACCACTGGTTGGGAGTTGGGGCCACTCTCCTGATGAGTCAATGGCAGGACGAAACCAGTGAACCTCACATCATATGAAGAGTTGGACGACTGAACCCCGCCCGCCTTGGAGGGGGCTGAGGTGCCGCACGGGCGAACTGATGTGCTGAGACGCCCAGCCCGTGACACACCGCTCAACGGTGAGGAAAAACAAATAAAATAACTTTTTAATTGATTTTGTTTCTCTTCCGAAAGCTCCGAAAATTAACTTTTTTCCCTCGACCCGCGCCGGTCGAGGTTAGGTTCGTTCTTAGGTAACGTCGACGTTCCGAACGTAACGGTGCCCTCGTATTTTCAATCCTATCACCCGTTTAGAAGTTGTCAAAACCGCACATGCGTGCCGTTTTAGTTCGCTTAAAAAAGTTCCAAAAACTATGTTTGACCCTCGACCTGCGCCGGTCGAGGTTATGCTCCGCCTAAGGGAAACACGCTCTCGTGAGTTCAACGGTACTCTTGGATTTTCAATCTGAGTTATCGTTTAGGATTTATAAAGATTTGACAATAAAATATTAGTTAATTAATTATTTTATTTACGGTCAAAAACTAACTTTCACTATTGGCTCGCGCCGGCCAATGTTAGGCTCTACCTAAGAAAATTATACCCTCACGAGCTCAACGGTGGTCTCGAATTTTCAATCCGAGTCATCATTCGTGAGATATAAGCATTTGAAAAATAAAGTAATTTTATTTAAATATTTTATTTACGGTTATGTCGTTTTCGAGTTTTCTCACCGGAAGCCTGCACCGACTAAACTTAAGTCGTGTCTAAAGTAAACATGTCATTCTGAATGCAACAGTGCCATCAGATTTCTAATTCGGGAACCCGTTTAAGAGTTATTCCATTTTTTTAGAAAAACCGCTCACTTGCGCTCTTTAAAACTTAACATTTTTCGACGGATCATTTTGGGCACTCCGCGTTTCGGAATCGCACGTCGTCTCAGCGCCTGGTCTCGAAATAATTTCATACAATAAAAAAATACATGGATTTTTCGGGACATTACACTACTAGAATCACCTTCAAGTCATATAATAACTCAATGGACACAACCCTCAATCCTTGCAACCAACCATCCCCAAACTCGTGACAACTTAACCTTCTCACCCACCACATCAACTCTTTGCACCATAATCACATCCCTAATGGCTTTCATTTACATTGGCCCTTCTATACATGAGTTTGACTGTTTATCACAAAGAGTTGATAATAAATTTGATACACTTGCAAGATCTTATGGGCTCGACAAGGTACACATCGACATTGAGAGCAATAATGAAATCAAAAAAAATTGATTGATGTTTCACATCCTCTAATTTTTTTCGCACAATCTCCAGGTCAATGTGATCTTCCAAGGTTAGCCACGCAAGCCATGGAAAAAAAAGAGAGGAATTAAAGAGTTAAAGTTTGTTAGGGTTTGAGTATGATGTGTTCAAAATTACTTGAAATTGGAATATCTCAAATAGACTTAATGTTGAGGATCAAAAAGAAACTCACATCGTTAAAATCAATATCAAAATCAAAATTTAATTCCAAACTCATTTTCATTTCAAATATACTCTTCAAGTTCAAAATGACCATTTTACCCATATAATTTTCCAAACTCCTTTCGAAAAGATTCGGGCCTCCACGTAAAAAATGGATAAAGAAATGACTGACAATCACGACAACAACAATTTCAATAAATCCAAAAAACAAAATGATCAATTCGAAAGAAACAACACAACTAGGAGACTTGTCAAATGAATACGATGTTGTGTGAGGTCTTAGTACAACAAAATCAGAAATGTTTGTAGACAAAATAACCATGAACCTGCACAATTCAAGCGGTAATTATTTACAAAATATGAAATAAAAGTGGACATGTGAATAACACACATAGAAATAAACTAGGTATAAAAAAACTTTGAAAAACAGTTAAAATAAATAAACACCAAAATGATTGCTAGATCAAAATAAATATAAATACGGTTTTCGGGTTGAAAAGGTGAAAATGATAAAATGATTAAAATGTAATTTAATTGTGATTTATCAGTATTTTTTTACTTTAATAATTAAGTTCAGAATGAATTTAAATCATGTATAAATCAATGATAAATAATTTTTATGAAAATAAAATAATATAAAAGTTGAGGTCGAAGCCTCAATTGATTCTGAAAGAGGGGTTACAATACAAAGAAAATCAGATAATATACAGTATAGAGATATACCCACCATAGATTAAAAATAGTGACCTTGACGATTCCCAACACCTGTTACACCTGGGACAACAATAAAACTACAATATAAAATAAAATAAGTTCCGGTTCTAAATTTCGGTAACATCTCGTTGTCGTTGATCTGCTTTATACGGCTCATATTCTTCTACGTTGACGACGTCTCGGCCCTTCATTTTTGAGCTGGGCATCCGAGACCGTTGATTTTGGATCTCTTTTTATCTTTTCCGGGACGTTCGACTAATCGAAGATTCAATCCCAACCGTTGATTTTTCGATTCAATCTCGATCTAGGCGTCATCCCACGCAGATCGTTAGGGTTTCGAGCAACATGAAGCAGAACAGCGGGAAACTCACGTCGCCATTCTCACCCGGTTACACTAACTGTTCGCTGAGAGGGCGAAACCACACCCGACCCCCTCCAATCGTCCTGCCATCTTCTCCCCTTCCTTCGTTATTCGACCATTCTCTCCCCGCCTCTGATTTTTGCGTGGTTTTCATTCTACCGGCGAACAATTATCCACGTTATCTTCCAGAACCTTCAACACTTGCAGGAAAACGACAGCTTTGATGTGTCTCCTACCACGCCGCTGGGTTTTCTTTGATTTGGTGCGGAGTTGCTGCATTCCTCACGTTACGCTATTCAAGGCGCATATTCCCTTTCGGGATGTCTCATTGACTGCTGCTGTATAAGCTCTGTACGTATCTCTTCTGCCCTCCGTATAATTTTTTTATTTTTTGCCTTGATCATACATTTTATTGTCACATGATTCTATCATATTTGAGCCGATACAAAGAGCTTAAATTGACTCGTGTTGAGTTAGTTTTGATAAAATTAATAAGCTACAAGCCTTTCCTTTTTTTCGGTTCTCCCCGGAGCTAATCATACTTACACATGACCATTACGCTGAGGTTTGGTGGAACCTTATTTCACGTTTATGTCAACCCACCACATATCTGGGTCGGGCCCTCAAAAGACTTGCCTTCAGCTATGTAAATTTTCCCGGGGGTTTTATTCTCATGGCAGCTGCTTCTAGTCGGCACTTCATTATATGCTTTTTTATAGGTGTAATCTATTTATCCTGCGCCAATTTCTATGGCAGTTTCTTGCTTTTTATAGTTGTTTTCTTCCATCTTTTGTTTGTAGAACCCAGTGCCCTGTAATGGATAATGACCGCTGATTGATAACCAGCCTAAGTGCAGGTGTTTGTTCTGACTCGTGTAGTTATTTGCTATCAAGCAGAATGCCGTTCAAATGTCATGGAACCTGCAATTCCATTGATATTAGTTTGATGTTGTCAGGGCTGGCCGAAGGGCAATCCCAGCAATCCCTTGGGCTCGGGCAACCAATGGGCAGGGGCAACTTGGCTTGTCCCTCCCTCCCTCCCTCCCTCCCTCCCTCACAGCTCTTTCATTCCCATGGCACCCTTAGCAGCACACCTCCCATGTTAGCTTGCTTCATGTTTCTACTTCTGCGATTTTGATGGGATGGCTTATTATTAGTATATCCACAATGAATGATTTGGGTTATGAATTTTTTGAACACATTATTGACTAGATTTTGCCTTGCTCTTTTTTCATTTGGGTCCCGTCAAATGGCGCTTTAGGCATGCGTCCAGAACAACCTAATTTCATGCACATTACCCCAACTTCTTTCCTCATCCATTAGACTCAAGTTTTTAACGAAGAATATAATTTGGGCCAACAAAGATGACTTAAGAGGGAACAGTCGATATCGTTGTATGTAAAATAAGCTTTTTAGTGGGTTTTCTGTCCATAATTATCTCTCTGTAATTTTTATTTGTGCATTTCCTCCCCATGAAATACTTTCCAGATCCATCAGCCCGAGGCAGAAGAGGAATCTTCTGTCAGAAAACTGTTGTTAGTTTTTGATGAGAATGATGCAATTGCCCCACATGATTTTGTTGACCGGACTACAGAGATCTTTTTGGTCTTCTTGGAATCAACAATATTAGCTATCAACTTTTCTGTAACCCCTCTCGCCTCAACATTAATTTCATGGTCTCCAAAGATCCATACTCGCCAGAGTAGCATAATATTTGCTGGGTATCCACAATACCATGATCTGGCGAGGTAGCATGCACGCTGATAATCCTCCTCCGGGCCTTGCTAAAAATATTGAACAGTCTTATAGCCCATGTTTTGTTTTCTTAGAACTTTCTCCTTCAAATTTGCTGTGATTTAGAATCGGAACCATGAAGTCATATTGATATGTCTTCATGTGTAGTAAAGGCATGACTTGTGCAGGGAATACTAATCAGCACTGTTGTATTTGTTATTGTTTCTGTAGGTTGTGATGCTCTTGGACATTTTCTTGCAGTGGTTAATTTCTTTTGTGTGTGTGGATGGATACATGCCCAGCTATTCTCAAGGAGCTTATATCTGGATGTTTTATTGGGAAATATTATTTTTATTTGATTGCATGTCACTGTTAAGCTTCTTAAATTTTTTATACGACTGACTTTCCAGATTCAGAAGTCAATGGGCAAAAAGGTTAAAAAGACAGCTCAAAGATTGCGGAAGGAGAAGCAAGTTGTGTCCCCTTCCTTGAATAATGTATCTCAGCAATGCAATGGAAGTGCGGAAATTGTTGAGGATGAAGCTTCAGTAGAAAAGCGGAGAGCCTCATGTACTCACATTGATAATGGAATAGATTTTAATAAAGTTTCTGAAAAACTTGGATCCTCAGCACCTATCAAGTGTGAAGATTGCAGTGAGAATGTTACTAACAGAAAGGGGAGTAAGGGGAAGGGTAAGCAAGGGAAGAAGAAGGCGAATTCAAGATCAGCGAGCAAAGCCGTTTGGATTTGCTTGCAATGTGGAGGCTTTTCCTGTGGCGGGGTTGGCTTTCCTACAACCAATAATAGTCATGCGGTTCGGCATGCATATTTAAAGCACCATCCTTTGGCGATTCAATTTGAAAACCCTAACCTTCACTGGTGTTTCCGTTGTAACATGCTTATTCCAGTCGTGAAAGGAGAAAAGGACAGTGAGCACAAGGATGTGTTTTCAGAGGTCAGTGTGCTCATAAGGAAGCGGTCAGTGGCAAAGGCATCAATGGATGTTGAGGGTGTCTGGTTTGGAAGTGGAAACACTGCAAATGAACAAAAATCAGATAAGACCACATCCACTGGTTTAGATGGAAGTAGTGTTTATAGGGTCAGAGGTTTGGCTAATCTTGGAAATACCTGCTTCTTCAATTCAGTCATGCAGAATCTTCTGACTTTGGATAGTTTGCGAGCTCATTTCTCAAAACTGGATGGATCAGTTGGGCCTTTAAGTGTTTCTTTGAAGAAGCTTTTTGCTGAAACAACACCTGAAGTAAGATCAAAAAATATGATAAACCCTAGATCTGTTTTTGGGTGTGTCTGTGCAAACTCCCCCCAGTTCAGGGGTTACCAGCAGCATGATAGTCATGAGTTACTTCGCTGCATACTTGATGGGTTGGGTGCAGAAGAGTTATCCATGAAAAAACTGATTAAATCTTCCCAAACTGAAGGAAATTATCCAAAGGAGGACAGGACATTCGTAGATAATCTTTTTGGAGGCAAAATCTCCAGTACTGTTTGTTGCCTGGAATGCAGACACTCATCAACTGTGTTTGAACCGTTTTTAGATCTTTCACTCCCAGTTCCCACTAAGAGTCCTGTTTCTAGAAAGGCACAATCTGTTTCACGAGCCAAGAAAACAAAGCTGCCTTCCAAGAAAAGTGGGAAAATTCATGCAAAATTCAACGAAGGCACAGATTCACTTCCAAGCCCGACAGTTTCAAGGTCATCAGCCAGCCGTGAATCCTCTCTCCAAGCACAGTCCAGTGATACCAGTTCAGTTAATATTGTGGCTTGTTCTGGTGATTCACAGAATATATTAGCTGTTGATGATAAGAAAGTTTCAAAAGGTCAAACAGGAGCATTATTTGGTGATTCATGGTGGCTGGATTATCTTGAACCTGAACCCCTTGCAGGTGATCATCATTCAGCATGCCAAAATGGTTCTGATTTAGTAAATCAAAGTTTCAAAAACAATGATGCTGTTGATTGCAATTTATTGTCTGTGAGTACACTGGATTCAATTAATCCATCCTGTTCAGGGCAGAATCTAGATCCAGAACCTTTCACCGGGAATCTCTGTAATGATTCTAAGATTATCTTGCTTCCTTATAAAGAAGACATACCTGCAGAGCCAACCAAAGAGGGTGAGGCGTCGTCCTCGGCTGTCAATTTTGAGCATGATTTATTGGAATTTGATGGCTTTGGTGGGTTATTTGATGAGCCTGAGGTTGTTGAGGGGCCTGCTGAGGTATCCTCGTCAAATCTTGATAATTATGCAGCGAATCATGAAGCTGAGAATGGAAGCGAATCTGAATCATACACGGTTGATATTTCAGATACCCCAGTGTCCGTTGAGAGCTGTTTGGCTTATTTTACAAAGCCTGAGATTCTTTCCAATGAGCATGCTTGGCTCTGTTATAATTGTTCAAAGATTGCAAGGGAACGAAAAATGGAATCCTGGAAGAACAAGGCGAAGATTCAGGCTAGAGGTCCTGTTAATGGAGTGAAGAATAGAGGTCATGATAATGGGAATTTCCCAAGTGAGATAGGTGAACAAGCACCAGTGATTCCTGTTCCTCCGCCTTCCAAACATGGAGCTGTTAAAGATGCAGGTTTAGATACAGAGCAATTTTCAAGTTGCCACATTTCTTTCAGTCGATCAAGCTTTAACATTCCAGGCAATGGTGTTTGTACTGTTGATAATCCATGCCGAAGTAATGGGAGTAGGAACAATGAGGGCGATCTAGAGGATTCAGAATCGCCAGCTGAAATGTGTAAAACACATGAAGGTGATGACGGGGAGGTGGATTGTGAAAGTGTGAAAGTTAAGAGGGATGCAACTAAAAGAATCCTCATTAACCAGACACCGCCAATTTTGACCATTCATTTAAAGAGGTTCAGACAAGATGATCATGGTCGGTTGAGCAAATTGAATGGCCACGTTTGCTTTGGTGAAAAACTTGATCTACGACCATACATGGATCTCAGGTTTGTCTAAAAAATCACTTTTCTTTTTTCAAGTTGATTTCATTTTAGGGTGTGTTGGGAGTGTCTTAGGCTATGTTGGTATGGGGAAGTTTTTCTGATACAAATGGAAAAGACATGAGAGAAGGAATGAAAAATTGATTGGCGAGTCAATAGTTTATTTGGCATGTATTGAAAAAGTGTAATGATTAAATATGGTAAATATATAATAGAAAAATATAATATGATTTTTCTTCATAGTTTATGGCGTATTCATGTCAATAATTTATAAAATGAGCGACAATTATATCCACTAAATTTATTTTTAAGGAATGAACGAGCATTTCATCCTAATTTGTTGTCTTCCCTCTTCTGAATGATTGAACAATTCCTCCCTCAACATTGTACCAAATAGAGGCGAGAATTTAGATTCATGGGCCCAGTTTGTGTTGGGTTGGCTGTCCTGTATACCATTTAAGCTCAACCTCCACCCGATTCACTTAATTAAACCGGTTAACTTGACCCAACCCGTTTATTAAGGGGTCAACCTTAATCCGACCCTCTAACCTATTTAACTTTAAATATATAATATAGACAACATCATGACATGTCCAAACATAAACTCAACGACCTAATCAAATTTAATTATCTCCTATAGTCTAGACTAAAAATAATATAATTAATATGGAACACATGTTATCCATGTTGTAATTCGACCCCCTTAAAACCTTTTAAAATATGTGTTATAAACATGTTGAATTATCTAAAATTAAGTTGATATTGTTGAAGCCCGTGGAGGATGATGTTGTATTTGTTGTCAATACTAATTTAAGTGTAACGATTGTTTGTGTTGTTCTTCATGATTAAAGACAAGTGTTTTTTTTGCTGTGGAAGTGCTGTCTACAACATTTAGTTTAAGCTGCTGTGAACAGGTGATGAAGACCGTTTAAGTTGAGAAGATCTCGAAATGAATTGAAGATGTCCTGATTGAGTTTGAGAGAAGTGAAAATGATGGCCAAGTCAGGTGGTGCGCAAGCATTGATTTCAGTTTGCGTATGGATGATTCCTTGGTGAATTTTTGAGGATGGTGAAACGGGTGTCAGACTTTGAGTTGGGTGCGTCGTAAGCATTGTTGTCAAAGGCGCGCGCCTCAGCACGCCTTGGCGCGAGGCGTGGCGAGGCGCATCTGGTGCACCTCGCCCCCGGTGAGGCGGGGCGACCTCACTGAGGCGCGCGCCTCGCGCGCCATCCCTAGAGGCACTACATCAAAAGGCGCACATGGCTATCGAAATCGGGGGGCAAAGTAGGGAAATCGTGGAATGAGAAATTCCCCGAGACTGCAAACGTAAACCATACCTGAGAAATAATAAAGCCTCGAAAATCGAGGGGAACAAAGTAGAGAAAATGTCGGAACAGGGCGGCAGGAATCGAGGGCGAGTCGCGACCAGATTGAAATCAAGGGGCGACGAAAATCGAGGGTGAGTCGTGATCGGGGTGCAGTGAAGCAGTGAGGTGATCGTGGAAATCATGGAAATCGTGGCTATAGGAAATCAGGGGTGTAGTGCAGGCGATTGTGGGGTGCAGTGCAGTGCAGGCGATTGCGGGGTGCAGTGCGGCTATAGGAAATCATAGGGCATTTTATCAAAAGTGAGCTAGTATAGTGTTAAATATAACATAACATTTAATTTGTATTATTTTAATTGGATAATTTTTTTTAATTTAAAATATTCTTGAAAACTGTATTTATTTATTTATCTATGAATGCGCCTTATTTGCGCCTCACGCCGCGCCTCGTGTCGCATCCCCAAGCGGCCTTTGCGCCTTATTGCGCCGCGCGCCTTTGACAACACCGATCGTAAGACTTTTGAGGTGTCCGGCACAGGACTTTAAAACAGGGTGCTCGCATGACTTTGGCATCCAACATCATACTTTGAGGGGAGCCTGCGTATGACTTTGCGCTGTATGATTTTGAGCATATGACTTTGCAGCCGATTTTGTAAGACTTTGAGAGGTGGTGTATGACTTCACCGAGCTGTGTACGACTTTGTCAGCTGTTTCGTATGACTTCTATCCGGTGTCAGACTTTGTATCAGTGTATGACTTTGAGAAGAGGAGTGACCATGCCGAAGAGAGGAAGATGAAGTTGGCCACACTGCAGTAATGATTGCGATCACAGTAAAAGGAGAAGAAGATGCTCACCATGCTGTGGTAATGAGTGTTTTAGGTGAGCTGTTTCATGATGAGGAATTATTTGACTCGTCCGAATCGTTGTGCATGCGAAACGGTGAGAGAATGAAGACCACACCATAGCAGAGACTGTGGTGAGATTATAATTTACCTGTGAGAAACGGCTACTCATTTATGTCGCGTTGCGTGCTGTGTTCAAAGTCATGATGGCCCTCATGGAAGATGAGGTTTGAGATTCAAAATGGTGAGGAGCACACCTTTGTCATTTTTGGGTGATCGTTTTGAGAAGCCCTTGATACTGGAAGTTGTCCAAGCTCCAACACAGGGAGCTCCACGCCATAGCACACATCATGTTGCTGCATGATTCATGCAGACGTGGAATAATTCAATGCTGCGAATTTTGTGGAAAAACAAAGGATTGTGATATTCAAATATCGCGTGTGGGAGAGCACCTGGGTCTTAAGGAGGAATTGAAGAAGGACCTTGACTGGGATTTTAAGAGGATTCAAACGAGTTTGAATGAGTGGAGCCTGCAGAACTATTATGGAAATAATATTCATGAAATATTTTGTGAATATACAGTCTGCAGGTAAAAAGAAAATGGTGTGGATTGAGAAGAACCGATACGCTGCTGTATCGAAGAGAGAGAACTGAGAGCATCAAAAAGAGATTGCTATGTGAAGAAGAGGGAGATGATATATAAGTGGAGCACGCATGGAGGCTCATTCATTTTTCAGCGATCATTCTCCATGAGTTGTTTTGAGAATCTCTTGATGCGAGATTGTAACTGGTTAGGCTAGCCAGTGTAACGATTTCAAGGTTATATCCTTGCTCAGGTTTCTTTTGACAATAAGAAGGGAGGTGTGTGCTTGGGATAATAACCATGACACACCACGGACGTAGTCAGTCTGCAAAAGGGCGAAGCTCATTAACAAACTTGCCGTGTCTGATTATTTTTTGCAGCGGTGAGAAACTTAGGAGATATTCCTCCGAGACGCTGCTCCGAGGCCCAAGGCAGCAAACCGACTTTCTGCACAGCAGAACTACAAAGCAAAACAAATCTTACCCCCTCCCCTAACAGAAAAACTACCCATTTATTAGCCCCACCCACTGCCTAATACACACATTACTAAACTGCCCCTGTCAATTAAAGAAAAATATTCCCTGTACAGCTGCACTTCAGCCTCTATAGTTGTAAGGGTTGGTGTCCTGAGAACCAACTGTTTTGTACTTTGATTACATGCATGTACACTTATTATATATTGTTCATTGTTCTGCATGACTATAATATAATAATGTCCTGAAATATTTGTTGCATTAATAAGGTCATGACAGATCCCCGCTATGATGAGAACCTTGAAATGCTATAACAATATTCTTAAATAAAGTTCTACGGTTGGATGGCATACTATGATAGGACACATAGTATACAGACCGTCATGTGCGAGTACTCGTAAGAAGACGAGACTCTCTCTCATGGAGTTCGCACTTGGTAATCTTCAAGATGGGAGATTATGAGAACAGATCCGCCAGTAGTAATTCCGCATGTCTTGGTGTCATCGGATATTGCTATTTGCGAGCGTGTGTAATGGTCCTTAGACTGGAAGATTATCATTAACTCATGTCATGACACGCGCACTTAGATTTGCTGACGAAAACCGTCACGTAGACAGTTGACGGGAAGTAGAGTATGTTGGGTGCGTCACGAATGACATGTTGTTAATGGATAAGTCGAGGAAGGATTTGTCCCTTCCATATTTATGAAAGTAGATATCTCGGGCCCTTTGATTGAAATAGAACTGTCGCCCAAATTCCATGGCCATGGTGTAACGATGAGTTTATTTCTGGAAGTCAAAGAATGACAGATCAAACATATAGGTTTATGACACTGCCATGAAACCTGCTTGATGAGATATTGAGACAAAGGGATTAAATTACACAGTAAGCGTTCGTATGAGGTGACCATAGTTATTAATGGCACGCGTCATGGCGCGCCATTGCGCCATGGCTAGCGCCAGGGAGTGGTGCGCCGCGCCATGGCTTTGCCATGACCCATTTAAGATGGCTCACTGTGGCGTGCGCCATATTGCGCAATGGCGCGCGCCATGTTGCGCGCCATTGAGCCATTTTGATTTTTTTTTTGTATTTTTTTAACCTGCCAACTCTTACGCCCCGATTGAAAATACCTCTTTTGAGCTCAAACAACGACCTCCCCTTTCGACTCTACGCAACACTCTTCCCGTGAGCGTAGCGACCCAGCCGGTGTTGGACCACATTGACCGCCACGACCAAACCGAGATCCCTCGACCGTCGTGACCCAGTCGACCACGACTTAGCCGAGCTCCCTCAACCACCCCGACTTAGATACACAATGTTGTCCAGAGCAGGCGCACCTTCTGTGCGAATCAATAATTTTTTTTTGTTTTTAATTCAATTTTATTTATGTTGCTCGCCCCTTATTTTTTTTTGAATTACTCCTGTTTTTTTGAGATATATTGTTTTTTACTCCCATCTTGGTTTTTTGAGATATATGGTTTTTAATATATTTTAGGAATTGATATATATGATTTTTTGAGATATATAGTTTTTAATATTTAATTGTAGGTGTGATTGTTGTCTTCATTTGTTTTTTGATGTATGGAATATGAATTATTGACATAAGTCTTTGTTTTTTATATATAAATTGTATAATTTATTATTTGTTATTGTTGATATATGTGTACACCTCTTTTGTGCGCCGCAAGTTAATATTGCGCCGCGCCGTGCGTTTTTGCGCCGGGGGCTCTTGTCGTCGTTGTGCGCCATGCGCCGTAAATAACTATGGAGGTGACACGTCAATGCGGCGTCAACTTCTTTCTCTTGGGTGCCTTGACCCGTTGCTAGACAGTAATCTTGGACTTTAGGCAAGCCCACCTAATGCCAATGAGAAAGAGGCTTAGATGGTCACACATTAAGTGTATCGAAGTATCTCAAGTAGAATAAAGATTATTCCCGTACGTGGTTTAATAATTATTCAAGGAAGTCTAAATCGTTTTAATGTTGGAGGAAGAATAAAATGAAAACAAGTACATGCCATGTATTAATGATTACACGCCGTGTAGTTTTTATTTTGAAAACAGGTACACGCCGTGTATTAATGATTACACGTCGTGTAGTTTTTATTTTGGAAAGGAAATGTAAAACAAGTACATGTCGTGTATTAATGATTACACGCCGTGTATTAATGATTACACGCCGTGTAGTTTTATGAAAAACAAGTACACGCCGTGTATTAATAAATACACGCCGTGTAGTTTTTCCAGTCGAGATTTTGATGATATAATATTGTTTTATTAAATGATATTTATTATAATCAGCGTGAGCGCATGTCAAAGAATTAATAATTCGACATGGGGGTTTTCAATAAGAGTTAATGAAATAAATAAAACGCGTAACGCGTTTATTTATTGTCATAACTCTGTGGCGGTGGCTTCGACGACATTGCTCCTCCATTTGCTAGAAGGTTTCCTCCAAACCTGGTAAAGACCTCCTCAACTCGCTTCAAACTTTGCCTAGGGTCGTCTTCAGGCCTGAATATGTTTGCAATATGTTGGAATAGCTGACTGCCCACCTCATCTATGCCAAACATAGCATGCCTGATTGCATCAGCGCCCTCAGTGTCGCCTCCCTTCATTGCCCGGACAACCCTACGCATGGCTTCAGCAGTGATAATGTTTCATAGAATCAGACGTCCTGTATCGAACCTGAAAATCTTCTTGAGCCTGCATTGGTATTACTTCATTTGATCGCTTTTGCTCCCCCTACAACAACTCCACTTTGAATACACACTCCACCATTCTTTACACAAGCTATACGCGAACCGTTCCCCAAAAGTGTCCCGAGGAACGATTTTGTGTGCCTCAACTGAAAGTGTGTCCTCTTTCACTTCAACGTGTTCTTCAAGACCGGATCTAGGTTCAGAATTTTCCTCAACTAGCTGTACTGGTACAGAATCAAACTGCTCCTTCACCAGCTGCTCCTTCACCAGCTGCTCCGTCGACTCGACTCCCTGCCCCTCCGTCTAATGCCCAACGAGTTGCGCCACTGCTGCCTTCATCTCCTGCAACATGTTCTCCAGTCGTTGCAGTCCCGCCTCCTGATGCTAAAAACCAGACTTCAACTCCGAGACTGTTATTTCAACTGCTGTGATTCTACTATCCATGTGTGTAGGCAAAAAAATGCAATGTCACCTTCTAGTTTTCTCCCGATCAAGTACTGCGATATCTTCTTTCGATTCCTTTCGATCAAGAACCTCCTTCTTGACCCTCTCTAATTTTCCTATCCACAACCGCAACTCCCTCCCTCAAGAATCTCTCAATGAGAGCAATTGATAGGGTGCGAAACAGAAGAGAAAAAACATAAAGTTTCTATAGGAAAATCAATTACTAAGTACAAGAATAACAGAAGGTAAGAAGAAGAAGAAAAAGGTAAGGGAAGAAGATATTCCTCCAAGACGCTGCACCGAGGCCAAAGGCTGACTTTCTGCATAGCAGAACTACAAAGAAAAACAAATCGTACCCCCTCCCATAACAGCAGTACTACCCATTTATTAGCCCCACCCACCGCTTAACAAACTTGCCAGCTAATCCCTTACACACATTACTAAACTGTCCCTGACATTTGGTATCAGAGATCCTAACAATTGGTATCTGATCAAGGTTAACTCTGGTGTTTCTCTAAAGTGTTAAGAATGGATCCACACAATTCCGTTAACGTAAAAAGCATCCCAACGTTTGATGGAAAAGGGTTTCACCCTTGGTAAGAGAGAATGAGAGAGGTGTGTTGAACAGGCACGAGAGTTCAAAAGGGGTTTGAGAAATTTGGGACGCCGATTCACTCGCCTCTCAATGTCCTTGATCCATTGAGAGATCCTAACAATTGGCATCAGATCAAAGTTAACTCTTTGGTGTTTCTCTAAAGTGTTAAGAATGAATTCACACAATTTAGTTAACAACAAAGGCATCCCAACGTTTGATGGAAAAGGGTTTCACTTTTGGGAAGAGAGAATGATACCTTATACTCTTTCTTTGGGACTCGATGTTCTTGATTCCGTTAATATGGATTCACTATGCCAATAACAAAAGAAACATTGAAAATGATAAAAAGGCTAGAAATGCATTATTGTCTTCTTTATCTGAAGAGCTGACAAAGGTTATGAACTGCAGAACTGCTAATGCTATTTGGAACAAGCTTCACAACATTTATGAAGGGAATAAAAAAGTTAAAGAAGCAGAACTTCAAATTAGTCGACAATAGTTTGAAGACATTAGAATGCTGGTGAATGAAACAATTGATGAGTTTTTTACCGGGGTAAATTTGATTGTCAACACTATTAGAGGATTTGGAGAAACCTGTGAATACTCTATTTGTGGTAAAAAAATTGAAAGAATCGTACCGGATAAATTTGATGCGAAGATCTCAGCTCTAGTGGATAGAAATATTGATGACTTCCCATTGATTAACTCCACAACACTCTCATTAACTATGAAATGAGAAGAGGAGCTGCACTTAAAAGCAAAGGCACGTAGGAAAAGGAAATTACTTTTAATGCTTTTAAAGGTATGAAGATCGAAGAGAAACGGGACTGCTTAGATGAAGAAAACATGAAAGATTATGGCGAAACTCTTTCTCTCATGTCAAGAAATTTCACAAGAGGAAAATGCAAGTATAGGTAAACTTTTGTTCAAATGTTTTAATTGTGGGAAGGTTGTGTTTAGTGGCTCCTTCAACCGCTTTATGTTTTGATAATTACAAAGTCTTATACGTTTTATTTCCTTTTAAAGTATTAATATTTTGAATTGTGCATTAATTAAAATATGCTTGATCTTGATCATATCATTTTATTCTTTGCTTAAATTATCTTTAGATTTAATGTTTTGATTGTTCATAACATGTTCTGCAAGTTTTATTTTGAGTTCCTACTCTAAATAAGTCATTTGAGACCTTAAAATCATTTATACATGTTTTGTACTATTCCCATACAGCAAAATCACTGTACACCACGTAGCCAAATCCTAATCCATGTAGTTGATTTGTGAACCATGTAACCGATTTTCCAGAATCAGTTACCTTATGTATTCTGACCATATTTTGAGCTACAAAACTCCAAATTGAGTGATTCTTTTTTTGTTGGAAATGTAAGAAGATTATCTACATTTCATTAGAAGACGTCAGTTGTTGAATCGATCTCTATCATGTCTTAAATTAGGTTTGAAGTCACTGCATATTTTCTGATAGGTTTGGGCTGCGTAAGAGGCTGCAGGCTGCGTAAGTGGTGTATTGTGCAGGATGTTGTGAGCCACTAGTAGTGGGGCGGGAGATTTTACATAAGGGTAGTATTGTCTTCTTACTTTAGTGTTGTGTTGGGGGGGAGGTAATAAATGTGGGTTGGGGTAGTTGGTTGAGGGATATCTTGAAATATTCTTTTGTTTGGCTTTCCTGTACAGCAGGATTGTGGAGACACCCTTTGACGTTGGCTTTGGGACACTTCTCGGAGAGTTCTTGTCCCTTTCTTCATTCTTCTTCATTCTTCTTTTTGTTTACCTAGGTTTTCTGCTCTAAGTACTTTGATGATAATAGAAAACTACCGATTTATCTTTGTTTGCATCTACGATCCTATCCATTTTGTGTTTTCATTGAGAGCTGAGTCTGCTGGAAATTTCGTATGTTAATGCCGCCAAAAATGGAAACCAGAGTTTCTGCAATTGAGTTTGTATTGGATCGTCTGTTGCAGTCCTAACAACGGCTAGAGTTGAAATTAGAAGAAGCGCTACTGTCAAAAGAGCAACAACGAGACGAGGCAGATCACATGAAGGAGTTGCAGACGCCTTTAGATGCTCTTACGAAACAGGCGCACGAGCAAATGCAGCAGTTCACGGAGATTTCTATCCGGCAGGCTGAACCGGAACTGAAGAGGCAAGTTACAGATGAGCTGAAAAGTTCAAAGACGAGTCATCTCACGTAGGAGCAATAAGTATGAAGTTTGTTGTAGTAGGAGCAATAAGTATGAAATTTGTTGTAGTAGGAGCAGATGAGGAACAATGTGATAGAACCCGATGAACCAACTGCTATATTTATGAAGCAGAACAGAGAATTACAGCAAGGTATAGAAGAAGAGGAAGTACACCTCGAGAGAGCATAAGCTCCTCGCCCAAGCCTGCAGGCCACTGCCCAAGCCAGATGGCCGAAACTCCCAACTATTTTCTTCCTTCCTTTCCCTTCTCACCCCACGTACTGCTTATATAGTTATTCTCTAGCCCCACAAGTGGGGTCTAGAACCTTCCCCATAACAACTTAACAAACTCACCCCCAAAAGACCATTCTACCCCTTATTAGAATATTCTTTCCTCCAGCTGGACAACTGGTCTCTATCACTGCCACCGTCCCGAAAAACCACCTTGTCCTCAAGGTGGTGGATTATGTAGGTACTCCAAGCAATCTTCCATATTCGGCGTCCTACTCTGGTGAGTTGGGTCGGAACAAGCAATATCGTCGACTGAGGACCAATCGGCTGTTGTCCCATATAAGGCGCCCGTGCCCCAGGTGCACACCAAGCAATCTCTCAGATGGATCTTCCAGCACTGTAGACCCTTCGTGTGTGATGCGACTCGAGCATAGCTACTTTCCAGGCAATTTCCCATATAGTTATTCCCGGATGATGAGCAGCTAACAGAAGGTCTGTCAACGGTTTGTGATGTTGCTCCTTCCGGTGAGAAGGTTCGTGAGTCGCCATGTTCCTCCAGCAGCTTTCAATAGTCCCCACCAAAATCACCAGATTATCAGTGTGGTCGAGCAAATGTGTTGCCACCCTCATGGCGCATCCCTTCACGGCCAACTCATCCCCCTGGAGTGACTGCGCCTCCCGATGGCATAGTTCCCCAACTGTCAGATGTCCCGCTCCACAGGCGGACGAAAATACCACCGTCGATGCCGGTTTGAACAGAGCCGCCCCGTCACGCCCTTGTGCTGCAATTGCATCAAGCACTGTGGAATGCACCGCAAGCAATGCGGACACTTGAGCAGGCAGTTGCTCATGCTCCTCTGTTGTGTCAAATCCCAAAGTTGACGAAGCTTGCTCCAAAGTTGGTGGTGTCTGGTCTCAGAGTCCTGTTTGTTGGACTCCGATAAGCGGCCAATCTGATGTGGTTATGATATTTGGTGGTTGTACGTCACTAATGGTATCTGCCAGCTCCGCGAAAGGATTCCGAAAATCTGTCTCATGAAAGCGCTCCATTAATTTGTCTTTGAACATGGACCATGATGCATCTGGGTAGACTTCCAACACCACGTTACACCAGTAAGTCGCGACTCCTGCCATAGCTACCCGAGCAAGGAGAATCTTTGATTCCTCCGGAATCCGGTGGATAGAGAAAAACCATTCTGCTCGTGTGATCCAGCCCCTAGGATCCCTCCCATCGAACACCAGTAGCTTCTCCGGGACGATTTCCAACTGCTTGTCATCCAAAAACGGTTGCTTCCCCGAGCGACAGATGGTTGCAGTGAAATAATTACGGAATGCCGCCTGCTCTAGCGCTTCTTGCTCCCAGCAGTGTTGGCGTTGCCTGATGGAGTCAACCATCGTGGCTATCACCCCAACCGATGAAGTCAAGTTTGCCAACACAGCTTCCACCTGTCCCATACGTTGTTCGGTGATGTCCAAACGCGCCTCTAGCTGAAGTGTTTGCCCTCCTTCAAAAGAAAATCCAGTGGCCTTCCCCTCCTGTGGAAACATCATGTGTTGCGCCTCCTGCTTTAAAAACTGGGCGCAACGCGCCTCCTCTGTTCTTTTTTTTTCTTTTTTTCTTCCTGCTTTTCCCTCCCGAGGCAGAAACGCGGGCCGCTCCCTTTTCGTTTCGTGTTTTTTTTTTGTTGCTTTGAGGCTATGCTACTGTACTTGAACGGAAAAAAAAATTTGTAGTCCGCCTTCTCCCGCGAATTAACGATAAACGCGCCCCTCCGTGTATGCCTGTGCATGACGCCTTGCGTCGCAAATTGCTAGCCCGATCCGCTGCAGGTTGATAACCGCGGGCGGTTCGTCGGGCTCCGTCGAACGAAAAGACCAGGCCGAGCGCGACGCAAAACGAAGCATACGAAGGCCAGAGCTGCTTCGAGCCGTGCGTGTCACCTCCAAATGAAGTAGGCGGAGCGCGACTCGTCTCGGTGTCGCGTCTGGTAATGAGCGGGGTCGGGAGAGTTTCGTGCACCGACGTCTACAACGAGCGAAGTCGCGACGACGCGCGACGTGGCTGAACACGCAGAGAAATGAGAGTATTTGTTCCTGCTGCGTTACCTCAGAGCAGAAACGGGCCGCGCACTGGTGATCTGCTGGACTGGCGATGAAGAACAAAATGGATTCTGCGGAAGGGGATCAGATCGTCGTCCTTGTGTGCGCAGCCAAGCAAACCGACGGTGTGCGGAACCGAACGGTGCACGCCAGCAGTGAATGGAAGCGTCGCCAGTTGTGTGGGACTTCCTGGTGTGCGCGGCCTACAAATGAAGGCCGAGCGATGGGCGTACGTTTCTCCACTGTGCTCCCCTCCACTTGAAGAAGTGCTATGCAGCAATGGAGCAGCGGCAGATGGGACCAATTGATAGAACCCGATGAACCAACTGCTATATTTATGAAGCAGAACAGAGAATTACAGCAAGGTATAGAAGAAGAAGAAGTACACCTCGAGAGAGCAGAAGCTCCTCGCCCAAGCCTGCAGGCCGCTACCCAAGCCAGATGGCCGAAACTCCCAACTATTTTCTTCCTTCCTTTCCCTTCTCACCCCTCGTACTACTTATATAGTTATTCTCCAGCCCCACAAGTGGGGTCTAAAACCTCCGCCCTAACAACTTAACAAACTCACCCCCAAAAGACCATTCTACCCCTTATTAGAATATTCTTTCCTCCAGCTGGACAACTAGTCTCTATCAAATAACCAGACGACTTTTGTATGGGAAGTCACAACCCAATTACAACCCATACTTTAGATGTCTGACTTTTGTATGGGGAGTCGCAACCAAATTACAATCCTGACTTTAGATACCGGGAGTGACAACTCGAACGATCCTAACTTTAGAATCCTGACTTTTGTATGTGAAAGCATAAATAGAGTGAAAACACGTGGGAGATGGGAAAAAGTGTTACAGACTCAAGCAACAAGAACAAAATAGATAGAAGGAGAATAAAACACATGTACTAGTTCTTCAATGTTTGATCAGCATGTCTAGTCAAGGCAGTAAAAGTCGAAGACATTTGCGTTCAGCCCTTGAGAGATCGTCCAACGGTAATGAGAAATGTTCAGCACATGCAGAATGTACACACTTTACTCTTCGCACTGTATCACTTGTAAATATGAAAACTCTCGTCGAAGATGTGTCGTAACAGAATTCTTTCATTTGTGCACTTTTGTACAACAGGAAAGCTCGATGCCCTTTTAAAACAAATAAACTTAACACAGCTGAGCAGTAGATAGACAATTTAAAATTCAAACAAAATAATACTGGATTATCGGAGAGGGAGAGGGAGATATTACTGTTGCATAATAATTGCTCAATTCACAATTGAAATTTAAAACAATAAAGACTTATTCGAACCAATTTAAAATCATCCGTTAAATACTTGAAACAGACTCCAGATTAATAGGTCAATGAAAGATTCCCCCAACCCACATTTATTACCTCCCAACTACCCTGCCAACACAGCACTAAAGTAAGAAGACAATATTGCCCTTATTTAAACTTGATAATGCTATTCCTTCCAGAAGCAAACTAATTTCTTGGGCTACAAAAATAACCTGTCCAAGGCGAACTAAGAGACTAAATGATGGATAATAAAGGTCTTCATTTGGAACTTGGTCTCCGCTTATTAGTCCATCAGAGAATTTCTAGACCGAATTGCAAAAACTGAGTGAGTTGGCTATTGCTCCAATAAAAAATGTCATGGAAGTTCAAGGTTCGCTATCATATCAAGTTGTACCACAAAAGAAGAAGTCTCACGCCAATGGACAGCATGCTTTCAAGCTGCATGGCACTAATCTGTTTTGCAAGTGATATATGTTCTTGTGGTCAGAAGATTGACCGGCTCCCCAGGCCCTCACCACGAGCATGTTGCTTCCTTGCTAAAATGAAGGCAAAATGAGCAGAGAACTTTCCAACAGTTGTAATAAGAAGGCTTGAGCACTCAGCATCAAAAATCCTACTTCTGAACCATAGATGCTTCCTTGATGTACAATCATACAACTGTCTATGCATCGAGAACCTACCCTCGGAGCTGATAACCATGTGTTCATCATCTTTACCATATAGCTCAATCCCATGTTACCATCTACACTACTAAATGAAGCATGTTTAGCATGAATTTCAATACCACCATGGCTTCCAACTAATGAACCAAGAACCATCTTTTGACAAAGCGAAATCCAAAGTGATGGACAAAAAGGAGATGTTGCATAATGCAATGTCATAATTATAGCTCGCATCAAACTCCCAAACTCAAACTTAGTTTCTTCATCCAGCATATTAAACAAATCATCCTTCACAACTAACGAGGGTAAAATTCCAAAAGTTTTACTCCTGCATGAACCAGTTATTTTTGCCTCCAGACTAACCAAGAAGCTTGAGTTTTCCAGCTCCTTGTTACTAAGTCCAAGTCCAGCTCATCTTCATAATTTCAAAACAATATGTCGAGCCAGCATCACACGACCAACACCATACTGGCCACAATTTATCTTTAATATCAAAGGAGCTAGTAGTGAACTAGGAGAAAACACTACAAATTCCTCCAAGTCAACAGGTATGAATGGAGGACACGTGCCATTATGTCCCATACGAATCCAAAAATTCCAAGCAGAAAGGATTTTCCATGGGTAGCTGCATTGTCGTACAAACCAACCAGGAATGGTTTCCTTGACTTTGGACTAGATCTGAGAGGAAGCACTGCCATGTTCAAAAAACATTTGATCTGCGTGTTTTACGCCGACCCCACAGGCAAGCCGTACAACCTTGGTAACCTGTCTGCATTGGAGCTCTTGCTGTCACCTTTGTCCACCGTCACTCCAGTCAGAAGCGACGAGCAGGTTTTGGTGGCATTGCCTCCTCACCAAGTTCCAATGCATGTACAACAACACTGCAAGATCGGTCTCCTGGACTTCCTCTATTAGCACTGCAAACATCACTCCCTGCCTTCGCCTCACTTTGTTTTCCGCGATTTAGACTCGTTACCACCACATGAAGAAATTTTGAAGAATCAACCACGTTTGAACGTTGTGGACTGGTCTCGATGTGCATGAATCTTGGAAAACTAAGAGCAGATTGTCGAACATAAAAAATGGCAAAATCTCTTGTATGTTCCCACTCGTCTTATCGCATTTCATGTGGGGGTTTCAAAAAAGAACATCATTCCAAAAAAACATGAATCCCTTCTGAGTAAGCTTGGTTATTGGGCTTGAAAATCATGAGAAGTTTATCAAAAATCGATGATAGTATCCAACCTGGCCTATTGGAGGCGGGCTTGGGGTAGTCATGGTACGAGCCCCTCTGGGACGGTTCGTGACATGTAAGTTGGTACCATGGTGTGAGGATCCCAGCATCGACGGGGAGGTGGGGTGACCGCATCGTCAGAGGAGAATCATCCCAAGGTGGGTGGCCGCGTCAAAGGAGTAAAACGGCAGGAGTTTGGGTGGAAGCGCCATCATCCTCATCTATGCTCAAATCAGATGATGACCCCCCACCTTTAAGGCTTTCTCCCAAGGCTATACGTTCCAGATCCTGATACTGCATTTTTGTGATCCGACTCAAAAGTGTGGACTCCACTGAAACTGATACAAGATAGAAGGAAGTGGACGACCAAAATACTTAGCGAGTACCAGTGGTGGAGCTTGCTCGGGCCGCAACTTTTTTCACGACAGCTGCTTGCTCTCCTCAGGCCGAACTGCGATTGAACCATACGTCGCTGCCACCTTCCATAAGTATTCTCCTCGCCGTTCATCCTGCCACTTGTCCTCTTGTGCACACGTCTTCTGTCCTTGAACACATTGTGATAGAGACCAGCTGTCCAGCTGGAGGAAAGAATATTCTAATAAGGGGTAAAATGGTCTTTTGGGGGTGAGTTTGTTAAGTTGTTAGGGGAAAGGTTCTAGACCCCACTTGTGGGGCTGGAGAATAACTATATAAGCAGTACGTGGGGTGAGAAGGGAAAGCAAGGAAGAAAATAGTTGGGAGTTTCGGCCATCTGGCTTGGGTAGCGGCCTGCAGGCTTGGGCGAGGAGCTTCTGCTCTCTCGAGGTGTACTTATTCTTCTTCTATACCTCGCTGTAATTCTCTATCACTATTCTTCCATGAGAAAAATTAGTTTGTAATTGGGTTATGATTCCCTTTCAAAAATCAGGTTATTGCACAACGTATCTCTTGCCGAGTAGAGAGGTATAAGAGTAGATTAGGTGTAACATTCCAGGTATTTATAGAATAATACATTTTTATATCTATTAATATTTTTGAATTTAATATTAACTAGTATTCTCCCCTGTGCAATTGCACGAGATTAAAATGTTGACTACTATCTGAATTAGTAGCATGGTTAGAAGTACATTCATTGATTTAAAACCAATGGGTATCCAACATGAAAAAACATCACGATCTGAAGAAGTGTATCATACCCAATTAACCATCATCTAACTTAGAGAAAAGTATCACATATATTCACATGAAAAGCATCACATATGTTCACATGAAATTTCATGTTGCTACCCTTCCCTAACCAAATGTGAATTCAACCGAACAACCTGAAATGTATGTAGTGTTATTATTATGATAATTGTTGATGACAATGAGTTTAAAGATCTAGAGAAAAGCATTTGAAAGAAGATAAATTCATAAAAAATTGCAAACACATCGATCAGTGTCAAAATGATCCCCTTAAAAGTTAATTGTAGCCTTGATGCTGTAGTTTTTTTAATACTCCTACACATTTTGATACCTTTATATCAAAGGATATATGTAATCCGCAATATATATAATCAAAAATAATATATACATGGACAAAACTAAAATATAACCACTAAAACATCAATAAAAATAACTGAAAGGACATGTTAAGAACAATATATATATATATTTAATATAGCTTGTGTGTGAAAATAAGATTATGAAGTGTCATAATAGAAATGAAACAGTTCAAACATGTTCAAAAAGTTCAAAGCACCTTCCAACTCTTCTTTGTCCGCATTTACAGAGAGTGATTTGGCATATGCAAAGAACCCAATCATCAATTGACATGACATGCTATTTGAACCAACTGCAAATCAAATACAAATATATTACAAGTATTAGGTTTCAGAAAAATGACTATCAAGACAAACAGTGCTTTGTTGAACTGGGTGTGAAAATAAGAAACTTTGATTTTAGGGTTTTAGTTAAAAGAAACATAAAAATCATACACATGCCATAATAAAAACGAAAGAATACCAGACCATGGCTGTGAATTATGATAAACAACTTCCCCAACTTCAATGCCGCTCTCTTCCCATGATTCTCTCGTCACTTCCTCCGCCAAGCTTTCTCCTCGCTAAAATGTGAGAAACATATTCAGATCAAGAGACATCTACAATGACACGGTGCAAAAAAGAATATAATAAACATTAATCAATTACACAATATTGCTATCCCACACGTACTCAAGTCAAGTCGAGTCAATGCAGTATACTAGGGTTTGAACTCAATTAGTGATTTTCAAGCATGAACTCAACTCAACTTTAAAATCAAGCTATTTCAGTTTGCTCAATTAAGCTTGATTCTAGAAGTAATAGAAGGGGAAAAAAACAATAAAACAATATATAAATATATATTTATATATGAAGGAGCCACCATATATACATATGATGGAGAGCTATGCCACCCCAAAAGGGTCCCACCCAGCTCGAGCCTCGAGTAGAAATTGATAACATGACAGGATAACACGACCAGAAAATGACACAAAATTAGCGGGCTTGGGTTTGAATTTCCCACACGATTAATAAACAGGCCGTGTTCATGTTAAGACGATTAATAATCATGTCGTTCGTGTTTAGGTTGATTTGGCCAAGCCTAATTTGACACGAAATGACGTATTTAATGAAGCATGCCATAAACTGAACCATTTAATTAAACGTGCCGTATTCACAAGTTTCGAAATTTGACCCATTTAACTCGTTGAATTTTTGCATATTCGTGTTAATCATGTTGGTCTGAGTCATTGTGTCATATTATTTAAAACGAAACAGTTCACTAATAATAATAAATGAGTCTTGTCGTGTTACTTGTGTAGTAAACATGTCATCTTCGTGATTGGATCTTCCGACACATTAAATAAACAGGCTGTGTCCGTTTCGAATATATTTGTGTACGTGTCAGCGAATGACGCGACTCAAACATGACCCACCAACATGAATTGCCACCCCTTGCTTGAACTCAATTAAGCTGAACCGGACAAGAGAAACACGAGGGGTAAATTCTTTTCTTACAAAGCTCATTTGGGCATTGTCTTCTTTTCCCAGCTTCCATGGAGATAGTTTTCTCACCACAATTTCCACAAAAGTGTGATGAAGCGTGCCATTCTAACAAAAGCCCTTGCCTGGTATTAGTTCAAAAACAAAAAATATAACGAACAAAAAGTTTAATTTTTGCTGTGCCACTGCGCATCTGCACATCGTTGTTACAGTAAAAATGCATGAAAATAAATGAAACAGTTCAAACACGTTCAAAAAGTTTAAAGCACCTTCCAACTTTTCTTTGTCCACATTTACAGAGAGCGATTTGGCACATGCAAAGAACCCAATCATCAATTGGCATGACATTCTATCCGGACCAACTGCAAATCAAATACAAATATATTACAAGTATTAGTTTTTTTAATACTCGCGCATTTTGATACCTTTATAGAAAAGGATATATGTAGTATGCAATATATACAATCAAAACTAATATATACATGAACATAAGTGAAATAAAACCACTAAAACATCAATAAAAATAAATGAAAGGACATATTAAGATCAATATATATATATATATATATATATATCTATATGTAATATAGCTCGTGTGTTAAAATAAGATTATGAAGCATCTTGAAAGAAAGAGTAACAAATGAGGTGGTTGTGAACTGTTCAAATTTTTACCCCGTAATGTGTCCATTGAGAGGGATCGTGTGTTAAAATTAGAATATCAAGCTTCAAACCAGCACATTTACAGTCATGTATAATAGAATAAATTACTGTTAAAATAATACCAAATATTAGTAAGAAATATGAAGAGATACATTTTAGTTCCTAGTACATTTAACTTACAAAGAATATACAAACCTGAATATTGACAAACCTGTACATTTGAAGTAATTACTGTTAAAACCTACAAATTTACAGAATTGATACATATAAGTTACAGAAAAAATTGAAACTTGCACATTTACAGTCATGTATATTAGAACAAATTACTGTTAAAAAAATACCAAATGTTAGTGAAAAAAAGAACAAATATATTTTAGTTCCTGGTACATATAAGTTACCAGAAATATGTAAACCTAGATTTTCACAATCTTGTACATTAGTAGAATTAATGTTTAAATTTCAATAAATATAAGTTAATTTTTTTAAAATAATCGAACTACACACCTTCTATATAATTCTCCACGCCCAAACCCTTTTTCATGGCGCATTGCAAAATCACTGTGAATAATATTGTCAATGATGCTTGACCTGAAAGCATAAGTCAAATTAATAAAATGATAACAATACAAGTGCTTCATTGATGAAAAAATTAAACATATTAATTTTAAGGTTGCAAATAAAACGGTATCGCAATTTCGTCGTCCGGGAGAAATATTATAAAGTGTATACAAAATCAGTAAAATCAATTGTAACGATCTAATTATATTCTAGCTGAAGTCAATCTTAATGATAATTTGGGAAATAAAACATTATAATGGAGGAATTAAATTATACTAATTTGAAATTACAAATTATTACCACCAAGACTCCACAGTGTGGAAAACCTGTTCATGCATAAAACATTTAGGCCTGGTGCAGACAGAATCTGGAACCGGAAAACCTGAATGCATAGTTTACAAAAAATACGACAGAAAAATGTTAGTACAATAAAGGGGAATACAGAGTTGATTTGTCATCGATAAAGCTCTACATGTGGACTGCGTGAATAAAATGAGGGGCCACGAGGGAGAAATGTGTGCGAGGGTAACGAAGATACTATGTGCCTGAGGTTGGATTCGAGAGTTGTGCAGTAGTGACAGCGAGAGAGGGGCGCCGAGTACTGTGTCGGTGAGATGGCGATTCCAGAAGATTTGGACCGGAATTGTCCAAGAAGTAATTATCAAAAGGGGATAGCATTTGAAGGGAAGTCGTGGAAGTTATGAGGAATAGGTTTTCCAGGATTAGTAGTAGGCAGATGTACACATACGCCGAGTAGATCCTACGACGACGATATGGAAAAGACCTGGAGAACTGGACCGGAGGCAAGGGTGGAGAAGAGCAGATTGAATCAGGGTACGGTTTGCGGGGGGAAGCGTGTGAAGGTAGGGAAAGTAGATTCCTAGAAAAGGCAGGCCGATGCAGATGGACGGTGAGTAGAAACAGCGGCAACGAGATGAAGAGAGCTGGAGATATCGATCGAAGGCGTGGTAGAGGAAGACATGATTGGCAGTGGGTAGGGTTTCGACGAAGCAGAAGAAGGAATGGCGAAAGGGTTTTGTAGGAGTGGAAAAATGGGAGGGAGATGCTGCGCGTGGAATGGAAGCAGGTTGATGCTGATGGACGACGAGTAGAAACAACGACAGCGAGAGACAAGGTAGAGGAAGACACGATTGGAAGGGGGTAGGGGTTCGGTGAAGCAGAAGAAGGAATAAGGAAAGGTTTTCGCGGGAGTGGAAAATGGGAGGGAGATGCTGCGCGGGGAGGATGGAGAATCCACGAGGATTAGTATATATAATAGATTTTAGTTTAAAGGGGACACTATGTATGATAGCGTACCCGACACGCAACAACGAGTTTCTCTGAAATCTTTCGTTGCACACAACACTGAGTTATATTGAAAAATAATACACCAATAATATTATTATTTTAAATGGTAGTTAACGCCATTGTATTGGCGGAAATGAACAGAATTAACTATATTATGATTTTACATATTTTTTAAATGTTTTTACATTTATTCAATGAATTTTAGAGGCTTAAAATGAGAATGATTCCAATTTTAAGTATGAGATACTCTAATATTTTTAAAAGGTAGTTTTACCGCCTTTTGACGACGAACCCTTTTTAAAAATAGTTTTTGTCACTTTTATATGTTCTATTTGATAAAATAAATTTCTTCTTTAGAAGCAGAAAATCAAAATTTATTTTGGTTGAAATTTTGGTATTTTTCTGATAAAATCTATATTTTTATGAATAATGAAAAATACTGCATTTTAATTCAAAACTTCATTTTCATCTAATTTATTTATATAGTTAGATTGTCCTTTTAATTGGTTTTAAAGTGTAATTGGATTATGTTTTTATCATTTAATCCAATGATGATCATTTGAAGTAATTTTACATTTAAACTGGACATAAACACATGTCAATCTTTTGATAGTTTTTATTTTTTAAAAACCCGCTTTTTGATTTTGACGACGAGAATTAATTTTAAATTAATTATTGGAATTTCTGTGTTTTGAATCTGAAAAAATGAATTCCATATTTGGAATCAGAAGGTCAAAATTGTGTAAATAGGTACCTTTTATTTTCGGACATTATGAATAGTAACTTCAGTAATTATTTTTATTTACCATGGTTAAAGGGTAAATAAGAATAAAAAATAACATTATAATAATATAAAACTATCCTAACACGTGTCTTAATCCTATTGGATGAGATATGTTCGACTATGAGCATTCTTAGGCCGAACTTTTGGCATTTGGGAGCCACTTGGGTGTGAAAATGACATTTTATAATATTTAATTTAAAGAAAAGAAAAATATAACATAAACATCTATCTCCTAACTAAAACAATTTTAATTTGGTTTATATAAATTATCTTTTTGACCATAAATAGTCATTAGACATCTAAAAGGATTTCCCACATCATGGTATTTTATTTATAATTTTTAGACATTAAATAAATAAATATATTTATGACACAATGATGATGCAACGATTACCTTATTAATGAAATATTGAAATAAATGATATTACAAATATTAAAATAAATGTAATTTGAACATTTTTATGTCATCCACGAATTTTTTGGATGACATTGACATTTGATGGATGAGTTAATGCCTTTTGTTTGAAGGAATCAAGCTGTTACGACTTTAACAAAAGTCAATTACTAAATAGTGTCAAAATTGACATAAATGAGTTTTGAAAACAAATACTATTTTATCAAATGATATAATAGTTCTAAAAATCTAAGATTCGTCCAAATGACTTATATAATGTTACAAATGTCATTAATGATCCACTTGTGGTTCGATTGACATTTTATAGTAACTATAGTAACCATATATTATGAAAATTCAAGATGACACGGTAAGAGTTAATGTTTTTAAGCAAGGGTTAAAGCTAAAAGATAATGTTAATTTTGTGGCCTAAATATGTCTAAAATCTATTGGTTGAGAGGATTTTGACCCATCATCATCTTATCCTCGAAATTTATCACTTTGAAACTATTAGAATTCGAAAATCAATTTATAATAAAATAATATTTCAAGACTTTCCTAAAGTGCCCCTCCTCCCTCTTATAAAAGTCCATCACCTCTACCCACTTACTCACACCTCTCAAGCTACTTGGTTCGTCTAATTTCTGTAAAATAAGCTCCCAACATCCCTCCTTTTTTCTTAGAAGCCTTTCTTTGGGCAGAAGGCAATTCAAGAAAGCCTTTTGGCTCAAATCAAAAGAAGTTACCCGATTTAGAGGTAACATTTTCTCTCAAGTTTATTTCCTTTATTTTCCTTCTCCACTCCCTATGCTCTTCTTATTCTATGATTACATAATACCGGTATCCTTAATATACTAGGATGTTATGAGTAGGATTCGAACTACACTTACACACACCTCCATCTAATGGATACGAACATACTGTTTCTGTGTAGGGCGAACTACTGCATCACGAAACGGTTTTTGTTCAATTTTCTTCTATCACCTCTCATGGTGACCATTATGATGACACTATTTATATATGATATATATTATATTTATATTGTCTCTATGCTTCTGTAATTTTTTATTTAGAACATACCTTTATGCTTTCCATATTGTGTAAATACGATAATTTCGTTTAATGAAGTGTGGACTACGGCCCCCTCAAAGCGATGTGACTCGTTCCCACTATACATGGAACGTATAAAAGATGATTTCATTAAACCTATGAGTCATACATGACATAAATATAATACTGGTATTATAATATACTTTTATATCATTTGATTATTATTCTTTTAATATGACAAAGAAATGAAAGTAGCGTTCATGCGTACGTACGACCTACCGTCTCCATGAACGGTGTATTTCATTTCTTATCTCCAAATATTATGGATATTATAAATACATATATAATGGATATCTATGATATTTAAATCATGAATAATATTCTGGAGATGATGCAATTTTGACTACATGGACAATTTACATTAAATAAGTTCATTTTCGACTCAAGTATTGAATATCGGCAAAATGACCAATATGAACTTAAATAATTATGCAATTTTTATAATATGGTAATAATTGATATAAAAGGAATAATAAATTTGAAAAAGGTTCTCAAGAAAGTAGAAATTAACCTAAGTTTATTATTCAGGAATATAAAGAACGAACGAGACAAGTCGGATTCGACGTAAGAGAACTTCTTAACCTAATTTCCATTCTTTGGGTTGATCTTTTACTTCTTGACTATGTCATGCTATCGTTATGTGAGAAATGAATTTTGATATCTTATCTTGTATTTATATTTGCTTTATGGGGATTTATAGTGAATACACATAATCGATCTATTTGATTAACAAAATGATATTTGTAAGGGAATTTCTAAACTCAATTTCCACTCATTGGGTTTTACACATACTTCGTTGATTATATTATGCCAAAATTATGTGTGGAATCACTGTTCATATGTTGTAATTTCCACTTCCCTTTGTGTGGAAATACCGTTGCAACGCATAATCACACCATTTATAAATTCTTACGTCATTTATACGAACTTTGTAAGGGAAATATTAACTCAATCTCATTTCATTGAGTTAAATATCCATGTCATTGGCTTTTGTTTTTCCAAGAATATGTGTGAATGATCTCTGATTGTTTTACACAAAATATCCATTTATATTGGGTATATTTATATCTGTCATACATAATTATGTCATTGATTTATCCTTAATCTAATGATACGATCTTTGTAAGAGATTTCGTTTCAATTTATATTCCATTATGACTTATTTGTTGTTATACACCAATTCACTTTTATATGGTGTATATACTACCCTTTGACATATTATATCATGAATATCTTTATTCTCATGATATTATAAGTTTTGTTTAATGTTATTTTTTAATTATTTTTATTTAAGTATTTTTTCAAGTGATAAGAGACTCTTTAACTAAAACATTGTTTTAAATGTTTTAAAGATTTAATCTTCTAAATCCTTCTCTTTCATGTCTATGTTTTCAAAATGATTTTAAGGACTTGTACATATGGACATGAATGTTTTTAAGATGTTAACTCCTTTCAAAAGTTTCAAAGTGTTATGAGACACTTTGATTCAAAAATCTTCTTTTTAAATGTTTTAATTGTGTTTTAAAAATGGATTGATTATGTCAATATCTTGAAATGATATCTTGTTATTACAATATGAAAATGTTATTTTTTCTTTATGATTGTTTATGTGTTATGATTATGTTATGATTCTTAGACATTGCTTATGTATACGAGTGGTTTCGTGATAAACTGAGGGCGGGTGAGCCCGTGATAGCTTTCCAATGCATTGGGTAACGTGACGGAGGTAAACGTTAAGGTTTCTCCTAAGAGATTTAGGGAATATACTGTGATTGGTATTCCAAATGTAACTATGAAGGTTATTCCCTATGTGGCTGTGAAAGCTATAATGTAAGTATGTTATGAATGCCACAAGTTACCATTATGATTTATGATTTCTATGAGTTATTCATAAATCTAATGATTTTTTGAGGTATGTTAAAGAGCTTATGTTTTATGAGAAAAAAAGTATGATTTCATTGATTTGTATGTTTTCATGGAATAATGTTTTCTTTTCTTATTTTATATCTCTTATTGAGTTTTTTATGATCATCTCAAGTTTTTGAAATGTTTTTCACAGGGTATAAAGAAAGGTAAGAGAAAGGTAGAATTCAATAAGATTTTTATCAAGAAAAGAATTCTTGTTTTTTTAAGCAGTTTTATTGTTGTGAAAAAAACTGGATAAAGTAGAAGTATGTACTTTGTAATATTTGAGATGTAATGTAATAGTTATGACCAAATTTTCTAAAACTCTAAATCTGAAAAGATCCTCAATTGAATTCTTGACTTAACTCAAGATTAAGTAATGTTTAAGGTTGGGGTTTTATACTAGGTTCACTTTGGACCGAACTATTATAAAAAACATCTTTGTGTTCTTTCTTTTATTCTAATTAAACTTTTAATCTGGTTTACTCACCCCTCTCTAGACCTTCTGTCATCATCCCATTCGACCTAACAGGTTGGTCATTTCTCTCTCAACTGTTCCATGAAAATTGGAGGAGAAAATGATGATGAAGAAGTTGTCAGGAAAACCACCAATTGGGAAGATCTTTCAAAAGTCCAGTCAAAGGGAAAAGAGAATATTTTACATAGTTCCTTCAGAAGGAACTTTATTTCAATTGAAGAAGGCGTGTCTGACAATGAAGAAAGTGGTGATGATGATGAGAAAGCTCCTAGAGGTGTTTCTCGGAGAGTGCTCATGGCACGAGAGGAAGAAGTGAACCCATTTGACGATGAGTCACAATACAACAGTGAGTATGCTGAAGAGGAAGGAGAGTCTGCTAAAGAATATACTATGAGAATGAAAATCAAAATGTGTTTGAAAGAAATAGGAAGGCTGAGAGAAGACAGCACTCAGCCAAAAGGAGGTTCAGATGAGTCAACTACCGGTTGAAAAAGACAGTTTGGTCAGAAATTGAGACGCCGAAGCTTAATATTTCTAAAAAATGGAAAAATCATTGAAGTCACTACTTCTACCATCATTGATAGGAATTTGGGATGCAGGTGCTGGGACGCTGTTGCTGCTGGGCAGTTGGTGCGGTTGAATGTTTAGGGTGTGACTAACTACTGCCAGGGGCAGTAGTGTCATTATTCTTAATTGTTTGTTGGGCTGGTAGGAGTAGGTTGGGTTGTTGGGTGTGTTAGGTTGGGTTAATAAATAGGGAGACTGAGGGCAGTAGAGGGTTACGAAGGAATTGGGTGAAGGATTCGGTGGGTTAGGCCTCGACTTTGGGAAGAGCAGCGCCTTCCATGAGATCTTCTTCCTCCCTCTTCTTCTATTTTTCTTCTTTTTCTTCTTCTTCCCTCTCCTTCCCTAATCTACTGTTATTCTGGAACGGTATTTGCTGGATATAATAGAATTCCTTGGCTTGTCTTTCTCACACCTATCAATTGGTGCTTTCATTGAGAGAAATCTTGAGAGAGAATCAAGAAGACGATACTTGACCGAGGAACTCAAGAAGAAGCAACCCAAGCTGACGCACTAATTTCTTTGGACATAACAGAGATAAACGGCTGCAGCAGCAGAGGATGTTTTGTGGCACAGCAGTTTGAATCCCAGGTGATCTTCTGCTTACACTGAAGTTGACTGAGAGTTGCAGGAGGATGCAAATGAAGTTGAAGCAGCAGAAGTTGCCTATGCAGTAGTGGGAAATGAGGCGCATCGGGCGCAGTAGCTCGAAGGCCGCATGCTTGGAGAGTCGTATGGCTGCATTAGAGTTGTCAGTTGTGGATGCGCTACATCGTCTAGAGTTTCAAATGCAGGAGTTGACAGATGCGGTGACTCGGTTTGTGCAGAATCAGGTGGTGAGAACGGGATGAGCTGATGACAGAGGGAATATGGCTGCCAACAAGTACAAAGGTAGTGGTCTACAACCGGAAGCTGGAAGTGGTCCGAGGTGTTTTGAGGAAATATATCCAGAATGTTCCATTCGTGGTGAATGTGCGGCGAGAGATATTGTCGATCTAACTGTTCGACAATCTGTTTCTAGTTTTGCAGAACTCAAGCAAGTTATTTCTAGATTGAAGCGGCGACAAGTGGTTCAAAATCAGTTTCTACCATGGGCATGTCAATTGTGTAACCCTCCAGATGCCATGCGAGTTGGCAGCGGCAAGACGCCTTGGCCCTTGTTACAACCAATTGAACCAAGTGACAAAGCTGGACAAAGGACTTTTGAAGCGATGAGGAAGCAGAAGCAGATCCAGGTCCAGGAGAGTGTCCAGGTGCAAGTAGAAACTGCCAGAGCTGGGGCTGAGAGGAAAACACAGCAACATGGTTGTTAAGGCCACCTCCAGAGCCTCCACCATGGCCATTTCTTTTTGTAGGGCTTACCTCTCCCCCATTTTCAGAAATTCCTCAGGATTTCCCACCTTGAGGTCAAGGTGAATTTTAAGGGGGCGGAAATGATAGGAATTTGGGATGCAGGTGATGGGACGCTGCTGCTGCTGCTGGGCAGTTGGTGTGGTTGGTATGCGTAGGGAAACTATTGAATGTTTAGGGTGTGACTAACTACTGCCAGGGGCAGTAGTGTCACTACTCTTTGTAGAAGGCGAATTCCTGACGGGGCCGGTCGACGCGAGGGAAGCCACAGGGAGGGCGAGGCCTGGTGAAGTTGGGAAGCCGCAGGGAAGGGTGGGGCCGGTCAGCGCGAGGGAAGCCGCAAGGAGGGCGGGGCCTGGCAAAGCCGGGAAGCCGCAGGGAAGGGTGGGGCTGGGCAGAGCTGGGAGTCTGTAGGTTTGCAGGGAAGGGCGAGGCCGGGCAGAGTTTGGAATCCGCAGGCAGCGGAAAAAAAAAATTTAACGGGATTTTTCATCTGATACCATGTAGAAGGCGAATTCCCCTTACCTCAATGTGAGGTTGTGACATTCTTTAATAAATGAGTAAAAAAGATTACATGGTGGGATATTCCGATGTGAGACTCGGAAATACCTATTATAATAAAACTGGGTTTAACACTCTTAATTGTTTGTTGGGGCTGGTAGGAGTAGGTTGGGTTGTTGGGTGTGTTAGGTTGGGTTAATAAATAGGGAGGCTGAGGGCAGTAGAGGGTTACGAAGGAATTGGCTGAAGGCTTCGGTGGGTTAGGCCACGGCTTCGGGAAGAGCAGCGCCTTCCCGGAGATATTCTTTATTCTATATTTCTTTTTCTTCTCCCCTCTCCTTCCCTAATCTACTGCAATTCTGGAATGGTATTTGCTGGATAAATAGAATTCCTTGGTTTGTCTTTCTCACACCTATCAATTATCCTCGGGGATAAGGAAATTGATAAGCTGAGAAAGCAGATAGCTGAGATTGAAAATCAGGATGAGAAAAATAAATGCAATAGGAACAAAGCTGTTAAAGAAAAAGATGAATGTTCCAAGCAACCCGCATCAAGTGGCTATTCTAAACAAGATGTAAGATATGAAAATGGAAAATCTACATAAATTCTATTGCAGAAGGAAACTACTTCTACTGAAGATCGAATGACAGACTGCAATCTGGAACAACTGAGAGTACTGAAGAAAAATTTAATCCCGCTTTAATCTGGAAAGGAAAAAAAAAATCAGAAAATGGGTCTACATTCGTCCCAAATGTTCAAAGGAAGAATTCTACAAAAGGGTTTTGTGAGATCTACTCATTTTAAGGTTGAAAATAGAACATGACAACAATCCATTCAGCAGCAGAATTTTTATCAAAACAGAAGTTTTCTGGGGTTTTGCTGGCATTGCGGTGTGTTTGGCCTCAAGGCCTACAACTGTTGGTACAATATGTCTCCACTTGGACAGAGGAGAAAGCGGGGAGTCAAGGGGGTGACAACAACCATAGATGAGAACTCAGGTGAAACATCAACAACTTGAGAAGACAAGTAAGAAATAGTTTTGGGAGCTTGCGAGAGGTAAGTGGAAGGTGTGATTATGGACACACCTTAGATATATGTGTTGCTTTTATTCCAGCTCAGTTGAATATTTGTCAGGTTTGGAAATAATCTGAATCTAAGTCAGAGTGAGTGGTCAATAGACAAATGCAATTGAAGTAGCATTTAAAGCTTGTAAATCTGAAAAGCCTTGGCTCATGAATAGTGGTTGTTCATTTCATATGACAGGTGATTTGAACAATCTGGAAAATCAAATCAGCCCAGACAGTGTATTGTTTGTTGATGAATTAAAGCACAATTTGTTGAGTGTATCACAACTATGTGATGCTGAAAATGAGGTGATTTTTCTGGAAAAATGGACGAATAGTTAAAAGAATAAAAAGCGAGGCTGTTGGAACAAGGGGTTTGAGAACCTCAGAAAATTTGTTTCAAATTGGAGAAGCAAGTGTAGACTATTACTCAAGTCAACAAACATAAAATAATTTATTGCAAAGAAGACTTTATGAAGAAGTTTGTTGAACCCAGTTAATTGTATTTTCGGATAAAGGGTATTTTTGTGTTCCATATCGGATTATTCTAACTTGTAATTCTTTTCATCCATCTATAAAAGAATGTCTCCACCTCTTCTTGAGGTAGGGACTTCACCATTCTAAATGGTATCAAAGGTTTTGAAAATATCACACTTTAGAACGATCACGAAGGAGATATAGCCATGTCATCCGAGAGTAGTCATCAATAAAGGATAAATAACCCTGACTACAAGGACCCCATACATTGGAATGAATAAGGTCGAAAGGATTCGCTGCAAACGTTTCCAATCGAGGAACATACGTCACCCGATGATGTTTAGAAAACTTGCAGGATTCACAATGGAAGGAAAGATGTGAATTGAATTGGGGACAAAGCTTATGTAAGACGGAAGGCGGTGGATGACCAAGGCGAAAATGTAGGTTGAGGGCACGAGCAGAGGTGGATGAGCAAAGGATGACAGGGTATCAAACATGTATACCCCATCAATAAGATGACCTCTACCAAGTTCCTGATTCGTCGACTGCTCTTGAAAAACAACACCAAAAGATGTAAAAGTAGCAACACAATTTAAGTCTTTGACGACTTCACTTATGGAGATAAGATTAAAAGGAACGTGAAGAACATGAGTTATTGAAGCCAGGTGAATAGTGATGCGGAAACGTCGGGAATCGCAACGACAAGACAACGATTCAGAGAAGAGTGAATTGGGGAAAAAAAGAAAAAACAGAATGAGAACACAAGGATTTATGTGGTTCAGGAATAATCCCTACGTCCACGGAGAGGCAGGATTTCACTATATGTCGAGAGCACAAATTACAAAGTGATTTCTTAGAGTTTCTCACTAAGGAACCCTAGCCCTAAATGAGCTACAAAAGGAGGAAGATGATCCCCTATTCCATTAACCGCATAGGAAGTCCGCATCGCTATAGTGAAAGACACCCAAGTCAAAAGTGCTACAGTGGATGCCGGTTGGAAGTTCAAGGAGCTACAATGAATGGCGGCTGGAAGTCCGTGTCTTTACAGTGTCCTGTCAATGTTGGTCGGTCAGCTCTGCTACATTGGTCAAAGATGCTACAGTACCCCCAGATTTGGGTCGGGAGCCTTCGGCTCCCGGACCCCAGAGCAAGGGCGCGTTGCCCCCTGCAACCCCCAACGAGCTCACCGTGAAGCTCAACCTACGAAAGTTGCAACTTGGTGCACAGTATGGGCCGGAGGCATTTGGTCCAACAACATCCAAAACGGATATGGCTGCACCAAACTAACAAATAAACGAGATCAATGAGCATGTGCCAAATCCCGCAATGGGTATTGTAGATCTATCAACAACAGTAATTCCAAAGGCACCAGTTTACAAATGATAGATAGTATGCACACCTGAATCCCCTGTGAGATGTTCAGATGCACCAGAGTCGAGCATCCAAGTTGTTGGTCGATGAGATATACTCGCAGTAGGGCTATCTGTCTGAGCAATGGTAGCTGGAGAAGAGGAAGGTGGCAAAACAGCCTCATAAAGATTGTATAAATGCAATCTCTTCGAGAGTGTCAGTTTATAATGGATACTGGATGATGGTAAGGATAAAGACATGTTCGTGTAGCAGAGTGCGCTAGGGAAGGGGGACTGCCTCGTGGGAGGATCAGTGATGGAACACGAGATAGCCACGCAGGTGGGCGCACAAACACGGTGATGGACCGCAGGGCTGCCGTTGGGGAAGGCCGACACGAGGGAGCCATGTGGGAGAAGGGCCACCGACTGTCGGACCTTTACAGGACTGCCAGTTGGTAGGGGACAACGAGCAGAAGACCACACGCAGGGAGGGCCGTTGCGCGTCAAGCAGGGATGCGCGTAGGACGGGGGGTGTCAGAGGTGGCCGTCGCTGCTGGATTCGTCGCGCAGGGGGCTGATGCACGAGTCACCGCACGAGAGTCGCCGAATATGGGAGGGCCTGGCGTCGGGGCGCATCAAAATGAACGACATAGGAGGGCCGACCGACAGGTGGACGACATGGCCGATCGATTAGGTGCCGAGAAAATTGCAGAGGAGCCGTGCGTCACATGCGAGGAGGGGGGGGGGGGAGGGTTGGCGTTGCGCGTAGGGAGGGTTCCACAGGTGGAGGCGATATTGGCGTTTGGAAGGAACCGCGCTTGGTGGGCCGCGGAGGTCGGAGCATATGGATGGGTGGGTGGTGCACAGGAGTCGCCGACGTGGGAGTCCGCACAGGGAGGGAGGTGGGGCCGGGAAAGCTGGGCATGCACAACATCAGCTAGTCGAGTCTCACATCGGATTATTCCAACTTGTAATTCTTTTCATCCATCTATAAAAGAATGTCTCCATCTCTCCTTGAGGTAGGGACTTCACTATTCTACAAAGTTGATCTAAGAAGAAGATGTTGTGAGGAATATACCCATTTTGAAAGAAGATACTATCACTAGTTAGACTTACAAAAGGGGAAAAATAGTGAATAATGCTCTCATGGGAGGTTAAATTCAAACTTCAAAATTTCTTGAACCGATTCACTCTGATGTGTGTCGTCCTATGACTAAAAAGTCAACAAATGGAGCGAGATGTTTAATCACTTTCATAGATTGTTAGAGTGATAAAACAGAGGTGAACCAGTACCCAAGGTTTTCTCTAAAGGATGTCTTAAGGTTCTTTTATAATGAATAATAAAGACCACATCGGACCACAAGTCCGATGTGGGATGCAGACTCCAACAGTCCCCCTCAAGCTAGGTGTACTTAGCTTGAACACATAAAGAAAAACAAAGCAATCAACAGATGCTGCAAACACTACCCCTCAAGCTGGACATATTCAGCTTGATTAAAAAAAAACAATACAAAACAAAGAAAAGGTAAACTGCAATGACTGGTGCTCCCCCTCAAGATAATGATGGATGATGCAAGAAGATGGTGAAAGGGATGGGTCGGTCGTCGGAGGGTCGGGAAATCCGCACTGACGGGCCGATCGTCGGAGCTCCGGGAATTCCGCACGGGTGGGTCGGTCATCGGAGCGCCGGGAAATCCGCACTAGCGGGCCGGTCGTCGGAGCGCCGTGAAATCCGCACTGGTGGGCCGGTCGTCGGAGCGTCGTGAAATCCGCACGGGTGGGCCGGTCGTCGGAACGTCGGGAAAAACATGGGAGGAGGCCGACATCGAGGGAGCAGCGTTGGAGGCGTCGCCTAGGGAGTCGGCGCATGGGAGTGGGGGAAGCCAGGCGACGCTGACCAGATCTGGCCGGACAGGAGGCTAATCGGCAGTAGGCAGCCGCTCGTGGATCCGGTTGCGTGAGCGGGGAAGTGTCGGGCATGAGCCGCGCGCAGAAGGAGGCTGCAGGAGGTCTGTTGCACACACAGAGAGGGAGCCGCCGTGGGAGCCATCGCGCGCACAGGGTGGGATCCGCCTGGTGCCGTCGGCGACAGGGCGCAGTGGAGGTACTCCACAAGTGGAGTCGTCGCAGGGAGGGCGATGCACAGGCTGTAGTGCGAAAGAGAACCATCACACGTTAGAGAGGCGTCAAGCGGGGATTCCTCGTGGAGGAGTCGTCGTATGGAAGGCGGGGCAGTAGCGGGCTGTTGCGTAGGAGCCGCGTGGGATCTGGGAGGGCAGTGTTGGAAACGGCTGGCGACAAAAAAGAGAGCAGTTCACCGGCTAAGAGTTGCGGCGTTGTGATGGTGGCAGCAAGGCTGGATCAACCGAAAGGGATGGTCGCCGCCCGAAGGGAGCCGTCTTGGAGAGAAGAGGGGCGTTCGTGGAGGGAGGGAGGGGCGACGGTAGAAAACCTATGGCTCACTGGCCATGGAGGCCGCCACCTCCCCACGGGGGGGGGGGAACACTGGAACCCTAGACGGAAGGAAAAAAAATGGAAGAGCTCGAGTTAGAGAACACCCTTTGATACCATGTTAGAATGATAATACAGAGGTGAGGAAGAAAAAAAAATAACGTTGGAACCCTAGACGGAAGGAAAAAAATGGGAGGAAGAGCTTGAGTTAGAGAACACCCTTTGATACCATGTTAGAATGATAAAACAGAGGTGAGGAAGAAAAAAAAACGCTGGAACCCCGAACTGAAGAAAAAAAATGGGAGGAAGAGCTCGGGTTAGAGAACACCTTTTGTTAAAATGATAAAACAAAGATGAAAACCAGTACCCAAGGTTTTCTCTAAAGGAGGCGTTGAGGTTTTTTTATAATGAATAATAAAGATCACATCGGAGCACAAGTCCGATGTGGGATGCAAACTCCAACATAGATGATTTCACATGGATGACATGCATCATGTTCATGTCACGCAAATCACAGGCTTTGGACAGATTCAAAAAGTTTTAGAAGACTTGCAGAGAAGCTGGAGGACTTGTACTTGAAGTGATTGAGATCAAATAATGGCAATGAATATGCCAACAAACAGTTCACTAAATATCTTAACAAACATGGCATCGGACATGAATTTAGTGCTCCATATACTCTTTATCAAAATGGAGTGGCTGAAAGGAAAAATAAGAGTCTAGTTGATATGGCTAGAATAATGCTTGCGGAGCATGCCACTTCAAGGTATTACTGGTTGTAGATCATCACAACTGCTTAAATAATTTAGAATAGATGTCTCATGAGGCCAAAGTCAGATGTGACTCCCTATAAGATGTGTGGTTTAAAAGAAGCCAAATGTTAAACATTTCAAAGTGTTTGGAAGTCCATGTTTGATCAAGAAAAAGGACAGAAGTGGAGGAAAGTTTGATGAAAAAGTAAAGATGGAATTTTATTAGGTTATACACCAAATGAAAGTTCTTACAGGTGCTATAACAAGAAGTCTGAAAGAATTGTTGAAAGTGATGATGTAGTAGTTCTTGAAAATGAAGAAAGAATCATGAATACTATCATTGTAGATGATGAGGATGATGTTGTCAGTTCAGAACCTGTTACAGAAAATGCAGAAAATACCCGAAGATGCAGATTTTGCATTCTTCATTGATGAAGATGAAGAACAAGAGTTGAAAGGAAAAAATGAAGGCTGGAAAGACATGTTGATGCTGAGAATATTATTGGAAATCAGAATCAAGGTGTATGCACAAGAAAAAAGATCATGACAACCAGTCATACTAGTTTATTGTCAAAGGTTGAACCTCAGACAGTTGAGGAAGCATTTGAGCATAAAGAATGAGTACAGGCTATGAATGAAGATTTGATCAGATTGAAAAAGAATGAAACATGAGAGCTCCAAGACCTAAGGAGAAAAATGTCATTGGGGCAAAATGAGTTTTTTAAGAATAAGCTGGATGAAAATGGTGATGTGGCTAGAAACAAGGCCCAACTGGTTTGTAAAGGGTATTCACAAATTGAAGGAGATGACTTCGACGAAACCTTTGCTCCTGTTGCTAGATTTGAGTCCATTCGAATATTCCTATCCATAGCGGCTCAGAGATTAAAATATTTTAGATGGATGTTAAATCAATTTTTTTGATGACAACAAAGTATGTAAATTGAAGAAGGCACTATGGATTAAAATAGGCTCCAATAGTTTGGTGTTTCAAACTAGATGAAATATCTGAAGATCATGAAGTTCAAGAAAGGGCAAGTGGACAACAACTTGTATGTGGAGAAGACCAACACTGCAACACTCTATGATTGTTTATGCCGATGACACAATTTTTGCTAGCAATGAAGAAAGCTTGTGTGCAGACTTCTCAAGTCACATGAAAGAAAGATTTTAGATGTCAATGCTTGGGAGAAATGAAAATTTTCTTGGTTTACAGGTTACCCAAGTAGCTGAATGCATCTTTATTTCACAAGAAAAGTATGCTAGAGAGATCTTAATTAAATTTGACTGCAGGAATCTAGAGATGTATCCACACCAATTTAGGTGGGCACAAAACTGAGCAAGGATGATGGAGGACAAGCAATAAATGAGAAGCAGTTCGAAAGCTTGATTGGAAGCCTTATGTATTTGATAGTCACCAGACCTGATATTGTATATGGTGTCACTCTTTGTGCCAGGTTTCAATTCAATCCTAGGGAATCACATCCGTTGGCAGCGAAGAGGATCTTAAGATACATCTCAAATACTTTCAATTATGGGCTTATGTACAAGAAGAAAGGTGAGCTGAATCTATAAGAGGATTTACTGATGTTGGCTGGGTAGGAGTTGTAGATGACCCAGAAGTCCACATCTGATGGAATATTTTTTTGTTGAAAAAAGCTGTGTTTCATGGCATTCAAAGCAAACATTAGTTGCATCGAGCTCAATTAAAGCTGAGTATGTGGCTACATCACAGGCAGCTACACAAATGATGTGGATGACGATACAATTGCATGATTTGGGTTTTGAAGCTGAGTATTGTCTGGTTTTAGGCTGTGACAATCAAAGTGCCATCAATCTGTCCAAAAATCTTGTGTAACATTCAAGGTCTAAACACATTGATATCAAGTATCATTTCCTAAAAGAGAAGGTGGCGGGAGGTTCCTTGAAGTTGGAGTTTGTTTCTTCCAAGGAACAGTTGACTGATATTCTCACAAAACCCCTCACAACTGAACAATTTGAGAAGCTGAGGTTGCAGATGGGAGTGTAGCCAACTCCCTCTCATTGAGGTATGTAAATATTTGAGTTCCCTCAATTCTTTCTTGATTAAATTCTCGAGGAGATGTTTTCTGCAGGAGGAGAAACTTGTTCTCCTTGTTTGTGAGCTGTTTTAGGACAACATTGATGACTTGATCACTCCTGTTTTCTATGTAGAGCTAGCTCGCGGACTTAGAGATAGTTGATTCACGATTCTTTGCTTTGAGAATTTTGGGCGTGTCCTTGATATTTGTCCACTTTGGTTTTATGGTCAATAAGGGGGAGAATAATGAGTAGTATTGACAACAAATCTAAGTGGGAAGATTGCTGAACCCTCCAAAGGATGATGTTGTATTTGTTGTCAATTTTAATTTAAGTGTGATAATTGTTTTTCATGTTCTTCACGATTAAAGACAAGTGCTGCTGATGCGGAAGTGTTGTTTACAACATTTGGTTGAAGTTGCTGTGAACAGGTGATGGTGACTTGTTCGTTGAGTAGACCTTAGAATGAGTTGAAGAGGTCTTGATTGAGTTTGAGAGAAGTCTAGAAATGATAGCCAAGTCAGGTGTTGCGTGAGCATGATTTCAGTCTGCGTAAGTGTTAACCCAACTAGGTTAAATACCCCGAGGGGGGGGGGTGAATTATGGTTTGACATATTAAAACTTCTCTTTGGATCTTGTTTTGTGGTTAAACAAAACACTCTTCTTTTTTTTCTCCGTTGCGTTGGATAAATGAGAATTAAAGCATGCATAAGACACAACAATTTTACTTGGTTCACCCTCACGAGGCTACATCCAATAAGCATATAAATACAATGTGTCGATGTATCAAATCAACTAAAGCGCACTGATGTTACAAGGTTCAGAGGGGACTCACCGTCCCTCATGGTTTATAACCAATCACAATTTGAAAGCTCGCTGCTCTATCCACTGAAGTGTGCTCTGTGCTTCTTCAAAGGAATCCTTTGTTCTGAATCTTCTCAGAATTGTTTCACACACACATGAGTGTGCCATGAATTTTCACCCGGTAGATGAAATACACTTCACCGCGTAGCGTTTGCTTTGCGGAGTCCTTTCGTGAACTGCCTTAATCTCTTCACGGTCTGCCTTCCACTGCGTAGCACAAGTGCTTCGTGGAAATCCTTTCCTTCACAGACGGATGATGCCTCGCGAACCACCTTTCCTTGGCGCCTCGCAAACAAATCTTCTTTGCGAACTGAGCCTTCGCGGACTACCTCTCCTTTGCGAGCTACACTGCCCCGCATACAACTTTCCTCCACGAACCCTCACGAACTCAACTCCCTTCGTGACCCCAACTCTTTCGCGAATCACCTCCTTTGCATACTCTGCTGAATACCTCCTTTGCGAACCACTTTCGGGTTTAGCCGAATTCTTCTAGCGATGATGCTCTCTAATGAGTTTCACTCACTCTAATAATGAGATTAAGAGTCGTTTGTATAGTCAAATAAATCCACAAAACCCGCTAATCATAATTACCAAAAACTCCTTTGCGGATCAATCATCACTGCGTACTTGGTTCGCTATGCGGTTCGCATAGCGCATTATTCCTTTGTGGAAGCCTCTGAAACTTCGCCTTCACCTGCAAACGAAAGCACCCTTTGCGGTGCCCTTCAAATCACCGCCTTCCCCTGCAAACGACGATCCCTTTGAGGCAGCCTTCAAATCACCGCCTTCACTGATCCCTCTGTGGTTCGCATAGTGCAATTGCTATGCGGAAATCTTGCTTTGTTGATTTTGCTTCGTGGTTCAGCATACTTGCTATGCAGTTCGCCCATTTGCTATGTGGTAGTCCTTCCTTTTCGATAAAACAAATCCTGATTTTTGAGGCAAAAAAATATGACACTGGGAAACCACGACACCTTCAAAAACACCTTGCTTTGACAACAATCATGTTGGAATGTTGTCAACCTGCTTTTTCAACAGACAGAAACAACCCAAAAACACTACAAAGTTACCTTGAGGGTTTTTTGGCCAATAGTAAGTATGATTTCCACTTGCGTAAACATCATTGGAGGTTTGTAAGCATCATCTGCGTTGGCATCAATCTTCGTAAGGATCGATTCCCTGGTGAATTTTTGAGGATGTTGAAACGGGTGTCAGACTTTGAGTTGGCTGCGCCGTAACACTTTTGAGGTGTCCGGCGTATAACTTTAGAAGCAGGCTGCACGTATGACTTTGCCAACTAGTGTCAGATTTTGAGGGGAGCCAGCCTATGACTTGGAGCGTACGACTTTGCAATTGATCCCGTAAGACTTTGAGAGGCGGCGTACGATTTAAGTGAGCTGTGTACGACTTTGTCAGCTGTTTCGTATGACTTCTATTTGGTGCCAGACTTTGTATCAGCGTATGACTTTGAGAAAAGGAGCGACCATGCCGAAGAGATGAAGAAGAAGTTGGCCACGTAGGAGCAAAGGTTGTGGTCATAATAAAACCTGAAGAAGATGCTCACCACGCTGTGTTAATGAGTGTTTCAGGTGGGTTGCTTCACGATGAGGAATAACGAAACCCATCCGAGTCTTCATGTTTGCAAAACGATGATAGAATGAAGACCACGCCGTAGTAGAGACCATGGTGAGATTGCAATTTACCTGTGAGAAATGATGACTCATTTATGCTGTGGTGCATGCCATGTTCGAAGTCATGATGGCTCGCATGGAAGATGAGGTCTGAGATTAAAAATGTCGAGGACCACACCATGGTCATTTTTGGGCGACCGTTTTGAGAAGCCTTCAGTTCTGGAAGTTGTCCAAGGTCCAGCACGGGGAGCTCCTGACTGTTGCACACATCGTGTTGCTGCATGAATCATGCAGAAGCGGAATGATTCGATGCTGTGGATTTTGTGGAAAAACCGAGGATTGCGATATTCAAATATCACGTGTGGGAGAGTACCCGGGTTTTGAGGAATTGAAGGAGGACCTTGATTGGGATTTTAAGAGAATTCAATTGAGTTTGAATGGGCCGAGCTTATCGCAATCGAAGGAGAGTTTTCATTACTATCATGGAAATAATATTCACGAAATATTCTGTGAATATAGTCTGCAGGTAAAAAGAAAAAGGTGTGGATTGAGAAGAACCAATACGTTGGTGTATCGGAAGAATTGAGAACCGAAGAAGATTGCTTTGTGAAGAAGAGGAAGAACTGCATCTGTGGAGGAGTTTTGAGAATTTGTTGATGCGAGATTGTAATTGGTCGAGGCTAGTGTAACGAGTTCAAGGTCATACCTTTGCTTGAGTTCCTTCTGTTAATAAGAAGGTAGTTGTGTGCATGAGATAATAAACACGACACACCAGAGACGTAGTCATCCTGCAAAGGAGGCGAACCTCGTTAACAATCTGGCTGCGTTTGATTATTTTTTGCATCAGTGAGAAACTTGAGGAGAGATTTGATGAAAAAGTATGAAAAGGAGTTTGAGAAATTAGACACTGATTCCCCCTCCCTCTCAGCATCCTTGACCAATTGAGAGATCTTAGCATAAGATTCATAAAATTAATTATTATAAAAAAATTAAATAAAAAATAATTGCACATAATTTCTTGTATAAAATTAAAGTGACAGAAGAATAGTTTCCCTGCAGGCAATTTAGAAACAATTTTTATAACATCGCTTGAAGTCATCTGTATTTATGTGCAGAAATCATGCATTGCAAAATTTACTTTGAACGAGTCAATCTATTGAAGACCTGGGGGGGGGGGCTCATCTATAACATGAAGAACTTTTGATATTCATAGGGGATACTGAAGAGCATTTAGTACGGGCCTCTAATGGAAAAATGACATTCTAAACAGAAGACAATATAGATCAACACTGAAATGCCACATCGTTCTTGTAATCATGTTTTATTTGTCGTATTTTTTTAAAACTACAGCCATGCTGAGAGTGATGATGGGTGCAATTATCATTTGAATGGTGTGGTGGAGCATTTGGGGAGCATGCGAGGCGGCCACTACGTTGCGTACGTGAGGGGAAGTAGCAAGCACAAGGGCGACTCCGGTGAGGGTGACGGGGGTTCTGTTTGGTACCACATCAGCGATGCCCATGTTCATGAGGTTGGCCTCGAGTCGGTCCTTGGCTGTGAAGCCTACATACTGTTCTATGAGAAGGTATGATCATCATCATTCCCCATTCTCATTCTATTGCGGTTTCGCATAATTATTGGAATGGCTTGTCCCTTAGGATGCCAGGGGGATTAAAATTTTGGAGAGAGAGAGAGAGAGGGCAGCATGTGTATAAACTATGTGTGATTCAATTGCCCCCAATTTTGTGGTGTGTAAATCATGGTATTGTAGGTCTTCAAATGCTGTGCCCCTTTTGATGACCCATTTGTCATCAAATGCTGCCTGGTGTAGGAAAATTCCTGGGTACTTGATTATCATGTCATGTAATGTTCAATAAAAACACATTGAGTGCAATAGAGTCAAATTTTGTGCATGTCATCCATGAACTCCTTGGAAGCCAGCCCTATCCAACTTGAGCACATTCATTGCAAAGCTAGCCAAATTTGCCATCCACATGTTTACATGGACATTTAATCAAAGGTTAAAATATCCTTCCATTTAATAACATTAATTGTGAGGCTCTCTTAGAAAATTGATTGTGAGATCCTCACAATCTAAAGTTTGAATCACATGCTTTTATTAAATGAATTCAAGATGATATATGCTGATCGATTCGGATCATGTAAATACTTTATCAAAGTCATAGATATTTATTGCAGATGATCTTATGTTTGTCTGTTATCAATGCAGATTGTAGTGCAAGATTTTTTCCCCAGAACAATTTTAACATCATTATATGATTATACCGTCAATAATGTATGAATTAGCAATATCAATGAGTTCATGTCTCAAACTTTTAATAATTATTGTATAACAATTGATATTGCTCTAGAATATCTCATCAGTTATGTGCATGTGCAAAACAATCTTGGCTAAATCATTATTGATAGTCCATTTTTAATGAGAACAAAACTTATTTGTATATGTGGTCATGCTTGTATACTTTGATATTAATCAGCATCAGGATATCTGCATATCATAAGTGCTCATTACAACTAACATTTTGCAAACAATCCCCTTGTGCCCTCGCACATGTAGAAAAGGGCTTTTGGTTCCCTTTGGGAGAAAATGTAGAGCCCAAAATTGAAAATGTTTGTTGAGAAGTTGAGATGCTGAAAATATGAATAAATACTGACCATGTTGTGGTTGAAACCATGGTTTGTGTGAGATGACTGCTTTATAGATGAATTAGATTTACTAAGCATTTTGTTAGGCCTAAAAGAGACATGCATTGGTTCACCCCCAGAGACCACATCCAAGGAGCAAGACCGACCTGTCATCTTTCCTAAATCACCATGATCAACAATTTTGATTACAAGATTTTTTAAGTACACACTGTACCTCAAGGATCACATCCCTCGGCAGAGTTTGGTTCACTGTCATTGCAATTAATCTCTCATAAACAATAATAAATATTACACCTTTTAACATAAATATGTAACCATTAACCCCTTTAGCCTTTGAGATTGATTAAATCATCCTTTGCATCTTTATGCAATTACTCTTTCTTCCTTTGAGAATTTCCTCCGCAGTCACTCTCTTACCGATCCTCTCTCCATTTCTACCTCTGAACAATAATATATTTTCTTCTTAATAAAGAGCTATATTTTTGCATTGAACCTCAGCGATCTTTTATACATCTTTTCTCATTAATTAGCAATTGAATACCCTTTAAATTTTCCTTTAAATTCCACTAAAGAAAAATGTGTATTTTCTGGTGGTTCTAAACAATTTCATAATGTAGTGTGAAGGGATATTTCACGCCGATTATTCAAATTGTGTGGTTGTTTTATGAGAGTTGAAAAAGGAATATTTCACAATCATTAAAATATATTTTACAATGGTTATTCAAAGATTATTTGGTGGTAGTTATAAACGCCGCGATTGACTGCGGTATAAAATAAAAATTATTTAAGATGGAAGCTCCCCAACAAAAAAAAAAAAAAAAAAAAACAGAAACAGCACAAATATACACAAGCGGATTCATATACATCCAATAACAACTCAAACAACAAATAATAACAAATCAACTGATCGAGGGACCTCCAAGACTAGTCCATAACAACTCAAAGATCATCAAAATTGACCAAGTTCTTTGGCACACATGAGCAACCCAACAGAATGATTTTCCCATTCCCTTGTTTAAGTTCAATAAACCTTATGTGACATAAATAGTAAACATAATACATGTAATGCATGTATGTAATTTGAAATTATGAATCCAGTAGAACAAAAGAAGTCATGCATGTATTCAATGATATCCAAATTGGATAACACTTTTCTTTCATCCTCTTGACACCAAAAATCTTTTTTTTTTTTTACTTTTCTCCATTATAACACTTTTCTCCCATCCCGTTCTTTGAGTATATCTCAACTCACTTTCCTTTTGAAATTATGTTGAGACAATTGTAATAAAATTAACACAATGCAAATATGTTTAATCACAAACCACAGATAATAACACATACAATATGCCACATCATAAACAAAAAATAACAACACATATAAGTTTAATGAAACAACATAATTTACAAGTACTTGGTTTAGTTATACAACACAAACATGAAGTTCAAAATTAGTCGTCGTCATGACTACCTCTCAATGTGCGATTATGACTATCTCCTCTCGATGAGCAGTTGTGACTGTCTCCTCTCGATGTGCGTGTGTGTGTGAATGGCTAGCAGACCATCTATCATTAATCGACAATTGTCACTAAAACGTTTTCTCTTCAACATTCCTATCATTAGAACAAGTAAAAACACTACGAGGACATATATTTTAAAAACAACATAACATTTAAATTATCAAAATTTAACACGTGTAAAAATAATCTGAAATATGATAATTGATGCACATTCGTGAAAATAAATAGTATAATGCATAAGTTAGTTAATAAGTCAATGAATGAATCTGCATACAACCATTTTCTCTTTCAATGGTCATACATTACCATGCTCCATCGTTACTTCTTCCATTTCATCTACTTCATCCTCTCTTGCAAGACCAATATCTTCAACATCATCATAGACAAATAATTCAATGTATTATCATTGACGAATTATCACAAGTTAATTCTTCCACTTCACCACCCATATCATATGTCTCTTTATTTCATGTGCACAACTATACTCCACCATTCATCTATTGCATCTTCCACATAATATACCATTTTTGCTAATGATGTGAAGATATACGAATCATGTTGATCATGGTCACCAATATTAATCAAGTGAGAGAAGTTCACAGAAGTAAATTATAAGGTATATATTTTAATACCTCTAGTAATATTGACCCACTTATATTTGAATAAAACAACTAGTAAATGACCATGGATTTTTAATTCAATAACACCATTTAACTTTCCATAATACCCCAGTCTGAAGACTGTAAATATACCACTATTCCACATTTTTAAACCTTCTTTCTGATTAACTATAAGAAATTTGAATCCCTTCACATTATAAGCGTTGAATTTCCTAGTTTTCTTTAGAGGACCTAGAGTTAAAAATTTCATATCATCTGACACTTCAACTCAAATATCGATATTCATGATCTACACAATTTAACACAAATTATTACATTTACAAAATATATATGCCAACCTATTATATATATGAGTTGCAGTATTTATGAACTTACACAACGTGAAAACAATAATACCAACTATTTATTAATAACTTTGGTTACGTTCGTCTCTTTCTATGTTTTACTTCTCATATGCCACTTTGTTTGTATCCTAAGTTATTAAATGAATGGATTTGAAATTTCACAAATTATCCTTTAAAATTCACTAATTGTGCAAATGTTTCTGAACATGTGAATAACTTTGGCGGTGGTCTATGATCAATGGTTCCATTAATTTTTGACTTGTTTAACTGAAGTCTATGAGACCAAGGAAGTCACTAATGGTTTACAATAGTGCAACATGCATTTTTAACATTTTCATAGTAGATGCATTATATATTTCAACACCATTGTTCCATAACTCGAACAATTCTTCAATTAGAGGTTGAAAGTATACATCAATGTCATTTCAAGACTTTTTTTCTAGGAATAATCATTGAAATGATGAAGTTTTCTGTATACACATCCACAAAGATAGATTATAAGGGATCATAACAATTAACCAAATGCTATAACTAACACTCAAAGTCCCGAATAGGTTAAATCCATCGGTAGCCAATTCCAATTACGCATTCCAAGGATTAGATGAGAAATTTGGATATAATGAATCAAATGTTTTCCATGATTTTGATTCTCTTGGATGTCACATGAAACCATCATTTTTATTTTCCATAGCATGCCACCTCATGTGCTCAGTGGTTTTAGTTGACAAAAATAATCTTTGTAATAAGGGTTTTAAAGGGAAGTAACACAAAACTTTTACACAGAAGTATACCTTTTCTTTTTCTTCCACATATTATGTTGATTTAGACTTCCAACATTACTCATTGACTTCCATATAGAAATATAACATCTTTTTTAATATAGTGTGCTTGAATCCCCCCCAATATAACATACAATCATTGGGACATGCATATATTTTTTGGTATAATTGAGCCCAAGCTTGTTATAAAATTTCTTCATGTCATAAAATGACTCATGGATCTTTGATTCATGAAATGCATCACATAATAATTCCAATATCATAAACATCAATTTATTTTTAATTCTGTATAGGCACTTGATATGATAAAACTTCAGTAAAAAAGAAAGTTTTGAATACTTAACACATCCTCCACACAACTTTGGATTTCCATCTTTAACCAATTCATGAAATGCGTTTGTCTGTACAGGTAAAGTTTTCTCTTACATTGGTCTCCACTGTATTAGAAATAGGATCCATTGATATGTTATAATCTTGACTTGGTTGTCATGAAGTTTCAAAAACATCATTTTTCAAGTTAGTATATGCAACAAACTCAATTGTCTATACTTGTATGTTTTTATGTTGATGATATTTCCATGTAATGCCAAAAGAATCATTTATCAAGTTCTAAATTTCATTCTCCACTATTGGGAAGTATATTTTTTATCATGTGTATTGAAATTAGTTTTCAAACTTTTTATAACATTCGATTCTCCATGTCAAATACAATGCACATATTGAGCAGGGAATTTCTTCATCATCAAGTGTTCATAAACTTTATGCATCTTTAGTCATCTTTAGAATTTAAAATTAGTACATGGACATTTAATTATACTATCCATTGATTGATTGACAATTGAAAAATCTAAAAACACCTACAAAACATTATAACACGGAGGTGTGTTCCTAGGTAATTTGATCCAACTTTTATCCATATATCACCAAATTCCTACACTTTAAAAAACAAAATATAGTTACATAATAATAAAAGGCAAAAACAAAAAAATTCATTGTAACACCATATATTATTTATTTTCTAAGAACACAAATGAATCAAATTTATTAGTGAACTGTAAAATATATAAAAATTAATGATTCATACCTCATATAATATATAAACATTAACATTAATTTAACTAGTAATGATTTTTTTAATAGTAAATTATATTAAAAAAATAGATTATACCTTCAACTATTAGATGAGTTTTAAATATAGAGGATGAGTAAACAATATTAATATGATATCTTTGGGACTATAATCCCGACTCATGGGTGTCAATCAAGTGTATGCATATACACATGTACAAGTAGGTTCTAAGTCACCTACCTCGATACATAATAAAATAAAAAAAGAATAATGGAAAGGCATAATGCCAATGAATTCAACTGCACCTAGGGCCAATTAAAATTAGTTGGTGTAGAGTTCAGAGGTCCATTATGGGCATCAATTTTTCTTTCATCACTTATAGAATCTTGGGATTCATTGGTTACCGTGGTGAGTAATTTGAGTGATAATGCTGACTTAGAGTTTGAGGATATTTTTGATCTCATTATGTATGAAGAGATTAGGTGGAAGGAGGTCTAGGGAACTACCAAAACTTTATTTATTGTGGATGATAAAAGGCCATCTACTCAGTGAAAAGGTTAGAAGAAGAATTCCTAGAAAAGGGAGAAGAGTTGAGGTAAATCGGTGGAACCTAGATCCACATGCTGACATTGTGGAAAGGGGAATCTAAAGGGATATAGAGAAAGGAGTGTTAATTCTAGATAGCTTACTTCTATAATTTATTCTAAAAATACTATGGACGAGGAAAACACTTTATTACTAAGTGTCTCCAGTCTGTTGGAGTTACGGATTACTGATTCCAAGGATTCATTTCACTTAACATGAGAGGGGGAGTATAAGGAACTATGTGTTAGAAAGACTCAAAAAGTTTTATCTTGTAGATAATGAAACCCTCAAGATAGTTGGGACGGGTGATGCGAACATCCAAAATAGGAGTTGATACTTTTTGGAGTTGTAAGGGGTGCGACACATACAAAGATCAAGGAATAATATGATTTCAGTAGGTTAGTTAGATGATGAAAGCTTCTGTACAAGTTTTGTGGAAGGAGTGTAGAATATTACATGAGGATCCATGGTGGTGTCTAAAGGAGTGAAATAAGGAACATTGTACCTTACCGTGAGATTGAAAGGTGCAAAACTTACCTAAAAAACAACTTCTGGAATGAAAACATTATGGCATAATTGTCTTAGTCACATTGGTGAGAAAGGAATAAAAGTCCTGGTTCGTAAAGGAATATTGAAACTCAATCATGTGGAGTATGGAACAGGTGAAGAGTGTATACTTTAGAAGTAGTGGAATGTGTCCTTCAATACAAAAGGTAATACACCAAATAACAAGAATTTAGAGTAGGCACATACGAATGTATGGGGGACGACACTAGTTTGTTCTCATGAAGGGTCATTGTACCATGTTACCTTTATTGATAACACAACATAGAAGCCGTGAGTGACTTTTCTCAAGAATAAGTTTGATGTTTTCAGAACCTTCATTTGAAGTAGAGTCACGATGTAAAATGAATCTAGTGTAAAGCTTAAGTGCTTGAGGACCGGTAATGGTGGAGAGTATAGAATATGAGAATTATAAAGGTTTTGTTGGAAAAAGGAATTGTTTTGAAAAGACAATGCCCAGAATAATGGAACAAAATGGTGTGGCAGGTGGATGAATTAAGAACTGAATGAGAGAGCCTGTATTATGAGGTCACATTCTGGTTTATCAAATGAATTTTGGGTGAAATCAGTCATCTGTGTGGTATACCTCATGAATTGGAGTACTTCTGAACTATTGGGTATAAAGCTTCCATAGGAGATACAGACTAGAAGATCGGTCGATACCACCCACCTAAAAGTCTTTAGATGCATTACCTATATCCATGTTGATTCTAAGGAAAGGAATAAACAAGATGAAAAGTTCCGATCATGTTTCTTTATAAGGAATAATGGTAAAGGATTTAGATTTTGGATATGGGATAATGATCTATCAAAATCTAGAATGTTCACTTCAATCAAAGGGCCCTATGGAAAGGATCGATTCCTGGAGAAAGATGCAATTGAGAATAAAGAATCAATAAATCACGCCAAGGTTGATCTGATTAGAAGTCCAAAATATCCAAATAGCTTAGGAATAACTCAAGTTATGAAAACATCATATTTTCTAGAAGGAGAAGTTACAAATAGACGTAAGATTCTATAGGTGTTTCTAGATCCATATTATGACATCCCACCTTTTTATTACATAAACTTTTCATTACATGGTATAAAACAGAGGATCTCTTAAAGTTTAGTTTCTTGGAAAAAGGAACATAATACATGAAAACTTAAAATATTATTCTAATACACTTGAAAGGATTCTTCAAAGGATCATCCTAAGTAAATTTACTGCATCTCATAACCTAGGGACATACATCAAAGGAAAGGGTGATCATAAGTCCCAGTATGGGAAAGTAAGGGGAAAATTTTTATATGTGATCTTGAGGAATATCAATAAGAACATGAGGAATATCATTATGGAATGAACAAGAGAAAATGAGGCATATAATAAATAAAATAAATTGAATCATAACTTGTAAATGTGGCTACAATATTTAATTTATACATTCATAAGCATATCACCAAGGTTAATCATCAAGGTGTCATAAAAATTACCAAGGTTATTCACTGAGGTATCGTATAACATGTCATCTTTAGAGATACATTATTTACCCAATTCATTAGAGTGCTACTAGGGTAAAACCTTCACATGTATTAATTTTTATGTGTGACACATAGATCATAATAAATCATTCCACATATAACCCATGGAGAATAAAATCAATGGGTTTCATATTAAAATCACGGCGTTTCAAAATTTATTTAAAAAAACATGATCATCATGTCATTTTTATCCCACAGAAAGGGAATGTGGGTTTTATATATGTCAAACCCAGAATAAAATAAATCATTTTTAAATATTTATTAATACCTCTAGAAAATAAATAGGCCTTTTTATTCACAAAAATAAAATAAAATTGAATTTCTTGAGGAGAAGATAGAAATTTTGAGAAGTAAATTCACCAGCATAATGGGTATAAAATGTGGTTTTAGGAAAGCGTAAAAAGAGAGGGGACATGAGTATACCATTGATAAAAAATAATTTTATAGTAAGGGATTGAATAAAAAGGAAATAATATAGAGTTACCATAACATTAAGAAGACATATACAAAAATAGGTTCTTAAAATGAAGAGAAAAGAAGGATAATTCCCTTACCTTGAAAAGTAACTCCTAAAACTTGAAGATTGGGACATTGGGGGTTTGAGGACACCTTGGGAGGACTCCTTGGAAGGTAAAACTATAATTTATTCATATAGTATTAATTGAGAGTTAAAGTAAATGGAGAAATGGGTGGGTATTTATAGCAAAATTGGAGGATTTTTTTTATCAATTTTCAAATATAGGCCTTGGAAACCTAGGTTGTGGAAATTGAAAAACCGTGGGATTGCCCATGGTATTTTCCAATGGTATTGGAAAATTAGGAAAAATTTTATGTTATTTTAATCCAAAAGAGTATACCATCATTTTATATTACTTATTTTTCCAAGTAAAAGTAAATTTTACTCGAAATAACACTTTTAAAGTTAAAGATTCTATTTTAGAATTTAGAAAGTAAATTATAGATTTGGAAATTGATTTAAATCTATTAAAATACCTCATATTAATAAAATAATAGATTCTAGGTCATTGATTATGTTTAATTAGTTATTAAATAATTATGAAGTCATTAAACATACAGAAAAGCTCAAATTGTATTTTTATTATTCATGAAAAAATTAAATATTTTAGAAAATTCTCATAAATTCACCATAACCTAATTACGATGTGATGATTTAAAAATTGATATTTATTTTATCATAATAACTATCTGAATATAATAATTCTAACTTTTAAATATAAAAATCCTCATTTATTAAAAATAACAACAGCTTGAAAATGCATAGTAAAATTTCTGACACTTGAAAAAAATAAAATTATTTTATCATCTATATTTAAATAAGTGTGTTTCAATCATACCATTTCATAAAAATAAGAATTACTCATAATATATTAGTTTATTATAAATATTTATATCTTTCACTAGTGCAGAAAACGTTATTTATGTCACCATTTTTTACGTCGGTTATATATAACTGACGTGAGAATCTGTGAAACGTGGTTTTTTACATCGGTTATTTAATAACAGACGTAACAAATGCGTTGAGTAGCTTTTTAACATTGGTTATTTTAATAACCGACGTTACAAATCACGCGTGTTCGGTTTTTACGTCGGTTATTTCATAACCGACGTAAAAAACCCAAGCGCGGGGGTTTTTTACGTTGGTTATTTGATAACCGACATAAAAAACGAGATATCTAGGTGTTTTTTACGTCGGTTATTTTATAACTGACGTAAAAAACCAAAGCGCGGGGGGTTTTTTACGTCGATTATAAAATAACCGACGTAAAAAACGAGTTATCTACGGGTTTTTTACGTCAGTTATAAAATAACCGACGTAAAAACCTGATATCTACGAGTTTTTTACGTCGGTTATAAAATAACCGACGTAAAAAACATGATATCAATGAGTTTTTTACATCAGTTATAAAATAGCCGACGTAAAAAACCAAAGCACGGGAGGTTTTTTACGTCGGTTTTCAAATAATCAATGTTATAAATTTAAAAATAGTTTATAACATCGGTTATATAATAACCAATGTTATAAAACATTTAAAAATTTTAAGCCCTGTGGACTGTCATTTATGTTTTTTCGATCGACAGTCCGCCGGCTCGTCTCTCTCGCGTGGTAAACCCTAATCGGCTCGTCGATCGACCTGTATTAAACTCATTTTGGCTTCATCATTTATCATCTTTAGTCTCCTCAGATCTATCATCTCAACTCGCAACACTCAAGTAAGCATACCACGAATTTATTTTGTTCGTTTTTTCCCAGATAGTCTATATTTATGTTTTTCGATTTTTTTGTTTAAACTAGGTTAGATTCTTCCATTTCGAACCCTATTAAATCTTTTTGAATATCGTTGGCACCAGACATTCATTTTTATCTTGAGTGTCTTGTTTTTGTATTTCTTTATAAAACAAATTTTGATATATTACCTTGCATTTAATGACTCAAAATCCTCCTATGTTGGAAACATATTTGGGGTTATTTATTGAAGGACTATGGCGCGATTAAGGAAAGATTTGGAATATTTCCTGATTTGACCGGTTTGAATTTCATTATCAAAAAGAAATTTGAGGTATGGTTGATTCATCCATTCCTTTTATCCTATATTTCATTTAACGCTCAGGTTCATCTAACAATTTTGTAGTTGGATAACCAATAATGTTTATGTGACTAGAGAATTAAAAGAAATTATCATCATATATAGTGAATCATCCTTGTTGAGTGTCTTATCATAGAATAGAAATCAATCATCCATATTGAAGATGTCATTTTTTTAGAAAACAAAAACCATTAATGTAAACCATTTATCATTCATTAATTAAACTAAAATAAATATTTACACATGAGTTATAATGGAACATAATAAAATAAATATTTATCATTCACCCTCATAGAGTCTAATAAATCTATGATAAACCATTTGTTTTCTTTAATGGAAAAAAATTCACTTTTACCCACTTTTTATTTTTAGAAGACACTAAACTCCCTTATAATTTCACCCTTCTGGGAAGTATTAAACATCATTATATCCCTTTAAAAAATCTAAATGTCACAGAAATATCGTACATCCATTTTGTCTTATAGGACTCTACTATAGATAAGTATACCATTTTTTATATTATTAGTTATGATAAACTCTATCATAACATCATTAATATATGTTTATAAAAATGGGAATATCACAATTCTCATGATTTTAGTTGAGAATAATGATAATGTTTTTTATTAATGATAATATAGACATGGGTAATTTTACCAAAAGAATGTGAACTTGAATAATGAATGTTACTTATATGTATTTCACAAGATTTTTTGATTTTATGTCACATAACTAATTGATGATCGAATACAACAAATAATTTCACCACCAACCAAAGTGAAACCAGTGTATTGTTCTATTTTAGAAATTCAGGATTCAATCAATGAGATTATGATTTATTTATTTTTTAGAGTTTCTGAATCAAGATACTAGATTCTATTTCAAATGGATATTTGTTTGTTTTTTGATGTTTCACGATTTTATTTGATGTAGGTTTTTCTTTTTCATGGATTACTTCATAAAGTGGTCTCGGTTCATTTGATTTTGTGTTTCCTTTGACACCATCCCCCCTCAATGACTATGATCTCTCATTGCCAGTTTTTCTCTGATTGTTCTCTCATACACCTTTTGGATTTGATGGTTGATTACAAACATATTTATTCAAATATTTAAGCTGGATTATATGCATTTTTTAGGATTATATTTCTATTTTATGCCACTTTATTTATTATTATATCCAATACTAAGAACCTTTATAGTAAGAAAAATTTCATAAGAAATACGATTGGACTCTTCATCATATTTCATGAAACATTTTTAATAATGTCACGTTTTAAAAAAAAATGTTATATCAAAGATGTGGAAACAGGTGGTGTCCGGGGGGGTGTCCAAGGGGGTGGGTGGGTGTGAGTGGCTATCCACAGGGGTGGGGGCCTGTCCAGAGGGTTTTGGGGGTTGTCCGGGGGGGGGGGGTGGGGGGCTGTCCAGAGGGTTGGGTGGTGTTCAGGGGGGTGTTGAAGGGGTAGGGGTGGAGGTGGTATCCAGGAGGGGTGGGGGTGCTGTCTAGAGGGGTGGGGGGCTGTCCGGAGGGTTGGGGGGTGTCCAAGGGTGGTCCAAGGGGGTGGGTGGGAGTGGGGGGCTGTCCAAGGGGGTGGGGGCCTGTCTAGAGGGTTTTGGGGGTTGTCCGGGGGGTGGGGGGTGATTCTCAGGTTTACTCCATTTTCTCCAATTTTCTATCAACTATGTAGGCGGCATGGTTTTCTTTGATTAAATGAAATTTAAAACTGTTATATCTAACTATATTTTGTTTTAAAAATAATATTCAAGTATATTTTATTAAATACCCATAGATTTGTTTTATATTTTAAATTGTTTTACATTCAAATTATGATTTTTTTCATATAAACATATATTTGTCTTATCTTAAAAATATATATTTTTTGTTGATATTTGTTATAGGTAATAATGAGTCGAAGTTGGATTACAGAACATCGAATGAGCAATGAATTTGAGGAAGGTGTTGATGCCTTTTTGGAATTTGCAAAACGAAATGTTCCAAGTAGTGACATTTTTTTCTGTCCATGCCTGAAATGTTTGAATATGAAGAAGTTGAAAAGTAGAGAGATAAAAGATCATTTGATTTGTCATGGTTTTAATCAGAGTTACAACCCTTGGATTTGGCATGGTGAAAATGGACGGAATGTCACTGATGATGATGATTCGCAAGATGGTAACTCCGATGGAATTGAAGAAATGATTCGCGATATTGTAGCAGAACAAATTGAGATAGAGCTGACAGTTGCGCCTCTATATGGTGATGCTGAAAAACCATTATATCCTGGTTGTACAGATTTTACGGTTTTGTCAGCGGTGTTAAGATTGATTAACCTGAAGGAGAAACATGGATGGAGTGACAAAAGTTTTACAGAGCTGCTATAATTGATGAAAGACATTCTTCCAAAAGATAACGATCTTCCAGATTCACATTACAAAGCCAAGAAAATATTATGCCCGATGGGATTGGGATACAAGAAAATACATGCCTGTCCGAATGACTGCATTATATATAGGAAGGAATATGAATTTCTATCAGAGTGTCCTAAATGTGGGACATCACGGTATAAGGTGAAAGAAAAATCATAGGCTGGTGTAGAGATTAAAAATCCCCCTTCAAAGGTATTTTGGTATCTTCCTATAATTAACCATTTCAAACGTTTATTTGCTAATTCACATGATGCAAAAAGGTTAAGATGGCATGCTGAAGAGAGGGTATGTGATGGAAAAATATGTCATCCAGCTGATTTTCCACAATGGAAGAAAATTGATGCGCAGTATTATACATTTGGAAATGAAATTAGAAATCTCAGACTAGGGTTGTGCACAGATGGAATGAATCCATACCGAACCCTCAGTAGCACACATAGTTCATGGCCTATTTTATTGGTAATTTACAACCTCTCTCATGAAGTTTGTATGAAGCGCAAATATTTCATGTTGAGTATAATGATCTCTGGTCCAAAGCAACCCGGTAATGATATTGATGTTTACTTGTCACCGTTGATTGATGATTTGAAACTGTTATGGGCTGATGGTATTAGGGTGTATGATTCTTATAAAATGGAATATTTTCAACTGCATACAGTGCTTCTGTTCACTATAAATGACTTCCCAGCGTATGGAAATTTTTCTGGATACAGTGTTAAAGGGAATAAATCATGTCCAATTTGCGAACAACAGACGTCATATTGTCAATTGCATCATGGGAGGAAAACAGTGTACATGGGTCATCGAAAGTTTTTGCCTATGGAACACCCTTATAGAAGACTAAAAAAGGCATTCAATGACTCACATGAATTTGATACTGCTCCAAAACCTTTATCCCCTGATCTGTATTTTGAGAGGGTGAAAAACCTTGATGTGACATTGGGAAAGACATAGAAATCTGGTAATGATAGACATATTTGGAAGAAAATGTCAATTTTTTTGAGCTACCGTATTGGAGGTATCATGAAGTTAAATATAATATTGATGTCGTGCACGTGGAGAAGAATATCTGTGATTCTTTGATTGGAACATTGTTAGATATTAAAGGAAAGACTAAAGATGGGTTGAATGCAAGATTAGACTTACTATAAATGGGAATACGTTTGGAGTTAGCTCCCACTCCTAAAGGAAGATAAACACTTCTTCCCCCGGTTTTTCATACATTATCGAAGAGGGAGAAAATTAGCTTCTGTCAGTGTCTTCATGATACCAAAGTACCTCAAGGTTATTCTTCTAATGTAAAATTTTTTGTCTCATTGAAGGACTTGAAGTTGATAGGTATGAAATCACATGATTTTCACGTCATGATGCAACAAATTCTACCAGTTGCATTGCGTGGAATATTGCCCATTCGTGTCAGAAAGACTATAATGAAGTTGTGTTATTTTTTCAATTCAATTTGTAACAAGGCGATTGATGTGAATGCTTTGAAAATTTTGGAAAAGGATGCAATTTTTATACTTTGTCAATTGGAAATGTATTTTCCTCCAACTATTTTTGATATAATGGTGCATTTAATGATTCATCTGGTTCGAGAAATAAAGCTTTGTGGACCTGTATATCTTCGTTGGATGTATCCTTTTGAAAGGTATATGAAAATATTAAAGGGGTATGTTAAAAATCTATATCTACCTGAAGCCTCCATTATTGAAAAGTATATTTCTGAGGAGGTAGCATATTTTTGTATGAGCTACTTGGCTACAGTGCAACACATAGGTTTGCCTCCATCTCGCTATGAACGAGTTAATAATGAGGGAAATGGGATTCGCAGCTTGAAAGTCAAATCATTGTTAGCTGAACAGATGAAGAAGTTAGAATCATACATCTTGAATAACATAGCTGATGCTCAACCGTATATCAAATTTCATATTAATGATTTGAAACAATGTCATCCAAAGAAGAAAGAAATGTGGATTTTGAATGAGCACAACAGAACTTTTTTGTCATGGATTAAAAAGACTTTTCTTGGTAGATCAGATGTATCAGAGACATTAAAATGGATAGTGGGTGGTCCATGTTTAAATGTGATAACATGGTCTGGTTATGACATTAATGGTTATACATTTCATACGAAAGCTCAGGACAACAGAAGTGCAGTTCAAAATAGTGGTGTATTGGTGTTTGCAGAAGCAATGCATTTTTCGAGTGCTAAGGACAAAAACCCAATTTCTGCATCAAGTGCATATTATGGAGTGATTGAAGACATATGGGAGGTTGATTACTTTAAAATTAAAGTTCCCGTTTTTAACTGTAAATGGTTTAACGGTAACAAAAGTGTCAGACACGATGAATTTGGAATGACACTTGTTAATCTGAATAGATTGGAAGACACAACTGATTCTTTTATAATGGGAACACATGAAAAACAAATTTTCTATGTAGTAGATCAATCAGATATGCAGTGGGCTGTTGTTTTACAAGGGAAAAAACAATATGTTGGTGAGGATGAAGTTGATGAATATGCTGATTTATGTGAGATCCCTACTTCCATGGAAAGATTAACAGAACATAATGATGATCATGTTGAAGACATAGTTTGTGCCATAAGGAACGATCACGATGAAGGAATTTGGGAAAACAATCCATTTTTACATTCCTAAAATTACAGGTAACATATGTTTATTTGTTGTTTACATTTATTTTTTCCATAAATGTTAGATATTTTAAGTTTTTTATTTATTAAAACATGTTTTAAAACAAAATAAGTATATGTTTTTGTTTGTTTTAAGTTTGTTTAGTTTACTTTATCATGTTTATAACCATTACATGAATTATATATCTATTATTTTTGTTCACTGACAATTATTTTACCATGTTTACCATGTTTACCAGGTTTACCATTTTTACCATGTTTACCATCTTGACCATCTTGACCATCTTGACTATCTTTACCATTGTTTAACATGCTTACCATATTACCAATGTTTACTATTATGTAACTTAGTACACTTTTCTATTTTCTGATTACAGTAGTATTAAAATATTTGAATTTGTATATTTGTGAACTGACGTTTGTTTTTTTGATGTGAAGGATAATGACAGATCATTCAGATGATCAACCACATGATTCTGGAGAGGAGCATATTGCTGGTCATACCTCTGGGGATGAACATTCACATGCTCCTATTACGACAAAGAGTTCAAAGGTTGGTAAACGTGGGTGCACACGTTTACCAAAATTATCACTTGCCTATACGCAGGATCAGAGGATAGTCGTTGAGTTTGATGATGATGATATTCCTAGAGGTACGAATGCAAAATATTTTAAGAGTTTTGTAGCAACTCAGGCTAAGAGCAAAGTATGCATTTTGTTTGATGATTGGAGAAGTGTGGATAAAGCGATTATCTCTCAGTTTTGGGAGACGATTTTGGTAAGATCTTTTGTCATTGTTTAACTATTCTTTTAATGTTTCTAGTATATATAATATATTTAACCTCTTCTTTATCAGATGAAATTTGATATTCCTGACACTGGAGGAGTCAGGAAGAAATGCTTATCGTTGGCTACCAGGAGATGGAGGGATTTTAAATCAACCCTCTCATCTGATTTTATTTATGGTCATAGGAGTCATGACAATCCATGTCGTATATATCCTTTTATAGATGAAGACACATGGAGATATTTTTTTGAAAGTAGAAGAAAAGAGTCATTTCTGGTAAGGGCAATGTAAAATTTTATAAAATTTCTTATATAAATGATTTTATTAATGTTTTGTTAATGATTTCTTATTCTTAAATTACAGCAAACAAGGAAATCTCATCAGGAGATCCAATCTAAAAATGTATACCCTCATTGTTTATCTCGGGGAGGGTATGCATTAATGGAATAACAAATGATGGAGGAAAAATTTCAATAACTAAGAGCTGAGTCTTCAAGCTCTGGAGAGGTGGCCCCTCCATCCCCTCCATCTAGACATGAAAAATGGAAGAGAGCTCGGAAGGGAAAAAAGGGCAATATCTTTCGGAAGAATCGAGAATCGTAGCTGAGAGGATTGTAAGATATCTATTTTATTTATTTAAGTTAACTATTTTCTTCATATAATTTCAATCATTATAGAAATGTTCAATTAATTAATACAGGACTCTCTTGAGGAGCAGAGTTCAGAGGGGACATTTACAGCTACTGGGAGGGAAGATAATTTATTTGCAGCATTGGGAAGGCCCGAACATCCTGGTCGTGTAAGAGGATATCCGGCAGGTGTATCGGTAAGAAAAGTATTTCCACGTTCTTCAAATTCTAACATTGAGGGGGTTTATAAAAAAAATAGAATCCTTGGAGGCTGAAGTTCATAATATTAATGCGACGATGGAGGACAAGATTAGAGAGTCGGTGCAGTCTATGTTTGCAAAAATGCAAAGACAATTTCAGACTGCAACTCCCACTCCTCCACCTCCCCCTACAGACCCCATTATTTATCCTCCACCTCCGCCAGTAGCTCCCACTCCCCCACCTCAGTCTACGGACCCCATTTTTTATCCTACGACTCCGCCGCAACTTCCTACTTACTGCGAGTTGTATGTTGATGATTCTCAACATCATATAGTAGCATATGGGTTAGTATATTATATAGGAGATACAATTCATCATCAACAATTAGAGGTAGAGAATCAAAGGGTCACTGTACATGATATTATAGATAGATCAACTAGGGTACCAATACCTACAGATGAGGTGGAGACAGTTGGACAGAGTATCAGCCATTTTTTAATTTGGCCATCCAGACTTCTTCGACTCATTACCATAGAGGTATGAATGTTATATCTTTTATTTTTTTTTATTAAAGTTGTTTTATCATTTAAAACTAATATATTTTTCAATATTTTTTACAGGAATACTTCAAAGGTAAAGAAATACTGTATAGACAACAATAAAGACAAATGGATATGACATCAGATACAAATTCAAATGGTCTTGACAGATTGTCAAGATATTCACATTTGTTGTCGGGTTATTATGAGTTTCCAATGGAAGCTCATGTTTGTGGACGTGAAATAAGAGCGGGGATTATAAAAACTGATATCATGGAGCTTGTTACTGGAGATAAGTTGGGCATCAACGTGGTGCAAATTTTTTCCATGTAAGTCTTAACACCTTTTCCCTGCGTTATATTTATTAAAAATGTATACTTATGTATGTTTTGTATTAGGTATCTTTATAAAATTTGTGAGATGAATGAGCTGACAGAAGTATATGGATTCATGGACCCTCAATTGATTTCCCCTGAAGCATGTGCATTGAATGAGGAACAAAGAATGGTTTATATTGCTGAAATATTTGAAAAGAATATAATCACACAATGTTGGATGATGACTTTTTGTGAGAGGTATGAAACACATTTCTCTAAAAGAGTTAATTATCTTTTAACATAAAAAACCACTAACGTAAAATTTCCTTTTATCAGTGATCATTGGATGTTAGGGTTTTTTTGTCCAAGGGAGAAAGCCCTTTATTGGATATGCTCTGTCCATGGTGATGTGCGGGATAATTTTAAGAATATATTGGAAAAGTAAGTTTCAATTTCTCAATAGTTTTATATATTATAATGAATTTTAAATTTACCCCATTCGTATTATTTTCTAACAGTGCATGGGCCTACTTTCGAAAAAACACAAAGAAAAGAGGTGCAAAGATCAAATATGTAAATGCGAAGGTAAATATCCATTTATAATTTGTACTTTTTGATTTATTACATAAAAATAATATATTGAATTTACACTCATTCAAACAGAATTTTCATGAACAACAAGGCCTCATCGAATGCGGATATTATATGTTAAGATTTATGTATGAAATAATAACAACTGGGACAGTTGTGAATTTTGACCTGGTACGATTTCCTCTTAAACTTTTCCATAATATTTCAATTTGATTCATTCATTATACACGTTAACTACTTTCTTTTTCATTTGTAGATTTTTGATGACCCTAAACCCTATACTGCTGAAGACATCAAAAACTTACAAGTGGAGTGGTCAAATTATTTTACAGGTTTGATTGACTTTTAGTTGTTTGTAATGTAAAATGTAATTTTGAATATTGTCGTTTTAATTGTGTATTTGGTAGTTGTTTAGGTTGGATTTAGTTTTTTTTGAAGTTGACAATGTAAGTTTTGAATGTTATATAAGTGAATGTTTAATTTTGCTCTGCTTCTTGTTTTGGTTTACTTATGATGGTTTTTATGGTATGGATTTGGGTATGTGGGGGAGGGGTTCCAAGGGTGTGGGGGTGTGTTCAGTGGGGTTGGGGGGTGTCCAGCGGTCTGGGAGGGCTGTCCGGTGGGGTGGGGGGACAATCTAGGGGGGTGGCAGGGCTGTCCAGGGGTGTGGGAAGGCGGTCCAGGGGTGTGGGAGTGCTGTCCAGGGGTGGGGGGGGGGGTGTTGTCCAGGGGTGTGGTGGGGGCTTTCAAGTGGGGTGAGGGGGTGAGGGGGTGCTATTCAGGCGGGTGGGGGGTTGTTGAGGGGTGTTTGGGGCTGTCCGGGGGTCGGGGGGCAGTCCAAGAGTGTGGTGGGGGCTCCAATGGGGTGGGGGAGGGCTGTCCAAGGGGTATACATGAGGGTGGGAGCTCCAATGGGGTGGGGGAGGGCTGTCCAGGGGGTATACATGAGGGTGAGGGCTCCAACGGGGTGGGGGAGGGCTGTCCATGGGGTATACATGAGGGTGGGGGCTGTCTAGGGGGTAAGTTTTATATGTTATCAATGTACATTCTTAATTTTGATCTACTTCTGTTTTTGTGGTACTATTTCTTGATTTGTTTTATGGTTGATTCCGGTGGAGAGCAGATGACTGCATTTAATTTAAAAAAAATTAGGTTTATCAAGTCGATTATTTAATAACCGACGTGATAAAAGGCCTGGAAAATGGTTTATCACGTCGGTTATTTAATAACTGACGTGATAAACCACCTCCCCCCGGTTTATCACGTCGGTTATTTAATAACCGGCATGATAAACCCCCCCTCCCCCCCGGTTTATCATGGCGGTTATATAATAACCGACGTGATAAACCCCCCTCACCCTGGTTTATCACAGCGGTTATATAATAACCGACGTGATAACCCCCCCGGTTTATCATGGCGGTTCTATAATAACCGACGTGATAAACCCCCCCGCCCCCGGTTTATCACGTCGGTTATTTCATAACCGATGTGATAGACCATTTCCCCATCCTTTTATCACGTCGAATTTTTAGGAACCGATGTGATAAACCATTTTCCAGGCCTTTTATCACATCGGTTGTTAAATAACCGACGTGATAAACCCTTCCCATTTTATTTATCACGTCGGTTCTAAAATAACCGACGTCATAAACATAGCAATTTTATGTTTTTGACGTCGATTTTAAAATAACCGACGTCAAAAAATTTATTTATAACGTCGCCCATATTAACGTCGGCTAGAAACCGACGTAAAAAATGAAAAATAACCGATGTAAAAAACGTTTTCTGCACTAGTGTTTTTTGGAAATTACAATTTCTGTTCGAAAAATCAATTAATCAAATCACATCTCAATTTTATTAAGAAAAAATATTCTTAAAATGGAATTAATGGGATAAATTTTTTATTTAAACAAAGGAATTACATACTAAGGTCAGGAAACATAACCCCTTATTACACATGCATATTCCCTAAGAGTAAGGTGTGTGATGGTGGTAGTTTTTTGGGGTGCCTCAACTAACATCGACTGAGTGGTAATCTCCACTAGCTTGAACTTATCCCATAAGTGATTTCGTTCAAGATTCACTTGTTGAAGCTCGGCTTGGTCTTGGTCATGGGAGAACCCCAGTTATGATACCTCCCTCCTAAGCTTTAAAAAATGGGCTTCAAACAACATGACTCTACCGGTTGAGGCCATCGACTCTTCTTTCTATATCAATTATACTTTTTCAAATTTTACTTATAAACACTAATTATAACGTTATAATTATTATCAAGAGTATAGTTCTCAATGGTCATATTGACCAATGATCATATAATGATCAAATCCAAAGGGTCAAATTCCCATTTATATTTACTTCATTATTAAATAGATATGTTTTTTTTGTGTATAATATAATATAACACAAATTTTCTCAGGAAATGAATATTATTCAAAAAGTTAAGGTCATTACATTCTTCCGCCCTTATGAAAATTTTTTCCTAAAATTTAAACTTGTTCTCTCAATTGAGAAGAGGTGTGGGTACTTCTACCTCATTGTCTCCTTTGTTTCCCACTTTTATTCTTCATATTTATAGTTCCTCCACAACACTTTAATGAGGTAGGTAGTCTTGTTGCGTAGAAACTTGTCTCTACGGTCCAAGATCTTCACTGGCTGCTCCTCATAAGAGAGGCCATGTTACAATTGTACCAACTTTAGATTCAATAAATATGAAGGGTCAGGTATGTACTACCTTAAGAGAGATATGTGGAATACATCATGAAATCGAGCTAGATTTGGTGGAAGTTCTAGACGATAATCCACTGATCCTATGTGATCAAGGGTTTCGTAGGGGCCAATGTACCTGGGTCTAAGCATCCCTTTCTTCCCAAAATGCATGAATATTTACCATGGTGATATTCAAAGTAATTTTTTTTCACCAACATCAAATTCCAAGTCCCTTCGATGATTGTCAGCGTAGCTCTTATCCTGACTTTGAGAATCCTTAATGTGTTTTTGGATGGAATGAACCTTTTCTGACATCTCTTTCACATGATCAAGCCCAAGAAGCTTTCTATCACCAACTTCATCCCAAAAAGTAGGAGTTCTACATCACTTTCCATATAGCTCTTTATAGGGTTCCATTTGAATACTTGAATGGAAGCTGTTTTTTTATGATAACTCAACTAATGGGAGATGCACATGAGCCTCAGCCTAGTTGGTGAGGTATCCTTAAGTGCATCCATGAGACCCAGGTTTAAAACTAGGAAGAGGCATATTTCCTGATACTGTAGCAGCACTGTAGCAGGCACTATAGCAGAACTATACACTGTGCGGGTACTGTAGCAGGGTTGTACACTGTGCGGGTACTATTCGGTACTGTAGCAGTTGGAACTATTCACCTTGGGCCACCAGTTTTGGGATTGGAGTCCTGAAGGCTTTTGGGCCACCCAGGCCTTCGGGTTAGTAGGGATTTTGGGCCACCTTTAAGGCCTTTGTGCCACCTCAAGGCCTTAGGGACACATGCAGTTGCCCCAAACAGACTCTACAAAAAAGGTGTAGCCCCAGAAGTGGATTCAGAGTAGGTTCACTCACCAGAGCAGAGCCAAATGGATTTGTCAGAATTAGAGGGTATGGCTATTCCATCGGGACCAGCCTGTGCTTGCACAGGAAGCCTAGCCAGACGGCCATGCGAAGGTGGAAAGCTACTATCATGATGCAGATGCTGGGGAGGGGTAGTTCCTTGTAGATAGTCTGGTTGAATTCTCCAAGAACTTCGGGTCATGTAATCTCCTAATCCTACGGGACTTGTAAGGGTTCCCCCTCATCCCTTGAAAGAGGGGTTATCAAAAATCAATAAAAATGAAGGCCTTCAGGCCATTCGGGCAACTAATGGGAGATATTGATCCCATCCACCTTTAAATTTCATTGAGCATGTTCTCAGCATTTCCTCAAGTGTTTGAATAGTCCTTTCATATCGGACATCAGTTTGGGGGTGATAGGCCACATTGAAATTCAATTTAGTACTCAAAGCATGTTGAAGACTTATCTAGAATTTTGATGAACCTTGGATCACGATCAGAAATGATAGAAAGTGGAACTCCATGCAACCTCACCACTTCCTTTACATAAATCTTGGAAAGTTGTTCAAGAGTAAAATATTTCTAAATAGTGATGAAATGAGAAGTCTTGGTGAGAATATCTACTATAACCCATATCACATTGTTTCCTTTGGATGTTATTAGGAGACCAGTGATAAATTCCATAGTGATATTGTTCAACTTCCATGTAGGTATGGGTAGTGGTTGTAATACCCCTTTAAGAAGTTGTCTCTCTACCTTCACTTGTTGACAAACCAAGAACCTTGTAGTGTAGTCAACAATCTCCCTTTTCATGTTATCCCAAAAATAATGATCATGAAGTTCCCTATACATTTTCATGCTTCTAGGATGTATAGAGAAAGTAGATCTACGATATTCATCCATCAACTCCTCTATTTACAGAATTGATGGAACATATAGCCTTGTATGAAATTTAAGTACACCTTCTTGATCAATATTAAACTTAGGAAACTTCCCATTATTCACATCATCTATCTTCTTCTATAAAAAGGGATCTTCTCTTTGATCTTTCTTGATCTTATATAGTAATGATGGTTGATAAATAATTTGGGATAGGGTTGATGATGTCCCTTCCTGTAAGATTCCCATGTCAATTTTTACTAGGTTTTTTATCAAAGGATATCCTTGAATCCTCATAATTTCCAAAACAACATGGTCTTTCCTACTTAATGCATCAATGGATTTGTTTTCTCTTCCGAGGTGATAATGAATTGAAAAATCATAGTCATTAAGAAGTTCTAATCATATACTCTATCTCATGTTCAATTCATTTTGCATGAAAATATACTTAAAACTTTGGCGTTTTGTTAATATATCACAGTCATCTCCATAAAGATAGTACCTTCATATCTTTCGAGAAAAAATAACTGCAGTTAGCTCCAGGTCATGCGTTGGATAATTTTTCTCATGAGGATTTAACTGTTTATATTTATAAGAAATAACCTTTTCATTTTTCATGAGAAAGAATCCAATCCCTTTCATAGATTCATCACTAAAAATAATGAATCCTTCTCCGATAGAGGGTAGAGTTAACATAGGTGCAGTAACCAATCTATTATTTAGATCATAGAAACTTTCTTAACACTCATTTTTCTAGATAAACTTTTACCCTTTTCGAGTTAATTTGGTTAGTGGATTAGAAAGTTTTAAAAAGTTTTCCACAAACCTCTTATAATATTCTGCTAAACCAAGGAAAGTATGAATCTTAGTTACTGTTGTAGGATGAGGCCACTCCTCCATAACCTTTTTCTTATAAGGGTCAACTAATATTCCTTCATTGGTTACAATGTGCCCTAAGAAATCAATTTGTTGTAACCAAAATTCAAATTTTTTAAACTTTCCAAATAGCCTCTCCTTCCTTGGAGTTTGCAATATAACCCTTATATGATCCCCATGCTCCACATAACTTTTAGAATATATCAAAATATCATCAATAAAAACTACCAAAAGTTATCAAGGTAGTCCTTAAATACTCTATTCATAAAATCCATAAATATAGTAGGTGCATTAGTCAAGACAAAGAGCATAAAAATAAACTCATAACACCCGTATCTTGATCATATGAAAATATTTGGAATATCTTCTTTATTTACCCTCAACTGATGATAAACAGATCAAAGATCAATCTTTGAGAAGGATTGATCCCCATGAAGCTAGTAAAATAAATCATCAATCCTTAGGAGAGGGTACTTGTTTTCACTATGATCCTGTTAATTTCTCTATAATAAATGTATAACAACATTGTTTTATCCTTTTTCTTCACAAATAGAATAGGTGCTCCCTAAGGAGACACAATTAGTTGAATAAACCCCTTCTCCAAAATATTTTGGAGTTTTTTATTTAATTCCTACAGCTCTATATTTTACATTCTATATGGGGTCTTTGATATCGACTTGGATCCATGTATTAATTAAATGGATAACTCTATCTCTCTTTCTAGGGGTGTTCCAGGTAACTTCTCAAGAAATATGTCAATGTATTCCTATATGATGGGGAAATTTTCTATTCATATACTTTCATTTCCTTCTTTATCTTCACTGATCATCTCCATAAATAAGGATACGAGAGGTGCTTCTAAACAAAGATCAGGTCAAGATATCTCTCCCTTGAAAACAACTATTGTTTGTCCATTTAAGACTAATGAGATTTCCTTGATTTTAATGTTGATCTTAGAATTATACTTTGAGATCTAATCCATCCCTAGTATAATGTCGAATTCTAGTATGGGAATGGATACTAGATTTTTGATGATATTTTTCTCACCAAAGTAAATACTAGAGTTTCTATACACTTTCAATGCATTGATAATCCCTCTAAGAGTATTGAATATTAACTCTACTTCTATTAGTTCAGGAATTTATTCTATATTTTTTCCAAACTTGGAGGAGATAAAGGAATACATAGAGAAAGAATAAAAAAAGGTGCTTTATATCTTTGAGAGAACAATGAGAGTACCTTCTAATACATAATTTGGAGCTTCAACTTCAACTGTCATGATAGAAAAATCTTTACCTTTCTCCCTTGTCCTAAGCTAAGGTTGATGGTGATTACCTTAAATTACCTTCTAATTTGAATAATGATCACAAAAGTGATCAATATGTCCGAACTTATAGCATTGGACTTCAGGCTGGGATTTCACTATATTCCCTTTGTCGTTAGTGTTGAGAAGTTGAGGCTTCACCTCACTATGACAGTTCTGAGCTATATGGACAAATCTTCCACACTTGTAACATTTCCCACTCCTAAGAAAGCAGTTCCCCGAATTCTTCTTCCCACATTTGTTTCATGTGGAAAGTTTCACTTTCTTTCCTATTCTTCTATGATCAAATTTCCTCCATAAGCTTGGATCCATTGATATCTTACTTTTATTCAATATATGGGACCATTTTCTCTCTCTTAACTCTAGTTCAACCTTAATAGCACTTTGCACTATCTTATCATAGCTGTCACTATCTCGATTAGATATGGTCTTAGTACACCGAATAATCTATCAAACTTTCCATTATGATCCATGAAAAATCTAGAGGTGTAATGATAAAGTCTTGTAAAGTTCATCCCATAGCTTCCCATAGATTTTTTCCTTCTGCTTCATCTCAAGGAATTACTTCTCCATTTTTGTTTACATTGAATGGGGGAAATATTTATTGAAAAAGGATCCTCTGAACTCTTCCCACTCCATATCATAAATCTACCTTCTTGGATTCATGTTTTTAATCAGTGACCACCACTGATTAGCTTTTCCCTATAAGCGGTACATAGCCAGAGTGACCTTCTTTTATTCCGAACAACGGAGTATAAAAAAGATATTTTATATAAATCTTATCAATTTTCTAGTAATAAATGGGTCGGTAGATCCACTAAAATAAGGTGGTCATTGACACATAAAGTACATAATGGAATGTTTTTCCCTTTGAGGTGAATCTAGTCTCTTGGATTGATTCAAGTTATTATTCATAACTTGAGTATGTTGATTCATCATTCTCCTGAAGCTTTCCAATATGAATTCCATTGAAGGGCCATCAACGCATGGTATATTGTGCTCACCATTTACATAGATCCTCTTATTTCTCACCATTTTCTAAAAGAAGAAAACCTTAGTGAGAAATATGTTTATTTTAATAATATTATAATTTCAAAAGAAATTTTATGTCTTATAACATCACGCTTAAATATGTTATTCATTAACAATAATTATATTTTCTATATATCCTTAATAATGGTTTATAAAAAGATTGTGATTAGACAAATATACCCCCCAAGAGTATCAAACTTGGAGTGTATCAAGGCCCATTGTCATGAACTAGTTACTGATTGAGTCTAGCTCAAAGTGGTGTTTTTGGGCTTTACCCCTAGATACATCTGTACTAGAGCCACATCTACTTGTTCATATCCAAATAGGTATTTCTTTACTTGGAAACCAATTACTTAATACTTCACCAAAATACCAAGATGTTTTCCTATATTTAAAAATTTCTATAGGGTTCTTCATAAATTTTTAAAATCCTAATTTTCACAAATAACTGAACCATCCTTTGATACAAACTATGTCATCCCTCCTTTTTATTACATAAACTTTTCATTACATGGTAAAAAACAAATGATCTTTCAAAGTTTAGTTTCTTGTAAGAAAGGTACATAATACATGAAAACATAAACATTCTTCTAATACACTTGAAAGGATTATTAAAAGGTTCATACTAAGTACATTTAATGCATCTCATAACCTAGGGACACACATCAAAGGAAATGGTGAGAATAAAGCCCATTAAGGGAAAGAAAGGGGAAATAGTTTACATGTGATCTTGAGGAATATTAATAAGAACATGAGGAATATCATTATGGAATGAAGAAGATAACATGAGGCATATCATAAATAAAATAACATGAATCATAACTTGGAAATGTGGCTAAAACATTTAATTTTGATATTCATAAGCATATCACTAAGGTTAATCACCAAGGCATCATAAAAATTACCAAGGCTATTCACCAAGGTATCGTATAACATGTCATCTCTAGAGATTAAATTATTTACCCAATACGTTGGAGAGATATAAGGGTACACCATTAATATGTATTAATTTTCATGTGATCCACATAGATCATAATAAATCATTCCATAAATAACATGTGGAGAATAAAATCAATGAGTTTCATATTAAAATCATGGCATTTCAAGAGTGCTTTAATAAAACATGATCATCATGTCATTTTTAACCCACAGAAAGAGAATAATGGTTTTATATATATTAAAACCAGAATAAAATAAATCATTTTTACATCTTGGTTAATACCCCTGGAAAATAAAGAGGTTTGGGTATTCACAAAAAGAAAATAAAAGGTAATTTCTCGAGGAGAAGAGAGAAATTTTGAGAAGTAAATTCGACATCATAATAGGTATAAAATGTGGTTTTAGAAAAGGGTAAAAAGAGAGGGTATATGGGTATCTCATTGATAAAAAATAATTTCAAAGTAAGGGATTGAATAAAGAGAAAATAAGATATATTTACCATAACATTCATAAGACATATACAAAAAAGGTTCTTGAAACGAAGAGAAAAGAAGGACAATTCCCTCACCTTGAAAAGTAACTCCTAAATTTTGAAGATTGTGACCTTGGGGGATTGAGGAAACCTTAGGAGGAATCCTTGTAAGGTAAAACTATTATATATTCATGTATTATGAATTATTAGTAAAATTAAATGGATAAGTGGGTGGGTATTTATAGAAAAAGTGGAGGATTTGTTTATTAATTTCCAAATACAGGTATTGGAAACCTAAGTTGTGGGAAATAAAAAACCATGAGATTTACCATGGTATTTTTTCCATGGTATTGGAAACTTGGAAAATTTTTTATGTTATTTTAATTCAAAATATTAGAACATCATTTTATATTACTTATTTTGGCAAGGAAAAGTAAAGTTTACTCAAAATAACATTTTTTTAAGTTAAAGCTTCTATTTTAGAATTTGGAATGTAAATTATAGATTTGGAAATTGATTTAAATATATTAAAATACTTGATATTAATAAAATAAAATATTTTAGGTCTTTTATTGTGGTTAATTAGTTATTAAATCATTATTACATAATTATGAAGTCATTAAACATACCAAAAAACTCAAACTGTATTTTTACTATTCACGAAAAATAAAGTATTTTAGAAAATTATCATAAATTCACCCTAACCTAATTTTGAAATGATTATTTAAAAAATGATATTTATTTTATCAAAATAATTCTATAAATATAAGAATTATAATTTTTAAATATAAAAATCCTTATTTATTCAAAATAACAGCGGATTGAAAATGCATAGTAAAATTTCTGACACTTGAAAAAAATAAAATTATTTTATCATTTATATTTAAATAAGAGTTTTTATGTCATACTATTTCATTAAAATAACTATTATTCATATTATCTTAATTTATTATAAATATTTATATCTTTTCTGGAAAGTAAAGTTTCTGTTCAAAAAATAAATTTATCAAATTCCATCTCAATTTTATTAAGAAAAACCATTCTTAAAACAAAATTGATGGAATATAAATTTTATTTAAACAAAGTAATTACACACTAAGGTTGGGAAATGTAACCCCTCATTACAACCATGTCTTCCCTAAGAGCAAGGTGTGCGATGGTGGTAGTTTCGTGGGGTTCCTCGGCTAACATCGATCGAGTGGTAATCTTCACAAACTTGAACTTCTCCCATAAGAGATTTTTTCAAGCTTCACTTGTTGAAGCTTAGTTCAGGATTGGTCAAGGGTGAATCCTAGTGATGATACCTCTCTCTCAAGATTTAAAAAATGGGCTTCAAACAACATGAATCTACTGGTTGAGGCCATTGACTCTTCTTTCTATATCAACTATCTTTTGTAAAATTTTACTTATAAACACTAATTACAATGTTAAAATTATTATTGAGAGTATAGATCCCAACAATAATATTGATCAATGGTCATAATTGAACAACGATCATATAAAGGTCAAATCCAGAGGGTCAAATTTCCCTTTATATTTACTTCTTTATTAAAGAGATATGGATTTGTTGTGTATAATATAATATAACACACATTTTCTCAGGAAAAAAATATTATTCAATTTTTTTGGGTCATTAAACATATATAATGGAAGTATCATAGATTTTGAAAGATAAATGAAGATTTTTGGAAGAAGCAATTTTAGATGTAGAACAACCTCAGGAGTTGATATGCTCTTCTAAATTTAGAAGATTGGTGTAAAGGCTTCGATTTGTTTTTTATTATCCACTTATTATGTATGGTGGAGAATCTGAGAGCCTGGAAGAAGAAATAAGTACCAGTGAATCAAGATAGTGGGAGTTAGTGATGATGAAATAGATATAATATTTACATGTTTTCAAAACATAGGATTTAACGAAACTTCCTCCTATAAAAAGATCATTGATAAATAAATGGGCCTATCAGTTGAAGGAAGAAGTGAATTATAGGAAATGATTCAAGGTAAGGTTAGATATGAAAGGATTTCACTAAATTTAATGAATGGATTTCATTAAATTTTTTTCTCATTATTAAGCACACAATAATCCAGATGGTGATTATAATGGTTACAAATTAATTCCCATATCTTGAAAATTTAGTTATAAAATAAATTTTCTTCATGGAGATTTAGAGTGAATGGACTAATCGGGATACATGTGGTCAATGAGAGGGGGAGGATGTGAATCAATGATATTCTAATTACATATTTTATTAATTAAGAAATAAAATTCACCTCCTATTAGTGAGATATTACTCTATTGGAAAACAAGAAAAAATAACAACCATAAGAACACATGTATTTACAAGGTTCACTATTCAGTAAGAGTAGCTAGTCCTTAGTATAGTTTGGAAGTAATCCAAGATAAAAAAAACCACTAGAAAATAATCCTTTTGGTGGTTATAACATGTAGGGAATATCCTTTCACTTATGTAGAACTACATTCAATCGATAGTGCATGTTATCCTTATACAAATAAATGATATAGCAATGTTTTGTAACAACTATAAGAACCTTCACCAATATGATTCAACATGTTTTCACTATGATTATTGTACTTTATCCACACTTGTACTTCTTGAAAGTTATTTACTTTATTGCAAAATAGCTGTTGGGTCGGAAGAAAAGCGAGGAATAGATGGCAAGAGGGGGGGTGAATTGCCTTTTAAAAAATGATTAACAAATTAAAATCAAAGTTGAAAGTGCAGCGGAAATAAAGAGGCAATCACACAAGAAATTGATAACGGAGTTCGGCCAAAAACCCGGCCTACGTCTCCGCTCCCAACTCAACCGTTGAGAGATTCCTACCGCTTTCTTTTCAATGGTTTTAGCAAGAAACCCACTAGGCTTTGAGGTAGCACTAGGACCTATTACAGCTTGCTTTTTGTGGTTTAGCAAGAACCCACTTGCTTTTGATGGAATAGCAAGAACCCACTAGCCTTTTTAACGGGTGAAGGCTAGCTCACCGAAACACAAGCCTTTTAAAAGGAAAGGCTTGAAGAAACCTCTTCACACCTTAATGGTGATGTGAAACCCAAAAGAAAGGGGGATGAGAAAAGGGTTGGGGTTTGTAGGCACAAACCCAATTTTAAGCTCAAAATAAATAAACAAGCAAAACCGTATATGAGGAAGTCTTGGGCGCCTTTGATTGGATGGAGATGTTGAAGGCCGCTTCCAAGCTTCTTTGAAGGAGCTCCTTGGATGTGGAATTGGATGGAGCACTTGGGGTTCCCTTGGAGGAATGCACCGGAGGTTGGCCAAATGATGAGAAAATATGTCCGTTGGCTTCACAATAGTTCCGGAGCTTCAAGGTCCTTTATTTATAGAGGGAGAACCCTCATATGGCCGTTGGAGGCGTTTGGAGCCGTTGGAAAGGCTTTCGGAGCCGTTGGGAGGCAAGTGGAGCAGCCTGGTCAAAGCTCCAACGGCTAGTTTGACTGGGCCACCGGCTGGCCGGTACAGCTCCACCGGCTGGCCGGTGCCTTGGTAGAGAAGAAGAGTCTTGATCCAGGCTCCACCGGTCGACCGGTGGAGGAGCCACCGGCTGGCCGGTGGCAAGACAGTAGCAAAGACTATTTGGGCTGGGTGCCACAGGTCGACCGGTGACAGAGCCACCGGTCGACCGGTGGAACCTGGCAGTGGGCAATCCCTCTGCCAGTTCCACCGGCTGGCCGGTGCTATCACACCGGTTGGCCGGTGGACTGAATTTCAGTCCATTTGATGTCCATTCTTGGGCCAACTTCTTGGCAACCTTGTGCCTTTCAATCAAAAACACTTCAAACAATGTTAGATAAACATGAAAGTGATTGTGATCATGAAAATTAAACCACAAGGGGATACGAGAGGTACAACAATCTCCCCCTATTTTGATGATCACAATCACCGAAACAATCAAAGTAAAATACTGAAATTAAAGACATTCTTAAAGGATAATTTGAAAATAAATCAAAGCATGATAGAGAAGACTCTCCCCCAATCAATCAAGGAATTTCTCCCCCTTTGTGATTATCAAAATAGCATGGGGCATTAAACTTGATTGAGGGAAAAATTTGAAAAACAAAAAGAGATTTTAAATCAATTGAAATTTTTGAAATGAAATGAGAATTTGAATAACAGTTTGAATTGAAAGTTTTGAATCAAAAATTGAATAACAGTTTGAATTGAAAGTTGAAAGTGCAGCGGAAATAAAGAGGCAATCACACAAGAAATTGATAACGGAGTTCGGCCAAAAACCCGGCCTACGTCTCCGCTCCCAACTCAACCGTTGAGAGATTCCTACCGCTTTCTTTTCAATGGTTTTAGCAAGAAACCCACTAGGCTTTGAGGTAGCACTAGGACCTATTACAGCTTGTTTTTTGTGGTTTAGCAAGAACCCACTTGCTTTTGATGGAATAGCAAGAACCCACTAGCCTTTTTAACGGGTGAAGGCTAGCTCACCGAAACACAAGCCTTTTAAAAGGAAAGGCTTGAAGAAACCTCTTCACACCTTAATGGTGATGTGAAACCCAAAAGAAAGGGGGATGAGAAAAGGGTTGGGGTTTGTAGGCACAAACCCAATTTTAAGCTCAAAATAAATAAACAAGCAAAACCGTATATGAGGAAGTCTTGGGCGCCTTTGATTGGATGGAGATGTTGAAGGCCGCTTCCAAGCTTCTTTGAAGGAGCTCCTTGGATGTGGAATTGAATGGAGCACTTGGGGTTCCCTTGGAGGAATGCACCGGAGGTTGGCCAAATGATGAGAAAATATGTCCGTTGGCTTCACAATAGTTCCGGAGCTTCAAGGTCCTTTATTTATAGAGGGAGAACCCTCATATGGCTGTTGGAGGCCTTTGGAGCCGTTGGAAAGGCTTTCGGAGCCGTTGGGAGGCAAGTGGAGCAGCCTGGTCAAAGCTCCAACGGCTAGTTTGACTGGGCCACCGGCTGGCCGGTACAGCTCCACCGGCTGGCCGGTGCCTTGGTAGAGAAGAAGAGTCTTGATCCAGGCTCCACCGGTCGACCGGTGGAGGAGCCACCGGCTGGCCGGTGGCAAGACAGTAGCAAAGACTATTTGGGCTGGGTGCCACAGGTCGACCGGTGACAGAGCCACCGGTCGACCGGTGGAACCTGGCAGTGGGCAATCCCTCTGCCAGTTCCACCGGCTGGCCGGTGCTATCACACCGGTTGGCCGGTGGACTGAATTTCAGTCCATTTGATGTCCATTCTTGGGCCAACTTCTTGGCAACCTTGTGCCTTTCAATCAAAAACACTTCAAACAATGTTAGATAAACATGAAAGTGATTGTGATCATGAAAATTAAACCACGAGGGGATACGAGAGGTACAACAATAGCAAGCAAGATCCTTTTCCTAGACTTATATAGGAAAATTTCCATCCAATATTTTCTCTATTCGGTGTACATAGTCTGATGAGAGTCAGTATGATAACCTATTTTTCTGATCACTTATGTATGGATGATCGACTATGTTTGACCGATCACCTATTCCTATTATTCATTCGATCTCTTTTTCACACTATCTTTCTGATACCAAATGATGGGAATAATTTTTTGGTATTCTTTAGGCTGGCTGTTTCCACTTATAGTAATGTGAAACGATGGGGGGGGGGGTAAGCCCATGTGGGTTCAAACCTGCATGATTTTGTCTACAAAATCCCACATTCAATGTGAACAAAAGATCTCAATCCCTCCCCACACTGAATAATCCCACAAGTATCCCGTGGGCTTGCCCATATTTTTTTAAAAATTAAAATTATTAAATATACTCATTTTAATCCCTTGTATGAAATAGAACCTCAGAAAAGAACTTGCATCCACTCAGCTACTCAATCAGCTGGTCCAGATTCGTGCGGGAGGGAATTTTCTCTCCTCATGCTCAGATCTCCTTGTGTATGAATGGCTATGCACACTTCCATGCGAGTGAATGAAATGATAAAATCACATCCAACTAGTAGAATGAAGTCCAATAAGATCAATCAATATCCATGAACATACCAGAAATAATGAGTGAGTTCATTGAAAGTGAAAAAAAAGTAAAAATAATGACATGTGCACATAAGATAAAAATTCAAAGGATAAGTGCAGCAGTACTGAAGTCTGTGAAAATCACAATACAAGCACTAAGAGCTTTGCACCTACATGATCAAACTGAGCAAAGATACTTTTCATCACATTGAAGAAGGTGAAACCCTATGAATGAGAATCCATAAACGCCATGTATGATCATGAAGAACCTAGAACAATAGGGTGATAGGTTTTCCAGATGTAGTGTGTAGCAACAAATAAGGATGTCCATGAGATTATTTAGACAAAAAATGACATTAGTTTGGTAATATAAGAACATCACAGTGATAAATGAAAATAATATTTGATATTATATATATATATATATATATTAGGAAAATACATGTATTGATAGTTAAAAAGTTATAAATTTTTAATAAAGAATCATATACTATAAAAAATTATTTTTTAAAATTGTGCCTATGGCTAATCCCGCACCCATACGGAATCAACCTGCCTTGGCTTGTACCCATGCGAGCTTAACCCGCATAGGCCTGCACTTTTAACAGTTAAAATATTTAGGCCCACCCCACCTCGCATCTTCCCCGTATTCATAAATCATGTGGTCCCATTTTATATTATTATCCACTTCAATATCTTCATCTGATCGACTCTCCACTTAAGCATAACTTATCCCAGCTACTAATAACCAGCATACACACTCACCGCAACTTCACCCCTTTATATAGGTAATATTCCTCAGAGAATTAAGGATGCAGTGCATAAATAAAATTCAAATATTCTTATTAAATATTTGTGTGGCCCTCTTGTAAAATTCCTTATATTTACCACATTCAAATGTCCTAAAAAAATAGGATATTTCCTTAAGACCCAAAATTAATAATCTTTGTCAAACCTTACTAAGAGCTCGATGAGAATCATAGATCTTTCCTCCATGATAATTGGGATGTTGAATGATCAAGATTACATCATCAAATTTTATATATTTATAAATATTTCATAAAGACATTCAAACCTTCTAACAAATACATCTTCATAATATTATTCCAACCAATGAAATGTCATCTGGTGTTCCTTTAGAACTTTATAGGGCCATCTCGAAAAAATTTCGCAAGACTCTTCCTTTGACTAATGGGTTCTAATATATTTATCAGTTTTATTCCATCTAAAAAATCCTTAAATACATGATCTAATATTTATATATAATGAATTCGTAGAACTCCATTAGATGAATTTGTAATGCTCAGCCTGATTCCATTATAACAATTTTTCTAATGACATCTCTCAAAGACTTATGTCTATTAAAACTATTCAAAAACCTTAGCAACCTCTGTCTGGTGATATTTATTAGAAAATTTAGTCCAATGAACATCACTCAGAAACCTTTTTCCAATAAATTCATATGAATACTTCTTCATTCTAAGATCTTCACATGTTTCCTTTATTAGATGTATTTTATAGGATACCTCTACTCAATAATTTGAAAGCTTCTGTCTAATGAAATTGCAAAAGGTATGTCTAGTTCACTTGATCTTATTAAATTTATTTCTCTCATCCAATGATACTTCACACAAATTTTAGTCAAAAGAACTTACATCTAAGGTAAAACTATTGAAAAATGTTGGATGACCATGTACAAGTCCATATGATGTTCTTTTTCTAATGAAATTTGAATGGAGACCACTATTTCATACTTCTTTAAAATTCATTAGATCTACAAACTTTATAAACATATGATCGATATCAATTTTCAACAAGGGATCAAATTGGTAAACTCACTCCAATTTACTTTATACAACTTCATAGAATAATCATTGTACAACAAAAACTTTGGATAATAAAATCTGTCTGATGAACTTTATATATCTTCATAGCATGATCTTTGTACATACAAACATTATTCTCCCCCTTCCTACTCAAGATAAAATCATGAGATCTTTTAGTACTCATGATGTTAGAAACTATAAGAACAACAAAGAACCACCTGTTTTGACTTCATAAAATGATCTATCTAATGAAAAATGAGAGAAAAATGAGATAAAAAACCAACGCTAAAACTCTAGATGATTGCATCAGATTGGTAGCATCAGTCTGATGAACTTGAGCCACTGGACTCCTTCTAATACACTCAAGATGATAAATTTTATCCGATCAACTTTGAAGGAAATCATAAAAATTTAATGCGATTTATGTTAGAAAAAAATAAAACACTTTGATCAACCCTTCTTCCTTAATCTTATTCGTAAAACGTCTCCAACCATCTTAGTCCTAACAATCTTTCCCTTTGTATTTTATTATTAGAAAAGGAACATAAATTACTAAAAATTTGAAACTAAAGAAATGGATTACTTATCAAACAATTCTAAGCCTACCTGAGTGAACTCAGTATAGAAAACAAGAACTATTAAACAACAATACCATGCTTTCCATAAGCAGCGACTTAAGAAACTTTTCTTACAAATATTAAGAAAATATTATTGGAAACATCATGAACTTTTCTTTAACTTTAAAATTTAATAAAAAAATCTACTTCAACCTACAAGAACAAATTTTCCTACATCCACTTTAACAAACTGTTAAAACAATTCACACTCATTGAAATCACAACTTTCACCTTTTAACCACCTAAATATAGTCTCTTTCTTAAAAGTGTTATGCACATACTATTGGATAAATTTATGTTAAAAAATTTATCCCCTTTTAAAACACTATCCAAAGAGAAGATGAGATATGGGATGGGTTCAAATACCCTAGTCTTGAAGAGAAGGATGTTGGAAACCCATTATCAACCTAAACTTATGAAATGATTCCTTCAGTAATGGTTTAGTGAAGATATCAACAACTTTATCTGTTATAGGAACAAACTCCAACTTTAGGTCATTCCTCTCCACTTACTCTTTTATGAAGTGATATTTGATATCAATGTGCTTGGAATGAGAATTTTGAAAAGGATTCTTAGTAATATTTATAGATTATCATAATCCAATAGAAGGGGAAAATTCACATCAACTTAAAAATCTTCCAACCATGTCTTCATCCACCTAAGTTATATTGAAGCTGAGTGGAAGCTACATACTCAGATTTTGTAGTGCTAAGAGTTATAAAATTTTTCTTCTTTGTATGCCAACTCACACATATTTCTCCCAAAAAGAAAACTACACTATATATGGATATTCTATCATCAACACAACCTTCCCAATATGTATTTGTATAATCAAACAAATCAATCTTTCATGAGTTTCCATATTTTATTTTGAAATCAATTATGCCTTTGATATATCTGAGAATTATTTTTCCATCTATGATATGAGACTATTTTGGATCAATTTTATACCTAGAACATAATGTAAAAACATACACTATATCTATTCTTGAATATATTAGAAATAAAAACCTTTCAATCTTTTATGCCATAGTTGATTTTCTACCATCATGCTCAAATAGCATGAACTCTATGCATAACCAACTTGAAACAAGTTTCCTTTAGTTCATTTAACTCTTGAAATATCTTTATCATCTTCAATTCATTTAACAATGAAACCATCTCTTTTGAAAACAAATTCTTTACCTTTATCACAAAGTTGTGAAACACTCAACAAATTTTCTTTCAACCCCTAATTAAATAAGGCTATATTGGATTTTAACCTTTCTTCCCCAATGATAGTAGATCCAATGACTTTGATTGACTCATCATTTCTAAAATTCACTATCCCTTATAATATTTCATATTCTTCAATAACTTTAAATCTCCATTCATGTGTAAAGAACACCCACTATAAAGTATCCAAGGTCATTATCCTTTTTGTAGCTTTGAGAATAGTTTCAACAATTAAGTCATTTTCCTATAACTTTTATTCATTCTCATGTAGTTTTTGAGATTTTTTATATAATTTTTTTGTACTGGTAACATCACAATACATACATTAGAAATATTTATAGGTTGATCACATCTTTTACAAAAAGTTTTCATAGGTTTGGATCTATTTTCAATCCTTAAACCAACTTTATTTAGCTATCTTATTTGAGTGGGTTAAAAAACCCTCAAACTCTAACTCTAATTTCTCTTGGATTCATTTTAGTATTTATCATTGAACTAATTCATCTTTAATATATGACCAAATCCACCATAATACTTGTAATATTCATAGAAATCATATTTTCCTCTGTAATTTGCATGTTTTCCAGAATTATGTACCTGCTTTCCATCATTTTTATTACCATCCACCTTAGAAATTTATTGTGTACAAATGTTTTAGTAAAATAATGACATATTATTCTCCTGATTATATTTCTTCTCATTCTTATCAAGATCTCTAGTAGTAGAAAATTTTGGTTTAGACTTTAAAACATTAGAAATTTCAGGATTTTCAACTCTGCTTATTTTGGATACATACATGGTCTTATTAATTTTTTTTGACCAACTTCAAAATTATTGTTAACATTTAAGGATGATTTTTTATCCTTCTGAGGTTTACTCTTATTATAACTTTTACCAACTTCTAAAACCATTTTTTGGAAGTTTTTTGTTTCTCACACATCTTCAAAAAGTTTTTGTTGAATAAGATCAAGTTCTTTATATTTAAACTTTATATTTTATTTAATATTTATGTTAAGGTTGTTATCTTCATCAATTAATTTCATCAGATCATCAATATATTTTAGAAACTTTGATTTTTATTCAAGAAAATATTCTTGATTGTTTTCTAAAATATTTTCTTTCTTTGAATTCTTTTTATCATTTTCAAGTCTACAAATATTTTCAAGACATTATTTCAACTCCCTATTAAGAATTAAATAAAATTTATTCTTTCCTCCTCCTTCTTATTCTTATTCTTTAGAGATACTTCCTTCATCATTGATCAAAATTTCGTCCTTTAATTTTGTAATACTCAATTTTTTAGCAGCTTCACAAAATTTTTCAACTTCTTCTTTACTATCATCATCTTCCTCATACTTAGATTTTTTTTCTCTTTTTATATTTAGAAAAATTTATATACTTTCCATTTGTATGGAACTTGGATTTTTCTACCTTATTTTTTAGATATCTTATCATATTTATATCCTCTTCATCACTATCTTTATCACCCTTAAGTCTTGAAAAAATTTGCAACAAAATGTAAAATAGATCCACAACCAAAGCACTTCATAGGTGACTTTCCTTTGTACCTTCCTGCACCTCTTTTCACCCTTTTAGAAAAAAAAGTCATAAATTCATCATTTTTTTTCTAAACAAACCCTCAGTGTCTGAGTCACTATATTCATATTAAACTAAAACTTTCTTATATTTTCTTTACTTGGTGACCTTGAAAGAGATTTATCAACTATCTTTCTTCTTTTTTAGGATGATTTTTTCTCTTATCATTTCATAAGTGATAAGAATGATATGGAGATCCTCCAAAGAAAGAGTTTAATAATTTATATATTCTAAGTATGAAACTTTGAGATAAAATTTATCAATAATAATCTGTAATATCTTTTAAAAAATTATCTAATCTTACAACTTCTAACCAAGACATCTTATGGTGCTTATAATGTCATTTACCCTTATAAAGAAGTCACAAACAAATTCATCATCACCCATCTTAATATCTTCATACTTCAATCTCTAGATTTGTAACATTACTTTATTCACTTTTTTATGTCATTAATAGATGTTATTAAACTTTTCCTAGATGTATTTATCTATTTTAATTCCTTTAACTCTAATAAAATAACTTTTAGAGAGTGAGAAACGTATGAAATTTCTAGATCACCTATCATTTTTCAAATTTTTATTATCAGTAAATTTTAGGGGAGAATTCTTAGAATAAGGATGGAAACCATCTATAATAGCCTCAAGAACTTCATAACCAATGGACATAAAAAAAGTGAAATTCTATCTCTCTAAATATGATAGTTATTTCATTGAAAATAAGAACACTCTCATACTTAACAGAGTTATGAACATCCATGCCAACCTTCCTTTTACTCTAACTTCAGTAAAGAGTCATAATAGGAAAAATTACCTCTAATACCACTTGAAAGTACTAATTAGGATCTATGTGATCACTGAGAAGGGGAGGAGGTGAATCAATGATATTATATTTTTTTGGATTATTACATAAGAAATAAACTCCTATTCCTGTTAGTGAGATATGAATCTATCGGAAAACAAGAAAACAATCAAAACCATAAAAATATAGGTATTTACAAGGTTCACTACTGAATAAGAGTATATAGTTCTTGGTATGGTTTTAAAGTAATCTAGGACCACACAAACCACTAGAAAAAAAATCCTTTTTACAGTTAAAATAAGAAATGAATATCCTTTCAATTGCATGACACTATAGTTAATAGACAATGTATGTTCTCCTCACATAGATAAATGATATAAAAATGTTTTGCAATGACTATAAGAACCTTCACCAATAGGATTTGGTATGTTGTCACTATATTTCTTATGATTTCTCCACACTTCCCTTATTACGAGTTCTTCTTCACTTTCTTGCACAACAATGAGCAATAACCTCTTCTTATAATTCTGTAAGAAACCATCCATATGATCTTTTCTACATCCGATATACATGGTCCAATGAGACTTGATCCAGTACCCTATTTTTTTAATCAATTATATATATACAATCTCATTTGTTTGGCCAATTTCCTCTTCCAACTATTCGTTCAATCTCTTATGCACATCATTCATCCAATACTAATTGATGATAAGGCTTTATCTAGTATTATTTAAACCAATGCCACTTCAATCTCTTCATTTGATCAACTCTTCACTTTTTTAGAGCTTCTCTTAGATACTAATAATCAATACTCACACTCACCGCAACTTCACCCATTCAAATAGGCGACGTTCCTTTGATAATTAAGGATGATTTTCATAAATTAAATTCAAATATCCCACTCAAAACTTTGTGTGAACCACTTAGAAACTTACTTCCATTAACCGCATTCAAACATATCAAAACATAAGTGCTTTCCTTAATACCTGATGTCAATATTTCTCATCAAAACTTCCTAATATCTCAATGAGAATCATGAATCTTTCCTACATGATATTTAGGATGTTGAATGACTAGCTCTGCTTCGTCACATTTAATATCTTTACAAATATTTTTAAATACCTTTGAAACATTCCATCCAAAAAAATATTCATAACATTCTTCCAATAGATGAAACATCATCCGATGTTTCTTCATAACTTCATAGGATTATCTTGGAAAAATTTTATACGAATCTTCTTCTAACCGATGGGTGTTATGATGTTTTTTAGTTTTACTCTATCTGATGAAACCTTGGAGATCTTCTCTACTACTTTTATCTGATGATTTCATAAAACTCATTTAGATTAATTTGTAATACTCAACCTTATTCCTTTATAACACTATCTACGATGACATCACTTGAATAATTATATCTGATGAAACTATTCAAAAACCTCATCAACCTATGTCTAATGATCTTTCATGGAAACTTTAGTACGATGAACATCACTCAAAACCTCTATATTATAACTTCATACAAATAATTCTTCATTCAACGATCTTAATTTTTTTCCTCTATGTGATGATTTTGATAGGAAACCTATTCTCTATTATTCAAAATATTATATCAGATGACATTGAAAAAGGTTCATCCAGTTCACTCGAATTGATGACATTGAGTTTTCCTTTCCGATGATATTTCACTCAAACTTATATAAAAAATATTACATCGAAGGTCAAATTATTGATTTTTTTTGAATGAATACATAAAAGTTCATATGATGTTCTCTGTCAGATGGAATTTTCATTGGGACAACTATTTCACACTTCTTTAAACTTCCTCAGATCGAAAAAATTTATAAATATTTGATCAATAACACTTTGTAACAAGAACTCAAATTATTAAACTTATTCTAGTGTATTTATTAAAACTTTGTAGCACAATATTTTTATATACAAAACTTTGGATAATAACTTATGTCTGATAAACTCCACAAATATTTATAGAATGAAATTTGTACATACAAACACTATTATCCCCCTTTTTTACTTAAGATAGAATCATGAAATCTTTTAGTAATCATGATGTTAGGAAATATAATAATAATAAATAAATTTATGTTTTTACTTCAACAAATGATCTTTCTAATTAAACACAAGAGTAATCTTGGATAAACAATCAGTGTTAAAACTATAGATGATTGCATTAGACTGGTAGTGTCTGTATAATGAAATTTAACCATTGGACTATGTCTAATACAATCAATCTGATAAAATTCATTCAATAACCTTTGAAAGAAAGTTCAACAAAGTAAAGTGATTTATGTAAGAAAAAAATAAAACATTTTAATAAACCATTATTCCTTTATCTTCTTCTTAAAACATCTTTGAAATTCTTGGTCACAACATAGAGGATAAAATTTTCATGGAGAAACTAGAAGGATTCATGTGATTTTTAAGAAACCTGGTGTGAAATCTTAAGTGGGGCCTGTATGGATTAAAGAAATCACCGAGTAATGGAACTAGAAGGTTGATTATTTCATGGAAGAATGGAAGTTCATATGGTGAAATGTAGATCATTACTGCTAATAGAAGGTATTCAATGATGGAAGATTCATCATACTTATCTTGTATGTGGATGATATGATTTTGGTGGGTCTGAAAATAAGGTATATTGAAGAGTTAAAGTGTAATGAACTGAATCAGTTTAACCTACTAAGTCACCTGATTTTGCCTTCTAGAAGTCTCAAATCACATTCCCAATTGCCACGGGCTAGAGACAATCACCTAAGGGAATAAACACAACATTTGGGAATGATTTTACCCTCAAAATACCATAAACCACATAACAGAACCTATCTAGGAATCCAACATGATGTAAATATCTTGGATAACCATGCAAATAAATAAGTAGTTTCAAATATAAGCACTTATCCAAATAGGGAATAAAGTAATGAGAATATATAAACATATCATCCATCACTTTATAAATAAAAATCAAAGTGATATAAAATAATAATATACAAGAATCTAAAAAATAAATTAAAGGTGAGAGTGTCCAATAGATAACAACCCTAAAAGGTAAAATTTCACAATATGATACCTAAAATACACCACATGATCCACCTCCTCATGACTCATAGTCACCAACAATCACCACATCATCCAAGAAGAAGAAGACATCAAGAACCACCACCAAAAGGAATGTATACTTTCCCTTTAACTATATTAGATAATACCAAGTATAAATACACCCATTGGGTGTATGTAGGGTGTGAGGAAAAAACCTAGTAGGATACCACTATGAATCCACATAATACCTTTCACAATGTAAATCATTATAACTAGTTTAGAAATACCATTTGGAAAATATTTTTTGATTTTATAAGAAAATAATTTTAGAAATCCAAATAATACTATTTTGGTTTTATAAAGATAAACCAAGACTATAAGTGATCAAGAACATATTAATATACAAATATAACTAAAATAATTCAATATAAGAAGCATTAAAGACCAATGTAATGAGATAAGAATAAAGTGGAAACATAAAACACTACTATGCCTCGATAATGGACAACATAGGCTTTAAGATTTGGGCCACATAAATAAAATAAAGGGGTAATCCAGGAAATCACTCATAGAACATTGGATAACCTATGTGAACTTGACAGTTCCCCAACCCAAACTTACCCTCTTGGCCTCATCGAGTGACATCCCTTAGCTAGGGATTGAACTTCACTAGGGGAATTAGCTAATGTATTAATCTAAGTTACTATATCACTCATCCAAATTACCCAAATACATACCCAAGGTTTCTCATATTCAACTCATCAATAATCAATTATCATAAAATTTCTAACACTATATAAAAACCTTAAGAATCATTTCCAATCACTAAGACAAGTGCTCAAAAAAATAAACAACATCACCTTTAAGTAATCACATAACCAAACAAGACTTTATATGAAACTAGGTCTTAAAAATCAAAGATAAAATATTTCATATAACATTTATCTTTCAAATAAACCTTTAAAAATCTATTTGGAATAAAAATGATCTTTAAAACATTTTATCAAATTTCTTATTGTCATAAAACTAGTTTTAGAATGAATGTAATATGAAAACTATAGAAAACCAATACTTTATCCAACACAAATTCAAGTTGTTGTTATTCTCACTTTATTTAGTTTTAACGATCACAAAAAATATTTAAATTATTTAATGATTCCATTTAAGTGGTTGGTAGTTAGAATATTGATGACATCATATTAAATTTTTTGAAATAACCTTGAATAAGTCTTGATGGACTTAGTGAACTCAAGGAGTAAATTTACCAGGTATTTTGGAGTTAAGGAAGGAATATTGGAGGTTATAGTGGTGTTTGGACACCAACATGAAGCACTAGACACTCGGTGCATAGCCACCGACCACTCAGTGTTGAAGGAAATAACCTCCCCTTATAAAAGAAGTCCATCAACTAGCTAGTGTAGATAGATAAAAGCATCCCATGGAGTTTTTATCACCATCCATACAATGGGTTCTCTAGATTCCTAAACACTAGAAACAACCATACTAGATACTAGGTGGAGGATACCAGGTGTTCGGTGGCATCAAGGTAGAATCTATGATACAACATTTAATACTGGTTAAAATGTATTAATTTTGTTCCTCCTTAACTTAATCACCCACAATGAATTCTAGAATCTTACTAAATCTTTTCAAGGCTATAAATAGACTTCTTAGTGTCCTTATCATCTTAACTTATCTATAATTATTCAATGCCAATATGATACGATCATTAAATTGATCCAATTTTCTAAGTGACCTATCTTCTCTTCAAGTTATTGATCTTATTGTGAATATATTCTCACTCCACCATATTTCTCATTATATCCCAATGGTTATTCTTATTCTTTTGAGAGAATCAAGATCACGATTAAATTTGATTTCTCTTAACAATCCTATTATTCTTTCTATCCACCTTATATATCAGTGCTCACTACCTTTAAAGTGAGGGACTCAGGTTTCCTTTCCATAAATAATAAAATTTAAGTAACTTTTTATCTTTGAGGTTTATAGTTATACCCATTAAAAATATAGGGTTGATTATATTCTTTTTTCTTTATATAACCTAAAAATCAAGGGAATTTTAGTATATTGGATACTATTAAATAAAATGGAATAATACATTAAATCCTCAATCCATTGAGGTGGTTGACATAGGGGATATTCTTTAGGTATTATTGACCTTCCCTGCAAAATTTAGAGACTTATTTACTTTCTTAATATTTATTTATTTACTTTAATTCATCTATTTAATCAATCGTATCATCCATAAATATGATTAAACATTTAATTTACAAATCACTATTTCTTATATGATTCTACTTATATAAACTTATATAGTTATATTATTTCACTTAAAAATTTGTTTTTCTTGCTTCAATTTTTCTCTTTAAAGTTTTCAAATGGTTTTAATTATATTCAATCTTTCAAAAATAAGTTTTTAGTCTTAAATTTTTAATTATTTCCTTCGATTTTTAATGGGAATTTTACCCCATATTACCATTTTTTCTTACTCAAACCTACATTTGGTATCAAAGGGTACTTAAATTATTTTCAAATATTTCAAAAAATATTTTTTTTCTAAATTATTTTACTATTTTTTCAAGAAATGTTTTTTTTCTAAATAGCTTTTTCAAACACCCATAGTTCTCCCGAAGGACACTCTATGGGTCATGCTTATTTTTTGACGGTTCAAATTATTGTTATTGGAAAAATCACATTTATACCTTTCTTATATCTATTGGTTATCCGATATGGAAGATAGTTATGCATGGTTATATTCTTACTACTAAATAATAAGATAAATAGGATCAAGTTGATATTTATTATTTTTGAATTAGATGGTAAGGCTATGAATAGTTTGCATTGTGGTTTAAAACAAAATGAATTTAATTGAATTTATAAATGAAAAATGGATCATGAAATGTATAAACTCATAGAAGAAATATATGGAGGAATAAAAAAAATTAAAATATACTAGATTAAATATGTTTAGAAAATACTTTGATAGTTTTTCTATGCATCCTTGAGATTCTATTACTAAAATGTTTACTTGATTCACTGAAATTTGTAATGGTTGAAAGTTTCTTGGTGATTCTATTTATATATATACTTTATTCAAGAAAATACTTTGAGTTTTAAAAAAGAAGCTGGATACCTAAATTCATCATAATCTAAGAAGCTATAAATATAAAGAACATGGTAGTTTAAGAACTCATTGGAACTCTCATGAAATATGAGATCACTATGAGAAAACAATTTGAAAAGAAGAAAATTAGGTCAAAGAAACTAAAAAATAAAATTTATTTTAAGGGAATCAATGAAATCACAATTAAAAGTGACTTTGATATTTCTCATATTTTCAAGATGGTAAAAAAGTATATGAGAAATAAAATATCTTCTCAACACTTCAAAAAGGAAAATCAAGAAATGAAATTTACATTATTCAGTTATAAAAAGAAGAATCACATCAATCCAAATTATCTCATGAAAAAAAAGTTTAAATAAAAGAATAAAAGTAATAAATCAATAAAAGTTTCAACTTGTATTGTTAGAAAATATTAAATTTCAACATAAAAATCAAGCGATGAAATTACAAAGTGCCTCATGGATAATATCATAGTATGTAACAAAGTAAATTATGATTGTTATAGCTCTTACTCTTCTACTTATTCAAACTATTCTTTAATTTATAAAGATATTTTTATGTTAGAGATGAAATTTAAAATGGTTTTTGTGAACTTGATTAAAAATTTAAATATCTTAAAAATAAATACAATATAATTGTTTTTAAAAAAGATCAAATTTTAAAAGAAAAAGATGATTTGGTTTTAAAACCAAAAGAATAACCAAATGTTGAGAATTAAGAATATAAAATTAGATATCTTAAAAATAATCTTTATCAATTCACCCATGGTGATCAATATTTAAATATTATTTTTGTATTTCAATGTGTTATTAAAAATAATTTAGGAATTTGTAATTCAAAAACAATATAGTTTTCCCATTTTTTTAAAAGACTACTTTTATAGAAGGAACTCCCAAAATAAATTTTGTAATTATTATAAGAAATTTGTACATATTTTTTATAAATTAAATATTAAAAATTATAGATATGTTATACCTAATATCATTCATCTTTCATCTCATATTTCTAAAAGAAAAAATTGTTCCAAAAAAGTTTAGATTCCAAAGTATTTATTATCTAACTTATGTAGACCCAAGATATGGGTACCAAAAGCATTATTTTTTTAATAATTTATAGAATAAGAGTAAAAAACAAGAAGTTAATTGGTATATAGATATTGGGTGCTTGAGGTACATGTGTGAAGATCCTTCCACATTCAATCATATCAAAGAATTTGATGGAGGACATGTCACATTTGGAGACGACTCAAAAGGTAAAATCACCAGTATAGGTACAAATAGTTTCTATAACTCAACTTTAATTAAATATGTTTTATTTTTAATTGGATTAAATAAAAATTTACTAAGTATTAGTTAATTACATGATAATAATTTTAAAATTATTTTCAAATTTTTTTTGTAAAGTTTTTAATTCTAAAGGAAATATTTTTCTTACCACATCTCATTTTAAAAATGTTTATATTATAGTTTTAAAATATCTTTCAAGTAAAAATGTAATTTGTTTAGGTGAAAAAGATAATTAATCTTGGATTTGGCATTGATTCCTAATTTTTTTTAACATTCACTCTCTTGTCAAGATCAACTGTAACCAAATAGTATGAGATTTACCAAAAGTTTCTTTCAAAGATAACTTAGTTTTTGAACCTTACCAACTTGGAAAGTAAAAAAAATATTATTTCACATATAAACATATTGTATTATTGGATTTAAAATTTACACCTTTGTAATTATCTATGATTATAATATATTCACATGGGTTCTCTTATTTTCTCATAAAAAAGAGTCTTATAAAGTCTTTATCAACTTTTTTTAAAGAAATTAAAAAATGAAAAAGGATACAAACTCTTTTACCTTATAAGTGACCATGGTATAGAGTTTGATAACAAATACTTTGATGAATTTTTTGCTTCTTAAGGATATCATCACTCCTTATATACTCTTAGAACACCTTAAAAAATGGGTTTATTAAAAGACAAAATATGATCCTACAAGAAATTTCTAAGACCCTCTTAAATTAGTTTAAGATACCTTAATACTTATAAGTCTAGGTAGTTAATAACAATTGATTTATCCTTATCCATATTCTCATAATATCCTTATTTAGTAAAAAACCTTATGAACTTTATAAAGAAAAAATTCATAAATTTTTATTCTTTAAAGTTTTTAAATGATTTATCCTTAATATTAAGGATAATATTAGAAAGTTTGACCCCAAATCTAATAAAGGTATGTTTATTGGGTACTAAATCTCAAATAAATCTTACCAAGTCTTCAATAAGAGGACCAAGACCTTATATGATTCAATTCACATAAAATTTGATGATAATATTCCTAAATTGAATCCTCAAATTGACGGGGATGTTTACCACACTAGTTTAACCTTACCTAAAACTTAATATTCTAAATAAATAGAATATGTTCAAGAACCCTCTTCCACCCCTCTACCTAAGGCACGAGTTCAATCTAAATACCACCAATTGAGAGTTTTATCAGTGAATTACAACATGGAACTTAAAATAAAAGGCCGATCTTAAATGAGGTTGAACATAAACCATTTCTATATCACCATAAAACAAATTCCCTTGATGATTCTATTAATGATGAGAATTGGACACTTTCCATGCATTAGGAGTTAAACAAATTTCAAAGGAACAATGTTTAGAATCTCATTGAATAACCTGATAATCATACTATTACTGGAACCAAGTGGATTTTTCTAAAAAAACATGATTATCAAGAAAACATTATGAAAAAAAAGGATTTAATTATTTCTAAAGGCTATAATCAATAATAAGGTATTGATTATGGTGAAACCTTTGCACCTATTTCCCATCTAGAATCTATGATAATCTTATTGGCATTCTCCATTCATTTTTATTTTAAATTTTTTAAAATGGATGTTAAAAGTAATTTTATAAATGGTTTTATTTATAAAAATTATTTTTTGGATCAAACACCCAATTTTGAAAATCCTAAATTTACATATTCTATTTTCAAGTTAACCAAATCTCTTTATAGTTTAAAAGAATCCCCCCAGGCTTGGTATGAATGGTTAACTAAATTAATTTTATCAAATGATTTTAAAATAGGAACAAATGATTCCACTCTCTTTCTATTTTTTTTCAAATCATTTATTAATTGTTAAAATTTATGTTTATGATGTTATTTTTGGCTCAACCAAAGAATATATTTTTTATGAATTTCCCAATTTAATGAATAAAGAGTTTGAAATTATTTTTATTGGAGTACTCAAATTATTAATTGGTTTTCAAATTTCCTAAAATTTAGATGGAACTTTTTTAAGAAAAAGTAAATACACTAATAAAAATTTAAAAGTTTGGAATGGATCATGCTAAGAAAATAAGAACACCCATGAGTATGACTTGTAAGACAACTTTGGCTAAATATGGTAAAATGGTTAACAATAATCTTTATAAAAGTATTTTTGGAAGTATAATTTACCTCACTATGACCTAGTAATATATCATGTTTATTGTATGAATTTGTGCTTATTTTTAATAAAATACAAATAAATTTCATTTAAAAACTTTTAAAATAATTTTTAGATATTTGAAAGGAACTAAAAATATTAGTTTATTTTATCCCAAAGAAACTTATTTTGAGCTTTCTTGTGTTTCTAATGTTTATTTTTGAGGATTAAAACTAGATAAAAAAAGTACTAGAGAAACTTTTCATATAATAGGAAAATAACTTATAAGAAAAATGTTGTTTCTCTTTCTACAGCTGAAGCGAAAACATATCCATTGGAAGTTTTTAGGCCCAAGTTATATGGGTGAAACATATTCTCTTTGACTTTGGGATTACATATGACCATGTACCTACCAAGTTTGAAAAAACTAGTGTAATTATTATCTCTAGAATCTCTATTTATCACTCTCACACGAATCACATTGATATAATACACCACTTTGTTTTATATCACTTTCAAAAAGGTGTTATCATTCTTGAATTTTTTTGCACCAACCTTCAACTAGACAATATCTTCACTAAACCCCTTCCTCTTGATTTATATGAATTTATTAAAGAAAAGGTGGGTATAATTATATTATGATACTTATATCTTAACATTTTAAATATTGATAATTTTTATTTTTTTTATAAATTTTAAATTATTTTCCAAAATGGTTTTCAAATAAAAAATTGTTTTTAAATTTTTTCATAATTTTGGTAAAGTAAAGTGAGTGTGATACTTCAAAAAATAAATTCCTATATAGATAAAAAAATTTATGTGGTTATAACATAGATACACCTAGAGGTTTTAACCTAAAAAAGGGTTGTTTGGATTTTTAATCCGATCTTCACCCCGAGCTTGAGTAGTGGGCCTTTATTGTAAACCTGGTTTGATACTCCCATGGAATTTTCTATGGTTTATGAACATAAAAATTTATAAAACAAAATTATTTAATGAATTTTATTTTTAAATGTTTTATTTATTTATATAGTTTTATTTATTGGATTCTTATATATTTAATGCTTTATTTAAGGTATTTCTAATCCAGTTAATATTGCAATGATCTTAGAAGCGACACCCTTTCTTTTCCAATGTTTTTTTCAAAATTTTATTTAAATCTTGATCTTTTTAATTTTTTTAAAGTTTTATTGAACTGTTGAACTATATTATTAACTGAAAATGTTTATTTTATTTTATATTTATCTTTTTTAAAAATCCATCTTTCTATTTTTTCATATTTTTTCCAAATTTCAAAACTTTGTCTTCATCTCTCTTGAAATATCATTAATAATGATAAACACAGTTTACAATTTTATTTTTATTATTTAGTCTAACACTATATATGAATCCTTTTTGATAATATCAAAGGGGGATAAATCATAGGAGAAATATTTGGATAAATATTATTATTTTATGGGAGAAATCATATTGTTTTGGGGGAGAAATATTATTATTTTGGGGGATAAATGTTATTGTTGTTATAATATTATTATAATATTAATTTATTATTCAAGTTTTTGTAATCATAAAAAGAGGGACATTATTGTGATTATCACCTTATTTAGTTTTAATGATCACCAACACTCTTTAAAGTGTTTAATGATTTCATTTAAGTGGTTGGAATTTAGAATCTTGATGACATGATGATAAAATATTTGAAAGAACCTTGAAGAAGTCTTTATGGACTTAGTGAACTCATGGAGTGAATTTATTAGATCTTTTAAATAAAATTAATGAATATTTTAGGCTATATATGTGTTTGGATATCAACGGGTAGCATTGGATAACTAGTGGTGAAGGTAGTAGCCTCCCCTTATAGCAGAAGTCCATTAGATAGCCAGTGGATAAGAATTGGGCAACCGATGCAGATGGAAAGAATTATCCCAAGGAATTTTTCTCACTAGCCATCCCATGTGATATCACTGGCCATTCTATGGGTTCTGTAGGTTTCTAGATAGCAACAAAAACCACACCAGCTACCCAGTAGAGGCTAATGAGTATCTTTTGGCATCAGGATATCAACTCAAAGATAGAATTTAATGGTGGTTAAAACATGTTAATTTTAGTCCTCCATGAATTTATTACCCCTAGTGAATTATATAATGTTCTTGAAGGTTTTTTAGTCTATAAATAGAACTATTTGTGGCCATGTCATCCTAATTTCTCAACAATTATTCAATTCCAACATGCTATAATCATCAAATTGATCTTAAGTGATCTCATTTTCTAAGTTATCTCTATCCCCTTGAATATTGTGATCTTATTGTAAAAATATGTTCACTCCACCATATTTATCATTCTCTCCTAGTGTTTATTCTTATTATTTTGAGAGAATTGATTCCATGCTTAAATGTGATTTCTCCCAACAACCCCCTCATTCTTTATATCCTCGTATATTGGTGCTCACAACCTTTAAAGTGAAAGACTTAGGTTTTCATACTATAAACACTAAAAGGTAAGGGAATTTTTCTATTTAGGGTTTCTAGATATACCTGTTAAAAATAAAAGGTTTATTATATTCTATTTTCTTTTCATAACCTAAAAATCAAGGTAGTTTTAGTATCTTGGATACCGTTAATTCTAAGGGACTAATACATTAAATCCTTAAGCCAGTGAGGTGGTATACATAGGGTCTATTCTTGAGTTATTTATAAACTTAATTGCCAAATTTCATGACTTATTTACTTTATAAATAAATAAATATTTATTTATTTATTATATTCATCTATTTAATTATTCATATCATCCATTAATACAATTAATCACTTAATTTATGAAATGCTATTTATTATATGATTCTGCTTATATAAACATATATAGTTATATTGTTACACTTTTAACTTTATTTTTATTATTTCAATTGTTCTATTTAAATTCTTAAAAGGTTTTAATTATATTCAATATTTTAAAAATAAGTTTTTAGTATTTAAGATTTAATTATTTTGTTTTATTTTTAAAGGGAAGTTCACCCCCTCTTTCCATTTTACTGTACTTCAATATATTCAAGTAACACATGAACAGGTAATAATTTGTCCTAAATTATCCATTGAAAACATAACATGGTATGCATAACCATTCAAAAACACAAGAACTAAAATTATTCCAAGGGAAAGGTCATTATGAAGATACACCTACCTAAAATCTATTATAATATCATTTCCTTCTTAAAATACTAAGAGTTTAGATATAAAGGGATCCCCAAGAGTCATAATATCCAAGAGAAAAAATTTTAGAACCATAAATAGTCATAAAATAGACCAAAATGGCCATCTAGGGAAAGAAAATATGAGTTATATGAAATAAGAAAAAATTATAAGAATAGTGGATAGGGAAACAAAGAGAAATCAAGAGTTACCTTGAGAGATTTCACTTGAATCAATGGAAGGTCACTAATGGAGATCATATGAGTAGATATATGACATGAATAAACTTATAGATATTATAATAGGTTATAGGATATAAAAAATGGGTTAAAATATAAGAGGGGATAAGAGTAAATTCCAATTTTAAATTTTTGTGCAGGTCACATGTTCTGGCAGCACAGTTTGAGAAATCGTGCAGTAAAATTGTAATGGTAAATATGAAGTGAAAACTATATGTAAGGTTAGTTTGAATGGTTTCCCCTATCCATGCACTAAAAATTCAATTAATTCATTTATTACTCTTACATTTCATGTATATACACGTATTTTGGATAACTAAGCATTAACCGTGCATACTCCACTAGAAAATTCCCTCCCCATTCACATGGTTTGGGGGAAAAATTAGTAATAACTATGCACCTAGTACCTCTTCTCCATTTTTTTGATTTCAAATATCTAATTCCAATAAATCAAAAAAAATGATATAAATAAATAAAAAAATTTAAATAAACACATACAATTCCCCTATAGGTGTCACAATTATCCCCACCATGCCACTTTCTACTTCTAGAAAGTCCTTAGTGATCTTTATTAGAGATAAGTGAGGCCATTTATATCTCATAAAGTCCCCACACTCCCAAGTATTTTAGATATCTCCTACACGTTTTCATAACACATTAAATAAAAGAATATATTTACCCCATAACACTCTATACTGATAATACATAATATAAATAATATATTCAACATCGATGGTGTTCAGTTAAAAATCCTAATCCTCCCACTCAACCACATAAGATTGGTCCAGATGATACTTATTCAATTGAGATATGTAAAACACATCATGAATATAAATCATAAAGGATGGTAAGGGTAGACAACATGACACTTTTCTAAGATCCTTTACTACCTCAAATGGACCAACATAATGTGACATTAACTTACCCTACTTACCAAACCTACTATGTCCTAGTCGAGAAGAAAATGTAAGGAATACCATATCACCAATAGAAATTTCTAATAGATGATGATAAAATTTATAATAATATTTATGGAGTATATAATCCATATAAAATATTTATTTGATCAATTAAACCTCACTAGTCACCTCTTGGATGATGCTCAATCCTAAAAAGGAATGATCACCTAATTCTGACCAAAAAATAAGGGACTGACATTGTTATACATAAAGAGATTTGAAGCGAATTATCTTAATTGAGGCTTGATAAATATTATTATAATATAATTAAACTAATTATAGATATATATCCCATGAGTCACCAAAGTTTAGAACATAAACTCATAGCATATCTTTAAAAATATGAATAGACCACTTGGTCCGTGCATCCATCTATGAATAATTATCCATTCCCAACTTACACTGAAAACCAATCAATTCTTGAAATCCCTTAAAATTAGTAAGTAAATATTGGGTCTTGATTAGAAAAAATAACTAATGGAACATTATAAAGCTTTATGATATCTTAGAAATATAGATTCCCAAGCTCTCCCACTTTAGTCAAATCCTTTATAGGAATAATATAAGCCAATTTCATTAATCGGTCAATAATTAACCTTATGTAATTCTTCCCACTAGGAGAATAAAGTAATCCAATCACAAAGTCAGTATAGATCTCTTATCAATTAAATATCAAAATGGTAAGATATTGAAATAAACTTATAGGATTTTGATGTTTAGCTTTAATCTTTTGATAGTTAAGGCACCAAGACATTAATTTGATAACCACTTATTTCATTCTAGGACTCAAATACCAATGTTTGAGGTCATAAAACATCTAGGTAGCATCTAGGTACACTACCAAACTTGAATGGTTCCCAAACCTAAACACCTCCCACTTCATTGTCAAAGGGACCACCAACCTCTTCTTGAAGAAAATGACACCATTAGATGATTTTTACCAATCAACCAAGATATCCCTAACATTAATAATACTACTTATACTCTAAAAAAAAGGATATGATGACTTATCTAGACAAATCCAATCATATAAGGAGGGTGTGACTTGAAAACTAGTAAAGAACACTTGATCATCCTCCTATTTCACATCTAAATGCATCTTTAGTAAATAGGCTCATCAAATGACATTCATCCTCAGATTTTTTCACCGCTCAAGCCAGTAACTTCTTTATCAAGGAATCAACTACCACATTACCTTTACCAAGGGTTAAGGATAAATAAAAACCAATGGTTTGAAGATACTCTACATAGAACCTCTATCTGAGATTGAAATCCTTCTAGGAGAATATATACCTTAAACTCTTATGATTTATATACACATTGAACCTCTCCCTAAATAGATAGCAATGCCATGTTTTCAAGGCATGAATCATCACTGCCAACTCTAGGTTATTCTCATAAGGACATAACTCATGAGATATATATGACACAATATAGTCATGCTTCATCAAAACACACCCCAAACCCATACTTAAGGCATCATAATACACTCAATATCCCTCATAGTATCAAGAAAAATAAAAATAGAAGTTGATATTAACCTAGATTTCAATTCTTCAAATAATCTTTTAAAATTTTATCCCATTAAAATTTCACTCCCATATGAGTCAAATCTATCAAAGGATATTCCAACATGGAGGAATTCTAAAAAAAATTCCTTTAATATCCACACATACCCTAAAAACCTCTAATCTCAAATACATTTTTAGGTCTTTCTCAGGATACTATCGATTATATCTTCTTAGAATCAATATAATTCCTTTCTTCGATACCACATGACACAAAAACTTGACCTCCTAAATCTAGAATTAGAACTTAGATATTTTATCATACAGAATATGTTCCTTTAAATTTCCAAAAACAATACCCTGATAGTCCTCATGATCTTATTTCATCTTGGAATAAACCAAGATATCATCCATGAACACTATAATTTTTTTGAGGTATTGGTGGGAAATTTGATTCATCAAATACATGAAGATTATAGGAGAATTGGTAAGTACAAGTGTCATAACATGATACTTGTAATTTTCATAGATACACCTGAAAGTGGTCATAGGAATATACAACTCCATAACTCTTAGATCATGACATCCTAGTCTAAGGTAAATCTTAGAAAACCATCTCACTCCTCTGATATGATCAAAATGATCATCAATATGAGGAAACATGTAATTATTCTTAATGATCAGTTGATTTATATTTTGGTAATCAATGCAATGTTATGAGCTTTTTTCCAGCTTCTTTGCATAGAGAACCATTGATTCCCATGTTGACACACTATAAGGAATAAAACCGTTACTACCAAGATAATCCAATTGGAACTTAAATTACAATAACTGAGTAGGATATATTTGATAATATGGAAATAAAATGAGTATTGTCACTGAGATAAGATCAACATATAATTATACCTCATACTCAGGTGGCATCCTAGAGAAATCATCATGAAAAACCTTGTGATACCTATCCACCACTGTCGAAAGATGACCATATAAAATACCTTCAACTATATTAAAAATAATAATGGATATATATCATTAAATCAATCAAATATCTAGAATAATAGGTCTTTCCCTTCCTAATATTGGATCCCACTCACCTTAGAAAATGTGAGTGGCCCCGTTAGGATAATGGAACTGAACCCTCTAGTTATAATAGTAAATTTAAGATTTAGGGATAACCATATAGTCTATATCAAAGATAATATCAAATATATATAGATCAAGAACCAAAAAAATACCATATTATCTCAACATCAGTGACCATCACATGACACACAGATCAATTTAAATCATGTTCCTTATTATTTTCTGAAGGAGTAGAAAGATCCATCACATACGACATCAACTCAGATCACAATACTAATGCAACAATTATTTTAAATTATATTAAGGAATGGTATACACCTATTTAAAATAAATCCAAGACTATAGAAGATTAAATAAACACTACACCTTTAATGGTTACTGGCTCGACATCAAATTCCTCAAGCACATGTTATACTATATAAAAGTGCCCAGATTTGGGCCCACTTAGATACTTTTTGTAAGGATGAGAATCTACCTTAATTATAATACATTATTATGTTTCATTAGAATGATAACATTATCCCTTAAATACATATGAATTCACTTGAGAACCTTTGGTATAATAATAACCAACCTTACTAATATGAGGATTTCACCTAAAAAAGTGAAACAAATTACCCAATTATCCACACTGATGTAGAGTCTTGGGAGCTTACTATAAATCCTTCTTACTATGATATAAATTTTCTCATTAAAATCAAACCAAAGTATTATGCTCTAAAGGAATCATGGTATTGGAATTATAGGTTCATTACACACTCCCAATGTTACCTCATTGAGAGTCCCCACACTTCCTATTTTGACCATATAAGGAACTATGAATTCTTTTTATAGTATTGAAGGCACCACTCAACCTAGTTTAAATTTCCATATCCATATCATCCATAACTACCTTATTGACCACCTCAGCATAGGTATCTAGGTATAAAAGAACAATTATTGATCTAACCTTTGGTCTCAAACTCATCTCAAAATATTTATCATTGAGATAATCATTTGTGAGGAGGTCATGGGAAAGGTGGATAAACTCAAAAAAACAAGTGGAATATTCCATAATAGAATACATTCATTTCTCTAGTGTCATATAATCTACATCTTTCACCAATTTCAATTTTTTTGGTTAAAATTAATGGTTAAACATTTTATTGAATTTGGCCTAATTGATGTCCTCATACAGCTTGGTCTGCATAATGGATTCACACCATCTATGGATCAGTCCCACAAAAAAATATGTGGAAAATATAACCTTGGAAGTCTCAGGGGTCTAAAGAAAACCAAAGATCCCTCAATTATCTCCATCCATTATTTGGGTTCCCGAGACCCCTGGTCACTATGGAATATAGGTGGGTTCTTCTTGGTAAACTCTTGAGCATGATGCACCACTTGAGATTTATTTTTATCACCTTCCTGTCTAACATATTTAATAGTTATGATAACCAACTTGATTAGAGTTGGGTCTATAAGAAGTTTAACCTATGAAGAATTTTCCAATGCTCTATCGCTATGATTCAATGAATTAATTCTGGGAGGAATCTTCTATGAAACATGAAACACATAACACAATAAATATAAAACTAAAATTCAAATAGAACTAAATTAATATAAGAATTAAACCAATTAATAATTAACAAGTAACAATCATAAAAATAACAATCTCAAACACTGAAGGTATAAAAATATCAAAACTTTCAATATTTCATCACTATTCATGGTTTGGTCGCATGGATTGTATGACCATGTGCTAACTGTGAAATTATCACTAGGAATACATATATATATAGTCACATGATTTCCTTATAGTTTTCAAAATTGTACACCTAAATAATGCACTTAGGGATTCCTTTTCACCCCACCCTAAACTTGAAATTTTCTACAAATGACTCATGGGATTCCCCTAAAATCCATAATAGTAATAAATCACATCAAATAACATCATAAAACAAAAAAATATTAAATTCAATATATATTTCCTAAAAAACCATGGAAACTCAAAGTTTAGCACAACGAAGAGTTGGATAAACACTCTTTTTCACCCACCATCCAAGTTTTGATGGTTATATATCCTATTTTTTAGAGTTAGTTTCCTAGGAACAACTATTTTTACTTTGATTACATGTATATTAAATGTATTGAATATTAATAAAACTACTTATTATGTATTTTTCATTGTTCTGCACGACTCGAATGTAATAATGTTCTAGAGTATATGTCGCATTGATAAGGTCATAGCAGTTCCCTACTATGATAAAAAACTTGATGTGCTATGATGATATTCTTAAATAATTTTATGTGGTTGGATAACATACTATTATGGGGCATATAGTACATATAATTTTAGGTGAAAATATTCATAAGTAGATGAGGCTTATTCTCATGAAGTTCGTACTTGGTAATCTCCAATATAGGAGAACAAACCCGCCAGTAAGAATTCTGCATGTTTTGGTGTCATTGGAAATTTCTATATATGAGTGCGTGTGATGGTTCTTAGACTTTAATATTATTATTAATGCATGTTACAACTCACATACTTAGATGTATTTCTTAAAACATGAATATAACAGTTCATGGAGAAGTTGGATATATTGGGTGCATCACGAGTGACATGTCATTAATGATTAAGTCAAGGAAGGATTTTTACCGTCCATATTTATGGAAGCTGATATCTCATACATTTAATTAGAATATAATCATCACATTAAATTCTATGGCCATGGTGTAACGATATGTTTATTTCAGACAGTCAAAGAAAGACATATCGAGCATATATGTTGGTGACATAAATGTTCATCATGCTTGATGATATTTTGTGATAAAGGGATTATATTAAACAGTGATAATTCATATTTGGTTTTCTACATTGTGAAATTAAGTTCTTTCTCTTGGGTTCTTTGACCTATTTCTAGACAGTAATCTTGGACTTTAGGCAAGTCTGCCTAATGCCAACAAGAAAGAATCCTAGAGGGCCACACACTAAGTGTTTCCACTGATCTCTATTAAATCCTATTTGAGTTTAATTAATGGAATAAATACTATTATAAAGTCTAAGGAATAAATTTATTCAAGTTGTATTTATCTCATAAATTATAAAATTTTTATTCACCGGATTGTGAATAAAATATTTATTTTATTTATTTAATATCTTAATAATTATTTATTCACTAGATTGTGAATAAAATATTTATTTATGAATAAAATATTTATTCGATTGTTCAATAAATTCTAGAGGAGTTCTAATGGACCAAGACAGAGTTTGGTGAAAAATATTTTTAACAAGAACGTTACATAATATTTGTTATTGCGCAAGTTAGCACATACAACAAAATAATAATAATATAATTATTATTATGTGTCATGGGGTTTATTAAAGGTAATAAATGTTATTTAATGGATGGTATACAATGAAATAATATTTTAACTTAAATTCTAACTCTATAAATACACGGCTATGTCTATTGTGTAGATTATCCAAAAATTGAGAACATAGAATTATTGCGCATAATAAATTCTATCTCGAATCCTCCTTATCTCTCCCTATCAAGAACTAGAAGAGTTAGAGGGATTTATTAAAGACTAAAGAATGTGAGATCAAGAAAAAACAAAACAATACATTCAATTCACCGATCTAGTACATGGTAATAGAGTAGTGTTTCTTGGAGATCATTGGAGCACATGTGGATCACCGCCATAGGGATTCTATCCTTGGATCTGTCTGTTGCAATGAAGGAAATCCAAAAGGGTTATTTTTGGATAATCAATAATCATCAAAGAAGATAGTTCCTAATCCCATGTATTTATTTATTCATATATTAAATAAATAAATTATAAATTTTATGTGTAAGATCTTCACTCATGGTTTCAAGAAATGATTATTAAAAGAAATATTAATATATCACCCACCACCACACAATTTCTCTATTCCAAGAACTACTAAGTGGTATCAAAGTGGTCATGTTTAAATTTATAATTATTTATTTGATTAATGATCTATGCACAATTGTGGTTAAAATTTTCATTTCATGTTATTTTTTCTTTAATACTATTTGAATTATAATGTTATTGACATATTAATCATGTTCATTCAGTGTTTCATTTTCTTAAAGGTTTAAGAACAAATGAAGAATGAATAGAGATTCCATTGAGAAGTGCCAAATCTTTGGCCAATAAAAATGGGTTACGTGGCGTGTATTCGGAGCACACACCATATAACCATGTGTATTGTATCTAGATGAATTGGTAAATTATTTACAAACGGTTCTTTTATTGCACACCACATGTTGACCAGACCAACCCGGCACATGGTAAGAGGATACAGGGTGTACAACTGGCATGTACATTCCAAGTAGTCCGACCGAGTTAACACACCAAATCCCTAGACGTGTGACTCAAATACACGACAACTGAGATACATGGAATTTAGCTGGATGTACACACCATGTAGTCTCCCATTAACGGACATAATTAAAATTACATTACATTTAAAAATTGCAGCATTAAAAACTTATTTTATTGATTGGAACACTGTTGTGTGTTTGAAAATTTAATAATGGTTTTAAAGAATTTTAAATGCTCAATTAATTTATTATAATTAATATGTCATTATTAGTTCTGCCATTTATTTTCCATGAATGACATAAATGATGGGTATCTTCAATTAAGATCAAATGATCATTAAGATTAAAGGTAATTAATTAATTAATTTATGCAAGTGTGTTTATCATAATAATAAAATTACGAATAAAGAAATGAATTCTATCCAGTTAATTTTTCATATTCATTGTATGTATGACAGATCATGAGTTTGAAAAAGACCTATATATGTGTTAGAATTTATTTAATTTAATTTATTTCAAGGGTTTGCAATTATTTAATATTAAATTAAATGATGGCCTGTGAGTCATCCCTCTCTCCATTATTATGTAAGACCTAAGTGTCCAAGGATATTTATGTAATCCCCTTTAACCAATCCTTTGGTTCCCCTCACCTACATGTGAGTAATAAATACTTGTAATTAATGGAGTATCCCAAAGCATGTGGAGGCGATTCAAGGCGGAACCATGATGATGCCAAATCAGTGATACATTGATATACAGGTGGAATGCTATAACTCATGTCATGATTGGAAAATTGTATTAATTACCATAGGTTATAGGTAGATTTAATGTCTTCTCATTAAATTAACCGTTAGATAAGATCATGATTGGGTCATTTACTTTATTTATTTATTTATATCTATGCATTATTTATTTTATCTATACAAGAATGCAATCACATAAATGAATGAATTAATAAGAAAAAACAAAAATTTAATAAATGAATTATGCGTAAATGTTTTATCCAACATGGTTAATTAATTAAGTAACATAAAATTAATATTAAAAATACATGTAAAGTATAAAAAAAGATAAAATTTATGAATAAATTAATTAAAATCCCTCAGTTAAATATTAATTCAAACTAAGAATTCCATTACTTGATTGGGAATTAAACCATTGACCTAAGTGTCATACATGGAAAAAGTCCAGACACTTAATTTTATCTGGGAGTTCTCATGAGAGTTTTGGGTTGACTCAACCAAACTTGTATTGAGTTTGAAATCCAAAGTACATTCAATCCAAATTTTAAGGCAAGTGTTGAGGAAATCAAAATTAGGATTTGAGGATAGGGGAATCCACTCAATGGATCAAGGAGCTACAAGACCGTAGTTGTCAAGACCACCTACCTAATAATTTATTATGGTTTTCATGGAAAAAGCCTGGATAATTAAGAAAATTAACGGGGATCCTTTACACTATAATGTTAAAAAAACTAGACATTATGAGTTCAATGGTGAGGGATATTGGGACTTGATAAAATTGTGGGAGATTTAATTAAAAAATTTAATTTATTATATCTCACTTAATTTGTAATCAAGAAAAGTACTAATAATTGTATCCTTTTAATCATAAAATAAAATGAAAAGTTCATCATACACACTATCCCTATGATCAATATTGGAGAAATACAACCTCCTAACTAACAGTAACTTCCAAGAGTGGTTTAGACACCCTTGGGTTGTGCTATCCCATGAATGGCAATATTACATGATAGAATCCTCAATGCCTGATCTACCTACTAAAGTGGAAAGTGATGAAGAGTTACTTGTCTATGAAAAAAATTTGATCAACATGATAAAAATTCAATGTTTGATGCTTTCATTGATGTCTAGTGAACTAATGAGGTCTCAAAAAAACATGGATTCATATATCATGCTTGAGAACCTCCATGGTATTTACTAGGAGAGAGAAAGTCTGGAAAGGTTTGATATTTCCAAGGTGATATTTCAGAGAAATCTTGGAGAGGGTACCCTAGTTGGGCCTCACATAGTCAATCTCATTGGATACATTGAGTAATTAGAGGTTTTTGGGTTTAAACTCCCAAAAGAACTAGGTACTGACCTCATCTTGGAATCACTCCCATAGAGATTCTCTAACTTTGTTGTGTTTTTTTAATATAAACAACATTGAGAAGTCTCTTCCAGATATTCTTTCTCTTATTTTCTAAGTAGATAAGGATACAAAGCTTGAAAAGCCTTCCGTACTTATAATGAACAAATATAAATGGAAATAAAATATATTTAAGACCATATATTCTTCACACTTTTCCAAGAAGAGAAAGATAAATGAGAAATAAAGGGAACAAGATGCTTTTTGTTTCACATATGACAAGAAGGGCCACTAGAATAAAAATTGAACCGAGCCAAAGAATCAAGGGGCAGCTTTAGGTGTATTTTTTATCAAGTGAAATTTATCTATTTATAAAAATTGGAAATTAGATACAGCTTGTGGTGATCATATATGTATAAAAATATAAGAACCAATTAGATTAAGAAATATTGACAAAGGGGAGGTAGATCTATGAGAAACCAATGGAGCTAAAATTGCTTTTGTAGATATCAAGGATTACCACCTCATGTTTTCAACTGGAATGATCTTGGTTTTAAAGGGTTGTTATTATAAACCTTTAGTTTTCAAGAACATTATTTCTGTATCCAGTGTAGATACAAATGGATTTATTTTAAAATTTAGGAATTATTTTTTATTCTTTTATAAAGATAGAATTTATTATGGTATAGAAAATTTAAATATCGGTCTTTATGTGTTTTATTACAAAAATAAAGTAATGGAAATTGACAATGAAGTTACTTCACATGACTCATACCACACCCAACTTTGGAATCACCGTCTATCTCATGTAAAAGAAAAGTACTTGACTAAATTACATTAAGATGCATATTTAGATTCTTTTGAACTAAAACCACTTGGTGTATATAACACATGTTTAAAAGGGAAAATGACCAAATACCCATTTAGCAGGATAGGTGAAATGAATAAATATCTTCTTGAATTAGTTCATATCGATGTGTGTAGGCCATTTCCTATTGAATCAGGGGGTGGATACTCATACTTCAGAAATTTTACTGATGATTTTAGTAGATATGGCTATGTTTACTTAATAAGGTATAAGTTGAATTATTTTGATAAATTCAAGGAATAAAAGTACAAATTTGAGAAACTTATTAGTAAGAATATTAAGAAAATCTGCTCAGAACATGGTAGAGAATATCTTAATCAAAACTTCATCGATTTTTTATGGGAGTTTGGGATATAATATCAACTCACTCCCCCTTATACACCTTAATGGAACAATGTAAGTAAAATGAGGAAGCAAACCTTGTTAGTCATGTTGAGATCAATAATGAGTCATGGAAGTCTTCTATTATCATTTTGGGGATACATGTTACAAACAACAACATACGCACTAAACTGAGTTCCAACTAAAGAAACAGATGGAATATCATACAAATTATGGAATGAAAAGAAACCTATGTTGTCTTACTTATATGTGCGGGGTTTCAAATAATTTTTAAGGCCTTTTCAGGTAACAGACTTGCACCCTGAGGTACAATGTGTATATTTATAGGATATCCAAAAGAAAAAAGGGATACTACCTATACAATCCTTTAGAAAAAAGGTTGTGGTTGACAGATACACCACATTTCTTGAGGATGATATTATCTATAAAAGAGATAGGGTGAGAGAGATATAATTTGATGAATTCTAGGCTCAAGATGCACAAGGGTTATCACATGAAAAGATTCCACAAAGCCCCATGGAAGAATAAATTATTACATAAACACAATTACTACATAGGAGTACTAGAGAGGTTAGAGAACCAGAACAATATATTTTTCTAGTCACCAAGGATGGTGAATCATTATTAGTTGATAATAATGATCTATTAACCTAAAATTAAGTAGTAAGTGGCACAAATATTTCTAAGTGGAAAGAGTAAATGAATTATGAAATGGATTCCAGGTGCCAAAACCAAGTCTGGATTTTGGTATACCATCTAGTAGATGTAAATCACATTTGTTACAAATGGTTATTCAAGAATAAACTGGACATGGAAGGAAAAGTTAGTACCTATAGGGAAAAACTGGTTTCAAAAGGGTTTAAACAACATCAAGGCTATGACTACGATGAAACATTTTCACCATTTGAAATTATGAAATACATCAGAATTCTAATTTCCATTATGGATTTCCATTATTATGAGATTTATAAAATGGATGTCAAAACAACCTTCCTTAACGAGAACCTTAAGGAAGATGTATATATGACACAACCCAAAGGGTTTGTGGCTCCAAAGGATGTCATCAAGGTATGAAAGTTGTAAAGATCCATTTTTGGATTTAAGAAAGAATCCAGGTCATGGAACATTCATTTTGATGAGGCTATAATTGAATTTGGTTTCATAAAGAATGAATGGGATCCATGGTCTATAAATAGTTTAGTGGGAGTATAATTGTTTTCTTAATATTATATGTTGATGACATATTACTCATTAGAATATAAATACCAGTCTTATAGTCTGTTAAGGTGTGGTTGAATAAATGATTCTCTATGAAGGATGTCATGAACTGTCCCTCGGGGCCTATGCTGTGACTACCCCAAGCCCACCTCCCGTAGGCTAGGGGCTGGAGACTGGCGCCAAGTAGGAATATCCCAAACAAATGGGAGGCATATGCCTAAATACCCCCCCCACACACAAATCCAAGCTACAAACGTTGGAAGGCGAATACACTAAGTAAACAAACACAAGGTAAGACAATATAAAACTGAAGGTAAATGGGGCCAGAATATAAGCCCAATTGAAACAAAAAAGTAAAAGTAAAATTCTTTAGAACTCCTCCGCAGAAAACCTTACCTGAAGGGTAGGTACTGAAATAGATGTCTGAAGCCGCAGAAGCACATCTCATCTTTTGGGCCACTCTAAGCACCACCTGGACCTGACCAACCAAGGACTCCATCAAAGTGTCAATTGTCTGCATAAGACACGACACGTGTGGGTGAAGGCCATGTAGGGGTGAGTAAAAAAAACTCATTAGGGACCCCAAAACACAAATAAATACACAAAGTAGACTACCAAAGAGGTACACAAAGTGTAGCCTCTAAGAAGTACATTCAAGAGAGTCACTAGAGTCATCTCAAAAATGTATAATCTAAATTATGGAAATCAAGACTATCATTCATAAAAACTGAACACCATGTACTATTGAGACTCTTATCCCTGATGAGTCACTTAGGCTTACTAGGGAACCTAGACTTGCTTTTCACTTAGGCCTGCTGGGGTACCTAGACCAGCTCATCACTTAGGTCTGTTGGGGAACCTAGACCCACCCGTCACTTAGTTATTCTAGGGAAACTAGACCCACTCGTCACTTAAGCCTTCTAGGGCACCTAGAACCACTCGTCACAGTCTTCTCGTCATAGCCATCTGTAGGATTTCTTCTCGTAGAACGCTTGATTCCGAGAGAAACTACTCCTCAAGCCATCGATCATATATCAACTTCCACGAAAACCCACTTAGAGTATATACAAGGACCACATCGTTGTGAGAGTCCTAACATGGAAAAAAGCTCATCAAATGGATGTACGATTTGGAAGTTATGAGCCTTTTAATGAAAAGGGGCCGGTTGGGTCCGAACCCAGTTCGACCCGTCCCGAACCGGTTTGATCGACCCAACCTAACTTGGTCCAGCCAGGTCCATTGGGCCTACTGGACCCATCCCATTGGGTTGCGAGTCCAGCCCGCCGTACCACCCAGCGGACCGGTCTTGTCTGGCCGGGATGCGATGAGTGTAAAATTTGTCCGAGCCCGCGTTTAAAAAGAAATTTCACCATGTAGCCGCACCACAACTTTGCCGCAAGGTTCTACTGCAGTCCAGCTGAATTTCAGTCCTTCAACATGGGACGTAGATCCTATCCATGTTCGACCGAGCCACTGTCGACAGCTGCCAACGACCGCTGTCTGCCACCCGTGGCTATTGTCATGGGACCCTCCACCATCAGCCTTTGAGCTAGCGGCCTTGTCACTACCATGACCCTCCTAGACATGACCTTCTATCGCCGCTGCGAACCTCCACCACCGTCGGCTCCCATGCATGTGGTTGTTCGCATGGCGGCACCATCTCCTGCAGCCACTTACCGCAGGTTGATCCACCGCTGCGGTCCTTCCTGGATCGTGGTTTCCATCATGTCATGAAGAATGGAAAGGAAAAAGGTGGAGGAGAAGAATGTACAAAGAACACATGAAGAAAAAACCATGACCTTTGTTTGTGTCGGCATGATTCATCCTTATTAGAAGGTTTAACGAAGGATATAACCAAAACATGGATCTAATATCCCTTAAATCCCTACAAGGAAAACCCATCCTGAATACACAATCGATCTGCAGGTTAACCTGTTCATGGGTTGATCTGTGTTCTTCACTCAAAACAAAGAATGGGGAAAGAAGGAATTCATATAGAACTAAACCCATTACATGGGATTGGATCATATGCTTCCATGGATTCGTTGGCGTTGATGATCCGTTGAAGAACGATCCCGATCCGCGCCTCTATCGTCTTTGGAGAGATCCTTCAAAGAGGAGGGGGTGTTCACTGTCATTGGAAATTCATCGTTCGCCAACACTATTCCTCTAGATCCTTAGATCAATATCTAGGATTTTCCCATGGTCCCGTATCCTTGTAAGGATTTTAATTTGATAAACACGATTCAACATTTTTGTTACGCTAAGTCACAAAATCGTTACGTTGTGTTCATTTATGAAGGGAAATAGCTAGTTAGTCGCAGCATCGCAGTGTCACTGCATCACTGAAAAACTTTAAAAGAAATAAAATAAACCTTTTCCAAAGTTTATTTTATTATCTTTTAAAATGTCCATAAATTAACTTTTACCCTCGACCCACATCAGTCGAGGTTAGGCCCTGATTAAGAAAATCACACCCTGACAAGCTCAATAGTACTCTAATATTTCCAATCCAAGTTACCGTTTATGAGTTTTAGGATTTTTAAAATTAAATAATCTCTATATAATTATTTTATTTATAGTCACGTCCCAAAAACTACTTTCCATAGTTGAACAACATCAACCAATGTTAGGCTCCACCTAATGAAAACAACCCATTAAAAACTCAACGGTGGTATTAGATTTTCAATCTGAATCACCATTCATGAGTTACAAGGATTTGAAAAAAAATAAAATAATTTTATTTATGGTTATTCCATTTTTGGGTTTTCTTACTGGAAGCCCGCATAGACTAAAGTTAAGTCATGCCTAAGGTAAACCCACCATCTTGAATGCAATAGTGCCCTTGTATTTCTGATTTGGGAACCCATTTAAGAGTTATTCCACTTTTTTAGGAAAAATTCTCACACATACTATTTAAAAACTTAACATTTTTTGACAGACCATTCTGGGCACATCGGGCCTCGGAATCGCACACTATCTCAGTAGTTGATCTTTGAATTTTCTCAAAAATTTTCTAAAAAATAAAACCAGGAAAATACGAGTCATTACATTCTCCCCGCCTTAAGGCTTTACGTCCTCGAAAGATAAACCAAGGGATTCCCAAACAGATGAGGGTATGAGCACAAACCTAAGCCTCTCACTCCCATGTGCTCTCCTGGTGATTCATGTTCTTTCACTTAATGCGCACTAGAAGAATAAATCACCCACATAGGGTCATATCCTACCGATCCTTAATCTCCACTAGAAAATCTGCAAAAGTCACCCTATCATCAACATCAAGCTCGCTCAAGTCAAAGACGTGTGATGGGTCATGTATGCATCTCCTCATCTAGGATACATAGAGGGCGTCATGTACACAATATAACTACAGAGGTAGATTCAAGAGGTACACCACCTCTCCCACTCTATGTAGTATTAGAAAAGGTCTGATGAACCTCGAAGATAACTTTCCACCTCGACCAAATATCTGTATCCCACGTTAAGGATAGATCTGAAAAAACACATGGTCTCCATCCTCGAACTCCATGGGTCTCTGTATTCTATCAGCATAGGACTTATGACAGCTATGTACAGTCTTCATTCACTCTTGGATGACCTACACCTTCTCTATAATAGCCTACACCAACTTCAGACCTAAGAGTGCTGACTCTCTGGGGTCAGTCCAACAAAGTGGCGACTTGTAGGGTCACCCGTACAAGGACTTGAATGGTTCCATACCAATGGTGAAGTGGTAGTTGTTTTAGTATGAAAACTCCACCATAGGTAGGTGATCATCCCAACTGTTACCAAAATTGAGTATTCAAGAATGTAGCATGTCCTTTAGGACCTGAATGTTCTACTCTGTCTGGCCATCTATATGTGGGTGGAAAGCTGTGCTCAAGTGTAGAAGAGTCCCAAACACCTCCTAAAATACCTTCCACAACCAGGATACAAAGCGTGAATCTCGATATGAGATTATCATTGATGGGACTCCGTGGAGTTGAACTATCTTCTGCATGTAGAGGCGTCCCAAGCTCTCTATGAGACTCTGTTCCTGAAAAGATAAGAAGTGACCAACGTGGTGAGTTATTCAATGATCACCCAAATGGTACCATATCCTCTAGGAATACGTGATAAAACCATCACGAAGTCCATCTATATCCTTTCTCACTCCCTTCTTATCACTCTAAGGAAGAAAATATCAACCCCGTCCAAGCACATGGGCTCGAAACAGTGTCTTGAAAAACCAAAAAACTGATTAAACAAGCACTTAGATTTTATATCAATAGGTAAACCTATATTCAACCTTTTTTCATCCCCAATTTCTGCCTTGACACCCACATGCATATCCCGATGCATCTCATCACTCTAGGCATCCACCACCACTACTATGCATCCTCTGAAAGGAACTATGTGCTCCTCACCTTTCAAATATCAATCAGGGATATTTCCTGTGGATAACTAAGCACTTAAAGACTCACAGTTGGTATCATCGAGCTGTGCCTCCCTGACTCACATTAAGAGTGGAGGGTTAACAACCACCGATTAGAGGTAAGTTGCATCATCTCTATCCATGAAGGATATCTCTAACGAGGCCAACTGGTCTCTTTCCTCATTCAGTAACTATGAAATGAATCTCCTATTGAGATAATACGCTACCAAATTTCACTTACCAGAAGTATAGAATACTTCGAAGTCATAGCCCTGGAGGAACTCCATCCATTTTCTCTATATCAAGTTCAAATATTTCTGAGAGAAAATATACTCGAGACTCTTGTGGTTATAGTAGATGGTAAAATGTTCACCCATAAGGTAGTGTTGCCACATCTTTAACGTGAAGACTAATACTTCCAACTCAAGGTTGTGGGTTGCATAGTTCTGCTCATGTGGTCTCAACTACCGAGATCCATCTCACTCCATTAAGCTGATCGAAGAGATCATCAATCCTTAGTAGTGGATACTTATTCTTCACAGTCACCTAATTCAGGCACTGGAATTCCACACATAACCTCATGCTCCCATATTCCTTCATGGAAAACAATAATGGGGATGCCCATGGTGAAACACTAGGTCTCACAAATCCCTTCCTCTACAAGGCCTCCAACTGTACCCTCAATTCACAAAGCTCTATGGGAGCCATCCGATATGTCGGTGTAGATATCAGTGTCGTACCGGGGCATAAGTCAATGCAGAAGTCTACCTCCCCTACGAGGAGGTAGTCCTGGAACATCTTTTGAAATTTTTTCATCATACTCGTCCACCACTCCAGGAAACTAAGTAATATTCTCATCCACTTTACCTAGGGTCATGCTAGCCAACTAAAGAGTGATTGGTTTCAACCTTTTATGCATGATTCTATCCTATGCTACCCGGGTTTCCTTTTTTGGTGACTAAGGAAAACTGAATTCCATCACTGCGGACACACCACAATCTTTTTCCTAAAATAGTCAATCTGATCATGAACTGTGGATGACCAGTCCATACCCAAACTAACATCGTAAGGCCTCGATGCTACCACCAAGAGGTTAAAATTGAAACTCTCACCTCAAGGGTCAGATCACACCATCAACATAAGTGTGATTATCGAGTCTCCTCCCATAGGTATCTTCAGAAGTAAGGGTTAAGTAAACGGTTTAACTGAAATATCTAGGTCTCAAAAAGATTCATGACAAGGAAGAATGATTATCACCCATTTCTATTAATATGGCATCTAAGAATAGAAACAGACTATACCAAAAATCATTCTTGGAGCCCTTGGGTTATATTCCTTGACTGTATATAGCTGCCCCTTCCCCTGTCACCCAACTCCCTGAGCCTGGTGTGGACCATGTGGGGGTGGTGGTGGTAACATGTCGAAATGTATACAACCTCCTGCTATTCTCCCAGCTCCTCTGCCATGTATGAAGCCCTAAAGATTTATCTGTTCCTGTCACTGTCTTTTCCCCAATGGCCCACCCAACATTTCACTATTAGCATGACGGGCTGGACAATCTCTAGCAAGATGTCCCCCACCATCTTTTAAAAAGAATTACCTCTTTCCAGGCCGACTGGACTTACTCCATGATCCCCGAGCTGTAGATCCCCTATCTTGGGACCTCCTCTCGGAACACCTCACACATCCAAGTCCTTTATACGGACATTGGATTTCTTCTCTTGAGGTCTCTGCTCCTACTTACCCACTATTGATATCCACTGGCTGTTTTTTCTCATCCAAAGGATTTTCAACAACAAAGGTTCTCTATAACACCCTAGCATAAATAAGAATTCACAAAGGAATAACACCGACTCAGATGTCCCCAAACACACCTTTCTCAAAGGTTTGAGCCCTAAAGAACTGGTCTTACTGTATTCATCGAGTACCTGGAAAGGTCGGTATGACTCAATGAATACTCAGCTACTGACATGTCATACTGCCGAAGTTTTAGAAGCTCTTTTCCATGAATATCCCTTAGATTTTATAGTGATATCCCCTTCTTTGAGAAAGGTTCTCAAGCTCTGTCCATGGAAGAGTCACCTCATCATAAGATTAGGTAATCTAAACCCCGCTATCACCCTACTGAGCTATGTAGAAGGTTCACTTCTAGGACCACCATCTGATCTAATGGTGTCCTAACTAGATGAAAAACTTGGTCACCACCACAAGCCAGCTCTTAGTCACCAGTGAGTCAAGCTCACCTCAGAAACTAAGGGGTATTTATTTCTAAAACTCATGAAGTGTGATTAGCCTGCACATCTCATCTATTGGTACTATGAGTACCATGTGCTACTCCACAGGTGGTGGTATAGATGGTACACCAACTGGAGGTGCTGTCTCAGTCATGAACCCCTATACCCATATCGTCACCCTAGATATCATCCTCATGGTGACATGGTGGAATCCTAGATGACTATATATGTGAAAGCATCTTGAAACAAAATAAGATGTACCACTGTCAATAGAGTATACCTGGTGAGATGACTCAATAAGGACATAGAAAACTCAACCCATTCCTATACGATGCATGTACCATCATTTTTGTCCTGTAACTAGTGTTTTTATATACCGATTCAAAAATCAGAGTTCATGGTCTTGGTGTATGGATACGTCATCTGCCACACAAGCACTAGATTCCCTAGCCTAAAAGCCAAACTCGAAACACTTAACACTATTTATCCAAACCAAACTCATAGACTTTGGGTTCTTAAGGTAGAAATATCCTCCTTTTATACCACTCTGTCATGACCGATCCCCTGAGGCCCATTCCATGAGTACCCCAAGCCCGCCTCCCATAGGCCAGGGGCTGGTGACTAGTGCCGAGTAGGCATATCCCAAACAAATGGGAGGCATTTTCCTAAGTACCTGTACACACACACAAAAATCCAAGCCATGGATGCTGGAAGGAGAATACACTAAGTAAACAAAAAACAAGGCATGACTGTAGAAAAATGAAGGTAAACGGGCTAGAATATAAGCCCAACTGAAATAGAAAAGTAAAAGTAAAAGTGTCTGGAACTCCTCTGCAGAAAACCCTACCTGAAGGGTAGGTATAGAAATAGCTATCTGAGGCCGTAGAATCACATCTCGTGTGTCGGGTCAATCTAAGAACCACCTGGCCCCAGTCTACCAAGGACTCCATCAAAGCTTTGATTGTATGCACAAGGCACGACACGTGCGGGCAAAAACTGTTTAGGGGTGAGTAAAACAATACTCACTAGGGACCCCAAACCAAAAAGAAGTAAACAAAGCAGACTAACAAAGAGCTACATTAAGTGTAGCCTCTAAGAAGTACATACAAAAGAGTCACTAGAGTCAGCTCACATAGGTATAATCTAAAGTATGGAAAGAAAGACTATCATTCGTAAACACTTAACACCTTGTATAACTGAGACACTCATACCTGATGATTCACTTAGGCCTGTTGGGGTACCTAAACCAGATCGTCACTTAGGCCTACTGGGGCACCTAGACCCACTCGTCACTTAGGCTTGCTGTGGAACTTAGATCTGATCATCACTTAGGCCTACCGGGGAACCTAGACCCGCTCGTCACTTAGGCTTGCTGGGGAACTTAGATCCGATCATCACTTAGGCCTGCTGGGGAACCTAGAACCACTTGTCACAGTCTTCTCATCATAGCCAGCCACATGATTTCTACTCTTAGTGTGCTTGATTCTGAGAGAAACTACTCCTCAAGCTATCAGTCGTATCTCAAATTCCATGAAAACCCACTTAGAGTATATTAAAGGACCAAATCGTTGTGAGGGTCCCAATTCCGTAAATGACTCGTCAATAGGACATACAGTTTGGATGTTATGATTCTTTTAGTGAAAAGGGGCCGGTTGGGTCTGAACCCGGTCCAACCCGGTCGGACCTACCCTACCCAACTTAGTTCGGCTGCCCTGACCTGGTTCGGTATGGGTCAACCCGGCCCAGCTAGGCCTATTGGGCCTGCTAGGTAATGGGTCCAGATCACCGGGCCGCCCATCGGCCTAGTCTTCTTATGGCCCGACCCACGCTAGATGGCCGGTCTTCTTCAACCGGGACGCAAAAGGTTCCACGTCCATCTGAGCCATGTGGGCCGCTGCATAGCCACTCCATGACTTTGCTGTGGGGTCCTGTTGTTGTCCATCTAGACCACGATCCTTTTCCGCTGGACGTGGATCCCCGCCACATTCGTCCAAGCTCCCACTGGCCACTGCTCACAACGATTTTCACGAGATCCTCCACCATCGTCCTTCGAGAGAGCGGCCCTTGTCTTCATCGTGGCCCTCCTATTTGTGTCCTTCCATCGCCGTCGCAACCCTCTGCCACCACCGAATCCCATGCTGGCAGTCGTTCTCCTGGTGCCACCATCTCTCATGGCCTCCTGCCATGGGTTGATCCACTACTGCGGTCCTGCCTGGATCGTGGTTTCCATCACATCACGAAGAACAGAAAAGAAAAACGCAGGGGAGAAGAACACACAATGAACACCCAAAGAATGGACCACACCCTTTGTTCATGTTATCATGATTTTTCTTTATTAGAAGGTTTAACAAAGGATAAATTCAAAACATGGATCTAACCTCCCTTAAATACTCACAAGTAAAACCCATCCTGAATACACAATCGATATGTGGGTCAACATATTTGTAGGTTGATCTACATTTTTCACTCAAACCAAAGAACAAGGAAAGAAGGAATTCATGTAAAATTAAACCCCTTACTTGGGATTGAATTATCTATTGTCGTTGATTCATTGGCGTTGACGATTCGCTGAAGAGCGTTCCCAATCCATGCCTCCATCATCGTTGGCGAGATCCTTCAAAGAGGCGGGGGTGTTCTCTATTGTTGTTGATTCATTATTCACCAAAATTATTCCTCTAGAGACTTAGATAAATCTCCAGGATCATCCCATGGTCCTGTATCCTTGTCAGGATTATAATTGGAGAAACATGATTCAACGTTGTTGTTACAGTAAGTTACAACGTCGTTATGCTGTGTTCATTTATGAAGGGAAACAACTGCTTAGTTGTGGCATTGTAGTGTCACTGCATCGCTGTAAAATGTTAAAAAAATAAAATAAACTTTTTTTAAGTTTATTTTATTATCTTTTAAAATGTCCATAAATTAACTTTTACCCTTAACCCACACCGGTCGAGGTTAGGCCCCGCCTAAGAAAATCACACATTCATGAGATTAATGGTACTCTCATATTTTCAATACAAGTTACCATTTATGAGTTATAGGATTTGAAAATAAAATAATCTTTATTTAATTATTTTATTTACAGTCATGTCCTAAAAACTAGTTTCCACAGTTGACCTACGTCGACCAATGTTAGGCTCCACCTAAGGAAAACACCCCATTACAGACTAAAAAAAAGTCTCTGATTTTCAATCCAAGTCACCGTTCATGAGTTAAAATGAATTGAAAAAAAACAAAATAATTTTATTTAATAATTTTATTTATGGCTATTCCATTTTTGGGTTTTCTCACTGGAGGCTCACGTCATCTAAAGTTAAGTCACACATAGGGTAAACCCGCTATCCTGAACGCAACGGTGCCCTAATATTTTTGATTCGGGCACCTATTTAATATTTATTCTATTTTTTAGGAAAACCACTCATGTGTGCTATTTAAAAACCTAACATTTTTTGATGAACCATTCCAGGAACACCGAGCCTCAGAATCGTACGCCGTCTCAGTGCTTGGTCTTGGAATTTTCCAAAAAATTTCTTAAAAAATAAAATTGGGGAAATCTAACTCATTACAAAGGACTTGGGAGAGGAAACACATATTCTTAGGATCAAGATCAATCATGATAGTTCCAAGAGGTTTCTCGACCTAATTCAAAGTATATACATTGAGAATATACTAAAGAGATTCAGTATGGAACAATCCAAGAGGGGATTATTGCCAGCGTCACATGGAATTTATCTTTATAGGAAAACGTGTCCTTAGAAACATGAGGAAAGTAATAGAATTACAAGTATTGAATATTTATCAAGGAGTGGTTCATTCATGTATGCTATGTTATGTACTAGGTGAGATGTCACGTATGAATTAAGTGTAGTAGGAAGATATCAAGTTGATCTAGGTGACCACCATTGGATGATAATCAAGACTATCCTTAGGTATCTAAGGTGAACTAAAGATATGTTTCTGGTTTATAGAGGATATGAGGAACTAATCATTAGAGGATATCCAGATTATAGTTTCCAAAATGTCCAATATGACATGAAGTCATAAATGGGATACATCTTCACTTTTAATGGAGGTACTGTGAGCTGGAAAATATCAAAGCAGGCTGTGGTTATAGATTCTACAGTAGTGTCCAAGTATGTTGTAACTTATAAGGTAGATAAATAAGTAGTATAGATATGAAACTTCTTAAAATAGCTTGATATGGTACCTAACAAAAAATATCCTATCACACTCTATTGTTATAATACTGTAGAGGTGGCTCTTTTAAAAGAGCCAAGGTCACATCAGTAGATGAAGCACATACTTCAGAAGTATCATCTCTTGAAGGATTTTTCCCAGAGAAGTGAAATTGCAGTGTGGATTATTTCCATGGAAAAAAACATGGAGGACCCCTTGACTAAATTCATGACTCAGTAAAAACATGACTATCACGTGAGGTCTAGCAGACTAAAGGTTGTAGGTAGCTGGCTCTAGTCTAAGTAGGAGTTTTTTAGAGTTGGTGTACTAGGACCAACAATTTTTAATTTGATTAAATGTATATTCAATATATTAAATATTAATAAAACTACTTAATTTTTATTGTTCATTATTCTATATGACTCTAATGTAATAATGTCCTAGAGTATATGTCACATTGATAAGATCATAATAGTTCCCCACTATGATGAGAATCTTTATATGCTATGATGATATTATTAAATAATGTTTTGTGGTTGGATAAATTACTATGATGGGAAACATAGTAAAAATACTATCAGGTGTGAGTACTCATAAGTATATGAGGATTTTTCTCATGAAGTTTTCACTTGTTAATCTCCAAGATGGGTGATTATGAGAACAGACCCACCGGTAGAAATTCTTCATGTTTTAGTGTCATGAGATATTCCTATCTATGAGCATGTGTGTTGGTTATTAGACTTTAAGATTATTATTAATTCATGTTACAACTCACATTATTAGATGTATTTCATAAACAATGTTGATAAAAATTCATGGTGAAGTTGGATACATTTGGGGTGTCATGAGTGACATGTCATTAATGAATAGGTCGAGGAAGGATTTGTCCCTTCCATCTTTATGGAAGCTGATATCTCAACCCTTTGATTATAATAGAACTGTCACATTAAATTCCATGTCAATGGTGTAACGATGTGTTTATTTCATATATTCAAAGAAAGATATATCAAGCATATAGTTTGGTGACATGGATGTGCAAACTACTTGATAAGATATTGTGATAAAGGGATTATATTACATAGTGAGCATTCATATGTGGTTGTTGACATTATGACATTAAGTTCTTTCTCTTGGGTGCCTTGACCCGTTACTAGATAGTGATATTAGAATTTATGAAAGCCTACCTAATACCAAAGAGAAATAATTCTAGAGGGTCACACACAAAGTGTTTTTGTTGATCTCGATTAAATTCAATTTTAGTTTAATTAATGGAATAAATATTATTATCAAGTCCGAAGAATAATTTTATTCATGTTATATTAATCTCATAAATTAATAAATATTTATTTACCATTTTGTGAATAAAATATTTATTTTAATTATTGAATATATTAATAAATATTTATTTTCTAGATTGTGAATAAAATATTTATTTATGAATAAAATATTTATTCTGTTGTTCAATAAATGCTAGAGGAGTTTGAACGGACTAAGACATAGTCTAGTGAAAAATATTAATTAATAAGACCGTTACATAATATTTTTTATTTCGCAAGTTAGTGGGCACCACAAAATAATAATAATATAATTATTATTATGTGGAATAGGGTTTATTAAAGGTAATAAATGTTATTTAATGTCTGATATGCAATTAAATAATATTTCAACTTAAATACTAAAACTATTAATAGACGAATATGACTATTGAGTAAAGTATATAAAAATTGAGAATAGAGAATTGTTGCACACAATTAATTCTCTCTTGACTCCTCTTTATATCTCCCTCTAAAGAATGAGAAATATAAGAGATATTTATTCAAGACTAAAGAATAAGTGATCAAGAACAAACAAAGTAAGATATTCGATTCACCACGCTAGCACTCGATGATCGAGTGGTGTTTCTTAGAGATCATTAGAGCATGTGTGAATCACCACTAGAGGGATTATATCCTTGAATCCTTACATCTAAATGATGGAAATATGAAAGGGTCTTTTTCAGATGTTCAAAAATCATCAACGAAGAAATTTTCTAAGTCCAAACATTTATTTCTTTAGATATTAAATAAATTAATTACAAATTTTACATGAAATATACTCACTCATAGTTTAAATCATTGATTATTAAAAGAAATATTAATTTTTCACCCACCACCACACACTTCCACTTCATCCAGAACCAATACTGTTTCCTAGACTCACCCAAATAAAATAGGGGTTTGAGACCTTTTTATAAAAAACTATTTTGGGTCAACCAACCACATCACCTAGGTTAGATTTCCATATGGCTCGAAGTACGTTCTTGATCATCACGATCTGATGAAAATAACCTAGGGTATAAAATACAACCTTTGAGAATGATTTAAACCTTGAAATCCCATAAAATACATAACAGAAAACATCCGTGATTCTAACATGACACAACCATATCTTGGATAAATATGTATATAAATAAATATTTTCAAAAATCATCACTAAAAGAAATAGGGAATAAAGTGATGAAAATAACTAAACATCCCAACCATCACTTTATAAAGTAAAAGTAAAGTGATATACAAGAATCATATACATTAATCCAAAAATAAAGTGAAGGCCTGAGTGGTTGATACATAACAACCCTAAAAAGTAAAACTCTATGTGAGGATCCCCAAAATACACCACAATATCCACCTCCTCATGATCCATGATCATCACTGATCACTAAATCATCCAATATGAAGAAGGAATCACAAAGAGCCACTAAAATAAGTGGTGCCTTTCCGTTTATCAGTATCAGATAATACCAAGTCCTCATACACCCATTGGGTATATATAGGGTGTGAGGAAAAATACCAATAAGATACCACCATTAATCTATATTTTACCCTTTATAATTAAAATAATTAGCACTATTTTGAAAATACCATTTGTAAAATACTTTATGATTTTATAATATAAGAAATTTGGAAATCAAAATCATACACTTTTGGTTTTATGAAGATAAACCAAAATTATAAGTGAGAAAGAACATGTAAATGTAAAAATATTACCAAGGGTAATAAAATATAAGTAGAAACAAAAACCAATGTAATTAGAGGAGTGAAAACTACTGTCATTTACGGCTATCAAAATAATATTTTAAAGCCCACATGCACAACATAAATATGACCACAAGTTTGTCTCCCATGGATTTAGGCACAGAGTACTCACTATTATTGCACTTATATTTATTTTGTTATGTTTTTGAAATAAATATAGAATTAAAAGATGTTTTTTTGGTTTTTTAAATTAAAATAGAAGGAATGAAACCAACCCACAAAATTTCAAAAGAAAAGTAGATGGGACTAGGGTGAATTCTAATGGGTTCTATCATCACTTACATTTGTTCAAAACGAATTAACTCACTAACAAGACTCAATAATATTCATCTACTCACTCCTCACTATTTTATCATGTATGAGAATAAAAAAATTCTCAAGAACCCTCAAATAGATCATCAACTCATTTGATATTTATAGTGAGTGGAAAATAACACTCCTCCATTGAGAGAATGAACCCACTCACACACTTGGAAGCAACTATACACTATTCATCCTCGCAAACCACACAACTCCAATTGTATGAAGTGTGATTAAAATGGAGAGAGGATTTAAATTTTAAAAAATTTAATAATTTATTAGTAATAATGAATTATGGAGTTATTATCTCCACCCCCATTCTTCACCTTCACTATCACATTAGAATTAGTGAAATAGTTTAAGGAAATGATATTAAAAAATTTAAGAATACCCACTATGATTCGCCTCAAACCACCCAAAATGGGTTATACTTAATAATTATGAATTATGAGAATATGAGTACTTTAAAAATGTTAGTAAACACAAAGATATGGGGGAATATAAGGATTCAATAGAGAATAAAAAATAGAAAGCATTGAATTAAAATTAAAAATGAAGAAAATTCAAAAGACTATCTAAATTAATAAAATACTAAAGAAAAGGTCTTGAATCTAATATAAAAGTCACTTAGAAAAAATAGAGGAGGAAAATATTTATATGCATTAAAACATTTTCTTATTAATCCTCCTATAATTTCAGTGTAGTGAGCTACCATGATCCCTAGTTCAGATAGCTTAAATGTGTATAGTCTGAGGGTCTAGATTCTTTATATGAGATCTTGATTTTTATTATTACTTCAATTAATTCCCTTGATCATTGGGTACTTCTTCTTATATTGGATGAGTATAATGTGGAACACTTCAAGAATATTTTACCAGTTTGACTAAACTAGAGAATGGGTTTTGTTTTCAATTCTTCCCTTATTTTGGGAATTTTTGATTTTAATTGTCACACGACCATTGATTCTTTAAATTTCACTAAGTTTGAAATGTTATACACCACATCACTTGAAAAAAAATGTTATTTATTGGATCCTTTCTCAAAAGTTATATTACATACCGGATCCTCTAGATTTCATAAATGAAAAATATGTTATGTATTCCATGGATCATTTAAAAATTATATTCCATATTGATTGAATGGGTAAAAAATATATTATAAATTAGAAAATTCTACCAAAATACCTTACATATCATCTCCTCTGGTAAAAAATATGTTACATATGACCTCTACTTTAGGGAAAAATGTTATAAATGTTCCCCCACATCATAAAATATCTTACATATTAACCCCAAACCTTTAAAAATATCATGTATTTAATTTTTGATTAAAAAAGGTAGAAATCATACATATCATCCATTTTGCCTCAAAAATAATATTTATCATATTTTACTATGATCAAATGTTATGTAAGATACATTAATCCTAGAATTATGTTACTTATACCTCAAATAGACAACAATTTTCCAATTCTTCTCAGCCCGCATCTCTCAGAAATCACTAGAAAACCATGGAAATATCAAACTCAGTGTAGGAATTTTTCAATTGATGATAGAATTGAATTAAAAAATTAAAATATAAATTTAAATCTTGTAAAAAATTTAATTCTAGAATTACAAAAATCAATTTATGGATTTATAATTAATTAGAAAATGAATAAAACCACTAAAAATCAAGATTTAATACATTTAACATTTGAATTATAGATTCAAACAAAAAATGAGCTAATTTACTAGATTCTAACTATATTATGGGGTTGATTATCATTAAAAAATAGATTAAAATTTTGAAAATGTTTGATCTTATCACACCTCCACAATTAATTTATTTTACTTTTGGGTAATACAATGAATTCAACTACAAAAATTATTTTCTTGCCTAATTACCCAGAAGATCCAGGATCTGGACAAAGATGATCTCCAAAATTTATAAATAAAATGTGATAAGTGTCATTCGTTACAAAAGGATCTAAAAATTCGAGAGTGTATCACTCCTTACATATTTTCCTCCACCAAAGGTTCATAATAATCCTGGACTCTAAAAGACCACATGGTACTCATATTTATGTTCTAAATCTTTGAAAAAGAATTCGCAACCTGATTGGATTCCTTTTAGAAATGAAAAATAATCAAGTTTAGGTGCCCAACCTGGTTCATGCATTGAATCCAATAATGAAATATCCTCTAAGGGAATTACCTGGTTCTATGTTTTAACACCCTTACTTCAATTTCAGAATTAGATTCAATCCATAAATAATACCAGTTATACTGGATGGAATGCTTAATAACATATATCATGGCCCATAGTTCAGATTCATAAGAAAATCCCATGCCAATAAAATGATGGAAACAACCCTTAAAAAACCCATGGTGGGTTCAGAAAATTCCTCCACAACCAGATGAAACTGTCATACCAGATGCTTCAGCATCAAAATTGAATTTAATCCATGAGATAAGGGGAGGAATACAATATACAAATTTAAGGACAAATAGTTTCTTGGATCTTCCCATAACACCCAGCAATATGAGAATATTCAGGTCTTCAATATTATTTCTCATAACTCTAGTTTTCAATTTTGAAGCAACAAGAATATCCCTATGCATTGAAACTAAATCCTTATGTAGTGATGTTGTCTGGTTTTCAAAAAACAATGAGTTTCTTTCCTTCCATACAGTTGTAAATAGTGAAGTAGTAATTTCTAACAACATATTGGAGACTTTCTCACTCATTCTATAAGATCTAATTGATGACATGAATTGGTCCACCTAAAAATTAGTAAACATTTTAAATACAAATATAATAGAAACATACCTCCATAGATCCTGTTCAAATCCAAATTCCATGAAAATGCGTTTCACATTTTCTTTATCCTTAAAACATAAATGGAAATCTAGTATAACATATTTTCTATCCCTCCTTAATTAATCATGCATGGGAAACCTATTTTTGCATAAATTTCAAAGGAGAATAAATATTGAGAGTTGAATAAAATTTACCTTGAATTTTGAGATCCATGTTGATGGTGGAGAAGAGCCATCACACTCTATCTTGTAAAACTTTTTGACATTGAAATTTACAATCTTGTTGGGTTTCTAGACCAATGTATCCACATCCATAAAAAAATACTGTTTAATCTACAATCTTATATGAGCTTTCACATGACAATCAACAATATTAACATTCATAATAAGTTCAAAAATTGACATATTAGCTTTTTCAGTTAGAACAAAGATGATTTCATTAATTGGGATGCTTAGCCAAAGGGTACTCTAGCAATTAATATTGGATTGTTTACTTACCATCCATAAAAAATTATGTATAATATGGTTAAAGTACTGCCTTATTGATGTCCAAATAGATGATGTAAGGTTATTATTTTAACCCTCTAGTAGCTTCACTTTGAATATGTATAGGAGAAAGTCATAAGAAAGTTCATTAAAAGTAATAAGATACCATGTGAATTTCCCAATCATCCCATCATTGAATATCCTTAAATATTTGATTCCAAGACCATCCATTTCAACCCACTTTATACATTATTTCCATTCCATAGTAATTATCTTCTTCTCATATATAGATCCAGTCCATATGAAATTCCTTATCAAACTTTATAGTTCATTGATAAGAATTATTGGCCACCAGTAAAGGGAGAAGGAGTAAAAAAATTTAGATATAATAACCAATTTGACAAGACATACCCTTCCAGCTTGGGACATGGATTTTCCTTTCTATCTATCTAGTTTATTAATAATTCTATAGTAGATATTACCAAAATACCAACTTCTCACCTTTCCCCAAAATAAGGGGAAACCAAGATAAGTAAATGGGATGGATCCCTTTCTCACTCCAATCTATCTAGTAATCCTATTTTCCTTCCAATATATAATCCCTCACAAAAAAAAAATATTTTTTATAGTTGATGGCCTGACCCACCACATCCTCATAATGAGAAAAGATGCCTTTAATCATATATATGGTACCTTGATAAGCTTGACCAAAAATTTTAATGTCATCTATATATAGAAGGTGTGATGGAGTGAAGATACCTCTCCCAGATTTGATTCTTTGATAAATGAAAAACTATGTAAGATGATTTATGTATCTAATCATATAATCTTTAACAATAGCAAACAAAATCCCTGAGAGAGTATCTCCCAATATAACTCCTCTTGAACATTAAAAGAATCCCCTGGGCGATCCATTGATGAGAATATAGAATCTCATGAAAGTGAGAATAGAGTTGAATTTTTTTATAAAAGATTCATATAACCCATAATTCAAGAGGAAAATAACAAGGGATTTCCACTTAAAAGTTTAAAATGCCTTGGAGATATCAATTTTGAGAGAAAATTTTCTCTCCTTCATTTTATTTTTCATCAGATTGAAACTTTAAGAGGTCATGAATAAACAATTTTGAATGTTTCTGCCTGGAATAAGTCAAAATTGGTTTGGGGTAATATAATCCTTCATAATTCCAGCCATCCTACTCATGATATTTTTATTAATGATTTTAGGAATAGTGTTACCAATGAAAATTGTCTTGAAATCCTTGATATAAATAGAACCTTCTTTCTCTGGAATCAGTGCAATGAAATGGGATTTAATTCCATAAGGTATGAAAGCATGGATGAAAAAAATCCCTCACTACACTAATCATGTCATCCTGTAAAATGTCCCAATAAAACAAAAATAATTTGTTATTAAAGACATATGGCCTGGCTGCACTATCCATATTTAAAGAGAATAAAGCCATTTTGACTTCCTCCTTAGAAGGAGATGAAACAAGCTCTTGATCCTGGTGCTCCTCAATGCATGCAGGAATATTTTCAATAATTTTATATGGGATGTACACTCCATCATAAGAGTAAAAACATTGAAAATACTCCACCATTTCATTATAAATTCTATTCTCATAGTTATACATGAATCCATCAATGCTCATGGAATTATTTACCGTTATTATTCTATTTTCTTTATGTAATATATGAAATAATGTTGAGTCTATATCTCCTTCCTTCATCCACTTAATATTCATATAGTTATTATCCAACCTTTCCTTAGTAGTTAGGAGATCATCCAACCTATAGCGAGATTGTATTTCCTCTCTTGAGGAAGAGGTCTGGTTTTGATTCCTAATTTAGCATTGTGCAAGCTTTTCCTCTGCATCCTTGATCTCAATATCAATCTTATAAAAGGTTTTCCTGATCTATTACATTAATAATAATTTATTGTACTTTAATTTACCATCAAGTATTTTTTTAGGTCTTCCATGAGGTTTGAAATTATAAGGCTCTAGAATAACCTCCCTATATCCAAGAGTAACAATCCAACCATTATTAAAATGAAAAGGTAAAGGTACTGACCTTGTAATCTGAGCGGAGATCTCCACAATGATGGAGTTATAATTAGAATGATGCTTTAGGAGTGTGAAACCTAAAACTCCTTCTACCCCACCCCTCTCATTCATTTTCATGAAACACACGTCAAACCTACTTTGTTGTCTCCCATTCAAGGTATACCTGTTCTAAGTAAATTTAGTTCCAGTAAGTGGTACTTTCGTAAGATTGCACTGGTCAATACATGATGAGAACTCCAAAGCTACTAGTTTAATGAAACTCAAGATTATTATTCCCTAAGGCTTTAATATAGTGTTGAAATCTCCCATTATCACCCATTTATGATCCATGTTTTTAGAGGTATCCTCAAGGTCCCTCTTAAGATTCCTTCTTCTAATGTAATATGTACATGCATAGATAAAGGAGATAGAAAGTATAACACTCAAGGTATTTAAGAAAATTGAGATTCTTTGAGATTTTTTACTTAATGTAATGATTTTAATAATCTCATGCTTGAGAATCCAAATATGATTCATATTAGAGTCATACAAATTTTGAGCAATGAAGTTGTAGACAAGAGAGTCCCACTTGAAATCTTTCTATCTATAAAACAATTTTTTTGGTTCATCAATTCCAATGAGCATTGGTTTATAGGCCATGATATAATATTTAAGGGCTTTGACCATTAGGTAATTCCCTATCCCTTGACAGTTCCATTGTAGAGTCCTCATTGTTTGAGGTCTCTACCTTGTTTTAGTGTTCTATATTGATTCTTCCCATCCAATCAGATTTTATTTTTTCCTTCCTCCCCATTTTTTTCCTCATTTTGAGGGTTTTTCCTTCATTAACCCATCCACAATATCTTTCCCAACATGTAAAATATTATCATCATTATTTTAATTATGATCTACCTACTCATTATTATGAACATCATCTACCTCATCAGACTAGAAATTTCCTCTCAATGGAGTGATGGGTTCAGTTATATTTCCATTGCTAAGTGTCTTTAAAGTTGATTTGAATGAGGAGACCTGAGAATATTTCCCTCCTCCTACAAATTCATCATCAGGTAATTCATTATTATTTTTCACCATTGAAAGTTTTTTAGCAAGGTGTTCCACACTAGTTGGACATTCCAAATCATTATTGGGATCAACAGTAACCTAGTTGAATTTCTCATCATTCTTATTAGTGGGGAATTTCCCAACATTCATGTGAGATTATTTATGTTCATCAACTGTCGTCAGATTATAGGGAACACTAGATTGGATTCTAATATAGTCCCGATCAAATGAGATTTGTTCTTCTTCATGTGATGTATCCTCAAGTCCTCCATCAACTACTCCATCATCTAGGTAGTCAATATCAACACCATGGGTATGCACATTTCCTTTAAAATGAAGTGGCATAATAAGTTCATCAGAGTGTTGATCCTAGAAGTATTTTATAGCTACCTCAACTTGAAAAAAAATCAATGAGAGAGATAATACTATTATCCAAACCATTCACCTCAGATTTAGGAAATGTTGAGACCTTATCACCTTCATCAGGAAAAATTTTAAAATTATTCCCATCCTTATTAAATACAGTTCCATTGGAGGCTCCTAAAACCAAATTAAATTTAAAATATTTATGCAAGATCTTATATTTCCCTTTTCTTCTTTGACACAAAGCGTCATAATAGAATTTTTCTTTACAGAAGCTACACTCTCTATTCTTATTTCATTCGAAAATGAGGTGAACAAAAAAACGATAGTTTATATAGTATTGTGGATTTATTTCATAGTGGATTTCAATATTTATGATGTCATACCTTGTAGTTAACACTACTTCCTCCACCAGAGTGTTTGAGATATCAACAAATACTAAAAATCTCACATAGTGCCCAAATCTTGAGTTATCCATTTTTTTCCATATTAATGGGATTCCCTACTGAAGAGGAAATATCTTACATGATATTTGGGTTCCAATACAACCAATTTAGTAGACATATATGAATATAGATCTAGGAATGATAATTCTTAACAATATTCAGATGAAAATTCATACCCTATTCCCGGATTCTTAAAAATCTTGGTTTCAAGGAGATTGATCCGAAACTCCATGCTTTCTGCTTGCATTCAAAAGAGGGGAAGATCACACGTCAATATCCCCTCCCAATTTCCATCATTATATAGTAATCAAACCCCCCATATTTATGCTATCCTTCTAGTGAGGTCATTAATTTTCCATAGATTTTCACCTTCTGGAAAGAGAACCCTTACGATGATAGAATACCTAAAGAGACTCACCCATTCTTCAACCATGTATTGATTGACCGTGACATGTAAAATTATTAATTTCTTGATTATCCTTATAGGTGGTGGTGTGTCAAAATCTAAGAAAGAAAGAGTGGGATTATATTTCACCACTTCTATAAAATTCTTCTTTGGTGATTCCACCTCAGAAGGGGTGCACTCCACCTCCCATGGTTTCGAAGCATATCCGAAAATCTCCTGATGTCCAACATAATCAATCGCTATAAATCCTATTGAAATTCCATGGCTCTTCCTCCCATTAGCTTTAGGTTCTCTAGGGTTTTTTAACTCTGTCCTCTCTATATGCTTCACCATCCCCTCAAAAAATGGATATTCATTGTCTTCTTGCCTAATTATATACATAGAAACTAAAAAAGAAGAAAAAGAAAATATTCATTCATTATTGAAAATATAATTCCTCCTCTATGATTTAATCTTACCACCCAATTTAATTTAAACAAAATTTATAGTTCTAGGATTGTAAATAAAATGGAATTTAGCTGAATAATGATTTTAAAAAGCGATACTCTTCTAAATCCCTTTACCCTAAAATTCCTATTTCAAAGTTCTTTTTTCAATATTCCTTGATAATTCATACATGAAATTAAAATATATCATCCCCCCTTCTTTATCTATGTTCAAAATTCAAAAAATAATTCTACCCCTCTTCAATTATCACTTATTGATTTTTTCTATCTATGTTTATACAAAGTAATTATTAAATGAGTGAAGTAAAAACTAGAACTAAATCACCCCAAGATAGAAGGTAGCCCCCAAGATTAATTTTAATAGCAAGGGCATAGAAGAAATGCTTTCTAATATGAATATCAGGTCTCTCTAACTCTTATTTAATGGAAAACTCACACAAACATGTGCTCTTTGGACTTAGGAAGACTTCTAGACTAGTTCACATATTTTTGTTTTACTCTAGTTTTTATTTTTTATCCAAATTCTATTTAGGGGGATCCTTGAGGTATTAATAAATCATAGTGGGTAGGTTACCAAATTTTAAGTTCAAAATTCTAGTTTATTAATGATAAATTTTGATTCCACTATGTTCTTTTCCATTACAATATTTTCCCCAAATCTAAAACCAATGTATCCATGAATATAGTGGTAAAAATCATTCATAAATAATCTAAATTAAATAATTTTAAAAACAATTAATTCATCAAAACAAGAATAAAATTCTTCACTAGTAAGGTCAATATTTAAGATTAAATTCCCAATACTAAAAAAAAACAAGAAATCTAAAACAAAAAACAAAAAAAACATGTAAATACTTAAAATATATTCTTAAAAAATAGACTCTAAAAATATTTAAAAAAAATCATGAATTGGTTGAAATTACCCCAAAATTATTTAACAATTATCACTTAATTTCATCATAATGCACAAAATAGTAGTGATAAAAAAGTTTAAAAATGATAAAACAACTTTGTTATTATCCCTTATAGGTTTGAGTTAATCTCTTCCTCCTGGTTCTCTATAGATAGCCTTGAGTGAGCCTCCATAGATACTTTCCACTTTAAAACCTATAAAAAATTAAACATAAGAGACTTTATTTGAAAGTAGTAAAAATAAAGATAAATTGGTATGACCCCCAAGTGGGTAATAGGTATTTACTATCCCTAGTGGGATGTACCATTTATTAAACCCAATTATAAGGGGGATTTGGTTTATTTAATTTAAACCACTATAAGTTCTTTTTTACATTGTACATGAGTATAATTGGTCTTAGATCACCTCTTTAATAGAGTATATTAGTTCCAATGAAAAATATAAAATTAGAAATGGAAAAGGTGTGGGAAAATAGTGTAAAGGGTCTTCCTATTAGATATTATTTCTCCCTTCATATAGTATTCAATTTGATGTTGAATGAGTAGCTTATTCACTATATGTCTTGGATATTCTTATTTATGTTGTTCCAAAAACTCTTCTAATTCTATAATTAGTTTCTCTTATATGGTGGTTGAATCAAATTATTTGTCACTTTACAGGGATATGTTCAACTTAACTAGGCTTGAATATTCAGAATAAATAGAGTTAAGATGAAATTTAAGTAGTGAAAAATCAAAAGATTATGAATCTAAATAAAAATATACTCCCTTGGGTGGATTGACCATGAGTGATTTTTCTTGAATGAATGCCTATGGACCGAGTTCTATAGGATAAGTAAATAGATATATTACACTTTCTTTATATCATAATATCTTATTTTCTTCTTCTTCTTCGAAGAAAAAACTTATTACTTTTGAATATACATCATAAAAACAATGATGTACATTTTTCAAGTGAGTTATATAAAATATAAAAATAAGTGAGTTAAGAGTTTGGTCATCCCCCTCTAATGGTTTAGTTAAAATCATGTGTTCTTAATTGAGTGTCTGAGGTAAAATATCTAAAATTTTTGGGAGATAAGGTTCTTTAAGTGTTGCTTACACCTCTTGGATGGATTATTGAGAAAAGGAAAAGGGTTCCTCCTCCTCTTCTTCTTCTTCTTATTATTTCCATTTCTCCTCAATATTTTAAAGGGCAGTGGCTATCATTCCCATCATTTCTATTAACTCACTTATTTTATTTTGTTTATCTTTAATTTTCTAGTCCAATAAGGAGTTTTTTATAATTTCTTAAATCAACTCTAGTATAGGTTATTTTTTACTTTCATGGTGTGGGGTAATATATAGTTGATGTTTTATATCTTTATTAATGTAGTAACTTAAATCCTACCACCCACTGGTTTGTACCAAATGCTACTCAAGCTATTGACCTTGAGTTTTTTGTTCCTTATGCTCCTATGGGAAAATAAAATATAAATATTGTGGGTTTAAGGATAGTTCCTTAACCGTTAATATAATCTCATACACTCATTATAGTTGGGTATATAAATTAGGTTCTATTATAGATAAATGGACCTATACTTTATGCTCAACCCATCTTAAGAAAAAGAAAAGAAATAAGAAAAATAAGAAAATAGAAAATAAATAAAAAATGAAAGTAATAATTTAATTAGAAGTGTTCAAAAAAGTATATTCTCAACTCAGATCCCTATAAATGGTGCCATGTTTTGACAGCTATCATTATCTAGTTCTATCAAAAGAAGATTTTAAATCCCCTATATAAAGTTGAATGTTGAACATATGTTTCTCCCTCAAGGATCTAGGCTTAGAGTACTCACTATTATATAATTATGTTTTTTAGAGAATGAGAGAATAGAAGTAAGTTTGTTTTTTTGTTTTCTAATACTAAAATTGAAGGAAAGTAGTAAACCCACAAAAGTTAAAAAGAAAATTAAACATGAATATGGTGAATTATAATGGGTTATGTTATAAATTCATTTTTTTTCCAAATAACCTAACTTAATAAGCAAAATAAATACTATTCATTTAATCATACCCCACTATTTTCTTATTTATAAGAATAACAACCCACACAAGGACCCTCAAACAGATCATCAACTAATTTTTTCTTTTTAGTGAGTGGGAAAAACACTCCTCATTTGAGAAAATGAACCTACTCATAAGACCAACAAAAAATGCACACCATTCATCCTCTCAAAGCACACAACTGAAGAGTGATTGGTTTCACCCTTCTATGCATGAGTCTATCCTATGCTACCCGGGTTTCCTTTTTCACTGACTAAGGAAAACTGAATTCCATCACAGTGGACATACCACATCCTTTTGCCTAAAATAGTCAATCTGAGCATGAAATGTGGATGACTAGTCCATACCCAAACTAACGTCGTAAGGCCTCAATGCTACCACCAAGAGGTTACAACTAAAACTCTAACCTCAAGGGTCAAATCATACCATTAGTATAAGTGTGATTATCGAGTCTCCTCCCATAGGTATCTCTAGACATAAGGGTTAAGTAAACGGTTTAACCGAAAAATCTAGGTCTCAAAAAAGATTCATGACAAGGAACAATGATTAACACCCATGTCTATTAATATGGAATCTAATAATAGACACAAACTATACCGAAAATCATTCTTGGAGCCCTTGGGTTATATGCCTTGACTGTATGCAGCTGCCCCTTCCCCTGTCCCCCAACTCCCTGAGCCTGGTGTGGACCATGTGGGGGTGGGGGTGGTAACATGTCGAAATGTATACAACCTCATGCTACTCTCCCAGCTCCTCTTCCATGTATGAAGCCCTACAGATTAATCTGTTCTTGTCACTGTCTTTTCCCCAGTGGCCCACCCACTATTTCACTATTAGCACGATGGGCTGGACAATCTCTAGAAAGATGTCCCCCACCATCTTTTAAAAAGAATTACCTCTTTCTAGGCCGACTGGACTTACCCCATGAGCCTTGAGCTATAGATCCCCTATCCTGGGACCTCATCTCGGAACACCTCACACGTCCAAGTCCTTTATACTGACATTGGATTTCTTCTCTCGAGGTCTTTGCTCCTACTTACGCACTATTGATATCCACTGGCTGTTTTTTCTCATCCAAAGGATTTTCAACAACAAAGGTTCTCTATAACACCCTAGCATAAATAAGAATTCACAGAGGAATAACACCTACTCAGATGTCCCCAAACACACCTTTATCAAAGGTTTGATCCTTGAAGCACTGGTCCTATTGTATTCATCGAGTACCTGGAAAGGTCGGTATGACTCAATGAATACTCAGCTACCGACATGTCATACTGCTGAAGTTGTATAAGCTCTTGGCCATGCATATCCCTTAGATTTTATGGTGATATCCACTTCTTTGAGAAAGGTTCTCAAGTTCTTTACATGTAAGAGTCACCTCATCGTAATATTGGGTAATATAAACCCCACCATCACCCTGCTGATCTATGTAGAAGGTTCACTTCCAGGACCACCATCTGATCTAATGCTGTCCTAACTAGATGGAAAACTTGGTCACCACCTCAAGCCAGTTCTTAGTCACCTGTGAGTCGAGCTCACCTCAGAAACTAAGGTGTATTTATTGCTAAAACTCATGATGTGTGTTTAGCCTGCACATCTCATATATTGGTACTATGAGTACCATGTGCTACTCCACAGGTGGTGGTATATATGGTACACCACCTGGAGGTGCTATCTTGGTCATGAACCCCTGTACCCATATCGTCACCCTAGATATCATACTCATGATCACATGGTGGAATCCTAGATGAATATCTATGTGAAAGCATCTTGAAACAAAATAATATGTACCACTGTCAAAAGAGTATACCTGGTGATATGACTCAATAAGGACATAGAAAACTCAACCCATTCCTATAAGATGCATGTACCATCATTTTTGTCTTGTAACTAGTGTTTTTATATACCGAGTCAAAAATAAGAGTTCATGGTCTTGGTGTATGGATACGTCGTCTGCCACACCAACACTAGATTTCCTAGCCTAAAAGCCGAACTCGAAACACTTAACACTATTTCCCCAAACCAAACTCATAGACTCTGGGTTCTTATGGTAGAAATATCCTCCTTTTATACCACTCTGTCATGACCCATCCCCCGAGGCCCATTCCGTGAGTACCCCAAGCTTGCCTCCCATAGGCCAGGGGCTAGTGACTAGTGCTGAGTAGGCATATCCCAAACAAATGGGAGTCATTTTCCTAAGTACCTGTACACACACACAAAAATCCAAGCCATGGATGTTGGAAGGAGAATACACTAAGTAAACAAAAAACAAGGTATGACAGTAGAAAAATGAAGGTAAACGGGCTAGAATATAAGCCCAACTGAAATAGAAAAGTAAAAGTAAAAGTGTCTGGAACTCCTCTGCAGAAAACCCTACCTGAAGGGTAGGTATAGAAATAGTTGTTTGATGCCATAGAAGCACATCTTGTGTGTCGGGTCAATCTAAGCACCACCTGGCCCCATTCTACCAAGAACTCCATCAAAGCTTTGATCGTATGCACAAGGCACGATACGTGAGGGAGAAACCTGTTTAGGGGTGAGTAAAACAATACTCAGTAGGGACTCCAAACCAAAAATTAGTAAACAAAGCAGACTACCAAAGAGCTACATGAAGTGTATCCTCTAAGAAGTACATACAAAAGAGTCACTAGAGTCAGCTCACATAGGTATAATCTAAAGTATGGAAAGAAATACTATCAGTCGTAAACACTTAACACCTTGTATAACTGATACACTCATCCCTGATGAGTCACTTAGGCCTATTGGGGTACCTAAACCAGCTCATCACTCAGGCCTACTGGGGCACCTAGACCCACTCGTCACTTAGGATTGCTGGGGCACTTAGACCCGCTCATCACTTAGGCCTGCTAGGGAACCTAGACCCGCTTGTCACAGTCTTCTCATCACAGCCATCCACATGATTTATGATCTCAGTGTGCTTGATTCTAAGATAAACTACTCCTCAAGCTATCAGTCGTATCTCAAATTCCATGAAAACCCACTTAGAGTATATTAAAGGACCGACTCGTTGAGAGGGTCCCAATTCCGTAAATGACTCGTCAATTGGACATATAGTTTGGATGTTATGATCCTTTTAGTGAAAAGGGTCCAGTTGGGTCCGAACCCGATCTGACCCGATCGAACCAACCCGACCCGACTTATTTCGGCCTTCCTAACCTGGTCAGGTCTGGGTCAACCCGGCCTAGCTAGGCCTACTGGGCCTGCTAGGTCACGGGTCCAGATCGCCGTGCTTCCCATCAGCCTAGTCTTCTTCTGGCCTAACCCATGCTAGATGGCCGGTCTTGTTCAACCGGGACACAAAAGGTGCCATGTCCATCTGAGCCATGTGGGTCGCTGCGTAGCCACTCCGCGACTTTGCCGTGGGGTCTTGTTGTTGTCCAGCTAGACCGCGATCCTTTGCCGCAGGATGTGGATCCCCACTGCGTTCAGCCAAGCTGCCACCGGCCATTTCCCGTAGCGGTTTTTGTGGGCTCCTCCTCCACCGAACTTAGAGAGAGAAGCCTTTGTTTTCATCGTGGCCCTCCTAGTTGCATCCTTCCATCTCCGTCGCGACCCTCTGCCACCGCCGACTCCCATGCCGGTGGTTGTTCTCCTGGTGCCACCATATCCCGTGGCCTCCTACCACGGGTTGATCCACTACTGCGGTCCCGCCTGGATCATGGTTTCCATCACATCATGAAGAACAGAAAGGAAAAAGGTAGAGGAGAAGAACACACAATGAACACACAAAGAATGGACCACAAACTTTGTTCATGTCAGCATTATTCGTTTTTATTAGAAGGTTTAACAAAGGATAAATTCAAAACATGGATCTAACCTCCCTTAAATCCTCACAAGGAAAACTCATAATGAATACACAATCTATATGTGGGTCAACATATTCATAGGTTGATCTACATTCTTCACTCAAAACAAAGAACAAGGAATAAAGGAATTCATGTAGAATTAAACACCTTACTTAGGATTGAATTATCTATTGTCGTTGATTCATTGGCGTTGACGATTCACTGAAGAGCGATCCCGATCTGTGCCTCTGTCATCGTTGGCGAGATCCTTCAAAGAGGCGGGGGTGTTATCTATTGTTGGTGATTCATCATTCGCCAACACTATTCCTCTAGAGCCTCATTGAAATCTCCAGGATCATCCCATGGTCCTGTATCCTTGTCAGGATATTAATTGGAGAAACATGATTCAACGTTGTTGTTACACTAAGTTACATCGTCGTTATGCTGTGTTCATTTATGAAGGGAAACAATATCTTAGTTATGGAATTTTAGTGTCACTTCATCGCTGAAAGATGTTAAAAAAATAAAATAAACTTTTTTGAAGTTTATTTTATTATATTTTAAAACGTCCATAAATTAACTTTTACCCTTAACCCATACCGGTCGAGGTTAGACCTCACCTAAGGAAATCACACCCTCATGAGCTCAATGGTACTCTCAGATTTCCAATACGAGTTACCATTTATGAGTTATAGGATTTGAAAATAAAATAATATTTATTTAATTGTTTTATTTAAAATCATGTCCTAAAAACTAGTTTTCACAGTTGACCTACATCAACCAATGTTAGGCTCTACCTAAGGAAAACACCCCATTACAAACTCAACAAAAGTCTCTGATTTTCAATCCAAGTCACCGTTCATGATTTATAAGGAATTGAAAAAAAAACAAAATAATTTTATTTAATAATTTTATTTATGGTTATTCCATTTTTGGGTTTTCTCACTAGAGGCTCACGTCATCTAAAGTTAAGTCGCGCATAGGGTAAACCCACCATCCTGAATGCAATGGTGCCCTCATATTTTTGATTCGGGTACCTGTTTAAGAGTTATTCCATTTTTTAGGAAAACCACTCACATGTTCTATTTAAAAACCTAACATTTTTCGATGAACCATTCCAGGCACACCGAGCCTCGGAATTCTACGCCGTCACAACGCTTAGTCTTGGAATTTTCCCAAAAATCTCATAAAAAATAAAATTGGGAAAATATAATTCATTACAAAGGAATTGGGAGAGTAAACATATATTATTGGGATCAAGATCAATCGTGATAGATACAAGATGTTTCTAGACCTAATTCAAAGTATATACATTGAGAATATACTAAAGAGATTCAGTATGGAACAATCCAAGAGGGGATTATTGCCAATGTCACATGGAATTCATCTTTCTAGGAAAACGTGTCCTCAGAAACATGAGGAAAGTAATAGAATTACAAGTATTTAATATTTATCAAGGAGTGGTTCATTCATGTATGATATGTTATGTACTAGGCTAGATGTCACGTATGAATTAAGTGTAGTAGGAAGATATCAAGTTGATCTAGGTGACCACCATTGGATGACAATCAAGACTATCCTTAGGTATCTAAGTTGCACTAAGGATATGTTTATGTTTTATAGAGGATATGAGGAACTAATCATTAGAGGATATCCAGATGATAGTTTCCAAAATGGCCAATATGACATGAAGTCACAAATGGGATACATCTTCACTTTGAATGAAGGTGCTGTGAGCTGAAAAATATCAAAGAAGGCTGTGGTTGCAGATTCTACAGTAGAGTCCAAGTATGCTGTAACTTCTAAGGTAGATAAAGAAGTAGTATAGATATGTAACTTATTAAAATAGCTTTATGTGGTACCTAACAACAAATATCCTATCACACTCTATTGTGATAATACTGTAGAGGTGGCTTTTTTAAAAGAGCCAAGGTCACATCAGTGGATGAAGTACATACTTCAGAAGTATCATCTCTTGAGGGATTTTTCCCAAAGAGGTGAAATTGCAGTGTGCATTATTTCCATGGAAGAAAACATAGAGGAACCCTTGACTAAAGTCATGACTCAGCAGAAACATGACTATCATGTGAGGTCTAACAGACTAAAGGTTGTAGGTAGCTGGATCTAGTCCAAGTAGTATTTTTTTAGAGTTGGTGTCCTAGGACCAACTATTTTTAATTTGATTAAATGTATATTCAATATATTAAATATTAATAAAACTAATTATTATGTATTGTTCATTGCTATATATGACTCTAATATAATAATGTCCTAGAGTATATGTCACATTGATAAGATCATAATAGTACCGCACTACGATGAGAATCTTTATGTGCTATGATGATATTATTAAATAATGTTTTGTGGTTGGATAAATTACTATGATGGGAAACATAGTACAAATACTATCAGGTGTGAGTACTCATAAGTATATGAGGATTTTTCTCATGAAGTTTTCACTTGGTAATCTCCAAGATGGGTGATTATGAGAGCAGACCCACCAGTAGAAATTCTTCATGTTTTAGTGTCATCAAATATTCCTATCTATGAGCATGTGTGATAGTTATTAGACTTTAAGATTATTATTAATTCATGTTACAACTCACATTATTAGATATATTTCATAAACAATGTTGATAAAAATTCATGGTGAAGTTGGATACATTTAGTGTGTCATGAGTGACATGTCATTAATGAATAGGTCGAGGAAGGATTTGTCCCTTCCATCTTTATGGAAGCTGATATCTCAACCCTTTGATTATAATAGAACTGTCACATTAAATTCCATGTCAATGGTGTAACGATGTGTTTATTTCATATATTAAAAGAAAGATATATCAAGCATATAGTTTGGTGACATGGATTTGAAAATTACTTGATAAGATATTGTGATAAAGGGATTATATTACATAGTGAGCATTCATATGTGGTTTTTGACATTGTGACATTAAGTTATTCCTCTTGGTTTCCTTGACCCGTTTCTAGATAATGATCTTAGAATTTAGAAAATCCTACTTAATGCCAAAGAGAAATAATTCTAGAGGGTCACACACTAAGAGTTTCTGTTGATCTCGATTAAATTAAATTTTAGTTTAATTAATGGAATAAATATTATTATCAAGTCTGAGGAATAATTTTATTCATGTTATATTAATCTCATAAATTAAATAAATATTTATTTACTATCTTGTGAATAAAATATTTATTTTAATTATTGAATATTTTAATAAATATTTATTTTCTAGATTTTGAATAAAATATTTATTTATGAATAAAATATTTATTCAGTTGTTCAATAAATTCTAGAGGAGTCTGAACGGACTAAGACATAGTCTAGTGAGAAATATTAATTAATAAGACCGTTAAATAATATTTTTTATTGCGCAAGTTGGTGCACACCACAAAATAATAATAATATAATTATTATTATGTGGAATAGGTTTTATTAAAGGTAATAAATGTTATTTAATGTCCAATATACAATTAAATATTATTTCAACTTAAATACTAAAAATATTAATAGACGAATATGTCTATTGTGTAAAGTATCTAAAAATTGAGAATAGAGAATTGTTGCACACAATTAATTATCTCTTTAATCCTCCTTATATCTCCCTCTAAAGAATGAGAAATATAAGAGATATTTATTCAAGACTAAAGAATAAGTGATCAAGAACAAACAAAGTAATATATTCGATTCACCACGCCAGCACTCGATGATCGAGTGGTGTTTCTCAGAGATCATTGGAGCATGTGTGAATCACCAATAGAGGGATTATATCCTTGAATCCTTACATCTCAATGAAGGCAATATGAAAGGGTCTTTTTAGGATGTTCAAATATCATCAATGAAGACATTTTCTAAGTCCAAACATTTATTTCTTTAGCTATTAAATAAATTAATTATAAAATTGACATGCAATATCCTCACTCATGGTTTAAAGCATTGATTATTAAAAGAAATATTAATATGTATCCCACCACCACACACTTCCACTTCATCCAGAACCAATACTATTTCCTAGACTCACCCAAATAAAATAGGGGTTTGATACCTTTTTATAAAAAACTATTTTGGTTCAACAAACCAAATCACCTAGGTTAGCTTTCTATATGGCTCGAAGTACGTTCTTGATCATCACGGTCTGATGAAAAGAACCTTGGGTATAAAATACAACCTTTGAGAATGATTACAACCTTGAAATCTCATAAAATACATAACAAAAAACATCTAGGATTCTAATATGACACAACCATATCTTGGATAAATATGTATGTAAATAAATATTTTCAAAAATCATCACTAAAATAAATAGGGAATAAAGCGATGAAAATAACTAAACATCCCAACCATCACTTTATAAAGTAAAAGTAAAGTGATATACAAGAATCATATACATTAATACAAAAATAAAGTTAAGGCCTGAGTGGTTGATACATAACAACCCTAAAAAGTAAAACTCTATGTGAGGATCCCCAAAATACACCACAGGATCCACATCCTCATGATCCATGTCCATCACTAATCACTACATCATCCAATATGAAGAAGGCATCACAAAGAGCCACTAAAATAGGTGATTACTTTCCCTTTATCAGTATCAGAAAATACCAAGTCCACATACACCCATTGGGTATATATAGGGTGTGAGGAAAAATACCAATAGGATACCACCATTAATATATATTTTACCCTTTACAATGAAAATCATTAGCACTATTGTGAAAATACCATTTGTAAAATAATTTATGATTTTATAATATAATAATTTTGGAAATCAAAATCATACACTTTTGGTTTTATGAAGATAAACCAAAATTATAAGTGAGAAAGAACATCTAAATGTAAAAATATAACCAAGGGTAATAAAATATAAGTAGAAACAAAAACCAATGTAATGAGAGGAGTGAAAAATACTGTCATTGATGGCTATCAAAATAATATTTTAAAGCCCACATGCACAATAGAAATATGACCACAGGTTTCTCTCTCAAGGATTTAGGCATAGAGTACTCACTATTCTTGCACTTATGTTTATTTTGTTATGTTTTTGAAAGAAATATAGAATGAAAAATGTTTTTTTGGTTTTTTAAATTAAAATAGAAGGAATGAAACCAACACAAAAAATTTCAAAATAAAAGTAGATGGGACTAGGGTGAATTCTAATGGATTCTATCATCACTTCCATTTTTTTAAAATGAATTAACTCACTAATAAGACTCAATAATATTCATATACTCACTCCCCACTATTTTATCATGTATGAGAATAACAAAATTCTCAAGAACCCTAAAAAAGACCATAAACTCATTTTATATTTATAGTGAGTGGGAAATAACACTCATCCATTGAGAGAATGAACCCACTCACACACTTGGAAGCAACTATACACTATTCATCTTCTCAAACCACACAACTCCAATTGTATAAAGTGTGATTAAAATGGAGAGAGGATTTAAATTTTAAAAAATTTAAGAATTTATTAGTTATAATGAAATATGGAGTGATGATCTCCACCCCCATTCTTCACCTTCACTATCACATCAGAATTAGTGCAATAGTTTAAAGAAATAAAATTAAAAAATTCAAGAATACCCACTACGATTCGCCTCAAACCACCCAAAATGGGTTATAATTTATAATTATGAATTATGAGAATATGATTACATTAAAAATGGTGGTAAACACAAAGATATGGGGGAATATAAGAACACAACAGAGAATAAAAAATAGAAAACATTGAATTAACATTAAAATGAAGAAAATTCAAAAGACTATCTAAATTAATAAAAGACTGAAGAGAAGGTCTTGAATCTAATATAAAAGTCACTTACAAAAAACAGAGGAGGGAAATATTTATATGCATTAAAACATTTTCTTATTAATCCTTTTATAAATATATTGTAGTGAGCTCCCATGATCCCTAGTTCAGATAGCTTAAATGTGTACAGTCTGAGGGTCTAGATTCTTTACATGGGATCTTGATTTTTCTTATTACTTCAATTAATTCCCATGATCATTGTGTACTTCTTATTCTATTAGATGAGTTTCATGTGGAACACTTCAAGAATATCTTACCAGTTTGACTAAACTAGAGAATGGGTTTTGATTTCAATTCTTCCCTTATTTTTGGGAATTTCTGATTTTAATTGTCACATGACCATTGATTATTTAAATTTCACTAAGTTTGAAATGTTATACACCACATCACTTGAAAAAAATGTTATTTATTGGATCCTTTCTCAAAATTTATATTACATACCGGATCCTCTAGATTTCATAAATGAAAAATATGTTATGTATTCCATGGATCATTTAAAAATTATATTCCATATTGATTGTATGGGTAAAAAATATATTATACATTAGAAAATTCTACCAAAATACCTTACATATCATCTCCTATGGTAAAAAATATGTTAAATATGACCTCTAATTTAGATAAAAATGTTATAAATGTTCCCCCACATCAGAAAATAACTTACATATTAACCCCAAACCATTAAAAATATCATGTATTAAATTTTTGATAAAAAAGGTAGAAATCATACATATCATCCATTATGCCTCAAAAATACTATTTATCATATTTTACTATGATCAAATGTTATGTAAGATCCATTAATCCTAGAATTATGTTACTTATCCCTCAAATAGACAACACTTTTCCAATTCTTCTCAGCCCATATCTCTCATAAATCACTAGAAAACCATGGAAATATCAAACTTAGTGTATGAATTTTTAAATTGATGATAGAATTGAATTAAAAAATGAAAATATGAATTTAAATCTTTTAAAAAATTTAATTCTTGAATTCTCAAAATCAATTTATGGATTTATAATTAATTAGAAAATGAATAAAACAACTAAAAATCAATATTTAATACATTTAACATTTCAATTATAGATTCAAACAAAAATGAGTTAATTTACTAGATTCTAACTAAATTAAGGGGTTGATTATCATTAAAAAATAGATTAAAATTTTGAAAATGTTGGATCTTATCACACCTCCACACTTAATTTATTTTACTCCTGGGTAATACAATGAATTCAACTACAAAAATTATTTTCCTTCCTAATTACCAAGAAGATACAGGATCTGGACAAAGATGATCCCCAAAATTTATAAATAAAATGTGATAAGTGTCAGTCATTACAATAGGATTTAAAAATTCAAGAGTGTATCACTCCTCACATATTTTCCTATACCAAAGGTGCATAATATTCCTGGGATCTAAAAGACCACATGATACTCATCTTTATGTTCTAAATATTTTAAAAAGAATTCGCAACCTGATTGGATTCCTTTTAGACATGAAAAATAATCAAGTTTAGGTGCCAAACCTGGTTCATGAATTGAATCCAATAATGTAAGATCCTCTAAGGGACTTCCCTGGTTCTATGGTTTAACACCCTTACTTCAATTTCATAATTAGATTCAATCAATAAATAATACCAGTTATACTGGATGGAATGATTAATAACATATATCATGGCCCACAATTCAGATTCATAAGAAAATCCCATGCCAATAAAATGTTGGAAACAACCCTTAAAAAACCCATGGTGGGTTTATAAAATTCCTCCAAAACCAGATGGCACTGTCATACCAGATTCTTTAGCATCGACATTGAATTTAATATATGAGATAAGGGGAGGAATACAATATACAAATTTAAGGACAAATAGTTTCTTGGATCTTCCCATAACACCCAACAATATGAGAATATTCAGGTCTTCAATATTATTTCTCATAACTCTAGTTTTCAATTTTTAAGCAACAATAATATCCCTATGTATTGCAGCTGTATCCTTGTGTAGTGATTTTGTCTGGTTTTCAAAAAACAATGAGTTTCTTGCATTCCATACAGTTGTAAATAGTGAAGTAGTAGTTGCTAACAACATATTGGAGACTTTCTCACCCATTCTATAAGATTCAATTGATGACATGAATTGTTCCACCTAAAAATCAGTACACAATTGCAATTCTAATATAATAGAAACATACCTCCATAGATCTTATGAAAATCCACACTCCATGAAAATGCGTTTCACATTTTATTTATCCTTAAAACATAGATGGAAATCTGGTATAACATATTGTCTATCCCTCCTTAATTGATCATGCATGGGAAACCTATTTTTCCATACCTTCTAAAGGAGAATAAATATTGAGAGTTGAATAAAATTTACCTTGAATTTTGAGATCCATGTTGATGGTGGAGAAGATCCATCACAATCTATCTTGTAAAACTCTTTGACATTGAAATTTCAAATCCTATTGGGTTTCCAGACCAATGTATCCACATCCATAAAATATTACTTTTGAATCTCCAATATGATATGTGTTTTCACATGACAATCAACACTATTAAAATTCATAATAAGTTCAAAAATTGACATATTATCTTTTTCAGTTAAAACAAAGATGATTTCATTAATTGGGATGCTTAGCCAAAGGGTACTCTAGCAATTAATATTGGATTGTCTACTTACTATCCATAAAAAATTACGTATAATATGGTTAAAGGAATGCCTTATTGATGTCCAAATAGATGATGTAAGGTGATTATTTTAACCATCTAGTAGCTTCACTTTGAATCTGTATAGGAGAAACTCATAAGAAAGTTCATTGAAAGCAATGAGATACCATGCAAGTTTCCCAATCATCCCATCATTGAATATCCTTAATTCTTTGATTTCAAGACCACCCATTTCAACCAACTTTATACATTATTTCCATGCCATAGTAATTATCTTCTACTCATATATAGATCCAGTCCATATGAAATTCCTTATCAAACTTTACAGTTCATTGATAAGAATTATTGGCCACCTGTAAAGGTAGAAGGAGTAAAAAAATTTAGATATAATAACCAATTTGACAAGACATACCATTCCAACTTGGGACATGGATTTTCCTTTCCATCTATCTAGTTTATTAATAATTTTGTAGTAGATATTACCAAAATACCAACTTCTCACCTTTCCCCAAAATAAGGGGAAACCAAGATAAGTAAATGGGAGGGATCCCTTTCTCACTCTAATCTATCTAGTAATCCTATTTTCCATCCAATATATACTCACAAAAAATAAATAAATTATTTTTTATAGTTGATGGACTGACCGACCACATACTCATAATGAGAAAAAATGCCTTTAATCATAGATATGGTACCTTGATAAGATTGACCAAAAATTTGAATGTCGTTTATATATAGAAGGTGTGATGGAGTGAAGATACCTCTCCCAGATTTGATTCTTTGATAAATGAAAATCTATGCAAGATAATTTATGCATCTACTCATATAATATTTAACAATCACAAACAAAATCCCTGAGAGAGTATCTCCCAATATAACTCCTCTTGAACATTAAAATAATCCCCTGGGTGATCCATTGATGAGAATATAGAATCTCATGAAAGTGAGAATAGAGTTGATTTTTTTTATAAAAGTTTCCAAGAACACATAATTCATGAGGAAAATAAAAAGGAAGTTCCACTTAAAAGTTTCAAATGCCTTGTAGGTATCAATTTTGAGAGAAAATTTCCCCTCCTTCATTTTATTTTTCATCAGATTGACACTTTAAGAGGTCATGAATAAACAATTTTGAATGTTTCTGCCTGGAATAAGTCCAAATTGGTTTGGGGAAATATAATCCTTCATAATTCCACCCAGCCTACTCATGATAATTTTATTAATGATTTTAGGAATAGTGTTACCAATGGAAACTGTCTTGAAATCCTTGATATAAATTGAACCTTCTTTCTCTGGAATCAATGCAATGAAATGGGATTTAATTCCATAAGGTATGAAAGCATGGATGAAAAAAATCCCTCACTAAACTAATCATCTCATCCTGAAAAAAGTCACAATAAAACATAAATAATTTGTTAGTAAAGACATCTGGCCCGACTGCACTATCCATATTTAAAGAGAATAAAGCCATTTTGACTTCCTCCTTAGAAGGAGATGAAACAAGCTCTTGATCCTGGTGCTCCTCAATGCATGCATGAATATTTTTAATAATTTTATATGTGATGTCTACTCCATCATAAGATTAAAAACATTTAAAATAGTCCACCATTTCATTAGAAATTCTATTCTCGTAGTTATACATGAATCCATCAATGCTCATGGCATTATTTACTATTATTATTCTCTTTTATTTATGTAATATATGAAAGAATGTTGAGTATATATCTCCTTCCTTCATGCACTGAATATTCAGATAGTTATTATCCAACCTTTCCTTAGTAGTTAAAAGATCATCCAACCTATAGCGAGCTTGTATTTCCTCTATAGAGGAAGAGGTCTGGTTCTGATTCCTAATTTAGAATTGTGCAAGATTTTCCTCTGCATCCTTGATCTCAATATCAGTCCTATAAAATGTTTTTATGATCTATTAAATTAATAATAATTTAGTATACTTTAATTTCCCATCAAGTATTTTGATAGGTCTTCCACGAGGTTTGAAATTCTAAGACTCTAGAATAACCTCCCTACATCCAAGAGTAACGAGCCAACCACTATTAAAATGAAAAGTTAAAGGTACTGACCTTGTAATATGAGCGGAGATCTCCACAATGAAGGAGTTATAATTATAATGATGCTTTAGGAGTGTGAAACCTAAAACTCCTTCTACCCCACCCCTGTAATTAATTTTCATGAAACACATGTCAAACCTATTTTGTTGTCTCCCATTCAAGGTATACCTATTCTAAGTAAATTCAGTTCCAGTAAGTGGGACTTCCGTAAGATTGCACTATTAAATACATGATGAGAACTCCAAAGCTTCTAGTTTAATGAAACTCAAGCTTATTATTCCCTCAGGCTTTAACATAGTGTTGAAATATCCCATTATCACCCATTTATGATCCTTGTTTATAGAGGTTGCCTCAAGGTCCCTCCCAAGATTCCTTCTTCTAATGTAAGATGTAGATGCATAGATAAAGGAGATAGAAATTATACCACTCCAGGTATTTAAGGAAATTGATATTCTTTGAGATTTTTTACTTCATGTGTAAATTTTAATACTCTCATGCTTGAGAATACAAATATTATCCATATTAGAGTCATACAAATTTTGAGAAATGAAGTTGTAGACAAGAGAGTCCCACTTGAAAGCTTTCAATCTATCAAAAAACATTTTTGGTTCATCAATTCCAATGATCATTGGTTTATAGGCCATGATCTAATATTTAAGGTCTTTGACCATTAGGGAATTCCCTATCCCTTGACAATTCCATTGTAGAGTCCTCATTGTTTGAGGTCTCTACCTTGCTTAAGTGTCCTATATTGATTCTTCCCATCCAATTGGATTTTCTTTTTCCTTCCTACCCATTTTTTGTTTCCTCATTTTGAGGGTTTTTCCTTCATTAAACCATCCAAAATATCTTTCCCAACATATAAAATATTATCATCCTTATTTTAATCATGATCTGCCTACTCATTATTTTGATCATCATCCACCTCATCAGACTAGAAATTTCCTCTCAATGGAGTGATGGTTTCAGTTATATTTTTAGTGCTAAGTATCTTTCAAGTGGATTTGAATGAGGATACCTGAGAAGATTTCCCTCCTCCTAAAAATTCATCATCAGGTAATTCATTATTATTTTTCACCATTGAAAGTTTTTTAGCAAGGTGTTCCACACTAGTTGGACATTCCAGACCATTATTGGGATCAACAGTAACCTAGTTGAATTTATCATCATTCTTATTAGTGGGGAATTTACCAACATTCATGTGAGATTATTTATGTTCATCAACTGTTCTCATATTATAGGGAACACTAGATTGGATTCTAGTATAGTCTCGATAAAATGAGATTTGTTCTTGTTCATGTGATGTATCCTCAAGTCCTCCATCAACTACTCCATCATCTATGTAGTCAATATCAACACCATGGGTATGCCTATTTCCTTTCAAATGAAGTGGCATCATAAGTTCATCAGAGTGTTGATCCTAGAAGTATTTTATGCTATCTCAACTTTAAAAAAATCAATGAGAGAGATAATACTATTGTCCAAACCATTCACCACAGATTTAGGAAATGTTGAAACCTTATCACCTTCATGAGGAAATTTTTTAAAATTATTCCCATCCTTGTCAAATACAGTTCCATTTTAGGCTCCTACAACCAAATCACATTTAAAATATTGAGTCAAGATCTTATATTTCCCTTTTATTCTTTGACACAAAGCGTCATAATAGAATTTTTCTTTACAGAAGCTACACTCTTTATTCCTATTTCATTCGAAAACGAGGTGAACAAAAAAATCACATTTTATATAGTACTTTGGATTTATTTTATAGTGGATTTCAAGATTTATTATGTCATCCCTTTTAGATAACACTACTTCCTCCACCAGAGTGTTTGAGATATCAATCTATACTAAAAATCCCACATAGTGGCCAAATCTTGGGTTATCCATTTTTTTCCATATTAATGGGATTCCCTACTGAAGAGGAAATATTTTACATGATCTTTGGGTTCCAATACAACCAATTTAGTAGACATATATGAATATATATCTAGGCCTGATAATTCCTAACAATATTCAGATGAAAATTCATACCCTATTCCTGGATTCTTAAAAATCTTGGTTTCAAGGAGATCGATCTGAAACTCCATGCTTTTCGCTTGAATTTATCAGAGGGGAAGATCACAAGTCAGTATCCCCTCCACATTTCCATCATTATATAGTACTCGAACCCCCATATTTCTTCTATACTTCTAGTGAGGTCATTAATTTTCCATAGATTTTCACCTTCTGGAATGAGAACCCTTGCGATGATAGAATACCTAAAGAGACTCACCCGTTCTTCAACTGTGTATTGATTGACCATGACATGTAAAATTATTAATTTCTTGATGACCCTTCTAGGCGGTGGTGTGTCGAAATCTAAGAAAGAAAGATTGGAAGTAGATTTCACCACTTCTATAAAGTTCTTCTTTGGTGATGCCACCTCAGAAGGGGTGCACTCCACCTCCCTTGGTTTTGAAGCATATCAGAAAATCTCTTGATGTCCAACATAATCACTCGCTATAAATCCTATTGAAATTACATGGCTCTTCTTCCCATCAGCTTTAGGTTATCTAGAGTTTTTAACTATTTCCTCTCTATATGCTCCACCATCCCCTCAAAAAATAGATATTCATTGTCTTCTTGCCTAATTATATACATAGAAACTTAAGAAGAAGAAAAATAAAATATTCATTCATTATTGAAAATATAATTCCTCCTCTATGATTTAATATTACTACCCAATTTAATTTAAACAAAATTTATAGTTCTAGGATTGTAAATAAAATGGAATTTAGCTGAATAATGATTTTAAAAAGTGACACTCTTCTAAATCCCTTTACCCTAAAATTCCTATTTCAAAGTTATTTTTTCAATATTCCTTGATAATTCATACATGAAATTAAAATATATCATCCACCCCTTCTTATCTATGTTCAAAATTCAAAAAATCATTCCACCCCTCTTCAATTATCACTTATTGATTTTTTCTATCCATGTTTATATAAAGTAATTATTAGATGAGTGTAGTTAAAACTGGAACTAAATAACCCCAAGATAGAAGGTACCCCCAAAGATAAATTTTAATAGCCAGGGTATAGAAGAAATGCTTTTTAAGATGAATATCAGGTCTATCTAACTCTTATTTAATGGAAAACTCACACAAACATGTGTTTTTTGGACTTAGGAAGACTTCTAAACTAGTTCCAATATTTTTGTTTTACTCTAGTTTATATTTTGTTTATCTAAATTCTATTTAGGGGGGATCCTTGAGGTATTACTAAATCATAGTGGGTAGGTTACCAAATTTTAAGTTCAAAATTATAGTTTATTCATGTTAAATTTTGATTCCACTATGTTCTTTTCCATTTCAATATTTTCCCCAAATCTAAAACCAATGTATCCATGAATATAGTGGTAAAAATCATTCATAAATAATCTAAATTCAATAATTTTAGAACCAATTAATTAATAAAAACAAGAATGAAATTCTTCACTTGGAATGTCAATATTTAAGATTAAATTCCCTATACTAAAAAAAAACAAAAAATTTAAACAAAAAACAAAAAAACATGTAAATACTTAAAATATATTCCTAAAAAATAGACTCTAAAAATATTTTAAAAAGATCATAAATTGGTTGAAATTACCCCAAAATTATTTAACAATTCTCACTTAATTTCATCATAATGCACAAAACAGTAGTGATAAAAAAGTTTAAAATGATAAAACAACTTTGTTATTATCCCCAATAGGTTTGAGTTAATCTATTCCTCCTGGTGCTCTATGGATAGCCTTGAGTGAGCCTCCATAGATAATTTCCACTTTAAAACCTATAAAAAAATTAAACATAAGATACTTTATTTGAAAGTAGTAAAAATAAAGATAAATTGGTATGACCCCCAAGTGGGTACTTGGTATTTACTATCCCTAGTGGGATTTACCATTTATTAAACCCAATTATAAGGGGGATTTGGTTTATTTAATTTAAACCACTATAAGTTCTTTTTTACATTGTAAATGAGTGTAAATTGGTCTTAGATCACTTCTCTAATAGAGTATATCAGTTCCAATGAAAAATATAAAATTAGAAATGGAAAAGGTGTGGGAAAATAGTGTAAAGGTTCTTCCTATTAGATAATATTTCTCCCTTCATATATTATTCAATTTGATGTTGAATGAGAAGCTTATTCACTATATGTCTTGGATATTCTTATTTATGTTGTTCCAAAAATTCTTCTAATTCCATAATTCGTTTCTCTTACATGGTGGTTGAATCAAATTATTTTTCACTTTACAGGGATATGTTCAACTTAACTTGGCTTGAATATTTAGAATAAATAGAGTTAAGATGAAATTTAAGTAGTGAAAAATCAAAAGATTATGAATCTAAATAAAAATCTACTCCCTTGGGTGGATTGACCATGAGTGATTTTTCTTGAATGAATGCCTCTGTACCAAGTTCTATAGGATAGGTAAATGGATATATCACCCTTTATTTATATCATAATATCTTATTTTCTTTTTCTTCTTCCAAGTAAAAACTTATTAATTTTGAATATACATCATAAAAATAATGATGTCCATTTTTCAAGTGAGTTATAGAAAATATAAAAATAAGTGAGGTAAGAGTTTGGTTATCCCCATCTAATGGTTTAGCTAAAATCATGTGTTCTTCATTGAGTGTCTGAGGTAAAATATCTAAAATGTTTGGGAGATAAGGTTCTTTAAGTGTTTCTTACACCTCTTGGATGGATTATTGATAAAAGGAAAAGGGTTCCTCTTTTTATTCTTATTCTTATTCTTATTATTTATATTTCTCCTCAATCTTTTGAAGGTAGGTGGCTATCATGCCCATACTTTCCTTTAACTCACTTTTTTTTTTGTTTCTCTTTAATTTTCTAGTTCAATAGGAATGAGTTTTTTTTATAATTTCTTAAATCATCTCTAGTGTAAGTTATTTTTTACTTTCATGGTGTGGGGGAATATATATTTGATGTTTTATATCTTTATTAATGTAGTAACTTACATCCTACCACCCACTGGTTTGTTCCAAATGCTGCTCAAGCTATTGACCTTGAGTTTTTTGTTCCTTATGCTCCTATGGGAAAATCCAATAGAAAGATTGTGGGTTTAAGGATAGTTCCTTAACCGTTAATATAATCTCATCCACTCATTATAGTTAGGTATATAAATTAGGTTCCATTATAGATAAATGGAACTATACTTTATGCTCAACCCATCTGAAGAAAAAGAAAAGAAATAAGGAAAATAAGAAAATAGAAAATAAATAAAAAATGAAAGTAATAATTTAATTAGAAATTTTCAAAAAATTATATGCTCAACTCAGATTCCGATAAATGGTGCCAAGTTTTGACAACTATCATTATCTAGTTCTATCAAAAGAAGATTTTAAATGCCCTATATAAAGTTGAATGTTGAACATAGGTTTCTCTCTCAAGGATCTAGGCCTAGAGTACTCACTATTATATAATTATGTTTTTTAGAGAACGAGAGAATAGAAGTAAGTTTGGTTTTTAGTTTTCTAATACTAAAATTGAAGGAAAGTAGTAAACACACAAAAGTTTGAAAGAAGATTAAACATGAATATGGTGAATTCTAATGGGTTATATTATAAATTCATTTTTTCCAAATAACCTAACTTAATAAGAAAGATAAATACTATTCATTTAATCATACCCCACTATTTTCTTATGTATAAGAATAACAACCCACACAAGGACCCTCAAACAGATCATCAACTAATTTTTTCTTTTTAGTGACTGGGAAAAAAACTCCTTATTTGAGAATATGAACTTACTCACACAACCAACAACAACTACACACCATTCATCCTCTCAAAGCACACAACTAAAATCATATGAAGTGTAATTAAAATAGAGGTAGGATTCGAATTTTTAAAAATTAAATAATTTAGCAGTAATGATGAAATATGGAGTGACGATCGCAACTCCCATTATTCATCTTCACTATTACACTAGAATTAGTGAAATAGTTTATGGAATTGAAATCCATAAATTTAATAATTCCCACTATGATTCCCCTCAAACCACCCATAATGGGTTATTACTTCAAAATCACGATGTATGATATCAAGAGTACTTCACAGTGGTTGAGAAATAGAAAGAAATGGGGGAAGAGTATAACACAACATAAAACAAATAAAAAAACACAATAAATTAAAATTAAAATGAAGAAAATGATAAATCCTATTTAAATCAATCCAATATTGAATCCATGGTCTAAAATATAATATAAAATTCTCTTTAAAAATGTGTGGATATAAATTTTTATGACCATCACATCATATTATTCTTTATCTTCCTGGAATTTTAGTTTAGTGGGATCCCATCTTCATTGGTTTATATGGATTACACCTATATAGGTTGAGGGTCTATATTCTTCAGATGAGATCTCAAATTTTCTTTATTCTTCAATTCTGTCCCATGATCACTATCTCCTTCTTCAACTTCTAGATGGGTGATGTGTAGAACACTTTGAGAATCATTTTCTAATTTTATTGAACCAGAGAATGATATTTTGATTTTAAGACATTCCCTATTTTAGGAATTTCTAAATTTAATTCCAATGAAACCTTTTATTCTTTAAATTTCATTAATTTTGAAATGTTACACATCAAATAACTAGAAAAAATTCTATGTATTGGCTCCTTACTAAAAAATTCTATTACTTATCACCCATCTGGGGGAAAAATATATTATATATCAATAGATTAAGCCAAAATATCTTACATATCATCTCTATTATTGAAGAATATGTTATGTATGGACAATAATTCATATAAAAATGTTACAAATGATCCTCTACCTCATAAAATAACATACATATCAGCATTGGACCTTCAAAACCCTCATGTATCGACCTCTCAATAAGAAAAGGGATAAATCATATCTATTAGCCATTGTGCCTAAAAAATGTTACATATCATCTTATCCATTGATAAAATTATATATATGATCTCTTTATCCTAGAATTATGTTATTTATCCCTCAAATAACCAACAATTTTATAATTCTATTCAACATTCATATCTCATAAATCACCAGAAAACCATTAAAATACCAAATTCATCATAGGATTTATCTAATTTGATACCAAAATTGAATTAAATAATGAAAATAAAATTTTAAATATTGTTAAAAATTTAATTCCATAATTATCAAAAAAATGTATGTATTTTCAATTAATTATAAAATTAATAAAATAACAAAATATCAAGATTTAATCCATTTAATACTTTAATTTATGATTCAAAAAATATACAAAATAAGTTAATTTCCTAGGTTTTAACTAAATTTTGGGGTTGATTACAATTTAAAAATTGATTATTTTTTTAAAATGTTGGCTCTCATCAAGGAACATAAAGTGGAAACATGAACCACCACCATGATTCAATAATGGAAAAAATGGTTCTTAAATTTTGTGTCACATTAATAAAATAAAGGGGTAACATAGTATATCTCTCATAGAACATTGGTTGTACTATGTGAACCTAACTAAAACCCAACCACAACTTATCTTCTTGGTCTCTCCCAGTGACATCCCCTAGATAGTGAATAATATTTACTTGGGGCACTAGCTAGTGTAGTAATCTAAGCTAGTGTAACACTCATCTAAATTACCCAAACACATACCCAGGGTTTCCCATTTTAAACTTATCAATAACCAATTATTATAATATTTAAAACACCATATAAACATATGAAGAAGTACATAGAATCACTAATACAAGTGATCAATAAAATAAACAACATAAAATTCAAGTAATAACATAACTAAACAAGCCATTTTATGAAACCAAGAATTATAAATTAAAGAAACATATTTCATATAAAAATTATCTTTCAAAGCATCCATTAAAAATACATTTAGAATAAAAAGGCTTTTTGATTTTTTTTATCAAATTCCTTAAAGGCATAAAACCAGTTTTAATATATTTCAAATAAAATCCATATAAAACCCTTAATTTATTTAACAAAAATTCAAGTAACATAAGAATAAGTAATAATCAGTCCTCAACAATTCATTGAAATCATAACATGGTCAGAAGAACCATTCAGAAATTCTTGAACTAAATGTATTCCAAGGGAAATTTCATTATGTAGATACAACTACCTCAAATCTATTATAATATCATCTGTTTATTCAAATACCAATATTTTTGAGATAAATAGATCCACATGAACCCTAAGAACCAAGAGAATAAATTTTAGAACCATCCCCAGTCATAAACTTTTCCACTATATTAAACCAAGGAAAGAAGATTTTAATGATATGAAGGAATAATAAGTTCGAAGAAAATAGAAGAGGTAAATAAATACAAATCAAGATTTACCTTGAGATATTTCACTTGAATCAATGAAAGGTCTCAAAGGGAACTCAAAGGAGGAGATCCAAAACTGGAAGAGGCTTTTAGATGTTCAAATGATAAGGATGAAGGAGAAAATGGATTAAAATTCAATAGGGAAAAAAGTGTAAATTCCAATTTTATAGTTCCAAGAAGGTCGCATGGTTTGGCTACAACATAGTTTGGGAAACCGTGCTCTATACATGCGATGAAAAATGTGAAGGGAACACTATATATGAGGTTAGTTCACAAAATTCCTCCTAAATATACACTAACCATGTAATAACCACATATTATACTATTATGTATCATGAATAGACACATGGTTTAGAGAATAGTTCACTAATCATGCATACTCCACTAAAAAACTCCCTCCCCGTTTGCATGGTTTGGTGAAAAATTAAAATTAACTATTTGATAACTGTGTACTAATTCTTGCTTACCCATTTATTTTTCTTTCAAACCTATAACTCTCTAAATTCCCTAAAATAAATAAATGAAGTAATTGAAATATACACACACCATTGACCCATTGGTATCATATAAAGGTATATTTGTATAAAATATTTGAGATAAAAGATCTTAGGGAAGTTAATAAAATTTTAGGGATGAGAATCTAAAGGGAATTGAATCTTGGAACATTGATGTTGTCTCAGTCAGAGTACATATGAAATATAGTGTAAAGGTTTAGAATTTCTAGATCCAAACCTTTCTTTTCCCCATTGGCCAGACATTTCAAACTATCCAAAGTGAAATCACTATGAATATAAGTTAAGGCTAAGTATTTGGAAAAGGTTACTTATAAATTAGTGGCTAATAGTTTGATGTATTCCATGGTTTATACATTGTGGGAAACTACTTAAGTAGTGAGAGTTGTTAGAAGATTTATATAAAATTTGGGAAATGAGAATTGGGAATCAATAAAGTGGATACTTTAATATCTCAAAGGTTTGGAAGTAATATCCTTATATTTTATAATATAAGATCCATTTCAAGGTGATGATAATTAAGACTTTAGAGGGTATATGGAAACTCATAGAACTACCAATGTCTTTGTGTTTACCTACAAAGGAACTATCATAAGTTGGATTTATAATATGATATATATAATGGTCTTATTTAAGGATTTAAAAAATAATTATTGGAATGGGATGCTATTATTTGATAGTCAGAGTGCAATCTATATAGAAAATAATTCGATGTTTCACTCAAGAAAAAAATATTCAATTGAAGTATCAATTTATCCCAAATATTTTCAAAAATAGAGTTTTAGAGCTATAAAAGATAGATGGAAGTTATAATCCAATAGATATGGTGACAATGGTCATAGTCTAGGAAAGTATGAGCTGCTTTTGTGCCTTAGTGGGATTTGGATGATTAAAAATAAGAGAAAATAGATTAATTAACTTTTATTTCATATGTAAAGAAGGCCAGAGTTTTCTACATAATTCTGAGGGTTTAGTGAAATTTAGAAAACAATTATCAAGTGGGAGATTATCAGGTTTGATATGATAATTATTTTCTGGTTAATTTAATATTTCTTCCAAAAGGTGGTACTCTAGAAGATATGTTTCAAAATAAAATGATGGAAACAAAATAGAACCAGGGATGTCCAAAACCATAGGTAGGTAGTAGTAGTGGTGAAAACTGAATTATGATGATGGAAGCATGGAGAAGATATTGACTTGTTTGGGAGTAACTCTATTGGAACATAAGAATAACTTAGTGTTTTCAAAGGATAGATAATATTCTTCATAGGGATGCATAATAATATAATTTATTTCTTATATTATTCACTGAGGATCATAATTTGAGGTGATCATGAGCTAATCAGCTACCAGTATCCTTAATAGAGAAAAGTATTTTGTTTTCCCAGTGTAAGATGTCAATAAGGGAAAGTGGTGGGGGATGAATTGACCAGTTTAAAAAATTAATCAAATATTAAAATTAGAGTTTAACTTTAAAAATATAAGTTAAGTTTAAGTGTGAATTCAGTGTCCAAGTGTAGGTATATTAGAAATAAAATAAATAAGAACACAATAATTTTTGTAGTATTTATTATCAAAGTGATACTATATACAATCATCACTTTTATCTACTCCTTGAGAGAAATTATATCCACTATAACCTCACTTTTTAAGGGAGTGAAAAATCTATTATATAACAACTTTTCTACAAACTAAGCCAAACTAGTAATCTTACCCTTTTCATCTGTTGGCATAAAAACCAACCTTTATACAAACCAAGGAACAACCTAAAAACCTACATTTTATAGCATAGGCAAAACTAAGAACACGTACCTTTTACAACATAGGTATAATCGATACAATCTTTATCTTGTAACACCCCAATCTTCCACGGTACGTTTCCCCTTGAATAATGCAATAGCTTGCAATTTATGCAACTTCGAGATTCTAACACACCGTGACCAATAAAACTAGTCGTTATGAATAGTAATACCCAATTTCTTAATTTTTATAAATTTTATCTCTCAAAATGGTCTTCATTTTTGGATTCGGAATATCGAAATTAGCCTAGGGTGAAATTTGGGTATTTTTATGAAAACTTTCAATTTTTGATGAATAGTGAAAAACACTAAATAATTATTTATTTTATTTAAATTTATTTTAGGTCAAAATAGATACATAATACCTATATAAGTTCACTTTAATTCATTGGAGTCAGTTTAAAATAATTTTAGATATATAAAAATTTTCTTGAACTTTTCACCGTCTTTTACCCATCTCCTAGGAGAATTTGCAAATTCACATAAAACTTAATTTTACCGCTTCTGTGAGTGGAATTTCAAAAATATGAGAAAAATGGTTAATATAAAGGAGTAAAATGTGGTTCAATAAGATAAAAATAATTTTTGGTGAATAGTAACTTTTTACTTTTATTTACCACGGTTAAATGTAAATAGGGTAATTAAGGGTAAAAATGATATTATTATTACCCTAACACATATCCTAATTCTATTGGATAAGTATAATTCGACCAAAAACAACCTTAGGAATAAAATATGAACCTATTTGGTCCACTTGGATTAGATTAGGACATTTATTATTATTTAATTCAAAGAAGAGTTAAAAGAGTTAAAATAAAAGTTTAATAACTAAAACATTTTTAATAAAGGGTTATACATATGATAAATTCGATTATAAATATTCATTAGAAATATAAAAAGATTTCATACATAATTGTATTTTATTTATAATTTTTATACATTAAATGATTTAATTTATTTATGACACAATGATGATGCAGTAATTACCTTATTAGTGAAATATTAAAATAATTGATATTATAAATACCCAAATAAATATAGTTTCAGACTTTTAATGAATTAAAAGAATTTTATAGGTTAATATGAAATTTTAGGGTCTATTTAATGAATTAGTTTAGAAGTAATAATGCTGATATGAATTTATCAAAAACAAAATACCAAATAGTGTCAAAATTGACATAAAAGAGTTTTTAAAACAAATATTATATTATTAATTTACATTCAATTCCTAAAAAACTAAGATTCTTCCAAGAGACTTATATAATGATAGGTGTATCATTAATGAACCACTTGGAGTTCGATTAGAAGTTTATAGTAAGTTTATTAACCATATAATATAAAAATACAAAGAGACATGGTAAATGTGAAACTAATTAACTAAGAGTTAAAACTAAAATATAAGATTAATATAGTAACCCAAACCTGTCGAAAACCTATTGGTTGGGTGGTTTTAAACCCATAAACACCTTAGCCTCGAAATAAGTCACTTTATAGCCATTATAAACCGAATATGGATTTATTATAAAATAATATTTCTATCTTTTCCTAAGGTTCCCCTCACCCCTCTTATAAAAGGGAACTCACCCTTCTCTCTAATTAACACCTTCAAAGCCTTTTGGATCGGCCAAACCCTGACCAAATATTCTCTAAACTTCCCTCACTTAAATTTAGAGGCCTTAGTTTGATCAGAAATCCAATATAAGGATCCCTTTTGATCAAATCAAAAGGAAGAACCCGAAGAAGAGGTAATAATTTTACCACCCTCTTTCAAGTTCCTTTCTTCTTCCACTTTTTATTTATTTGTTATTTCCATTATATAATAATAACTATAGTATCTTCTATATAATGTGGTGTTATTATAAATATGGTACAACCATATTCAGTATTCTATCCATCATTTTAATGACATGTCACCATACGTGCGTACGTACGGCTTACCATCTTCACGTCGTGGTGTAATTGTTATTCAAAACATTATAGTTTGGATGGGTATGATAATGATGTGTAATTGATGTAAATAATAAATATAACATGATAATTATTCTTTATATATGATATACCATCTAATTATATATTATTGTCATATCAAAATAATGATATTGTCGCTCGTGCGTACGTACGGACTACCGTCTCCACGAACGCGATGAGATTCATTCCCCATCGTATCCATTCAAGACTAATTATCACTTGATGATTAAAAGTAATGTTTAAGGACTTGATATCATTCTGGATATGAATAAGATACAACCTATCCATAACAAACATGACTTACGTAACAAAGCATATAAAGGAAAATGAATCAGTTAACACCTGAAACAACAATAATACTAAAATATTATTAACAAAGCAATATTAAAAGATCATATATGATATCATATTTATTTATATGATTCATGTATAATTTAATAACAATTATTTAACTATTATAAATGAGTTTAACCTACCCTCTACCAAGGAAAAGTACAAGGTAAGGGGTTTCTTATCTTATTTTTAATTCCGTGAGATTTCTATTGTTCACCACTTATTTATTGCATGTGGTGTGTGTACTGACCATGATTGTATTCATTGTGTAATATAATTTAATTTATATATATCTACATCATCATTTTAAGATCCTTAGTTCATGGTTGTATGTTTTTTAAGTTACCAAATCGATAAGGGAATTTGAAATTTCAATTTCCACTCATTCGACTTTACGCATACTTCATTGATTATTTTACTCCAAGATTATGTGTGGAATCACTATTCATTTTCTTATGTAATAATTTACACTCCCCTTTCTGTGGATATACTTTTGATACACGTAATCACTCCATTTATAAATTCTCAAGTCATCGATATGAACTCGATAAGAGTAATTTTACCTCAATCTCCATGTATTGAGTTAAACATCTAATTCATTGGTGTTGTTTTTACAAGAATAAGTGTGAATGTCCTCTGATTGTTATACACTGAATATCCAATCATATTGAGTGTATTTTTATTTTTCACACATAATTATTTCATTTATTTATCCTTAACCTAAGGATATGGTCTTTATAAGATATTTCATCTCAATTTACATTCCATTGAGACTCCTTTGTTGTTATACACCAATTCACTTTTATATGGTGTATATAATGTACTTTGACATAGTATATCATGAATCCCTTTATTTTCATGATATTATAAAGTTTTGATTACCTCAATTATTTGTATTCAAGTGTCTCTCTTTTGGTTAGGAACTCTAACTAAAATATCATTTTAAATGTTTTAAAGATTTATTATTCTAAATATTTCTCATTAATGTCCATGTTTTAAAAATGGTTTTAAGGATTTATTTATATGGACATTAAAGTTTTAAAATTAAAATTCCTTCCAAAATTTTCAAAGTGGTCTGGGTCACTTTGATTCAAAAATCTGTTTTTAAACTACTTCTTGAAAAATAGTGCGACTTTTAAATGTTTTCAAGAAAAAGGGGATATTTATCTCAATAGTTTGATGATTATTTTAATCTATGTCAATATCCTTCATTATTCTTGATTTAGGTTAATCTATTACAATACAATCTTCCACATTATATTTAATGAGTTATGTTTGACTGTGGATGTGATATTTTTATACCATTCATGGTCTGTGGAGAAAGTATTGACATTTCATATGATAGTTTTAATACGAATGTTTATGTTATGTTTCAAACTTTTCATATGAGAAATACATTGGACTTAGTAAGTGACAGGTGGAGCCCGCTATATCCCCTCAATGTATCGGTAGGTCTCATGAGACAAACTAGTATCTTGGCACAAGGCCTTGACAAAAATTTATTTGTAGTCTTGGAATAAGTCCTTGACTATGTGGTTATGATAGTCTGGAATTATGCATTCCATTATTATAAAAGTGGTTATTGATATTGCATGTGATTATTCAATTAGTAGAATATCCATGTGAATAAGTAAATGGAATTATTCCATTTTATCTTTTACATATTATACTGAAGTTCAAGTTTAAAAGGCTTTTGTTTTAGTTATACATTGCCTTAAATGTTTATGTTTATTTATGAAAGTTTCCGCTATATTGTTATCCTTACTGAGCATCTGAGCTCACCCCTTTCAATGTTTTATTTTTCCCAGGATGTGAAGAATTATTTTATGAATGACCTTTATGAATAGTATGAGGGGATATGAAGACAAGATGTTGTTGTAGTTTTTTTTCACTTTATGATGTAATGTAAACCTTATGAATGTATCTAGTGTTTCTAAGGCTAATAAACTAATCAGTCTTTCGAGATTTGATCCCTTATGATCATGTCAATATTATGTAATAATGCACCGACTCTGGGTAACTTGGGTCGGGGTAGTACAGTTGGTATCAGAGGAAGTTTAGTACAAACCTTGGAAGCTAGATTTAGATAAACTCTGATTAGAGCACATAGCCCTAAGATAGACTTTGAGGATTAGTATAGAAGAACTTCCTAGAATTTTGGTATTGTATAGATTTTGTGAGTTTTCCAGGAAATACATCCCTGTCTGGATACGAGCAGGTTGAGGCAGATCTGGAATAGTTGTATCTAGGCGTAAAACCCTAAAACACCGCTTTGAGCTAGACTCGAATGGGAACGGTGAACGACAACGGGCCTTGATGCATTATTGGTTACAACACTCCCAGGGGATATGCTTAGGATAATTCTCATTTTATTTACAAACCATTATGAAGGGTTTATGAGTATACTTCCTCTGAGAAAACATTTTTATGATTATGGATTATATCCATAAACTGTTCAATTTGTGTTAAGTGTTTTACAAGTTTGGATTTATGTATTGCGATTCATAAACTAATCTAGTGTATTCCATTGTTTAGAAATGGTGCTTAGTGGAAGGAATGGAATCCGTATCAATTCATTCACTCCATGTAGGGATTTCCCTCCTGCTCAAGATAATTATATTGGAGCTGGTGATATAACTCGTGCTGATAAGCTAATCACCATACTGGGACAACTCCCTCAGGTTATGAATAATAACCTTACCCGTATGGAGCACCCTGATCCGCGGCATGGAGGATCAATGTTAGATCGCTTCATGAGGCAATAACCACCAACATTAAATAGGGGTATAGATCCAATAGTTTCTGAGCAATGGATAAATTACTTAGATAAAATATTCCACTCCTTGGGGAGTAGTAAAAGGGAAAAAGTTGTCATGGAAGTTTATCGCCTCACTGGAGATGTTGATCAATGGTGGTCATTGATAAAAACCACAAAGGAAGATGAAGAATTATCAAGTATGGAATGGAGGGAGTTTAAAGAAATTTTCTTAGAAAAATACTTTCCTCATGACCATCGAGTAGATATGGAAAGACAACTTTTGAGTCTGAGGAAAAAAGAGGATGAGAATGTCGCAAAGTATGAGGATAACTTTACAAGGTTAGAAAGGCATGCATCAGATTATATACATACCCCAAGGAGTAATATTGATCGTTTCTTTGATGGGTTAAAACCATTTCTACATAGAGCATTAGTCTCACAATCTTTCTCAACATACGAAGATATAGTCTCATGTGATATCAAGATAGAAAAGTAACTCTCTAAATCTTATGATAATAAAGTAAAGCAAGAGAAGAAGAGAATGGTGGAACAAGAGACAGATAAAGGAAAAAAGGAAAATAAATATTTTCTATTATGTGATAATTGTGGGAAGAAACACCCTGATACTTTCCTAAAAGGAATGAGAGTTTGTTACAAATGTGGAGAAAAAAGTCACCATGCTCGTGATTGCAAGGGAAAGAAAGATGCTGTTAATGTTGAATGCTACAATTGTAGAGAAATGGGGCATTATAAAAATGAATTTCCTAAGCGTCAGGGAAACTTACCTCAGAAAAGGACAAGAGACCAAGGACAAGCTTATACTTTTACTACAATTGAAGTGGAATAATTAATGTATTTGTGTTTTTGGACTCAAGGATTATATTTTGGTTATAAGAATAATGTGATATATACAAGGATTTTACTGTAGTATTTTTTGTTTTCATTAAGGTTTTAATATGACTAAGGTAATAATATTTTCATTATGTGACAATAAGAGAAACTTTACTTTGTTTGAGGAATATGATGTTATAATTAATTTTGGAATTTAGATACCTTTTACAGAGAGTCTGGACAGAGGTACTTTGGATAACTATAATGTTTAGAATGGACTAAGTTGAACTTTGGATAGTATTGTTTAAGGTTAAAACATTTCTTATGATTATTTTTGGAATATTATGATACTATAATTTTAGGAAAAGGACAACCTATAGGTCAGGTGATAACCCGTCGCATCGGACAAAGCTGTAGGAATCGAACCCAAAACCATAGTGTGACATGCCTTTATTACCTACCACTAGGCTACAGGAAGTCCCTAGTTATTACAATATATTTTTCTTCATTTTAATGGTATGTGTTAATATTTAGAACCTTATACGATTTGGATAAATATAATATTTTTGAGTTCTATTTTCTTTTGGAGTGAAAGATGAGTTTGTGGTAGAAATTAGTTAAAGGATGCAACTCTACTTGTCAAGTATACTTTTTTCTATTATTCTATGAAGAAATTAATCCTTAAACTTTAGGGAAGGGAAATTAAAACCAAAAATGTTTTATCCTAACACCTTATGTTTTTCTGAACCGATGATATTTTAAATCATCATAGATTGATGGCTTTGAGGCCTTCAATTTTACACATGTTTATGATTGATGACCTCAATCACTACCTATAAATATTTACATTTTCCCTCTAATTACGTGTCTTTAATTTCCACTAATGTTCTCGTGATTGAGATCATAATTTGGTGGTGAATTATCATTTCCATTTCCCTATTATTAAAACTAAATTTTATTAACTCTGTTTCCGATATGGGTTTTCCACAAAGGTATTTTCTATTTTCAACCTTTTATTTTCAAAGAAAAATTTCAAATTGCGAGGACATAATTTATTGAAGGAGGATAGAATGTAACACCCCAAGCTTCCATGGTATGTTTCCCTTTGAATAATGAAATAGCTTGCATTGTACGCCACTTCGAGATTCTAACACACTATGACTAATCAAACTAGCCGTTATGAATAGTTATACCCACTTTTTGAAATTTAATAAATTTTATCTTTCAAAATAGACTTCATTTTTGGATTCGGAATATTGAAATTAGCCTAGGGTGAAATTTTGGTATTATTCTGAAAACTTTCAATTTTTGATGAATAGTGAAAAACACTGAGTCATAGTTTAAAACCGAATTTTTATTTAAATAATTATTTATTTTATTTAAATTTATTTTAGGTCAAAATAGATAAATAATACCTATATAAGTTCAATGTAATTTATTGGAGTCAGTTTATAATAATTTTAGATATATAAAAATTTTATTGAACTTTTCACCGTCTTTTATCCATCTCCTAGGAGAATTTGAAAATTCACATAAAACTTAATTTTACCGCTTCTGTGAGTGGAATTTTAAAAATCCGAGAGGCACTGGTAATATCAAGGAGTAAAATGTGCTTCAATAAGATAAAAATAATTTTTGGTGAATAGTAACTTTTTACTTTTATTTACCACGGTTAAATGTAAATAGGTTAATTAAGGGTAAAAATGATATTATTATTACCCTAAAACATATCCTAATTCTATTGGATAAGTATAATTCGACCAAAAAAATACTTAGGAATAAAATATGAACCTCTTTGGTCCACTTGGATTAGATTAAGACATTTATTATTATTTAATTCAAAGAAGAGTTAAAAGAGATAAAATCAAAGTTTAATAACTAAATTTTTTTAATATAGAGTTATACATAAGATAAATTTGATTATAAATATTCATCAGAAAACTAAAATGATTTCCTACATAATGGTATTTTATTTATAATTTTTATACATTAAATAATTTAATTTATTTATGACACAATGATGATGCAGTAATTAACTTACTAGTGAAATAATAAAATAATTGATATTATAAATACCCAAATAAATATAATTTGAGGATTTTAATGAATTAAAATAATTTTATAGGTTAATATGACATGTTAGGGTTGATTTAATGAATTAGGTTCGAAGTAATAATGCTGATATGAATTTAGAAAAAACAAAATACCAAATAGTGTCAAAATTGACATAAAAGAGTTTTTAAAACAAATATTATATTATTAATTGATATTCAATTCCTAAAAATATAAGGTTCGGAAAAGAGAATTATATAATGATAGGTGTATCATTAATGAATCACTTGGGGTTCACTTGGAAGTTTATAGTAAGTTTATTAACCATATAATATAAAAATACAAAGAGACATGGTAAATGTGAAACTAATTAACTAAGAGTTAAAACTAAAAGATAAGGTTAATATAGTGACCCAAACCTGTCTAAAACCTATTGGTTGGGTGGTTTTAGACCCATAACCACCTTATCATAGAAATAAATCACTTTTGAGCCATTAGAAACCGAATATGGATTTATTATAAAATATTATTTCTAGCTTTTCCTAAGGTGCCCCTCACCCCTCTTATAAAAGGTCACTCCCCCTTCTCTCTAATTCACACCATAAAAGACTTTTGGCTCGGCCAAAACCTACCCAAATATTCTATCAACTTCCCTCACTTCAACCTAGATGCATTATTTTTATTATAAAGCCAACCTAAGGATCCCTTTTGATCAAATCAAAAGGAAGAACCCAAAGAAGAGGTAATAATTTCACCACCCTCTTTCAAGTTCCTTTCTTCTTCCACTTATTATTTCTTTGTTATTTCCATTATAAAATAATAAATTTAGTAACTTATATATACTTTAATGTTATTATAAATATGGTACAACCATATTCAGTATTCTATCCGTCCTTTGAATGACATGTCACCATACGTGCGTACGTACGACTTACCGTCTCCACGTCGTGGTGTAATTGTTATTCAAAACATTATTATTTAGATGGGTATGATAATGATGTGTAATTGATGTAAATAATAAATATAACATTATAATTATTCTTTATATATTATATAACATATAATTATATATTATTTTAATATCAAAATAATGATATTGTTGCTCGTGCGTACGTACGGACTACCGTCTCCACGAACGTGATGAGATTCATTCCCCATCGTATCAATTCAAGAATAATTCTCATTTGATGATTAAAAGTAATGTTTAAGGACTTGATATAATTATGAATATGAATAATATACAACCTATCCATAACAAACACGACTTACGTAACAAATCATATAAAGGAAAACAAATCAATTAACACCCGAAACGACGATAATACTAAAATATTATTAACAAAGCAATATTAAAAGATAATATATGATATCATATTTATGTATATGATTCTTGTATAATTTAATAACAATTATTTAACTATTATACAGGAGGTTAACCTACCATCGACCAAGGAAACGTACAAGGTAAGGGGTTTCTTATCTTATTTTTAATTCCGTGAGATTTCCATTGTTCACCACTTATTTATTGCATGTGGTGTGTGTACTACCCATGATTGTATTAATTATGTAATATAATTTAATTTATGGATATTTACATAATCATTGTATGATCCTTATTTCATGGGTTTATTTTTTGTAAGTTTCCAAATCGATAAGGGAATTTGAAATTTCAATTTCCACTCATTCAGCTTTACGCATACTTCATTGATTATTTTAATCCAAGATTATATGTGGAATAAATATTCATTTGATTATGTAATAATTTACAATATACTTTCTGTGGATATACTTTTGATACACATAATCACTCCATTGATAAATTCTCAAGTCATAGATATGAACTTGATAAGAGTAATTTTAACTTAATCTCCATGTATTGAGTTAAACTTCTAATTCATTGGTGTTGTTTTTACAAGAATATGTGTGAATGTCCTATGATTGTTATAAAATTAATATCCAATAATATTGAGTGTATTTATATTTTTCACATATAATTATGTCTTTGATTGATCCTTAACCTAAGGATATGGTCTTTATAAGAGATTTCATCTCAATTTACATTCCATTGAGACTCCTTTGTTGTTATACACCAATTCACTTTTATATGGTGTATATAATATACTTTGACATAGTATATCATGAATCCATTTATTATCATGATATTATAAATTTTTTATTACCTCAATTATTTGTATTCAAGTGTCTCTCTTTTGGTTAGTAACTCTAACTAAAATATCATTTTAAATGTTTTAAAGATTTAGTATTCTAAATATTTCTCATTAATGTCCATGTTTTAAAAATGGTTTTAAGGATTTATTTATATGGACATTAAAGTTTTAAAATTAAAATTCATTTCAAAAGTTTAAAAGTGGTATGGGACACTTTGATTCAAAAATCTATTTTTAAACAACTTCTTGAAAAATAATGCGACTTTTAAATGTTTTAAAGAAAAAGGGGATATTTCTCTCAATAGTTTGATGATTATTTTAATATATGTCAATATCCTTAATTATTCTCGATTGAGGTTAATCTATTACAATAAAATCTTCCAAATTTTATTGAATGAGTTATGTTTGACTGTGGATGTGCTATTTTTATACCATTCATGGTCTGTGGAGAAAGTATTGACATTTCATATACTAGTTTTAATAAGAATGTTTATGTTATGTTTCAAAATTTTCATATGAGGAATGCATTGGACTTATTAAGGGACGGGTGGAGCCTACTATAGCTCCTCGATGCATCGGTAGGTCTAATAAGAAAAACCAGTGTCTTGGCACAAGACCTTGAAAAAAACTTATTTGTAGTCTTGGCACAAGGCCTTGACTATGTGGTTATGATAGTCTAGCATTATGCATTCTATTATTATGAAAGTGGTTATTGATATTTCATGTGATTATTAGACTAGTAGAATATCCATGTGAATAAGTAAATGAAATTATTTCATTTTATCTTTTCCATATTATGCTGAAGTCCAAGTTTAAAAGGCTTTTGTTTTAGTTATACATTGCCTTAAATGTTTATGTTTATTTATGAAAGTTTCCGCTATATTGTTATCCTTACTGAGCATCTGAGCTCACCCCTTTCAATGTTTTATTTTTCCCATGATGTGAAGAAGTATTTTATGAATGACCTTCAGGGATAGTATGAGGGGATATGAATACAAGATGTTTTTGTAGTTTTTTTTTCACTTTATGATGTAATGTAAACCTTATGAATGTATCTAGTGTTTCCAAGGCTACTAAAATAATCGGTCTTTAGAGATTTTATCCATTGAGATCATGCCAATATTATGTAATAGTGGACCAACTCTGGGTAACTAGGGTCGGGGCGTTACATCTCTTATAATGGAAAATCATAAACTATAAATGGTTAAGATCATAACACAGATATGAAAATACAAAATAATAAATATTAGAAACCAGAATAGAAAAGAGATTAAAATGTCATTTTATCTTTATAAATTTTGAAAATTCATTTAGAAAAATGTATCTCTTTATAGTGATCATAGTAGTATGACAATATTAGTTGTAATAGAAAACTTTTAGTTATATAATTTGTAATCGTATCTCTATATCATTCTATTTTTCATCTATTTCCTTTGATATTTATTTAAATATTAAATCTCCTATGGTTTAATCCTTGGTGTTTCTTAAATTGATATTGGTAGTTGGATAAGTCATGTTTTCTAAAATATGATTTTCCATTGGTGGTTCAAAAATAGTTTCCTAAATTTACAGAATGAGTTTTATTTTTAATTTACTATAAATAAAAAATGGCATAGAACAGAAATATATAATATTTTTAAACTTCTATACTTTGTAAGGTATATACTAGAGTTCATAAGGTTAACTTATTCATATAATTAATTTATTCATAATATTCAATCATTATAAGGTTTAGTATATTCATAAGATTCATTATCATTATATGGTTCATTATCATCATAAGGTTCTGTTCATTTGTAAAAAAAATCCTAAGGTCAATGTAGAAAATTTGAAAGTTTGTTTTTCAATATTTATATTGTTCATGACTTTTAAAAAAATAAGATACTCACACTTCATAAAGTTAAAAACAAATCCTTGTAAGGTTATTTCAAAACCCAAAATTTTAAAAGTTTTTTTAAATGTGTATGATTTTTATCAATACTAAAAATAGAAACTAGATTAAAAAAATAAATATAGAGACTATAACAGAGTAAACATAATTAAAAATCAAATAACCAAACAAGAAAATTAAACAAATATAAAACATAAAATTAAGATTTTTTACTTTTAACAAAATTAAATAGAATTTTGTAATTATCAAAAAAAAAGATAAGAGAGAAAAGTGTGAAATAAAACAATCCGAATCTCATAATATTTTTATAAAATAATCTCTAAATCATGAACATTAACATCATCCCCATTTTTTTGTAATCAAACTATGCATTTAAAACAACAAAAATATCATTTTTTTATAAATAAAAAAGTAAAAAAAATCTAAAATAAGTGATTTCTTTAAACCCCCTTATAACATAAATATTAAAAGTATAAAAATCATTTTGAAAAATAGTTTAAGATAAAATATCTTACTTTTAAAATAACTCTACATAAACTAAGAATGAATAAAATAATTAATGAAAAATCAATTTTAAAAAAATGAATCTTGAATAATCAACTATATAGCTTCTCATGATAGTAATTACTAATAAAAAATATTAATGCATAAATTTTAAAATAAATATTTTAAAAACTCCCCTAAAATTAATTCATATTTAATATTTAACTAAACCATTACAATTTAAACATAAAATATAATAATTAAAATATATAAAAGTGTTAAAATAGTGAAAATGTTATTGATATTTCATCTTGAATAGATACAACAGTACATGTGTAAATCTTTAAACATATCCTGAATAAAAATGAATAGATTCTATAAAAACATGAAATTTTTTAGAAATAAATAGTAGTTTAAAACTTATATATTCCTTATATACATGTTAGGATTCCATCCTTTCAAGTTAAAATTTGATTTTTTAAAATTTCACTGCTTCAATGGGTTGAGTAAATATATCTTCCAACTGATCATATATAGAAATATATTTCAAATTGATATATTTTTTTATACATGATCTCTAATGAAATAATATTTTACTTCTATATGCTTAGTCCTATAATGTTTTAAGGGGTTATTAGAAATAGAAAGAGCATATTAATTATCAAAAAAATATTTTCATTTTATCTAAACAAAGATAAAAATCATATAGATTTTATTTAATCCATAAATATAAAGATAAAAAAAATGAAACAACTATATACTATACTTTATGAGTATAAAAAGAAACCTATACTTGTTTGTTATAACTCTATAAAATCAAACTATTTCCTAAAATATGACATATACTAAAAGTACTCTTTCTATCAATTATACGTCCTCAAAAATCAAAATCAAAATAACTAATTAAATTAAAAGAGGTTTTATGAGGATAAAAAACCATGATTAATAGTTATTTTAATATATATTACAATTATTTTAATATATTTTACGTAAATTTCCTTAGGTATAACTTAAAATCTAGTACACATGAAAAAACTAAACATTTGTTTAGGTCTTACAGTAGTTGGATAAAGAAAACTACCTATCATACCTTTTAAAATTTTAGTGCATACTAATTTACCTATCATATTAGAATCAATTTTACATTAAATACTCAATGGTTTTCTAAAATTTTTACTAAAATCAAGTCCAAATATTTTAACTAATTATTTGTCATATTTACACTAATTTAAAAATATTATATCAGTTCTTGAAAAAAATTGAAGTTCTAAAAATAATTTTAGCTCTCTTATACGAATCATATCAAATTCGCCAGTAATTAAATTAAAAAATTATTTAAATAAAAAATCACTTGAATATTCAAATATAACATCATCAACATAAATTTTAATAATAAAAACATCTTTAGAAATTTTCTTGATAAACAAAGTAGAATATTCTTTTCCTTTCTTAAACCCATTTTTATAAAAGGTTGATAAATTATTCCATACCATGATCATTGAGCTTAATCAAGTCTATAAATAGATTTAGAATGTTTTAAAACATATTTATAGGCTTTTAACATACATTAATTAAAGTTTAAAACCTTTAAAATAAATATAATCTAATAAAATTATAATTGTCTCTAACTAAGAAGCAAGTGAATTTTTTTTATCATAATCAATTATTTTTTCTTGAAAAAAATATTGATCAACCAATGTTTCTTTATTTATTTTAATATATAAATAATCATCTAGTTTATTTCAAAAAATACACTTAGTTGCAAAAATCTTTGAATCTTTAGGTGGTTAAAATAAATTCCAAAACATCATTTATAAAAATTTATTAATTTCCTATTCCACAAGTAAAATCCAATTAGAATATTTTAAGGATTTTAAATAATCATTATGTAAAAAATAAAAAATAAAGGCCAACTGAGCACAAAAACCTTTAAGAAATTATTGGTTTGCACTCTCGAAACAAAATTTACAATTATTATTTCAAAAGGATAATATTTAATAGTTTTAAAATTTCATTCATGAGGGAGATATTCATAATTAATAATTTCAGTTTCATTTTGATTTAGTTATTCACCAAAATTAAATTCCCTAAAATATTCTAAAATATGTTCCAAATCCAAATTCTTCTTATTTCATTAGTTCTCAAAAAAATTTAAAAGAATAGATTTTTTAACATAAATAGTTATTTTATTATAAACTCTATAAGATTTAATAATATTATATTATCCTAAAAATATACCTTCATCTGATTTATCATCAAATTTACCTAGTGATTATTTAATATTTAAGATAAAAAATTTACAACCAAAAAATATAAAATATCCAATATTAGGTTTTTTCCATTCTATAATTAATAAGAGGTATTCTTAAGTAAAGTTATAATAAAAATTATATTAGATACATAACAAGTAGTGATTACTACTTTAGACCAAAATTATTTAGATAGATTAAATTCATTTATCATAAATATAGAAATTTATTGAATAATACAATTAATTATTTTAACCACTCCATTTTACTTAGGTGATCTAGGTGCAAAATAATTATGATAATATCTATTTTTTCACAAAAGTTTTCAAATTATATAATTAATATTTCTCCACCTCTATCAATTTTAATATAAATAATTAAACAACCCATTTCTTTTTGAACAAGATTAAACAAAATAGAAAACTTTTTTAATGTTTTATTCTTATTAGATAAGATATAAATCCAAGTATATAAACTAAAATAACCAAAAATAACACATGTATATTTCTTATCAGATAAACTTATAGTTTAAATAGGTCCAAACAAGTACAAATTAACAAGTTCAAGGGGCTTTACTATTTTGAAAATTTTAATATATTTAATGATTTATTTTCTATAATTTACTCTCATGTATAAATCATAAATGGTATATTTTTCTATTTTGAATTCATGCAACTACAAAATAGTTTGATATTTTGATAGCTTGTGTAGTAATATAAAATTATCATGTCCAAGAATCTTATTCCATAAAATATAATCTGTATATAAAACATTAAGAAACTTAAAATTTTGACTTATTAGATCAGTAAAATGAATTTGATAAATATTATATTTTATTTTAGTACAAAAAAACATGAACAATTTTAAAAACTAAAAACTTATCAGTTTCAAATTTTATAAACATTCCATCATCAAACAATTATGAAATAATAATTAGATTATGTTTTAATCCTTCAAAATATAATACTTTAGAAATAATGATATAATTAGAAATGCCAACTTCACAAAATCCTTTGACTATGTAATTTGAGTTATATCTAAATGTAATCGTACCTCTATTATAACTATTATATGATAATAAGTTCGATGATTCTCTAGTCATGTGTCTTGAGAATCCACTATACATATACCAAATTTCCTATTGAGAATTATAAGGTACTTTTCTTGAAAAATAAATTAAAAAATAGTTTTGGTGCCCATGCTAGTTTGGGTCCAATGGGAATAGTAAAGGAATTATTTAGTAACCACATAGATTTTTAATATTTATTCTCAGGTAATATTAAAGATAATTTCTTAGAAATAAATTATTTTATATGAACTAAAGATTATGGAAATATTAATGGGAATTCACTTGAATAATTTCCTTTCATCCTATATCTTAAGCATGCTACATTTTTTATAATTCCTTTAGAACTTTTAACAAAGAAAGAACTATAAATTTTAGGTTACTTTTTATCATAACCAAGTCTAGTTTTGTTTTTTATTTTCTCCATTCATAGACATCATTTTACTGTATATTTCATTACCTTGTACAAATATATCTAATCCAGACTTCCAATGAAAAATTTCATTCTTAAGTTTTTCATTATATTTTTAATTAATATACAGATCATTAAAAAAATTATCATTATAAATTGATGATATATTCTTAAGTTTTTTATATTCAAGAATAACTCTCTTTTTCTCCTCAATAATATTCTTATTATTTTCTTTTAATTCTTTTTACAACCCACCAATTATTAAAATATATCGTTGAAATTTCTCATTTTCTTTATTCAGTTAAAAATCACTAGTATTTTTCAAAATCAGAATCATAGTGAGAAATAAAACCAAATTCACTACTAACCTCATTTATAGTAGAAATTAAGCAAAAATTAGAAAACTAGTTTTAGATCCAGATCCTTCACTTGAGCCTAATTCCTCATTTAAACTCCATCCAAATGATAATGTCCATTTTTTATTTTCTTGTATTTATTATATTTACTTTAATGATTTAGTTTTGGGTAGTCCATAATTATGTGGAATTTATTTCTATATTTGTAAAAATTTAATTCTAAACATCACTATAAGGATTTAAATTTCCTTTATTAGTTCCCTTTCAGTAATCCTTCTGATAATCCTTTCTAAATCTTATTTTGAAACCTTTATTTGTTTTCATAATCTTATAGGAACCTTTTATAATATGAGATACTTAATTTTTTAGTTCCACGCACTTTATAATAAGATGATTTAAATGAATCATTTATATTATATTTAAATGAAATACTTTTATTTTTCATGGTATCCTCATTAACTATGTTCTCATTCTTGAATTCATATTACAACAATGATCTGACAAGTTCCTCTAATGTTATATAGAATTATACATATATATTTCAAATTTTTTCATGATGAAACATGAATAAAAACATTTCTAATTATAACAGAGTAAAAAATATTCATGAATTTTTAATTTTAAACATACTTTACAACTACATTACCAGTAAATTAATCAGGTTCAGAACCATAAAGTTTATAAGATTTGACCATTATAGTCCAATGATCAATACCAAGATGATTAAGGTAAGCTTTCATTCTTACATGCTAATATCCATACTAATTTATATCAAATTATGGTAGTCTCTAAGGAATCAATCCATCATTTAAATTTAATCTTTACATCTTAAAAAATATATTCTCCTTTGATTATGAGTTTTGGATAAAGGATAACAACACAAAGTATAAACCAATCAAATGAACTACTGGGATATCTAAACTAATAAAATATCTTTTCTTAGTGTGAGATGCTGATAAGGTCAACCAAGGAGAGGTTGAATTGACTAGTTTAAAAAGTTATGAAAATATTAAAATAGAAGTCTAATTTCAAATTGAAGCTAAGTTCAAGTGTGAATGTAATGTTAAAGTGTTGGTGAAGAAAATAAAAAATAAAAAAGAACACCATAATTTTTATAGAATTTCATATCATAGTGATACTACATATACTCTTCACTTATCTATACTCTTTAAGAGAAATGATATCCACGATAACCTAAATTTTTAAGGGTACGATAACCTTATTACATACCTACCTTTCTATGGACTAAGGAATAACCATAAAACCCACCTTTTTCACCTAGGGACACAAACCAATAAAACCCGCCATTATGAGGACCAAGTTGAAACTATAAAAACATACCTTTTATAATTGGAGGCACAACAAGAACACATACCTTTTATAGTAGAGGTACAATTGATACAACTTTATCGTGTAAGGAAAAAACATAAACCAAACATGGTTAATATTAAAACACATATATTCAATATAACACGTTAAATTTAAGAAACCAAAATAGATAATATAGTATAATGTCATTAAATATTTATCACTTCAAAAAATGAATTTGGAACAATGTATCTCTTCATAGTGATAAAAAAAGTATGAAAATAGCATTCACAAAGGAAACTTTTAGTCATAGAAGTTATAATGGTATCTCTATAACATTGCATTTTTCATTTGGTTCCTTAAATATTTATTTAAATAAAAAATACTAAATGGTTTATTCCTTAGTGTTTCCTAAATCGAGATCAATAGTCGAATCTATTGAGGTTTACAAAATATTATTTTTCCATTGGTGCTTCAAAAATAGTTTCACAAATTCATAGCATGAGTATTTATTTTAATCTAAGAGAAATAAATAAAAAAAATTCTTGAAACAAAAATGTATAATATTTTTAAACTCCTATACTTAATAAGGCACATACCCTAGCTTATAAGGTTCAATAATTCATATATTTTATTTCTTCATAAGGTGTATTCATTATAAGTTCAGTATCTTCATAAGTTTCATTATCATTAAAAGATTATTCTAGTTCCACAAGGTCGAATACCCTGAGAGGGGGTGGGGGGTGAATTAGGGTATGAAAAATTAAAACCACCACCCCTTTGGATCTTGTTTCACTGTTAATAAAAATTATTTTCTCTCTATTTCTCACAACAAAGTACGAATAGAAATTAAATCATGCACATGACACAAAAATTTTACTTGGTTCACCCTCACTGGGCTACGTCCAAAGAGTATAAACCAATGAAGTGATAACGTACCAAATACACTATAAGCTTACTACTATTTATAAAGTTTGAAGTGGAATCACTATCCCTCCTAGTTTGCAACCAATCACAATTTGAAATATCACTTCTCTCCCAACTGAAGTGTGCTCACCGCTTCTTCATAATATCCACTCATAGTTTATAGACCTATAGGTTTCTTCATTGTAACTAATGAATGTATCCTCCATTGTATGTAGATAAATTGTTGATTTCCTAATTTCATCCATTAATGGATACCACTTTACCACTAAACACTAGGAAATACCTTTTTAACCATTTTTACAAGGCTCACTACCTTTGCAAAGCTCCTCTTTCACGAAGCTCAAATTGGCCTTCGCAAAGCACCTTCTTTCATGAATCTCAAACTAGTCTTCACGAAGCACTTTCATTTTCATGAATCTCACTTAGCCTTCACAAAGCACACCTCTTTCACAAATATGAAACTAGCCTTTGTGAAGCTTATAAGTTACAGTTGGATTTTTAGGGCCTTCACAAAATCTTTTCTTTTGCGATGCTCAAAACATTCGGTCGGATTATTGCCTTCGCAAATGACTTTGAATAACACCTTCATGAACTCCTTTTAAAACTCTAAGATATAATTTTTTTTGAGACTCTCTTAATTTTCTGAAGGGGGTAGAGGAATATTTATAGGTGTTTCTAACGATTCCAAAACCTTCCAGCCATGTCAGCACCATTTTGCGAAGCACACACTTTTCCACCACAAAGATCCATTTTTCACAAAGAGACACTGGTATTTCCATTTTGTGAAGTCCATAGTAATCGCATAGCCTTCAATTAGAAACCATTTATGGTGCCCATTGAAATCAAAAATCCTTTCTTCATTGACTATAGAGACCTCTGTCACTGTTTGAGATGCTCTATTTTCTTAGAATTGTGAAGTGTGTCCCTATTAGGGAGAATTCTACCAAAATTATTCATGTCATCAAAAACCTTTGTAGTGTCAAAAACCTTCATGGTTTCGTGTTTCTATATTCACGATTCCCCTTGCCTTCACCATTCGTGATGCTCATTTCTGTTCGTGGAGACCACCTCTAGAATTCTTTTCTCCTTTGCGAAACACAACTTGAAAAGACCATCTTTGAGAAATTCATGCCTTTTATATATTTTGATGAGATGTTAGAGGAAATAAAATTTTTGTGATGCTCACCAAAATCCAATTTCTGGACCCCAAAAATTTGGAAAACACTAGAAAATGACACCACCTTGTATCTGTTCTTTTTGTTCCACCTCTAGATCTTCCATTCCTTTTACATGGTTCTTTTTAAATATGGGTTGTCAATAATATCTCTGGAACTTGAAAATTCACCATGAAAATCTGCTTTTTTCAACAAACACAACCAACCAAAAATGTTGAAATGTTACCTTGAAGTATTTGTTCCAAAAATATCCCCCTCTGGGTTTGTTGACAACTCTTTCATAATTTGATACCTTGTTGAATCTTCTTCCATCCTATATCACCATTCTCCTCTTAAAATTCAGGCAATGATCAAAGATTTAATCAACACATACTATAAGTGCACATGATGAATTTTAGATGTGAGAAACAAGAGTAGTATGAAATAGTCATCAATGAATCACTTCATTTCTAACACCAATTCTTGAAACCAAACAACTGCTTTCATCACGAAGCTTAGCTGTCGTGATATATATCCTTTTATCAATAGCTTTTATCATCTTCAGATTTAAAACTCATATTACCCCTATCTTGTTGATCCCCCTATCTCACTGCTCCACCTGTCAGCTTCTCTCTGTGTCTGAAAAAATTCATTTTCTCCCCCTCAAATAGTCACACATTCTCCTCCTTTTCCAATGAACCCAAAGGCCACTCCTTTGTGGTCTGCAACAAGGTAAAGAACATATATCAACACATTAGGTAAAAACACATCATACCTTAGGGATAGGGGTATCCTCATATACACTTCTTAATGTGTGGGGAGTCGACCAAACTTCTAAATCCAATCGATGCCTCTCAAAAACTTATTTTGGTAAGGCCTTTGTCAGAATGTCCGAAACCTATCGTTTTGTAGGCACATACTCCAACTTTACAAAACCTTGCTCCACCTTCTCATTGATAAAATAATATTTGATTTCAATATACTTTGTCCTTGAGTGATGTAATTTATTTTTGCAGAGATTTATAGAACTTAAATTGTCACAGTGGATTCTGATTAGCGACTTCACATCAACTCCCATGTCATCAAGCTGCTGTGTTATCCATAATAACTGCGTGTACACTTTATCGGCTGTAATGTACTCAAATTCTATGGTGATCAATGAAATTCAATCCTATTTCTTTATTATCCAAGAAATTCACAATCCACCAAGATAGAATGCACCACCTAACATTGATTTTCTATCATCTGCTGATTCGGCTCAATCTGCATCTGTATATCCCAATAGCTCTGGCTAATATTTGTCATTATACATCAAAACTAAATCCACAATTCCGTTGATATAATAAAGTATTATTTTCAATTAAAGCATGTGTATTTTCTTGGGATTACTTTGATATCATACTGCTTGGCATGTGGAAAAAATAATATCAGTTCTTTTCACTATTAGGTATAGTAAAATTTCAATAATTTTCCTGTATTCTGTGATATTAACTGCCTTTCAATCACCATCCTTTGATAATTTCATCTGGGTAGCAATCAAAGTCTTTATATATTTGGAATTTTCAATTCCAAATCTTCTCAAAACCTCATTGGCATATTTGTATTGAGAAATGAAAGTGAAATTCCTTTAATGTGTCACTTATAAACCAAGGAAAAATGTCAGCTCACCAATCATCGACATTTCAAACTCACTTTTCATGAATTCAAAAAACATTCTGCATTATGATTCATTTGATCCACTAAATATTATTTCATTGATATAAACTATAACCATCATCCTTTGATTACTATCATTATTGAAATAGATATTGTAATCAACTCCACCATACTGAAAGCCAAGATTCTTCAAATAATAATCAAGTCCCAAATACCATGATCTTCGAGATTACTTTAACCCATAAAGAACTTTATTCAACTGAAAAACTTTGTTCTCATCTTCATGAATGAGAAAACCATCTAGATATTCAATATACACTTCTTCCAGAACCCCATTAAAAAAATGAATATTTGATATCCATATGGAAAATTTTGAACTTCCATTGCACTGTAATGGCCAAGAATAATCTAATTGTCTCTAGCCTTGAAACAAGTGAAAATGTTTCATCGACATCGATACCCTATATCTGGGAGTAACCTTTGCACACTAATTATGACTTGTTTCAAATAATTGCGCCATATTCATTCATTTTGTTGTGAAATACCCATTTAGTCCTGATGACATTCTTATCTTTTGGTCTCAAAACAATCTCCCATTTCTAATTCTTCTCAATCTGGTCTGGCTCTTCATTCATATTCTGAACCCAGTTCTCATCTCTAGTTGTATCAGAAAAAAATTTCATCTCTACCTGAGATAGGAAAGATGCACGTTGTAATGAATTCATTCTTCTTGTTTGAAAGGAAGCTATCTGATCACCAATGATATTTTTCCTATCAATTTTAGCTCGAATATTTGGATTATTTGAAGATACAAAATTAACTTCTTCTTTCTCATCATCAATATCTTCTTCTAAATCAGTATCTGCCACTTCTTATCCCCCTGTGTTGCTTAACTCTTCATCACTTTCATTAGAAAACTATTCACCATATTTTTGAATATTCTATTCATTTTCCACTATAGTGAAATCATTTCACTTAATTAATTTTCCCAACCTCTTGTTAAATAATTTATATTCTTTTATTTTTCATGAGTAGCCAAGGAATATCACCTCATCTCCATGTGACTCAAATTTCATGTGTTTTTTTATTGAGAATAAAACACTTACTTACAAAAATTAGAAAGTATTTTACTATTGGATTATTTCCATACCACATATAATATGGAGTCTTTACTTCCTTTATACACAATAGATCCCTATTAGAAATGTAGACTGATGTTTATACTATTTCCTTCCAAACTTTCTCTGGTAGGTCTTTTTCAATAAGCATCATTCTGACCATGTTGTTGATGATCCAATTTCTCCTTTCAAGCACTCCATTATTTTGGGGAGTTCTCACTAAAGAAAATCGATTACTTATCCCATGTTTCTCAAGATAGTCTTCCACTTGACTGTTTGTGAATTCCGTACCATTATCTGTACAAAACTTTAAAATTTTCTACCCAATCATCCTTTTAGATTCCCTCCGATTCTATTTTATATAACTAAACACATCAGACTTATGGGAAATGATAAATACCCATGCCATTTTTATATAGTCATAAATGAAAATAATTTAATATCTCTTCCTTTCAATGGTTGTTGGTGATATGGGTCCACAAATATCAGTATGCACCAATTCAAGCACTCTTGTTAACTAATTTTCCTTTGCTTTGTATATATTTTGAATGATCTTCCTTTATTGACAAGCATCACACATATGTGTACAATCATGTGATAGCTTAGGGAGGTCTCTAGCTACATCACAATTCAACAGATCTTCTAGGAATGTTTGGCATAGATGACATAGTCATTTGTGCCACAAATTGTTTTCTTACTCTTTAGACAAAAATCAAATATCTTCTTCACCACTTACAAGGTATAAATTTACATTTTTTCTTTTTCCCTATAGAACCACTGCACCATATCTTCCTTTAATGATATATGTATTATTAGTAAACCTTATAGAATGAACTGAGTCACATAGTTGACCGATGCTAAGAAAATTGTGATTGAGACCTTCTATTACCAAGACATTAGCACATCTCATTTCTTTTCCCCCAAAACTGGCCTTTCCCGAGCCAATAATCTTCAGGATTTCATCATTTCCAAACTTGAAAACTCCTTATTTGTCATATTTTATGCCTATAACAAGATCCTTATTACCTATCATATGGGATGTGCAACCACTGTTAATGATCCATACATCAGAACGGTCTGATGCTTTAAGGGCAATTTCTGCAAACACTACCTTCTCATCTCTTTTATTTTTGATCCATGTTTTTGAATTCATACTTAGTATTAATTTATATCCTTGGTATTCTTTAGAATAAGATGGACCAAATTCATCCTGTAGAGCTTCAAATCAGTTTTTCATTTTCATATCACTTGTTGATTCCCTAATTTGATGCTTGCAAGAATTTTGGTTCTTCTTTGGAACATTCCTCTGCATGGTTAATGTAGAATATCTATCCATGTGTCCAAATCCTCAACACCAAAAACAATGTCCCTCAAAAGATGATCTAGAGTACCATTATCTGTTTGGCTTCCACTACTATTCTTGTACCCTTATGTATCTATTGGATATGTAACACACATTCTATGAATGCACCATCTTTCCACAATAATAACACCTGATTTGAGGTGCATTCCTATGTGTCACTTCTGCACCACTGGATGTCCCTTGGGCCCTCTGAATCTTCTGATTCTACTTCGTACCTAAATCAATCTTCAATCTTAGAGTGGGTTCTTGTGGTCTGACTTCAACCATGCCTAATTTTTTTTATAATCAATCCCCATACTTTCCTCAACATTTATATTTGTTTGTTGGTTTTGTTTTTCTGGACCTTTATGCTCCACTTCTAGATTTTTAACTTTTGAGTGACCCTCTTTGCTGATGTCACATTGGGATTCAAGACTTTTCTCAATCCTTAACTCTTTATTGTAGACTGAAAACTTACTCTTCAAGTTATTTTATATGTTTGATTTTATCCTTTATAATGTTAGTAAAAATATCAATTTCACTTTTATATTCCTCAATTTTAATCTTGAACTCAACATCCTTCTCTGAGATCTCTGGTATTGATGACTTAAGTTTTTCAATTTTTTATCAGCTCAGACTTCTCTTCTTCATACTGCTACATATAGTGTTTGGAATCATGAACCACATTGTTGGATTTCTTCATTTTAGATTTCCAAACATCTATTTACTCAATTTCTTCTTCTAATTTAGCCTCCATATAGACTCTTCCTTCAAATTATTCTTCATCATCTTCACTCTCTTCCCTTTTCTATGTGCTTACTACAACTACCACCATATCATTATCTCTACGGTCTTTGTAGTTCTCTATCTCTTTAATCTCTTCAACCTCAGACTCATATGAACTATAAAATTCTTGTGAAAGAAGATTCTTTTTCTTAAAGAAATTTTTATTGAACTGTTCCTTGCCTTTCACATAGGCTGGAGACTTCTTCATGGGAATATCAGCTCCATCCTCATCATTTTCTTGGAACTTCTTGGGGAAACTAGCAATAAGATGACCAACCTTTCCACATAAAAAACACACTAGGGGAAGTTTCCCATTGAAATTTCCTTTTCCTCTTTGCATATTTGAATAAAGGAATGACATCACCTCATCTATCTCTTCTTATCCCTAAGAATATTCAATGGTGAGCTTCTTCATGGCCTTGAATGCCACATCTTTAGATTTCTACTTTTACACAACATCATTATCATCATTTCTCATTTCATATGCTGCAAGGGTACTATGAAAATTATCTAGTGTTAGCTCTTTCATTTCTTTATCTTCAAATATAGAAAATTTTGGATTGAACCAAGGTGGAAGCTTCCTCAAGATACGCTTCACAATTTTTATACCTTCAATGACTTCTCTAAGACCTCACAATTCTTCTACTACAAAATTTAGCCTGTCAAAGAATGCATCAATAGACTCATTTAGGTTCATTATTAGATCTTCATACTTGTTCCACAATACTTGCAGCTTTGCATCTCTGACCTTTGAATCTCCTTCATATATATTCTATAGCTTTTCCCACATAGCTAAAAATTATTCATGTTAAAGATTGGAATCCCTTTGTGATTTATGATCTACATTGAGAGAAAAAAATAATGTTAACCTTAACCTCTAATACCAATTGCTATTCCCACAAGGCCAAATACCCTAAGGGGGGGGGGGTGAATCAGGATATGACAGATTAAAACCACTTCTCCTTTGGATCTTGTTTCTCTATTAATCAAAACTATTTTATCTCTCTTTCCCACAACAAAGTATGAAAAAAATTTAAATCATTCATAGAACACAATAATTTTAATTGGTTATCTATCATTGGGATATGTCCATGGAGCATACACCGGTAATGTACCAATGTTCCAAATCCACTATAAGTGCACTGTTGTTTACAAAGTTTGAAGATGACTCATTGTCCCTCTTGGTTTACAACCAATCACAATTTGAAAGCTCACTACTCTCCCAACTGAAGTGTGCTCACTGATTCTTCAGAAGATCCACTCATAGTTTATAAACCTGTAGGTCTCTTCATTATCACAAATGAATACATCCTCCACTGTATGTAGATGATCTGTTGATGTTCAACTTTCATCCGCCGATGAATACCACTTTTCTACTGAACACTGGACAATACCTCTTTAACCCTTTCCACAAACCTCACTGCCTTCACGAAGCTCAAACTGGCCATCACAAAGAACTTCTTTTTCAAATCTCAAACTAGAATTCATGAAGCACTAGACTTTTCACGAACCTCAGTTAGCCTTTACGAAGCACACCTCTTTTGCAAAGCTCAAACTAGCCTTCGTGAAGCTCAAAAGTTTCAGTTGACTTTTTAGGGCCTTCAAAAAATCCTTTATTTCATGATGATCAAAACATTTGGTTGGATTATAACCTTCTTGAATAACTTTACATACCACCTTCACAAACTTATTTGCGAACTTAGAGACTTAAAATTTTTGTTGAGCCTCTCTCAATTTTCTGAAGCGGGTAGAGGCCTATTTATAGGTTTTTCCACCAATTCCAAAACCATCTGGCCATGTTAGCACTATTTTGCGAATCCCACACTTTTCTGCTGCAAAGATCCATTTTTCATGAAGTGCCACTGGTATTTCCCTTTTTCAAATCTCATCGTAATTATAGAGCCTTATGTCAGAAACCCTTTGTAGAACCCATAGAAATTTCAAAGCCTTCTGTAAATGACCACATAGACCTCCATCACCATTAGTGATTCTCCATTTTCTTGGAATTGAGAAGCGCATCATTGTTATAGAGCATTCTGTCAAAATCCTTCACAGTGTCAAATACCTTTGTGGCATTAAAAATTTTCGCGGCATCATGATGATCCATTCACGATGCCCCTCTCCTTCACCGTTCACGATTCTCGTTGCTGTTCACAGAGACCACCACCAGAATTCTTTTCTCCTTTGTGAAACACAACTTGAAAATCCCATCTTTATGAAATTCATGAGTTTTTTATATTTTGACGAGATATTTTCGGAAATCCACTTTTCGCGATGCTCACCAAACTCCAATTTTTGGACCCCAAAAATTTGGAAAACACTAGAAAATGGCACCACCTTGTATCTGTTCTTTTTGTATATACTCCTGATCTTCCATTATTTTTTCAAGGTTCTTATTCAACATGTATTGTCAACAATATCTCTGGAACTCAACAATTCACCATGAAAACTTACTTTGTCAAAAGACACAACCAACCCAGAAATGCTGCAATGTTACCTTGAGTGATTTTTTCCCAATAGATTCATTATCATTATAAGATCATCATAAGCTTCATTATCATAACACGGTTCTGTTAATTTTTAAAAAACACCATCTTGTAAAGTTAAAGAAAAAATTTAATAAGGTTGTTTTGAAAACTTTGTAAGTTTTTTTTGAAATCTATAGAAGGTTCAAGAATTTTTGAGAAAATATCAAACTCAAACATCATAAAGTGAAAAAAAATTTATATGGTGATTTCAATAACTCAAAATTTAATTTTTTTTTCAAAATACATATGATTTTTATCAATAATGGATATATAAACTATATTAACTATAATAAACATAGAAACTCAACTATATTTAACGCTATTCAAAATAAAATAATCCAACAAGAAATTTAAACAAGTATACAACATACAATTAATAATTTTGTTACTTATAAAAAAATAGAGTTTTGTAATTATAAAAATAAAAAATAGGAGAGAAAATACTTAACTCTAATAATAAAACTCTAAAAATATCTTAATTCAATAATCTCAAAATCACAAAGACTAACAAGTCATCATTGAAGATCAGAATGTGAGTCCCCAAGACATCCAGATTGACTTGTTTATTTATATATGAATAGGGCCACTTGTTAAAATATCTTGAAATATTGTAATTATTTCATTTTATACTATTTCTAATAAAGTTTAGTTTTTTATCATATGAAGTAGGTCTAAGTATGAATCACATAAAATATATTGTTGTTATTTGATGCGGGTGTGAGTTCTTTTGTCCTTATTCTTATATGTGTTTGTTCCTGAATCTATACCATGATCATAGAAATTTTATGTGTGATATTGGATAATTATTCATTCATCTGAAAATTGATATCAGGTTTCACCTTTTTTATAAATTTTGGCCTTTTTTCACAAGTTAGGTTTTAGGAGGACATTATGATATTTGATAGTTTCAATATAATATATTATAACTTTAAATCTCAAAGGGGTTTTCTAATCATGTTCCAAGAGTGGTAGAAATGGTAAAGTCTCATGTGATTATTGATAATTTTGGTTCCCAACCTTCTATATTAGAAAATAGATAAATAGAAAACTTTATATTAGATGATATTTACCATGCCTTGATTTCCTATGAAATGGGAAGAGGGATAACCCTAATAAAGGATCATCACAAGGAAGTATGATCATTATTGGGATGGTTGATCATTATTAGAAATATCACTTGATACAAGGAAATATGAAAAATCAGTGATAAAGATTAACTAGGAGTGTAAGATCATCAATGTTAGGGATCAAGGGAATTAAGGGTTTCAATGCTGAAAAGGATGGGGGAATGAAAGTGATTTTCATTTATTTTTTTAAATATTTAGTGGTGATAATTTAATAAATTCTTTAAAATGAAAGTATTTCTATTCATAAATAGCTTTATAAAATGTTTTTAAAAATAAATATTCAAATATTGAAATTATTATAATTATTTGAGTGGGTTAACCCCATAAAGCCTCAAAACTTTCAACATTTTTAAAATATGGAAAGTCTGTATTTAAATTTAATTTTTTAGAAACAAAAAATTCCATACTCAACTATGATGTGATATTGTTTAGTTATAAAGATCTTGAAAATCATACTTAGTCAAATGAATTACTCTGAGAAAAATAACCAAGTTCTCTTAACTTTATTTATTTTAACTTTCATCCCCCAAAAAATTTTTCTTCTTAAAATGAGCATTTCACATAACTTCTGTATCTATAAAAAAATACCTTTAAGCCATGTAATTATATTCTTATTTAAAATATGAAAAATAGTGAATTAATTTAATCTTCCCCCACTATGATTACCAAAAACCTAATTAAAATGGTCTCATAAGTGTGACACATAGTATAAACTCTCTACGTTTCTTGAAAATTATTATGAAAAATGGCATGTTGTATATATGTTATCATGATTCAATCATGATTCAGATGTTCTACCTTATATATTATCATTAGAAAACGCATATAAAAAATAGAAATTAAATTTTATGTTATTCCAATTTATTAAAAATGTTCTATGGTTAGTTCAAATCACCAAGACTAAAATTCTATAGCCTTTTGAAACACTATATTAAAATAATCATGCTATGAGATTTTAACTACTAAAAAATTATTATAAAAATGACATGATGAATATATATTCTATCATTTCACTTTGATTTTATATGCATCAAAACCATGATCACTAAAAAATCTTTTGAAATTCTCACTTGAATATGGCCACCAAGTCAAGCCCATTCTAAAAATTCTTTTCCTTATTTTCATCAAAATGTCTTAAAAAATTTTAGAAAATGATTTGTAATCTATGAAATAATGTCATTTTAAAAATTACCATGATTTTGTTTTAATAAAAAATATTCTATTACACATCCACAATTACCTTCATTTTCCTTAAAATTAATTTTTAGTAAAACTCTAGAATTTATATTGTAAATTTCACAAACCATGATCATTTCCACCATAACTAATGCAAAAATTTCTCTTTATTTACCGAAAAAATTATATCAACATCTAAATTATCTTCAAAAACCTATAAATCATATTCAAACATAGAAAGACTCATATTTTATATAGAAAACCTGATTTATCATTTAATCCCTTTGAATATTTTAAATAATATTTATAATTTTATCCACATGGATAATTCATTTTTGGATGTGTAATGGATCTTCAAAAAATATTTAATATATTTGAAATATTATTTCTAGCCCCCATGCACATGAAAATTAATAACTCCTAAATGGATCCATGTATATAAAATTATAACATCTTGGTTGTGTTTAGAATAATGGATTTTTCTAAGGATTGGTATAATTCTTATTAGGGTTTCAGGTTTGTGTTGATCCCATTCCATGACTTTAATTAATTTCAATAGAATCCTTAATATTAATTTATAAATATGTTTTTAATAACTCTTAAGAGGGTAGGATTTTACATTAAATATTGTGAAACTATAGATGATATTTATATACAATGTTATTCATGACGATGATGAATTTATGGTATTTATGAGAAATCATCGAAGAAATAGAAATATTCCATCAATGTAGGGAATCATTCTTGAATTATTTAATAATTCTCTATGACTTGAAGATTTTAATTATATCATATTCAAACTTTTATAGCTTTAATTTTTTCTTGAAATATTCCCAATATATGAATTTGTAAACTCTCTTATTTGTCATGATTCTAACATAGATTATCGATTTCTATGAAGAATAGTTAAATATTATTATTATTTTCTATCTTAATTGATTTCACAGATTCATTTTTGGAAATTGATCTCATGATCAATGAATGCAGCAACAAAAATAATCACTAGTCCTAAATTTATTCCCTTCCCCTCTCATTTCTAATTTCTTGTGATGAATATTTTCCACTAACCATCATAATGGCCTATGTCTTGATAATGGTATCTAGGACTCTAGGATGATATCGAAGTGGTGGAGGTGGCACGACACCCACAAGAAAGTGGTGTACATGAGGTAATGTGTGGTTGGACTAATGAGGATTAGCTAAGATAGTGGTGGAACACCTATCGATGAAGGAAACAACATTGGGGGTGCTTGGTGAATAGTGTAAGCGATCAGAACTGAGGAGAAAACACCCTAGTAAAGTGCGGTGGAAAAACTTGGTGGAAACGACCATGGTTAATGGAGGCATGATCAGTGATAGAGTTTGTAGTGGTAGAAATAATAGGCATCTAGTGATTATATATCTAGAGTATGTGATAAAATGATATGTGATTTCCGAAACACACATTGTGTATAACATTGAGCGGTGGATAGGGTTTTCCAGACCTCTTCAAATGCCATACAATGTGTACTTATCGATTACACTCCATATTTGTCTATGTTACAAAAATTAGGGTGTACAAGAGTACATGATAAAATATCCACTGAGCAACACATTACATGTGGGACAAGGAGTGTAACACCTTTATTTTTTTTAAAATGAAGACTATATTTGATATAGTATATTACATACAACACCGAGCCTAAACAAATAAAAATATACTATTTAAATGTGACTGTTGTGACCTAACTGTTAAAATTGGAAGTAAGAATATAAATAACTAGTTTTTGAAAATTATGGATAAATATTTTAGATTAATCAAATATATTGGTAAATAAGGACACAATTTGTAGAAAAGTCTTTACATTCTTCGAAAATATTTTTTTCATAAAAAATGTTTTAATTTATTTTTGTGAGAAAATAATATAATTAATTTATTCCAATTTTAGAAATTTTGTTATAAAAAATGAACTTAATTTTTTAAATAATCATGTAAAAAATAAATTAGGGTTAAAATTTTGGATTATTTCAAAAAAGTGATTTTTCAATGAATAATGAAAAAAACTATTTTTTTGTAAAAATGTCATTTATTTTTAATAAATTAAATAATTTAAAAGTCTAATTATCATTTGAATTTGATTTAAAATAAACTTAAGTATTATTTATACTATATTTAATCCAAATAACTACAATTTAATCATATTTATATTTAATTTTAGTATAAGTTTATTTTTAGGATTAATTTTTTTTTGGAAACTATTTTTAAGTGTATAATGTTTCTTCATTTTAATTAATTACAATAATCTTTGATAATTGATAAATATAATTAAATTTATAGACTATATATATAAATATATTAATTTAAATCCATATAATGATTATTACTATCCATATAGTTAATGTAAGATCATCTTATGACTGAAAAATATATTTCTTGAAAAACTATTTTTCGTCACGATTGTAGATTTATTTTTAAATAAAATTATGCCAATCTTGTTAATTGAATTTTATAAAATGGATTAAATATTTTTATTTATAATAATTAATTTTAATTAATAAGTTCAACTTAATTGTTTTTCATAATTAATAGTAAAATAGTAAGAATCTATTACTACGATTAAGGTTAAAATTGTGTTTTGCATGTTACATGTTCTTGTGTTAAAATTAATTTTACACACAATTAGAATTTTTATTTTATAAATTTTATTTCATATTTTGAATTATTGGGTCCAAATTATCTAATAAGTCCTATTTTATTTTATTCTTAAATGATAAATTACCTAGGTTAAAAAACTTGTTACCACGGTGAAAGCTAAAATGGTAAAATTTAGTAACCTTGAAGGTAAAGGGAATGTCATGTTTAATTTTTTTTGTTTTAGAGGTGTGTATCGACCATAAATTCACTAAAATATTTTGTTTATCAATTTTTATGGAACTTGGTTTGAGAGTGGCTTCCCATTATTGAATAGTTTTGGGTATTTATAAAAATGCCACTCCTCAATTATAAAAAGTCACCCCTCCCCTCACTTCTTCACACCTCTCAAGAAATTTAGTTTGAAAAAACCCTAAAAATATATATAAATAAAACCCTAAGACAATTTATATAATTGAATTTATTACCAAATTACTAAACCTAGGGTCCTTAATAAGATATCCAAAGGATGTTTTTCCAGTGAAGGTAATCATCTTCACCAAGATCTTTATTTTTTAATTTTTGTTTTACCATATTCAAATATGTCATAAAAATTACAATATAATAATACCATTATATTCCATATAATTAGATTTTATTATTTTTATATCATAATATTTAACCATATCCTTCTCCATCAAATGAGAAACAAATCCATCTCTCGTGTGTACGGTGGACTACCACCTCACAAAATGATGTAATTTGTTTTCCATCATCGACTCACATGGATAGTTATAATTATAGAAATAATAAATATATATGATAATTATGATATTATATTTATTCTAAAAAATTAAGATATCATCCAATTCCTTAGCCTTTCACCGATTAAGGAAATGATTACGCTGCTGGTGTATACGTACGACCTACCGTCTCCACGAAGTGATGCAATTAATTTTCCATATTTAAATTTAAATAATGATTATAAAAAATTCATCCAATGAATAAATATTATATTTATAAATTTTAAATAATTTTGGATATGATGTAACTATATCATACTAACATGAATTAGAACTTCTGTGACAAAACATGCATGAGAAAACAAAGTAGTTGACATAAAAAGAAATGGTAATAATGAAATATTATTAACAAAAGTGTGATAATATTTTATAATAAGATCATATATGATATTATAAATATGAATATGGTTCTATTATAAATTAATAACATGTTTAAAACCACTATATAAAAGGTTAAATCATGTTAAACTAGACATAAATGTGAGGTAAGGGACTTCATCTCAATTTATATTCATTGAGGCGTGCTTTAATATTATGCACCCAATTACTTTTATATTTTTTATGTACATTCCTTTTACATGTTATGTCACGAATACTTCTTAATTCATGGTATTTTAAGTTTCAATTAAAATTATTTCATCCAAGGTTATTTGACTCAAAAGTTACCAAGTGGTAAGTTGTAGCACCCTTAATTTCAAGTAAGTATACATTTATTTATGTATTTTAAGTATGTAAAGTGTTTGGGTGAATTTTAGGAGGGTTTTGAGGAATTTTGTAATGTTTTTTGGAATTTTATAGAGGTTCTTGTTTTGATCATGGTTACTAGAAACTATGCAACTCCTTTAGGAAATCGTGCAAAGTGAGATAGAGACTACTGGGTAGGTGCACGGTTTGGATAAACCATGTGGCCACCTAAGAGTAACCATGAAAAGTGGAAAAGTGGGAACATTTTTGGTGTAATATTTATCTAACCGTGTGATCCAAATATGCGAAGGGTGTTTGGAGGCATTGGCTGGCACACATTTTGCCTAACCATGCGACCTAACCGTGTATGGTTAATTTTTAGATTCTAAAAAAGTGGATCTCATTAAAATTTACTCCTAAACCTGTATTTTTTCACTTATTTCAACTCTAACTTGGTTTAATATCCTTCCAAAAGTTGTGGAGATTCCCCCTTTAATCCGGGAGTGATCTGTTGGAAAATATTGGTGTGTTGAAGGTTAGATTTCTTGGTAAGACTCTATTCTTAGTGGTTTTTCTTAGATTTATTCTTCTAACCTCTCTTATATTCATATATATAGTATTTTGGGGATATATCTATGATATTTGATTCTAATAATGATTATATATGGCTGTTTTGATGTTAGGGAACAATATCTAATGCTATTTTTTTGGATATTAAACCGAGTTTTGTTGAAGAATTCGTGCTATTCTTCATTTCCTCCATAATTTATGAGGTAGGTGAATTCAATATCAATTCCTCATATTATAAATTTAAGGCTTAGTTTAAAATTGTTTTAATTACTTTAAATTTATTGTGTAATTGATATAAAAATCTTGGTAGAAACTCTCTTTAGTGACGATTTGTGGATTTGTAAAATTTGGTTGTTGTAAAATGTTCTTTGTTTATAGATTTTAAAATTTTGATTTTAAAATTGGAATTTATTATGATTCATGGAAATAGTTTGATGAAGATGTTTTGAATAAAATAAATGTTTTATTGAAATGTCTTGAAATGGTTTATTTGGCATGGTTTCGACATACACAGCTTGGTGTGAGTTCATACTTTTGACGTGGCATTGAATAAGGGGCATGCACTATTGGGGTACAAGGGACGTGACCCTAGATAAGGAGAATGTTCCTTTGGGGAAAAAGAATATTGGACACTAAGTGATGACTTTTTGGATGGACTAGAAACTACTCATGAGTGTAGAACAATCACTAAAGTAGGCATGTGTGGGTGTGTGTGTGAATCATGGAATGGGTATGCCAAAAAGGAATGTGAAATGGTTTTATGCATTATTTGTTTACTTTCCTTGGAGACTATTTTGGTTGTAAAAATATTTGGGTTTGAATTTATTTGGATTTTATATGAATTTTTGAAACATTTTCAAATGGTTTTATATAAATTTATAAAATTTTTATATCCTAGTTATGTGAGTAGGGAAGTCATTTGGGAAAAAACCTACTTAGTTTTATTACTCACCCCCTACTTTAGAACTTTGGTTATTTTGAAAATATTGTTTATCAAGACATAGGTAAGGGAAAATTATCTCATTTATTTAGTGATGCATCATGATACTTTGGCTTGGATTGTGGAGTTGGAGAATGGAACATGTTGGGAGCTACAAAGTTATGTATTCAGAGCCTTTGAGATTTGTGGTTTAGTCTTCCAATTTGATACTATGATATTGTTCATGGTGTAGTTAGGTATTTTTGTATTTTAGTATTACTTTGAGTTATATTACTTTTTTATCATGCATCATATAGTGCTTTTTTTATGGTATTATTGGTTGTGGTTGTTTTTATTTTTCAAGGAGAAAATATTCCCCAAATTATATTGAATCCCTTGGAATTTATTTCCAGCCTTTGGCATCATGGGGATGTCTCTTAATGCCTAGTGAAAATTACACCTCAACTCAAGACAATGAGGAGGGGAAGGATGTTACAAATAATATCATTCTTGGTTGGTCCAAATCTTTTGGGATAAGTAGTATCAGCTTGTTCGATCCTTGAGTATCCGTGGTTTCAGTCTTGGAGTTGAAAATCATTATTGATTAGTCCTTAAGTTGGAATGGTAGAAAGGAGTAGAATTATTATAACATGAAATTTATATCATAAAAATAAATATCTAACCTATTTATTCTGAACTTCAAGTTACCAGGGAGTTGGGTACATAAGTGTTTTGGAGACACTTATAGGAGTTATAATCTCATTACCATAGGTTTAGCTAATGGGAAGAGCATGAAATGCATTGATATAAATGAATTCCCATTATAAGTGAATATTCTATTTTGAGTAATGATTTATCATGTGGTACACAAATGTTTATTTTTTGAAAATTATTGAAAAATGTTTTCAAAAGTGATATTTTGAAAAGGAAATGGTTGTGGAATTTTGAAAATGGTTTTCTTTTCAAAAGCATCGTGGAATTTTCAAAAAATGGGTTGAAGAAGGAAAGTGTTGATTTTTGGAAGAAATTATTATGGTAGTCGAGATGTGTTAATTTGAAATTGCTAAGCCTTCAATTTATAGAGATTGAGACTTATAGAATTTTTTTAGTTATAGAAAATGGAAACCAGTAGGCGTCTTATAAATCAATCAGAAGAGGATACTGAGAATGTGGGTTCCCCTATGCCATAATTGAATCAACATCTAGTTCAAATTATTTTAAAATCTTTTCAAGATATGGATAGAGGGAATCAAAGTGATGAAACAAGAAAATTGGATCATTCCATTCAATTTTAAAAGTATAATCCAACCATCTTTCAGAGTGACTAAGAACTAGAGAAGGTAGAGGTGTGGCTGAATAGGATGAATCAAATATTTTATTTCCTTAGCACACCAGAAGAGTTGAAATTCAAGTTGGCGACATAAATCCCGTAGGATCTTGCATTCCAATGGTGGGATTTAGCTGTTCAAGCTAAATTAGACCAAGGAATTTCATGGGAGTATTTTGAAGAATTGTTCAATAAATAATTCTATCCTCAAATGTTCAGGATTGCAATAATGACATAATTTTTCATCTTGAAGTACGAGAATATCTTAGTGATAGAATACGCAACTAAATTTATGAATTTAGTCCATTTTCACCCTAAGTTGCTACAAGTATGTCCTTGAAGATACAAATTTTTGAATCATGGATCAAGCAAGATATTAACTCAAATATTACCGTGATTTTTATAATAGATATATAAAGATGGACAATAGAGTGAAGGTGGAAGAAAAGGACATATCAAGAGCTATGGGTGGAGGGAGTATGTTGAAACCTATGGAAAATAGTGGGAACTCTAATTTTGGAAACAAATAAAAGAGGGACACCTATTTTCAAAAGTAGTGGGATGAACCAGAATCATATTGCTGGATCAATGAATATTTCTCCAAAACCCAATATTAAATATAGATCTTTTAAATGTGGTTATTTAAACCACATTAAGTGATATTTTATGAAATAACCTATAGCATGCCACAATTTCAACCAGATGGTGCATATTCAGTGCCATTGTCACAGTTCTCCAAGTTCATGTGTTCGAGACACATCCCATGTTTCAGAAATATTGTATGCTTCAACAGGACAGGGGAAATAGAATACCTCTCATAAGAAAAACCGAGCTATCCATGGTGATTCCAGAAATACCATGACTCCTCAGTAAGGGAAATCTCAACAAGGCAATAAAAACCAAAGTGTAGTGAGTAAGAAATTATATGGAGCTGAGAAAGTAATTATAGACGATCAATATTGTCCATCGATGTTGAGAGATATGGTTATTTTGAATTTTACCCTTATGCAAGCTTTGTTTGATACTAGTCCATCCCATTCAATTATTTATTCATGTGTTGTTGATCTTTAGGGTTTAAATGTTGAGATGATTATTTCTGTATTGAAATTTCAAACTCCTCTTGGTAAAAGAGAATGTCGAGCCTTTATATATAGATCATGTTCTATAATGGTTGATGGATTTGAGTTACTATAGGACTTATATATTCTTGATATGGATGTCTATAAAATAATCCTGGGTATGGATTGGTTGACTATGTTCAAGGATCACATTGGTTTTTATATGAAAAGGTTAGTTTTACAAATGATTATGGCATCGAGAATTTATTTAAAAGAGACTGAAATATAAAGGCAGGTGAAAAAGGCTTGTTATCACCAATAGTTAGAACAATCTCATACCAGTTGGAATCTTTGAATTTTGAATTGATGTAAGAGACTAGGAACAATAGTTTTCTAGTGGATTTTAATCAGTCTTCAGATGTTTTTCCTAAACATTTCCTAGGGTTTCCACCCACAAGAGAAGTGGAGTTTATGATTGATATTATTCTAGGGACCAATCCTATTTCCCTTTTATCTTACCATATGAAACCAAAATAATTAAGGGAATTGAAAGTGCAATTGGAAGAACTGTAAAGAAAAGGGTTCATTTAGCATCTCTGTGGGAAACACTGATTTTTTTTGTAAAAAAGGTTTATGGAACTCTTCAGATATGTGTGGATTATTATAAGCTTAACCAAATTATGATAAAGAATCAGTATCTACTTCCACACATTGATGATATCTCTGATTAATTAAGGGTATCCCAATGGATATCTAAAATTTATTTTCAATCCATATATCACCAATTGAAGGTTTAGAAGGAGGATATTCTTAAAACAACTTTCATAAGTAGATATATCCATTATGAGTATTTGGTTATGCCTTTTGTTCTTACGAATTCACCAATGGTCTTTATGGAATTGATAAATCAGATATTTAAGATATATCTTGATTATTTTTTGGTGGTGTTTATGAATGACATATTGGTGTATTCAAGGATAAGGGTTGAGCATGAGAAACACTTGGAGACAATGTTGGTAACTTTAAAGGATCACCATTTTTATACCAAATTATCAAAGTGTGATTTTTGGATACAAGAGGTATGTTTCCTTGTCCACGTGATCTATGAAAGAGGGTTCTCTGTGTATCTAGAAAATATACAAGCTACTATCTCTCAATAACCACCAAAGAATGTCTTTGAGACACATAGTTTCCTTGGTATGACTAGTTATTACCGATGCTTTGTTCATGATTTTTCATGAATAAACACACTAATGATAACTTTAATAAGGAATAATTTTCCATTCCAATGGAATGAGGAATGTCATAAGTCTTTTCAAGAGCTTAAAGTTCACCTTAAATTAGCACCGATCTTGATTTTTTTTGGAATCAGGACAAGGGTACGTGGTGTATTGTGATTATTTGGGATTTGGATTAGGATGTGTTCTCATGTAGGTAGATCAAGATATTTATTATGAATCATGGTAGTTATGGTTTCATAATAAGAACTACCCAATACATGGTTTGGATTTAGCTTTCGTAGTCCATGATTTGAATACTTGGCATCATTACCTATTTGGTGATAAATTTATAGTGTTTACGAATCATAAGAGATCGAAACACATTTCTTCACAAATGTATTTGAATATGAAATAAAGAATATGGATAGAGTATATCCAAATGTTTGAATTTGAATTAATGTATACAATGGGTAAAGGTAATTCAATGGTAGATAAATTAAGAAGAAATTCATATACTCAGTTGGAAAAAGTGGCTTTAGAAAAATGGTAGTTGATGTCAGTGATAACTAACATGAACTTGGATTGTGAATACCAAGGTTGTGTGGTGGTTTTATTTCTGGTTTCTTTTGTTCTAGATTTTGTGAATATGGTTAAATAGGCACAAACATCCAATTCAAAATGTGTTGTGATGAGTTCAAAATTCAATGGTGGGGACATAATTTAGGGATGAAGGATAGATAAGAGTTCAGTTTTACGGTTTCGAAATTAGATGGTCGTACTTATGTCTTGTCCGTAAAAAATTCTTCATGCTTACCACCATTCAAGATGAGCTATTAATTTTGGAATAAATAATATGTATAAGGCATTGAAACCATATTTTTGGTGGGTCGACATGAAAAAGAAGGGGGTTGAGTTTGTTTCCAAATTCATCACCTATCAGTAGGTTAAGGTAGAGCATTAGGGACCAGTAGGTATGTTGCAGTATTCAACTATTACTATTTTGAAATGGGAGAAGATATCCATGGATCTTGTGATAGGTGTCCCAATAATAGTTTTGGAACACTATTTGATATGGGTGATAGTGAATCCGATCACAAATTCAGCCTACTTCATCCCTATTCATGAATCTCATATGGTGGATGACTTATCTAAAATCTATGTCTAAAAAGTGGTAAAGTGGTATGGTGTACCAATTTTGATAGTATCAGACCAAGATCTAAGGTTTACTTCTCATTTTTTAAAATCATTATAGCAAGATCTTGGGGGTCAATTTATCATGAGTACAATATACCATCCTTGGACAAATGAAAAATATAAACGGATGATACAAAATTTGGAAGACATGCTTCGGGATTATGTTATGGATTTTGGTGGCTCATGGGAGTAGAACATACCATTAGATGAGTTCTCATATAAAATAAGTTATTATGCCTCAATACATATGGATCCTTTTGAAGCATTTTATGGGAATCCTTGTTGTTCTCCACTTCTTTGGGTATAAATTGGTGATAATTCACTGGTTGGGCCGAGCCTTGTCCAAGAGACAAGAAAGAAGATTTAGTTGATCAGGAAAATATTTTAGACGTCTCATAGTTATCATAAATCATACATGGATCATCATTAAAAACCATTGTAATTCAAGGTTAGTGATTATATGTTCTTGAGAATCTCTCCAAGGCTTGGGAATTATTGTTTTGTAAAACAAGTAAAATTATCTCCTCGATATATAGGCCCTTTTGAGATACTTGAATGAGTTGGTGATGTTAAATATCAGTTGGATTTTCTAGCACAGTCCAATGCAGTGAACAATGCATTTCATGTATCTTAGTTGTAAAAGTATCATCCTGATCCTGCCTATGTGATTTGATGGGATCATATTTTACTAGATCCGTATAATTCATTGGTTCATGTGTTAGTTTGGATTGTGGATAGTCAATAAAAATTTATTTCATGGGAAAATCATTGGTCTAGTGAGGGGTTTATGGAAACGTGGTCTTATTTATGAAGAGACTTGGGAATGGTAGAAAGAAATGGTTGACCAATGGCCTGAACTCTTTTAGGATAGTGGTGATTTTATACTTTTCAGGGATAGAAATTCCAATGTTGGGTCGAATTTAGAACCCATGGTTTCAAGTAAGAAACCATTTCTTTAGGTATTTTAAGTATTTAAAGTGTTTTGGTGAAGTTTGGGAGGGTTTGGGGAAATATTTGAATATTTTTGGGGCTTTTATGAAAGTGCACGGTTTGAGAACAATTAGTAGAAACTGTGAAACTCCTTTAGGAACCATGAAAAGTGAGACAAAGGCTATTGGGTAGGCACACAATTAGGTGCATGGTTTGGATAAACTGTGTGGCCACCCAGGATTAACTATGCAAAGTGGAACATAGGGAAAACATGGTTGGTGTAAAATCTGTTTAACCGTGTGAGCCAATCTCGCAAAGGGTGTTTAGAGGCAGTGTCTAGAACAATGTGTTCAGTTTTCCTAACCAAGTGACCTAACCATGCATGATTAATTTTTAGATCCTAAAAAAGCATATCTCACCCAGATTTATTCCTAAGCCTCTAATTTCCACTTATTTCAACCCTAACATGGTTTTCTGTCCTCCCAAAGGTTATGGAGACTCTCCCATTCGATCAAGTACCAACCCATTGGAAAATCTTGGTGTGTTGAAGGTTGTATTTCCTAGTAAGTTTCTGTTCTTGGTGGTTTTCCTTAGATCTATTCTTATTCCCTCTATTATATTCATATATCTTGTCCGTTATGGATATATCTATGAGATTTTATGCCAATCATGATGATATATGGTTGTTTTAATGTTAGGGAACAAAATCTATGGTGGGGTTTTACAGATTCAACCTAGTTTTGTTGAATAATTCATGAAATTATTCATTTCTTACATAATCTTTAAGGATGGTGGCTTCACTCTTGACTCCTATTATTATAAATTGAAGGCTTAGTTTTAAATTTTTTAATTTATTGAAATATATTATGAAATTGATATGAAAAATATAGTAGAAACCCTCTTTATTGATAGTTTATGTATTTTTAAAATTTGGTTGTTGAGAAAGGTGATTTTTTTTAAGGATTTTAAAATGATGATTTTAAAATGTGATTTTTTTGATTCATGAAAATGGTTTGATGGTGATGTTTTCAATAAAATAAAATTTTTATTGAAATGGATTGAAATGTTTGATTTGGAATAGTTTTTGCATAAACAGGTTAGTGTGAGTTCATGCTTTCAACATAACCCTGAATAAGGGTCATATACCATTGGGGTAAAAGGTAAGTGACCCTAGATAAGGGGAATGTGTCATTAGGGCATAAGGATATTGGACACTTAGCGATGACTTTGTGGATGAATGAGAAACTTCTCATGAGTATGGAACTATCATTGAAGCATGCATGTGTGGGTGTGTGTGTGAATCATGTAATGGGTATGCCAAAAAGGAATGTGAAATGGTTTTAATCATTGTTTTTTTCTTTCCTTGGATAATTTTTTGGTTAGATAACTATTTGGGTAGTAATTTATTTGGATTTGATATGAACTAATGAATTTTTTTCAAATGCTTATATATATATATTGTTTTATATAAATGTACTAACTTTTTCTATCCTAGTGGCATGAGTAGGGAAGTCATTTGGGAAAAAACCTAATGAGTTTCATTACTCACCCCCTTATTTTTCACTTTGGTTCTTTTGAAGATATTATTTATCAAGACATAAGTAAGGTAAAAGTATACCACTTATTTAGTGATGCATCATGATACTTTGGTCTAGATTATGGAGTTGGATCATGGAGCATGTTAGGAGATGTAGAGTTATGTCTTTTAGAGTATTTAATATTTTTGGTTTTGTCTTCCACTTTGGTACTTTGATATTGATCATGGTGTAGTTTTTCATTGTTGTATTTTTGTATTAATTTGAGTTGTATTACTTTGTTATCATACATCATATAGTGCTTTTGGTTATGGTATGCATGGTTGTGGTTGTTTTTATTTTTCAAAGGGAAAATCATCCCCCAATTGTATTAAATCCCTTGAAATTTATTTCCAGCCTTTGGTGTCTTGGGGATGTAGCCTAAGGCCTAGTAGAAGTTTTACCTCGATTCAAGCCAATGAGGAGGGGCGAGATTTGACATAAGTGTTTTATAACTCAATTTATTTTCAATGGGTTATATTATTTATCTATTGTCTTTGTTATTGTAATATTATGTGTATAATATATTTTTGATTATTTTATATTGTGATTAAACCTTTTTTATGTGTAATTACATTTTATGATCATAATAAATTCATTTATTAATCCTCACTTCAATGATATGATCACTGTAAGAGATTTCGTCTCAATTTCCACTCCATTGATCCATATTTGGTATTATGAATCTATTTATTTTTATGAGTTTCATATACTACCCATTTTATATTTTATATAATGAATCACCTAATATTCAAGTTATTTAATATTTTATTTGAAGTTATTTCTTTCTTTGGGGTTATGATTAAAAATTTACAAAAGTGGTAAGGATTTATGATTCAATCTCATATTAATCAGGATTGTTTATGCTTGAATTTCCACTAAATGATTTCTTTTTGATAATTTCCTAATAAACCCCTTTTGTTTTTTATCCTATATTTATTCATGTAATTTTTACGTAATAATACAATTTTCCTCTCTTTAGTGCATAAAATGATTAAGATTTTTTTAAGAAAAGACAACTTTATTTATCTTTTCCGTCGAAAATGGTTTTTATTTTATATCCATATTTTCCTTAAAATTTTTTAAGTATTATTTTTAATATTATATAATGATATATTAAATACATTTTTACTCATGTTTTTTAAAAATGTTTTAAAAGGAATCTTCTTGTTATTTTCCAAACCATGTACTTTTTTTGACTTTTTACTAAAAATGTCATAGGAATATTTATTTTAACATACTCGACATGAAAAATATATATTAATTACATCATAACCACTCATTAATATGAATCTTACTTTAAAAGTTTACAAGTTTATTTTTAAAGAACATTTTTTCTAATATTCTAGATTTTTTGTTTGTTTTTAAAAGTGATTTTCAAAGTGAAAAGGGTATTTTCCTCAAAAATGTTTTTAATGATATTTATATGGTATTTATTTTCATAAAAAACAAAACCCATTCATTTTAATTATAATATACTAGGGATATATTTTAATGATACCATCCTTATTCTTTATTTGGATGATTTATGATCATTTTGACCATGGAATGTATTAACATTCACTTTTTTTGATTAATTTTACAGTCAATAACTTTCCCTTGAAACATTCACTTTCTTATGTTCATTAGTAATTAAATTTCTCCTAAATATACATATTATTTATATAATAGATATGATTATTTCATAAACCATATACCATTTCTACATATAGTGTTTATGTTGAAAGTTATTTGATTGACTAGGGAAATATTGATATTTTGTATTCTTTACTCAATATGAATATTTTTTGATAAGGAATATTGTTTATAAATTGAAGTGATAATTAGATATATGAGGAATGCATTGTAAATTCAATTAAAAATTGGGATTAGTTATAGAGATACCCTTTATGCATTGGTAGTCTCCGGAGATGAATCTATTGGCCAAATTAAATGGGTTTTTTGGTGTATACCTACCCATCAATTAAACTATCTTGGTGTAATGTCTTGACGATATTGATATAATGATGTCTAATATTAAGTATTTAATTCATTGATAATTTATTTATTATTATATATGAAATTATTGCATCAATATTATCTATGGATTCATTTGGTGCTCAAGTTATTGATCAAATGGAATGTATTTTCAATTATTTAACTTGCCATATTGATTGTGCATTATCTCCTCATAATAGATTCCATTGTATGTGAAATTAGTTATCATTTGATCTCAACCTTATTTATTTCCTTTCCACAATATATGAAGATTAATTCTTTGAATAATTTTCATAGGTTCCAAGCATTTTCTTTTGTTATGTTTTATATTATATTCCCAAAGTAAAATGGGCATCATGTATGTATCTAGTTATCCAAGACTATTAAACTGACTAGTAATTAAGGATTAAAACCCTTGTATATATTACAATGTAATAATTTTGACACCAAATATGGGTTACTATAGTCAGGGCTGTTACAGGTATCATATGCATGTGAGTAAGTGAAATGACACTATGTCTTTGTGATATATTATACAGCACCCTGAAATTCTAAAATAAGAACATTATATTCGATAGTGTGTATGACACATAACAATAATATTAGAGAAAAATATAACACCATGATAATTTATGATATATTTATTTTTAAATAAATTCAATCTCTTCAATAGCTTTTGATTTCCGCAATGCTAGGTTTTAACGAAACATGATACTCTATTAAAATATTATTATTTAAACATGACCATTATAACCTAACTGTTAAGTTGGAGGGTATGAATAATAATAACTAAATTATGAAACTTATATGATTTATACATGTATAGAATAAATTAAATTTATATATATTTATTATAAATAAAATAAGAATCATTTGATATAAAAAGAATTGTTTTCTGAAAAACTATTTTTTAAGAAAACAATTTCATCACTTCTTGCACATTTATGATAAAATAAAATTTTGAAAATTTTATAAAATTTATTTGATAAAATAAACTTAATTTTATAAATAAAAATATAAAAATTAAATTAGGGTGAATTGTTTTTCTATATTTCTAAAATGTTTCATTTTTCAATGAATAATAAAAAATATAGATTTTTACTAAAAACTTCCTTTTCATTTAAATTATTTACAAAGTTAAATTATATTTTAAATTTGTCTTAAAGTAAAATAAGTTCAATTATATATATATATTAATACAATTTATGTCATTTAAATCAATTTCATATTTAATTTTTATATAAAAACTTAGTAAACTTTTGAACATTTTCTCTTTGGAGCTTTCTCACCGTGTCTGTAAGATTAATTTTAAATTAAATTTTATCAATTATATGTATGGAGTTAAAAAAATGGATTCCATATTTGGAATTATAATAATTTATATTATCTAATAATATCAACATCATTTTTTACCCAAATGATTAGTAGAAACAATAAAAATTAATTACCGCGGTTAAGGTAAAAAATGGGTTCACCGTGGTGTTAAACTAGGAAGATAAGTGTTAAAATGACCTAAAACTTGTAGAAGTATTATTGTATGGACATAAATTATCCTTAAAAATTTATAATATAGTTTCATTTGGAATATTTTTTCATGTGAATGACTATCATTTTTGATTCTTTTGGGAAATTTCCAAGTAATTTCCAAGGAGGTCCCCTTTCCCCACTTATAAATGGGAACTCCCTCCCCTCACTTATTCACACCTCCCAAGACCTTTGGCTTTAAAATAAATCTAAAAAATTATCTAAAAAACATCATTATTTGCATTATAGAGCTTATGGTCCTCCCAAAAGACCATCCCCAGGGTCCTTCAGTGGAGATTCAAAGGAGGTTTCTCGTAGAGAAGGTAATTATCTTAACAGACATCTTTCATTTTATTTATTATTTTTACTTATTTAATAATGTATTAAAAATTAAAATATAATAAAAAAAATCCCAGATAATTATATGTTATTATGTTTATGGAATAATACTTATCTATCTCCACTTTCATAAAATGAGAAATAAAATTATCAATCGTGTGTACAACGAACTACAACCTTGCGAACCGATGTAGTTCGTTTTCCATCACATCTTTTCATGGATGGATATAATTATGGATTTACCACATGAATATAATATTTATTATATTATTATACTTCTATAACTTAATATCACATACACATTTTTACATTCCATTCTATTTCAAATGTGATAACATCACTCATGCGTACGACGGACTACCGCCTCACAAAGAGATGTGATTCATTTTTCACTTACAATTTACATGGAATGTAATAAGGATAAAATTAATGAATATATGTGATATATATGAGATGATATTGATTATTTAAAACTAATATATCAACTAATTCCTTACCCTTTCACCAGTTAAGTGAATGATATCATCGCTCGTACGTACTTATGACGTACCGTCTCTACAAAGCGATGCAGTTCATTTTACATGACCAATTTATAAGAGTGAATATAATAATGTATCTACTGATTAAATATGATATTTATAATTTTATTATGACTCTGGATATTATGTAATTATATCATATTTAAAATAATCATAACTTTCATTACAAATCACGCATGATAAAATAAGACAATCAACACCCGAAACAATGAAAATAATGAAATATTATTAACAAAAGGGTGGTAAAATGTTATAATAGGATCATATATGATATTATAAATATGAGTATGGTTATTTTATAAATTAATAACATTTTTAAAACCATTATATAGGAGGATAAATCATGTTCAACTAAATGTGATTGTTAATGTTATCTTGAAATAATCACCTTCTTGTGACCATTTTTAATTGGAAATTAAATTTATCTTAAATATACATATTATTTTATAATGGATATGATTATTTCCTAAACCATATAAAATTTTTTGAATATGGTTTTTACTTTTAAAGTTATTTGATTAACTGGGGAAATATTGATAAATCTGTATCCTTTACTCAATACAAATATTTGATGATAATGAATATTGATTCATGAATTAAACTGATTATTTAATATATGATGAATAATTTAGACATGTAGTGACTAATGGGACCTAGAAATATATATCCCCTTTATACATTAGTATGTCTCATGAGACAAATCAGTTGCCTAAATTCAATGGGTTTCTACCTATAGTTTTAAACTATCCTGTGAAAGGTAACAGTATAGGTATCATGTGTATGAGAACTTGATGTACAATGATTAAGAATTTCCTTAATTAATAATTTAGTTATTATTATCCATGATATTTTAAAAATTATATTATCAATAGATAAATTTAATTCTCAATTATTGATTAAATTACATGTGTGTTCAGTTATTTAGATTTTCATATTGATTGTGCTTTATTGATTTATGATATATTCCTCTTTATATAACCCTTACAGAGAATTTTAGCTTACCATTATTTTTTTCCTTTCCCTAGGATATGAAGATGAATTCTTGTAATTAGTTCAAGGATACCAAATGTTTTCCATTACTCTTATTTTTATTGTGTTTCCATATGTAAAATGGGTATCATGTATGTATTTGGTTCTCCAAGACTAATAAACTATTCAGTTTTCAGGATGTGATTCCTTGTATATATGCCATTATAATAAATTAGTTACCAGCTTTGGGTTATTGTGGTTAGGTTCATTATAGTTGGTATTGAGGTAATTTTAGTATAAACCATGAGAAATATATTTAGGAAAACATAGATTATATATTATAACCCTATGATAGACTTTGAGGATAAGTATAGAAGAACATTCTAACGTTTTGTTAAGGAAGAGATTATGTGGTTTTTACATGCAATAAATCCATTTCTGGATACTACAAGTGGATGTGGTTCTGGAATAGTTGTACCTAGGGGTAATAACTCTAAAAAGGGTGCATTGGGATTGAACCAATTATCACCTAGTGCACAACAAAAATCCTTACTATGAATATAGTTTCATACTCCCAGGGGACATGCTTAGAACAATTCACATTTTATTTACAAAAAAATTGTGAAGGACCTGAATAGATGATGAAAACGAATGACCTAGGTTAAACATAAGGTCTCTTTTATTAAAAAAATATTTCATGATTTAAAAACCTAATAAATGATTATATGGTTTTCCCATAATGATTATTATTCCTAAAAATATGATTTTTTTTTATTTTAGTCAATGGATAGAACTTGAAGGAATCATGTTAACATTGAACATGAAGGACAATGTGATGACTATGAGTAACCAAATGGGATAATGATAAGAGTTAAAGATATCGTGATTTTACCTAATGAGTTACCCTGAAATATGATAAAAAACACTGAAATATGATCAACAACCTATAACTTAACCAACTATTGGACTCACTAAAGAATAGATGTATGGAGTTTTCTAAGATCTTTAATAGTGGAGACCATATAGGAAACAAGGATATATTTCCTTTATGTTAGAAATGTGGAAATAGACACCCATAATAGTGTCTAAAAGAAATGGGAAAAGGATTTATATGTGTAAAAGAAGGAAATAAAGAAAATAATTTTGGAGGAAAAATGAAGAGTATCATAGAAAGAAATAAATTTCATCATAGGGATCCATTTATAGTTTATTGTATTAAATGTGGTGAACTTGGGCATTATCTGAGTCAATTAACTATTCTAAATGTTAAATCATAGACTAAGGAAGGACCTATGATGAAATAAAATAGTTGAAGTATTTATTGGTATTCCATAATTATATTATAGAATTATTTTTACAAATGGCATTTTGGTTATAAGAATCATGAAACATTTATAGATTTTATTAAATTTTAGTATCATATGTTTCTTAATTAACTTAATGAGTTATATATACCATCATTGGTTCATGATTTTACGTTTGATCATAATTTCAATGTCTTAAACACCCCATTTGAAAATTTGTGTCATAGGAATATAACATGATTAAGGATATTCTTGGAAAATACCGATGGCAATACAACCTATTAGTTTATTATATATTTTAGTTAAAAAGTTATTTAAGGAACAATCCCCTTATATTTTGTGGGAATAAGTTTAAATGCATTGGTAACCTTTAGGGTTTATCTTTTCTTTCATGATGAGGTAATTATAGGATATTACACTTTAGAAATGTTATAGAAATTATATTAATATATTTTTTGAAAAAGGATAACCCATTTTATCTGGAAAGGATATGAGTACTGAACCCATAATCAAATGGAGATAAGGGTTTTGCGTCTACCACCATCTTATGTGATATTATGGTTAATATGTCATTGTTTTTAATTAAATGATTTGATGAATAAATATTAATTATAAACTAGTGGTATTAATATTGAGGTTTAGAGATTAATGAATTATATTTAAAAACATTTATTAACCATATTGGATTTATAAAATAGTTAGAGAAATATTAAATGACTTTTCTCTCTTTTATGGATCTTACAATCCGTTAAAAGTGAATTCTAGAGCTCTAGGAATAAAAATTTCAATTTTGGATATTCATTTCTTAGAGTAAGTGATGAATTAGAAATTGATAAATGTACAACCAAAGGATAAAATTATGCTTATGAAATAGAAATATATCAAGTAAGTATATTTACCTATATTATTAGATAGTAAAATAATTCATCAACTTTAAAAAAAGTATCTTGAAACAAAAATATCATCCTATTACCTTTATATCCAATGAATCAAATGGTCCTTTAAATCATCATAGTTTTTGTAGTTTTTAGGTCCTTAACTTTGCATTTATTTTTCACTTTATTGTGTTAAATGATCATTATCACTCTCTATTAATCCTTGACCATTAGTATTCTCTTCCATGTCCATGTTTTCATTTCCCATTAATGTTCTCCAAAATGGAATCCTAGTAATGTCTTATTCTAGATGAACTTCATACTTACCTTTTTATCATATTAAGAAGATGTTTTATTAACCCTTTTTATGATGTGGGTTTTCAACAAATAATTTCCAAGTAGAAAACCCTTGATTTCTAAGCACAATATCAAATTGCGATGATATAATTTATTTAAGGCGAGGAGAATGAAACACACATAAATTTTGAAAGAATAACATTGTATTCAATAGCCTATATGACATAAAACACCAAGATTGGAATAAAATATAATACCCTAAGATTTTATGATATATTTATTTTTAAATAAATTCAAACTCTTTAATATCTTTCAATGTAAGCAATACTAGTTTTAAACAAAACATGATACTATATTAAAATATTATTATTTAAACATGACCATTATAACCTAGCCGTTAAGTTTGTGAGTATGAATAATACCAAATAAATTTAAAATATTATATGGTTTATAAATTTCTAAAATAAATTAAATGGATATATATTTATTATAAATAAAATAAGAATCATTTTATAGAAAAATAATTTTTTTTCTGAAAACTATTTTTTTAAAGAAAACTGTTTTGTCGCTTCTTACACACTTATGATAAAATTAATTTTTGAAACTTTTATAAAATTAATATGATAAAATAAACTTTATTTTTGAAATAATCATATAATAATTATATTATAGGGTGATGTTTTTGTATTTTTTTTGAAATGTTTCATTTTTTTTCTGAATAGTAAAAAATAATAATTTTTACTAAAAACTGTCTTTTTGATTAAATTATTTATAAAGTTAAATTATATTTTAAATTGGTTTTAAAATAAAATTAGTTTAATTAATTATATATATATATATATATTAATCCAATTTAGGTTATTTTAATGAATTTAATATTGAATTTTGATATAAATGTTTTGTAATTTTTTAGCATTTTCTCTTTGAAAACCCACTTTCACGTCACATTTATGAGATTTGTTTTAAATTAAATTCTTCCACTTATGTGTATTGAATTATGAGAAATGTATTCCTTATTTTGAATAAGAATAATTTATATTTTTGAATAAGTTAAAATTAAATTTTTACCAAAATTAATAGTGAAAACAATAAAAATTAATTTTTGCGATTAAGGTAAAAATGGGTTTACCATGGGGTTAAACTAAGAATATTATAACAACCCAAAATTCTAAAGTGATAACACTATATTTGATAGCATGTATAACACAAAACACCAAGCATGTAAGGGAATATAATATCCCAATATTTTATAGTATATTTTATATTTTAAATAGATTTAATCTATACTATATATTACAATGCACACAACATTGATTTTAGCTTGTGTTGCATGAAACAAGTTTCTTCGATGACTTGTGTTATATACAAGACCGAGTTTTACCACCTTTTAATGATGAATATATTTTAAAAATAAATTGTAAAACTTTTATAAATTTTATTTCTCAAAATAAACATCATTTTCGAATTCAGAATATCAAAACTAGTTTAGGGTGAATTTTTGGTAATTTTCTGAGAAGTTTCATTTTTGATAAATAATGAAAAATACTACATTTTAACTAAAAATTACCTTTTTGTTTAAATAATTATTAATTATAAATTATATTTTAAATTGGTTCTTATAGTCACAATAGATCAATTATACGTATATTAATCCAATTTAGGTCATTTGAGTCATTTTTATATTGAAATTGAATATAAATACTTATTGAACTTTTTGAACATTTTTTACTTTAGAAACCCGCTTTCTTGCCATGTCTGCGGAATTAGAATTAAACTTAATTTATTAACTTATGTGAATTGAATTTGAAAAAATAGACATACAAAGTTGTAATATGTACATTATTTTTAGTCTAATAAGATCAACATAGTTTTTGAATAAAAATATTAGTAAATATAATTAAATTTAATTTCAACAATTGAGGTAAAATTAATCTTAACAAGGGACTAAAACTTAAACTTAAGGGCCAAAATGAACTAGAAACTTATCCAAAGGCTATTGGCTACCAATAGTTCAGTTATATCCCCTATTGGTTAAAATTTTATGAGTTAGTGGGAACATGTTCATGAAACTACCCTATATGATAAGTTAAGTAAGGAAAATACAAAAAATGAACCTTCCTTACCTTTAACATTTATAAAGATTTAGAGTATGGAAGAAGAAACATAGTTTCGGTTGTAAACATTATTTTGAAAGGTAAATGAGTTTTTTATCATTATAATTTAACTTTCATTTTTAGAGATCATATAAATACATTAAACACTTAATAAACATTAACACATAGATTATTTAGTTAAAATTAATTAAAACAGATGATGCTAAAAACATTAAAATTAAAGTAAATTTAATAAATTATCGTGTTAAATTATTTTTTATAGATTAATATATCATTTTAGACATCTTTAAACTTAATATATTCTAATTACATCATTTTTTTGATATTTTTAAATTAAAATTAAGTTAATAATTTCAAAATCGACATTAATGTTATTTTACAATAAATGACATTTGTTAAATAATTTAAAACTAATAAAAATTATATATTATTACAAATTAATTATTAGTGTTAATAAATATAAAATTTACATTAATAGAAAATTTATCTTTTATAATTAACATTTTGACCCATAGATAGTAAAAACATTGTTAGCACGATCCAGGTTAAATGAGTGTTTTTACGTATTATATGTGTTTGTTTTAAAATTAATTTCCAACACACATGAGATTTTTATTTTGAAAATTAGATATAAAATTTATAATATATAAGGACTATATTTTATAATAAATTTCACTTTAATTTATTCTTAATGGTTAAATTACTTAGGTTATAAAACTAGATACTTTATTAAAAACCAAATTGATAAAATTGGAAAATATTAGAAGTTAAGGAACAAAATTATAAAAATGGATTTATTTTTTTGTGGTGGAGGTTTTTATCGACCAAGATTCCTATTTAATCCATTATTTTTCCATTTTTTAAGCACATAAAGTAAGGGAGACCACCCAATAGTGTATACCTTTTGGTATTTACAAGAATGCCACTCCCCCTCCATTATAAAAAGACATTCACTCTTCCCCTTCCTCACACATCTCAAGCCACTTTGAATCGACCAAATTCTACCAAAATAGTCTTAAATCATATCTCACCTCAAAATAGAAGCCTAAATTTTGGAAAAAAACATTCCAAGGAAGCCCTTTGGTGCAAACCAAAAGAAGTTACCCAAAAAAGAGGTAACATCCTTTCTCAAGCTCATTTGTTTTATTCTCATTCTCCACCTATTAATTTATTATTATTAAATTATTATATAATAAAAAAAGATCCTAAATATACTGATTTTTTTATTTTAATTTTTCAACCTATACTGACACACACTTCCATCTAATGGGTAACAAACTTACCATTTTTGTGTATGGCGAACTACCACCTAATGAAACAATGTTGTTGGTTTTTTCCTTTACAACCTCTCATGGTTGGGAATTAAGATAGAAAAACTAGTTATATATGATATATGTGATATTTATTAAATATTTATCCTTCTAAAGTTTTTATATAACACATAACTTTATGCATTCCATTTGGTGTAAATATGATAACTTTGTTTAGGGAAGTGTGGACTACCTCCTCCTCAAAGTGATGTGATACATTCACACATTACATGGAATGTATTAAGGATGATTTTAATTAAAAATATGTGACATAAATGAAATATATATGATATTTATTACATAATTAACTTTCTGAAGATATAATATATAATTTTATTTATTACCCTTTTCATACACTAAAAAGTGATAATGTCGTTTGTGGAAGTGTAGACTACCGCCTCCTCGACACGATGTGATTATTTTTACATCACAATAAATATATATAAAAGAATATATGATTAAATAAAATTGTATTAATAATATAATTACAAATATATAAATATATAATGTTACTTATTTTCATAACGATCATTAAAAAATGGGAACATTACCCACGCATACGTACGACCTTCCGTCTCCATGATTTTAACGTTGGTTCATTTTTCATAACCATATTTCATGATTGGTTTTAAAAGTATGATTTATTTATAAATATGATAATTATATAATGATTAATATTATATATATATTTATATAATTACCCCTTTGACCATAGTATACCTACCAAAGTTGTTTATGACACATGAACTGAATTTGGTCAAAACACCCGACACAAACTTTATTGCTCAAGTAGTTGTATACAACATTGTAATAAGTGAAATAAAAGTAATAATAAACATGAAAAAGGTTATGAAGTATGTAAATAATTAACATAAGTTTATTATTTAGGAATATAAAGACACATGTGACAAGTCATACTCAAGGTAAGGGATTTCGTATAAATTTACATTCAATTGAGACTTTTTTGTTATCCTGCACCAATTCACTTTTATATGGTTTATATACTACCCTTTGACATGTTGTGTCATGGATATACTTATTATCATGATATTATAAGTTTAATTTAATATTATTTCTTCATGTAGATTATGGTTCAATTGTTTAAAGGTGTTATGGGATACTTTGGAATGTTTAAATATTATTCTCCTTAGGAATGTTTTAATGGTCTTTCAATGGTATTTCCATTCATAAATGTCAAAAAACCTTGTTTTTAATTACCCTCTACTAGGGAATTATTGATAAATCTGTATTATTTATTCAATATGTATATTTGATGATAAGGAACATTTTTTGTTAATTAAATTGATTATTCGATATATAAGGAATGCTTTGGACATGCAGTATACGGGTTGGGGATTGATTAATGAAATCCCCTTGATGCATCTATAGTCTCATAAGATGAAATTAGTTGGAGAAAAACCCTTAGAGTTTGTTTATAATAAGAATATATGAGTTTATACCCACATACTTATACCAAACTATGAAAAGTCTTGATGGTAGTGGTATATGTGATGAATACATGCCGTCCATTAATTAGGCATTACCTTCCTTTGGATTCAGTATTTATTTATTAATGATATTTTATATTGAAATATATATAAATTCATGTCATTCTTAGTTTATTGTTTAAATGTTATGTGTTTTCAGTTTCTTACCTTTCCATATTGATTTTTCCTTTTGAAATTATTGAGTGGCATGTTTTCTCAGTTATTTGCAACACCATTATTCTTATTGATTAATTATTTCTTTTACTATACTTACCCTTACCAAGCATTTGAGAACAAACTTATTTTTGTTTCTTTTCCACAAGTTATGAAGAATGATCCTTTGAATGAGTTTCAAGGATGTATTTTATTAGTATTTGTTATGTATCATGTTTTATTTTATATTTTCTAATGTAATATGGGTATTATCTATGTAATCTAGTTTTCTAAAACTAGTAAAATTTTCAATCAATTGGGATTTAAAGATTTTATATATACCAATATAATGGTAGTAGACACTGACTCTAGGATTTCTAGGGTCGGGTTGCTATAGTTGGTATCATAGAAAGTTTAGAAACAATCTTAGAAACTATATTTAGAAAACTTAGATTAGGGAATGTAAAATTAAGATATACATTGAGGATAATTATATAAGAACATACTAGAATTTTGGTAAGGTAGATATTATTTGGGTATTCATAGATTTATATCTCTTTCTGGATACTACAAGTAGACATGGTTCTATAACAAATGTACCTAAGGGTAACAACTCTAAAAAGGTGTGTCGGGATAGACTCTACATAACCTGGTAAATAACAACGGTCCTTACTACACACTTGGTTTGACACTATTGGGGGATATTCGTAGGTGATTTCACATTTTCATTATAATCCATTATAAAGGATTTAAAAGTAAATATATCCATAAAGAAACCATTTTTATGATTATGGGATTAGATACACATAAAATTTTCAATTTATGTTATGTATTTCACTAGTTTTTGGATCATACATGATAATATCTAATTTATTATATATCTTCATTTAGAAATGGTTTCTAGTAGAAGGAATGTGAACCTTACCAATGCACATGATCCAAAGAGTAAGAATTCTCATTTATTTTATGGTCTTAAGTAGATATTTCCAAGGGAAATAATCTAAAAATAATTCTCATCATATGATTACATAGTATAATGTGATAATGATATTGGTAAATAATTATACAATTCATTAGGATTTTAAGTAAATAAAGAAAAGAAGATGAAAACATGTAAAATGATGTATAAAGGGAACAAGGGAAATAAGTATTTTCCCACATTTGATAATTGTGAAAAGAAACACACAAGTACTTGCTTAAAGGGAATGTGAGTTTTTTATAAGTTTAGAGAAAATATACACCATGTTTGTGATTTCAATGGAAAGAAAGAAAATTCCAATGTGCAATGCTTCAACTTCAAGGAGATGGGGAACTACATAAATCAATGTCTCATGCATTGAAAGAATATACCCCCAAAGAGGATAATGTATTATTGTCAATATTATTCTATTACCACATAAGAAGATTAATGATTAATGTTATTATGTGTGGATTCAATAATTATATCATTTAAGTATTTTATAAATTATGTACTAGTTATAAGAATTATGGAATATATGTGGATTGTACTACAATACTTTTTTGTTAAGGATTTGATATTATATGTTGAATGTTACCAAGAAAAGAGATTTGGTAGCAAGTTATTTTTTTTTGAAAAACACATGGTTAATGTAAATATAACCTTTAATATGTTCTTAATGTTTAGATAATGTTGTTTGGATAAATAAATGATTGATTTGGATATGCGATGACTACCTTGGAACTGATTAATGATTTGTTGAAAAAATGGTTTATGCTATCATTGATGGAATTTATAATAATTTTTGATTTATAAAATATATACAATAACATGTGTTTTAATTAAGGAATAAGGAAGAATGAATTTTCCCAATAAATTATTATGGTAATTCAAGTTATTACCATATTTCAAGAGAATACATGATGAATGTGTTTGAATATTCGACATGTGATGATTAAAGAGATATTTCATGTTGATTATAGATTAACGATAAGTTCATTTTCGAAATTTAGTCACCTTACTTCCAAAGTGTTGGATCATAATATTCTGGAAAATTTAACCATTTATAAAATGGTTTAAGTTGATATTTGGATGAGATTTTAGAGGTTAATGTATTACATCACCATATGACACATCTTGTGCTAAGAGATGAAGTAGAAATAGTACAAGGTGAAACCAAAGGATAATATTGTGAGTATAAAATATAGATATATCAAGTAATTATATTTAATTACTTTATTATAGAGTTAAATAATTCTTCAACTCGAGGAAAAGGGTTTTGAAACGAAAATGTTATCCTATTGTCATCATTTTTGATGATATCAATGACCTTTATTCACACCTTTGGTTTTTTGGTTTTGTTATAAAAAAATCTCATCTAAACATTTTCTCTATCAATATCCATCAGAATATGATAGTTATATTTCTCTTCCATGTACATGTTTTTACTAACATTATCCTATTCAAAATCCTAGTTTTACGATGATCTTTGCATTTTCATTTTCTTCTTATTAAGAATATGTGTTATTAAGTCTATTTACGATGTGGTGTTTTCAAAAATAGAATTTTCAAATGTCAATCCTTTGATTACTAATATCAAGTTTAAATTATGAGAATGAAATTTAATTAAGGTGGGTAGATTATAACACCTCAAAATTAGAAATTAAGAACACTGTATATAATAGCGTGTATAACATACAACACCAAGCACATAAGGGAATATAGTATCCTGAGAATTTAAAGTATATTTTCTATTTTAAATATATTCAATTTATTCTATATATTTTAATTCATGTAACATTGATTTTATCTTATGTTGCACGCAATGAGCTTATTTGATGGATCGTGTTCCATGTAAGATCGAGTTTTACCACCTTTTAAAGACGCATCTATTTTAAAACAAAATATTGACACCTTTATTAATTTTATTTTTTAAAATAAACATATTTTTTGAATTTTTAATGTTAAAATTATCATAGGTTGAAATTTTGGTATTTTTCTATGAAGTTTCATTTTTTGATGAATAGTGAAATATACTACATTTTAGTTAAAAGCTACCTTTTCATTTAAATAATTATTAACTATAAATTATATTTTAAATTGGTTATTATGGTAAAATAGATTAATTATATATATATAAATCCAATTTAGATCATTGAAATTATTTTTATATTTAAATTAGATATAAAGACATATTGAACTTTTGAATGTTTTTACTTTAAAAACATGCTTTCTCACCACATTTGTAGGATTAGAGTTAAACTTAATTTAGTCACTACTGTGAACTGAATTTAGAAAAGTAGAAATAAATGGTTGTAATCAGTCTAATATTTTTAGTCTAATAATATCAACTTAGTTTTTGAAAAAAAATATTAGTAAAAATAATTAAAATTAATTACAACGATTAGGATAAAATTAATCTTAACAAGGGACTAAACCTTAAAATTAAGGTCCAAAATGACCTAGAAACTTGTAAAAAGGCTATTGGATGCCAATATTTTGACCATATACCCTCTTGATTTTAATTTTGTGAGTTAGTGGGACAAATGATCATGAAAGTTCCCTATATGATAAGTTAAGTAAGGAAAAAGACAAAAAGGGAACCTTCCTTACCTTTAACATTTATAAAGATTTAGAGTATGGAACAAGTTGTATAGTTTAGCTTTTAAAAATTATTGTGAAAGTTAAACAATATTTTTTAATCATTATAATTTAACTTTAAATTTTATAGATGATATAATTACATTAAACGCTTAACAAACTCTAACACATAGATTATTTTGTTAATAATTCAATAAAACAAATGACTCTAAAAACATTAAAAGTAAAGTAAATTTAAATAATTATTGCGTTACATTATTTTTGTTTGACTAATATATCATGTTACATATATTTTAACTTAATATATTTTAATTACATCACTGTTTTTATAATTTTGAATTAAAATTAAGTTAATAATGTCAAAATTGATAACAATGTTATTTTACAGTAAATGATATTTTTTAAATATTTTAAAATTAATAAAAATACTATCTAATGTAAAGTGAATTTTAAGTGTTAATAAATATTAAACATGGTACATTAATGGACCAATTGATCTTTTATAACTAACATACTGACCCATAGATAATAAAAACATTGTTAGCACAATCTTGGTTAAAGTAGTGTTTTTGCGCGTTACATGTGCTTGTTTTAAAATTAATTTCTAACACACATGGTATTTTTATTTTTTAAATTATATATCATATTTATAATGTAGTGGTTCTATATTTTCTAATAAATCTAACTTTAATTTAGTCTTAATGGTTAAATTACATAGGTTAGAAAACAAGATACTGTAATAAAAACCAAAAATGATAAAATTATGGAATCTTAGAAGTTAAAGAACAAAATTATATAAATGAACATATTTTTGTGTGTTGGAGATTTGTGTTGACCATTATTACAATTTAATCCTATATTTATCTATTTTTTATGCTCATTAGGAAAGGTATACCACCCAATATTGTATACCTTTTGTAATTTACAAGAATGCCGCCCCCTCCATTATAAAAAGACATTCACTCTTCCCCTTCCTCAAAACTCTCAAACCACTTTGGATTGACCAAAATATGAAAAAATAGTCTCCCAAAATCCTTAAACTAAACATATAAGCCTAAATTTTGGAATATATAAATCCAATTAATCCCTTTAGTGCAAATCAATAGGAGTTACCTGAAAAAGAGGTAACATCATTCCTCAAGATCCTTTGTATTATTTTCATTATCAACCCCTTAATTTATTATTATTACATTATTATAAAATAAAAATAGTATACTAAATATATTAATATTAGGTTATTATAAGTTTTAAAACTACACTTACACACACTTCCATCTAATGGGTAACAAACTTACCGTTCTTGTGTACAACGAACTACCGCCTAACAAAATGATTTTGTTCGTTTTTTCCTTTACCACATCTCATGGTTGGGAATTATGATGGAAAAAAGTTTATATATGATATAAGTGATATTTATCAGGCCTTTATTCTTATATATTTTTTTATATAATACATACCTTTATGCATTCCATTTAGTTTAAATACAATAACTTCGTTTGGGGAAGTATGGACTATCGCCTCCTCAAAGAGATGTGATACGTTCACACATTAAATGGAATGTACTAAGGATGGTTTTAATTAAAAATATGTGAAAAAAATTACAACTATATGATATTAATTACATAATTAACTTTCTGTATATATAATATATCATTTTCTTTATTATCCTTTTCACACACTAAAAAGTAATAATATAATTCGTGGAAGTGTGGATTTCCACCTCCTCAACGTGATGTGATTCATTTTACATCACAAGAAATATATATATAAGTATATATGATTAAATAACAAGGTATTATTAATATAATGATCATTATATAAATATATAATGTTACTTCCCTTCTTTCTATAATGATCATTGAAAAATGGGAACGTTACTCATGCATACGTATGACCTACCGTCTCCATGATTGTAACCTCGGTTCATTTTTTATAACCATATTTCATGATTGATTTTAAAAGTATAATTTATGTTTAAATATGATAATTTTTTATGATTAAAATTCTGTATATTTTTATATTATGAAACCTTTTACCATAGTCTACCCACCAAAGTTGTTTTTGACACATGAACAGAATTTGGTCAAAACACCCAATGTAAAATTAATTGTTTAAGTTAATGTATACAACATTATAATAAGTGAAATAAAAGTAATAATAAACATGAACAAGGTTATTAAGAAAGTAAATAATTATTCAGGAACATAAAGACATACATAACAATTCAGACACAAGTTAAGGGATTTCATCTCAATTTACATTCCATTGAGACTTATTCGTTGTTATCCACCAATTCACTTTTATATGGTGTGTATAATTTACTTTGACATGTTATATCATGAATATACTTATTCTCATGATATTAAATGTTTCATTTAATATTATTCCCTCATGGGGATTATGATTTAAATGTTTCAAGGTGGTATGAGACACTTTGTAATGTTTAAATATTATTCTCCTTAGGAATGTTTTAATGGTATTTAAATGGTATTTCCATTAATAAAAATAAAAAAACCTTGTTTTTACTTAACATACATTGGGTAATTATTGATAAATTTGTATTATTTATTCAATATGGATATTTTATGATAAGGAACATTTTTTGTTAATTAAATCGATTATTCGATATATGAGTAATACTTTGGATAAAAAGTATACGGGTTGGGGACCTTTTAATGAAAGCCCCTCGATGCATAGGTAGTGTCATGAGATAAAAGTAGTTGGAGAAAAACCCTTCATGTTTTCTTATAATTAGAATATATGGGTTTTTACCCACAGACTTAAACCATCTTGTGAAAGGACTTGATGGCAGTGGTCATGTTCAATATACATGACATCTATTAATTAATCATTGCCTTAATTTTGATTTAGTATTTATTTATCCATGAAAATTTTTATCGATATATCTATGAATGAATTGTATTCTCAGTTTATTGATTAAATAGAATGTGTTTTCAGTTTATTAACATTCTATATTGATTATGCCTTGTCCATTTATTGATTGGAATGTTTTCTCAGTTATTTAAAATCCCATTATTCTTATTGGTTTATTATTTCGTCCACTATACTCACCCTTAATGATAATTTGAGCCCAACATTTTTTTATTTCCTTTCCCAAAGTTATGAAGAGGAATCATTTGAATGAGTTTCAAGGATGAAGTTTATTATTCTTTGTTATGTATCATGTTTTATTTTATATTTCCCAATGTAATAGGGGTATCATGTATGTAATATGGTTTTCAAAAACTAATAAAATGTTTGATAACTTAGGATTTTAAGCTTGTATCATTTCCAATGTAATGGTAGTGGACACCAACTCTGGTATTTATGGGGTCGGGTCACTACAGTTGGTATCAGAGAAAGTTTAGTAGTAACCTTAGAAACAAGATTTAGAAAACAAAGATTATGGAACATAACCCTAAGATATAAAATGAGGATAAGTATAGAAGAACATCCTTGAATTTTGGTAAGGAAGATATTATGTGGGTATTCTTATAAATACATCATTGTCTAGATACTCCAAGTGGGTGTGGTTCTGGAACAGATGTACCTAGGGTTAACAACTCAGAAAAGGTGTGTTGGGCCTGAATCATCATAACCTGATACACTACAACGGGCCTTACTTCACACCTAGTTTGACACTCATGGGGGATATGCTTATGATAATTCAATTTTTTTACTATCCATTATGAAGGATTTAAAATTAAGGAAACCCCCAAAGAAACCATGTTTATGATTATGAGAATAGCTATGCATAAAATTTTCAATTTATGTTATGTATTTCACTAGTTTTGGATTATAAATTATAAGATATAATTTATTCTATATGGCCATTTAGAAATGGTGACTATTATAAGGAAGGTGAACCTTACTAATGCACATGATCCAATGATTAAGAATTATAATTTATTTTATGGTCTTAAGCTAATATTTCGAAGGGAAATAATTTCCCAAGAATTATCATCACATGAGGACATAGTATCATGTGATAATAAGATTAGAAAATAATCCTACAAGTCCTATGTATTTGAAGGAAATAAAGAAAATAAGAGGATGTAAGGTCAAATGATGTATAATGGGAAGAAGGGAAAGAAGTATTTTTCTATATGTGATAATTGTGGAAAGAAACACCCCGATATTTACTTGATGGGAATGGGATTTTATTATAAGTGTGGAAAAAAAGGACACCATGTTCATGATTTAAAGGGAAATTAATAAAATTCCAATGTGCAATGCTTACACTCTAAAGAGATGAGGCACTACACAAATCAATTTCTCATGTGTTAAAGGAATATACCCCCAAAGAGGCTAATTGATCATGGTCAAGATTATGGTACTACCATAGATTAAGAGTAATGATTAATGTTATTATATTTGGATTAAATAATTATGTCATTTGATTATTTTATTAATGGTGTAATGATTATAATAACTATAAAATATATGAGGATTGTACAACAATGCCTTTTTGTTAAGGATTTGAGATCATATGTTGAATGGTACCAAGAAAAGAAATTTGGTAGCAAGGTAAACTTTTTTAAAAACACTTGGTTAAGGTAAACATAACCCTTAATATGTTCATATTGTTGAGAAAATGTTGTTTGGATAAAGAAATGATTTATTTGGATATGTGCTGATAACCTTGGAACTGAGTAATTATTTTTTAAAAAAATGGTTTATGATATCATTGAGGGATTTTACAACAATTTTGGATTTATGGAAGATATCCAATAATATGTGATTCACTTAAGGAATAAGGAATGCATGTTACCAATAAAGTATTATGGTAATTAAAGTTATTACCACATTTCAAGATAATACATGATAAAGGTGTTCACATATTCAGTATGTGATGATTAAATAGATACTTCATGTTGATTAATGGTTAATGATAAGTTCATTTTTAGAAATTTAGTGACCTTACTTCCAAAGTTTCATATCATAATCCTTTGAAAATGATCACCATTTATAAAATTCTATAAGTTGATCTTTAGATGATATTTTAGAGGTTAATATATTACTTCAACATATGGTGCATCCTATACTAAGAGATAAAGTGGAAATAATTCAAGGTGAAACCAAAGGTTAAGATTTTGATTATTAAATAGAAATATATCAAGTAATTATATTTTATTAATTTATTAAAGAGTAAAATATTTCCTTAACTCTAGGAAAAGGGTTTTGAAACAAAAATCTTATCCTATTATCATATTTTTTTATGATATCAATGACCTTTATTCACACCAATGGTTTATGGTTTTATGGTAAAAAACTTTCATCAAAAACTGTTCTATATGACTCTCCATCAGAACATGATAGTTAGATTTCTCTTTCATGTCTATGTTTTCACTAATGTTCTCTAATTTGAAAGCCTAGTTTTTTGGTGATCTTCACATTTTCATTTTCTTCTTATTAAGAAGATGATTAATTAACCCTATTTACAATGTGAGGTTTTCAGTAATAGTATTTTAAAATATCAATCCATTGATTACTGATATCAAGTTTAAATTATGAGGATGCAATTTGATTAAGTCAGGGAGAATGTAACACCCTAAAATTCTAAAGTAAGAACATTGTATTTAATAGTGTGTATAACAAACAACACAAAGTGTGTAAAGGAATATAATATCTTGAGACTTTACAGTATATTTTATATTTTAAATAGATTAAATATGTTTAATATATTTCAGTGCATGCAACATTTATTTTAGCTTGTATTTCATGCAATGAGTTTCTTTGATGAATTTTGTTATACGCAAGACCGAGTTTTACCCCCTTTTAATAGAAAACCTATTTTAAAACTATTTTTTTACACTTTTATAAATTTAATTTGTTAAAATAAACATAATTTTTGAATTTGTAATGTCATAATTATCTTACGGTGATTTTTTGGTATTTTTCTGAGAAATTTCATTTTTTTGATGAATAATGAAAAATACTGCATTTTAGATAAAGGCTGCCTTTTCATTTAAATAATTATTAATGGTAAATTATATTTTAAATTGGTTCTTAAAAAAAATTGATTATACATATATTAATCCAATTTAGGTAATGGGAATCATTTTTATTTTGAAATTGGGTATAAATACATATTGAACTTTGGAATATTTTTACTTTAAAAAACTGCTTTCTCGCCACGTCTACAGGATTAACATTAAACATAATTTAGCCACTTATATGAATTGAATTTATAAAAATGAAAATTCATGGTTGTAATAAGTATGATATTTTTAGTCTAATAATAATATATTAGTTTTTTACCAAAAATATTAATAAAAGTAGTCAAAATTAATTACAGCGATTGAGGTAAAAGTAATCTTAACAATGTACTAAACCTTAAACTTAAGGGCCAAAATGGCCTAAAAACTTTTCTAAATGCCATTTTATACAAATATTTTGACCATAACCCATATTGTTTTTGAATTTTATGAGTTATTGGGACATATTTTCATGAAAGTTCCCTATATGAAAAGTTAGGTAAGAAAAAAAGATAGAAAAGGAACCTTATTTACCTTTAACAATTATAAAGATTTAGAGTATGGAATAATCTACATAGATTTGGTTATAAAACTTATTTTTAAGGGTAAATAAGTTTTTTTATCATTATAATTTAAATTTAATTATTAGAGACTATATAATTACATTAAATACTTAAAAAACGCTAACACATAGATTATTTAGTTAACAATTTAATAAAAAAAATGATGCTAAAAACATCAAAAGTAAAGAAAATTTAATGAATTATTGTGTTCCATTATTTTTGGTAGATTAATATGTTGTTTTAATTTTTTTGAACTCAATATATTTTAATTCCATTAATTTTTTACATTTTTAAATTAAAATTAAATTAATAATGTCAAAATCGACTTTAATGTTATTTTACAATAAATGATATTTTTTAAATAATTAAAAATTAATAAAAAACCCATATTATAAAAAGTAAATTTAAAGTGTTAATAAATATAAAATATGGTCCATTAATTTACCAATTTATATTTTATAATTAACATATTGACCCATAGATAGTAAAATATTTATTAGCACGATCTAAGTTAAAGCATTGTTTTTACACGTTACATGTGATTGTTTTAAAATCAATTTCTAACACACATAGAATTTTTATTCAGTAAATTGGATATATTATTTAGAATAAATTGTATATATATTTTAAAAATAATCCCAATTTAATTTAGTATTAATGGTCAAGCTAATTAGGTTAGAAAACTAGATACTTTAATAAAAACCAAAAATGATAAAATTGGGGAATCTTAGAAGTTAAGGAAAAAAATTATAAAAATGGAATTATCTTTTTATTTTTGAGGTTTTTATCAATATTTATTACCCATTAACCTATTATTATTATATTTTGGAATCACATGAGGTTAGGGATACCAACAAATTGTGTATACCTTTTGGTATTTACAAGAATGACACCCCCTCCATTATAAAAATGCATTCACTCTTCCCCTTCATTGCACCTCTCAAGCCACTTTTAATAGACCTAAATTTGACAAAATAGTCTCCCATCATAACTAAACAAAACATAGAATCCTAAATTTGGGAGGAAATAAATCCAAGGAATCCCTTTGATGTAAACCAAAAGGAGTTACCTGAAAAAGAGGAAACATCCTTCCTCAATCTCCTTTTATCTCCACCGATTCATTTATTATTATTCCATGATTATAAAATAACAAAATTATCCTAAATATACTAAGTTGTTTTAATTATAATGTTTTTAAGTACACTATAACACCCCAAGATTTCATAGTAAGTTATTTTCTTTTAAGTAATTCAATAGCTTGCGCTACACGCAACACCGAGTTCGAGCGCACCACGACTTACGAAACTAGCCGTTCAAAAGGAGGTTCTGAACAATATTAAATGAATTTTGAATTTTATATACTCCATATAATTTTAACATCCATATTATGTGTTTCTTATACACAATATAAGAACAAATTCAAATTTTTAGATAAAAGAAATATTTTTCAAAAAATACAATTTAACGCCTTTTAATGGCGAACCATTTTTAAATCAAATATTTGACACTTTTATATATTCAATTTGACTAAATAAAATTATTCTTTAGAATAGGGACACAAAAATTTATTTTGGATAAATTTTCACAGCTTTTCTGATAACTTTCTTATTTTGATGAATAATGAAAAATACTAAATTTTAATTCAAAACACCTTTTTTAATCAAAATAATTTATAGTGTTAAATTATATATTTGAATGGTTTTTAGGTATAAATAGATTTTATTTTTATTATTTTATCCAATTTTGGTCATTTGAAGTAATTTTACATTTAAATTGGACATAAACACATATCAATCTTTTGATAGTTTTTTACTTCTCAAAAATCCACTTTCCAGTTTTGACAACAAGAATATTTTTTTAAATTAATTAATAAAAATTATATATTTTAATTTGGTGAAATATATATCATTTTTTAATTTTAAATATCAAAATTATCTTAGAGTAAATTTTTGGTATTTTTCGGAAAACTTTTGATTTTTGATGAATAGTGAAAAATACTGCGTTATTGTTTAAAACTGACTTTTTATTTAAATAATTATTTATTTTATTTAAATTTATTTTAAGTAAAAATAGATACATAATACCTATATAAATTCAATTTAATTAATTGGAATCATTTTATAATAAGATTAGATGTATAAAATTTTATTGAACTTTTTACCATCTTTTACACACCTTTTAGAAACATTTGCAAATTTGTATAAAACATAATTTTACCTCTTATGTGGATTTAATTTAAAAAATCCCAGAGACACCGTTGAAATAAATAAGTAAAATGTGGTTCAATAATATGAAAATAAGTTTTGATGAATAATAACTTTTGAATTTTATTTACCACGATTAAAAGTAAATAGGGTAATTAATGGTAAAAATGATATTATAATTACCCTAACACATGTTCTAATTCTATTGGATAAGTTTATTTGGACTAAAATGAACCTTATGAATAAAATATGATCATTTTGGTCCACTTGGATAAGATTAGAACATTTATTATTATTTTATTTAAAGAAGAGTTAAAAGTGTTAAATTCAAAGTTTAATAACTAAAACATTTTTAATATAGGGTTATACATAATATAAATTTGACTATAAATATTAATTATAAAGATAAAAATATTTCATAAATAATTTTATTTTATTTATAATTTTTAGATATTAAATAATTAAATTTATTTATGACACAATTATGATGCAATAATTACCTTATGAATGAAAGATTAAAATAATTGACATTATAAATATCCAAATAAATGTAAATTGAGACTTATGATAAATAAAAATAATTTTATAGGTTAATATGATATGTTAGGGTTTATTAAATAAATTTTATTTTAAGTGATAAAGTCTTTACGACTTTCAAAAAAACAAAATACCAAAAAGTATTAAAATTGACTTAAATGAGTTTTTAAAATAAATACTATATTATTAATTGATATAATATTCCTAAAAATATAACTTTTGGTAAAAGGACTTATATAAGGTTATATATATCAATAAATAACCACTTGGGGTTATCTTTTATTTTTATAGTAAGTTTATTAACCATTTATTTTAATAATAGAAGAATACATGATAAAAGTTAAACTATTTAACTAAGAGTTAAATATAAAAGTTAAGGTTAATATGGTGACCTAAACCTATCTAAAACGTATTTATTGAGAGGTTTTAGACCCATAACCACCTTATTCTAGAAATAAATTCATTTTGATCCATTATAAACGGAAAATGAATTTATAATAAAATAATATTTCAAGCTTTTCCTAAAGTGACCCTCACCTCTCTTATAAAAGAGCACTTCCCCATCTCTTAATTTCACACCCCCAAAGCCATTTGGCTCAGCCAACCCTTGCCAAAATATCATAAAAACTACTTTAAATACATCATATAGGAATTCATTTGATCATAAAGCCAACCTAAGGATCCCTTTTGATCAAATCAAAAGGAAGCACCCGAAGAAGAGGTAATAATTTCATCACCTCTTTCGAAGTTATCTTATTCTTCCACTTACTATTTCTTTGTTGTTTCCATACCAAAATAAGAACTCCAGTACCTTATACATACTTTGATGTTATTATAATTATTTTACAACCAAATTCATTATTCTATCCATCATATGAATGATAAAGTCACCATACGTGCATACGTACGGCGTACCGTTTCCACGTCGTGGTGTAGTTGTTATTCAACACTACATTATTTGGATGCGTATAATAATGATGTATAATTGATATAAATAATAAATATAACATGTTAATGATTCTATATATATGATATAAAATCCAATTATATACGATCTCATCTTCAATTGAATGATATTATCGCTCGTGCATACGTACAGATTACCGTCTCCACGAATGCGATGAGATTCATTCTCCATCATAACTATTCAAGAATAATATTTATTTTATGATTAAAAATAATGTTTAAGGACTTAATATAATTTTGGATATGAATCAAATACATCCTATCCATAACAAACATGACTTACGTAACAAAATATATAAAGGAAAACGAATAAGTTAACACCTGAAATAATGATACTACTAAAATATTTTTAACAAATCAATATTAGAAGATCATATATGATATCATATTTATGTATGTGGTTATTTTATAATTTATATCAATTATTTAACTATTATACAGGAGGTTAATGTACCCTTGACTAAGGAAAAGTATAAGGTAAGGGGTTTTTTATCTCACTTTTAATTTTGTGAGATTTCCATTGTTCACCACTTATTTATTGCATATGGTGTATTATGCACTGCCATTTGATATATATTATCATGATTCTATTTTTATTAATGTTATTATGTGATTCATTTTGTGGTTATTAACTTTTGGTCTTACGAATCGATTGATTACAACGTGGTAAGGGGTTTTCATCTCACTTCTTATTCGCATGAGATTCATTCTATATTGCCACTATTTCCTTTTGTGTGGTGTATGTACTACCCATGATTTTATTCCTTGTATAATATACTTTAATTTATGGGCATTTAAATCTTTATTGTAAGATCCTTCTTTCATGGAGTGTATGTTTCGTAAGTTACCAAATCAGTAAGAGAACTTCTAATTTCAATTTCAACTCATTGGGTTTTACACACACTTAATTGATTATTTTAATCCAAGATTATGTGTGGAATAAATATTTATTTATTTATGTAGGTAACTTACACTTCTCTTTGTGTGGATATACTTTTGATACATATAATCACTCCAATGTGAAATTCTCAAGTCATTGATATGAACTTGATAAGGGTAATATTAACTCAATTTCCATTCAACGAGTTAAACATCCAAGTCATTGGTTTTGTTTTTAGAATAATATGTGTGGATGTACTATTATTGTTTTACACTGAATATCCAATCATATTTAGTGTAATAATTCACCAACTCGAGGAAACGGGTTTCGAAATAAAATTTTTATCCTATTATCATCATTTTTGATGATATCAATGACCTTTATTCACACCTTTGGTTTTTGGTTTTGTTATCAAAAAATTTAATCTAAACATGTTCTCTATCAATATCCATTAGGATATGATAGTTATATTTATCTTCCATGTACCTGTTTTTACTAACTTTCTCCTATTCAAAATCCTAGTTTTACGATGATCTTTGCATTTTCATTTTCTTCTTATTAAGAAGATGTGTTATTAACCCTATTTATGATGTGGGGTTTTCAACAATAGTATTTTCAAATGTCAATCCTTTGATTACCAATATCAAGTTTAAATTATGATAATGAAATTTAATTAAGGTGGGTAGAATATAACACCTCAAAATTCTAAATTAAGAATATTGTATTTAATAGCGTGTATAACACACAACACCAAGCACATAAGGGAATATAGTATCCCGAGAATTTACAGTATAATTTCTATTTTAAATATATTCAATTTATTATATATATTTCAATTCACGTAACATTGATTTTAGCTTATGTTGCGCGCAATGAGCTTCTTCAATGGCTCGTGTTCCATGAAAGATCAAGTTTTACCGCCTTTTAATGACGCATTTATTTTAAAACCAAATCTTGACACCTTTATTAATTTTATTTTTTTAAAATAAACATCATTTTGGAATTTTTAATGTCAAAGTTATCTTAGGTAGAATTTTTTGTTTTTTTCTGTGAAGTTTCATTTTTTGATGAATAGTGAAATATACTACATTTTAGTTAAAAGCTAGCTTTTCCTTTAAATAATTATTAACTATAAATTATATTTTAAATTAGTTATTATAGTAAAATAGATTAATTATATATATATATATAAATCCAATTTAGATCATTGAAATTATATTAATATTTAAATTAGATATAAAGATTTATTGAACTTTTGAATGTTTTTACTTTAAAAACATGCTTTCTCACCACATTTGTAGGATTAGAGTTAAACTTAATTTAGTCACTACTATGAATTGAATTTAGAAAAGAAGAAATAAATGGCTGTAATCATTCTAATATTTTTAGTCTAATAATATCAACTTAGTTTTTGAAAAAAAATATTAGTAAAAATAATTAAAATTAATTACAACGATTTGGATAAAATTAATCTTAACGAGGGACTAAACCTTAAAATTAAGGTCCAAAATGACCTATAAACTTGTAAAAAGGATATTGGATGCCAATATTTTGACCATATACCCTCTTGATTTTAATTTTGTGAGTTAGTGGGACACATGCTCATGAAAGTTCCCTATATGATAAGTTAAGTAAGGAAAAAGACAAAAAGGGAACCTTCCTTACCTTTAACATTTATAAAGATTTAGAGTATGGAATAAGCTATATAGTTTTTCTTTTAGAAATTATTTTGAAATTTAAATGATATTTTTTAATCATTATAATTTAACTTTAAATTTTATAGATGATATAATTACATGAAATTCTTAACAAACTCTAACACATAGATTATTTTGTTAATAATTCAATAAAAAAAATGACTCTAAAAACATTAAAAGTAAAGTAAATTTAAATAATTACTGTGATATATTATTTTTGGTTGATTAATATATCATTTTACATAGATTTTAACTTAATATTTTTTAATTACATCATTTTTTTTAGAATTTTAAACTAAAATTAAGTTAATAATGTCAAAATCGATAATAATGTTAATTTACAATAAATGATACTTTTTAAATATTTTAAAATTAATAAAAATTATATCTTATGTAAAGTGAATTTTAAGTGTTAATAAATATTAAACGTGGTAAATTAATGGACCAATTTATCTTTTATAACTAACATACTGACCCATAGATAATAAAAACATTGTTAGCACAATCTATGTTAAAGTAGTGTTTTTGCACGTTACATGTGCTTGCTTTAAAATTAATTTCTAACACACATGGTATTTTTATTTTTTAAATTATATATCATATTTATAATGTAGTAGATCTATATTTTCTAATAAGTCTCACTTTAATTTAGTCTTAATGGTTAAATAACTTATGTTAGAAAACTAGATACTTTAATAAAAACAAAAAATGATAAAATTATGGAATCTTAGAAGTTAAAGAACAAAATTATATAAATGAACATATTTTTGTGTGGTGGATATTTTTATTTACCATTATTAAAATTTAATCCTTTATTTATCTATTTTTTAATAACATTAGTAAAGGGAGACCACCCAATATTGTATACCTTTTGGTATTTACAAGAATGCCACTCCCCCTCCATTATAAAAAGACATTCACTCTTCCCCTTCCTCAAAACTCTCAAACCACTCTGGATCGACCAAAATATGAAACAATAGTCTCCTAAAATTCTTAAACTCAACAAATAAGCCTAAATTTTGTAATATATAAATCCAATTAATCCCTTTAGTGCAACTCAGTAGGAGTTACTCGAAAAAGAGGTAACATCATCCCTCAAGATCCTTTGTATTATCTTCATTCTCAATACCTTAATTTATTATTATTACATACTTATATAAAAAAATAGTATAATAAATATACTAATATTTTGTTATTATATGTTTTAAAACTACACTTACACACACTTCCATATAATGGGTAACAAACTTACCGTTCTTGTGTACAATAAACTACCGCCTCACAAAATGATTTTGTTCGTTTTTTTCTTTATCACATCTCATGGTTGGGAATTATGATGGAAAAACAGTTTATATATGATATAAGTGATATTTATTAGGCCTTTATTCTTATATAGTTTTTATACAATACATAACTTTATGCATTCTATTTGGTGTAAGTACAATAACTTTGTTTGGGGAAGTATGGACTATCGCCTCCTCAAAGAGATGTGATACGTTCATAAATAAAATGGAATATATTAAGGATAGTTTTAATTAAAAATATGTGAAATAAATTACAAATATATGATATTAATTACATAATTAACTTTCTGGATATATAATATATCCTTTTCTTTATTATCATTTTCACACACTAAAAAGTAATAATATAATTCATGGAAGTGTGGATGCCACCTCCTCAACGCGATGTGATTCATTTTACATCACAAGAATTATATATATAAGTATATATGATAAAATAAAATTGTATTTTTAATATAATGATCATTATATAAATATATAATGTTACTTACCTTATTTCTATAATTATGATTGAAAAATAGGAACGTTACTCATGCATACGTACAACCTACCGTCTCCATGATTGTTACGTCGGTTCATTTTTATAACCATATTTCATGATTGGTTTTAAAAGTATAATTTATGTTTAAATATGATAATTTTTAATGATTATAATTTTGTATATTTTTATATTATGAACCCTTTTACCATAGTCGACCCACCAAAGTTGTTTTTGACACATGAACCAAATTTGGTCAAAACACCCAATGTAAAATTAATTGTTTAAGTTATTGTATACAACATTATAATAAGTGAAATAAAAGTAATAATAAACATGAATAAGGTTATTAAGCAATTAAATAATTATTCTGGTATATAAAGACATACATGACAATTCAGACTCAAGTTAAGGGATTTCATCTCAATTTACATTCTATTGAGACTTATTCGTTGTTATCCACCAATTAAATTTTCTATGGTGTATATAATTTACTTCAACATGTTATATCATGAATATCCTCATTCTCATGATATTAAATGTTTCATTTAATATTATTCCCTAATGTGGATTATGATTTAAATGTTTTGGGGTGGTATGAGACACTTTGGAATATTTAAATATTATTCTCCTTAGGAATGTTTTAATGGTATTTCAATGGTATTTCCATTCATAAACATCAAAAAACCTTGTTTTTACTTAACATACATTGGGAAATTATTGATAAATTTGTATTATTTATTCAATATGGATATTTTATGACAAGGAACATTTTTTTGATTAAATCGATTATTCGATATATGATGAATGCTTTGGATAATAAGTATACGGGTTAGGGACCTGTTAATGAAAGCCCCTCGATGCATAGGTAGTATCATGAGATGAAATTAGTTGGAGAAAAACCTTTCATGTTTTCTTCTAAGAAGAATATATGGGTTTTTACCCACAAACTTAAACCATCTTGTGAAAGGTCTTGATGGTAGTGGTCATGTTCCAGATACATGAAATCTATTAATTAAGCATTTCCTTTATTTTGATTCAGTATTTATTTATCCTTGAAAATTTTTATCGATATATCTATGAATGAATTTTATTCTCAGTTTATTGATTAAATAGAATGTGTTTTCAGTTTCTTAACTTTACATATTGATTACGCCTTGTCCAGTTATTGAGTGGAATGTTTTCTCAGTTATTTAAAATCCCATTATGCTTATTGATTCATTATTTTGACCACTATACTCATCCTTAATGAGAATTTGAGCTCACCTTTTTTTATTTCCTTACCCCAAGTTATGAAGAGGAATCCATTGAATGAGTTTCAAGGATGAAGTTTATTATTCTTTGTTATGTATCAGGTTTTATTTTATATTTCCCAATGTAATATGGGTATCATGTAAGTAATATGGTTTTCAAAAACTGAATTTTTTTTGATCACTTAGTATTTGAAGCTTGTATCCTTTCCAATGTAATGGCAGTAGACACAGGCTTTGGGATTTATGGGGTCGGGCCACTATAGTTGGTACCAAAGAAATTTTAGTAGTAACCTTGGAAATAAGATTTAGAAAACAAAGATTATGGAAAATAACCCTAAGATATAAAATGAGAATAAGTATAGAAGAACGTCCTTGAATTTTGGTAAGGTAGATATTATTTGGGTATTACTATAAATACATCCTTGTCTAAATACTACAAGTGGATGTGGTTTTGGAAGAGATGTACCTAGGGTTAACAACTCTGAAAAGGTGTGTTGGGCCTAAATCATCATAACCTGGTACACTACAACGAGCCTTACTTCACACCTGGTTTGACACTCATGGGGGATATTCTTAAGATAATTCAATTTTTCTACAATCCGTTATGAAGGATTTAAAATTAAAGAAACCCCCAAAGAAACCATGTTTATGATTATGAGAATAGTTATGCATAAAATTTTCAATTAATGTTATGTATTTCACTAGTTTTGGATTATACATTATAAGATATAATTTAGTCTATATGGCCATACAGAAATGGTGCCTAGCAGAAGGAAGGTGAACCTCACCAATGCACATGATCCAAAGATTAAGAATGATAATTTATTTTATGGTCTTAAGCCAATATTTAGAAGGTAAATAGTTTCTGTAACGCCCCGACCCCAGCTACCCAGAGTCAGTGCATTATTTACATAACATTGGCATGATCACAAGAAAGATCAAATCTCGAAAGACCGATTGGTTTAGTAGCCTTGGAAACACTAGATATAATCATAAAGTTTTACATTACATTTCAAAGTGAAAAACTACTACAACAACAAAGTCTTCATATCCACACTATTAACCCCTCATAATATCCCTGCAATTCATTCATAATTTACTTCTTCACTACCTGGGAAAAATAAAACATAGAAAAGGGGTGAGCTCAAATGCCCAGTAAGGATAACAATATAGCGGAACATTCATAATAAGCATAAACATTTAAGGCAATGAATTACTAAAACAAAAGCCTTTTAAAAATGAACTTCAACATAGTATGGCAAAAATAAAAATGAAATAATGCCATTTACTTATTCACATGGATATTCTACTAATCGAATAATCACATGCAATATCAATAACCACTTTCATAATGTTGGAATGCATAATGCCAGACTATCATAACCACATAGCCAAGGCCTCGTGCCAAGACTACAAATAAGATTTTGTCAAGGCCTTGTGCCAAGACACTAGTTTGTCTCATGAGACCTACCGATGCATCGAGGAGCTATAGCGGGCTCCACCCGTCACTTATTAAGTCCAATGCATTCCCATATGAAAAGGTTTAAACATAACATAAACATTCGTATTAAAACTAGCATACGAAATGTCAATAATTTCACCATAAACTATGAATGGTATAAAAATAGCACATCCACAGTCAAACATATCACAAAACCTTCAATACAATATAGAAGTTTTGTATCATAATAAATCAACTTCAAATAATCTTAAAATCCATCAAAGGATGTTGACATAGATGAAATCAAAATTCTTTTTAAAGAAGTATCTCCTTTTATTTTGAAATCATTTAATATCCATATAAAATAAAACATTTTCTTTGAAAATATTCTTATAAGCTTGTATGGAAAGCTTCGACGATTTTATAACGGCGGAAAATAACCGCACCCGCCGTATAAGTTAAAAAAAACATTCTTACCTCAATTCTGTCGAAAAGGTTAAAAAGGACCTTGTTTTGAAAACGACGGAAAGATTCCTTTATAAACCTCTTATAAAAAGTCAAACAAGGGTATAAATGACTTTAACCCATATTCTTGTAAATAGTAAAAATGTTTTGAAATACATTTTGAAGAAACATGGATGTGGATGATAACGAGATCCCAGTAGATTATTACGTATAAACAACCTCGGATAAAGAAGAGATTGTGAAATAACCCTTACCTTGTACTTTTCCTTGGTTGGGGTAGGTTAACCTCCTGTATAATGGTGAAATAGTTGTTATTAAATTATACAAGAATCATATATATTAATATGATATCATATATGATCTTTTAACATTGATTTGTTAATAATATCTTAGAATTATCGTCGTTTCGGGAGTTAACTTACTCATTTTCTTTTATATGTTTTGTTAAATAAGCCATGGTTTTTGTATCTTATTCATATCCAAAATGATATACAGTCCTTAAACATCATTTTTAAATCATCAAATGATAATTATATTTGAATGGATACGATGGAGAATGAATCTCATTGCGTTCGTGGAGACGGTAGTCCGTACGTACGCACGAGCGACAATATCATTCTTTTGATATTAAAATAATATATAAATGGATGGTATATCATATATACAGAATCATTAACATGTTATATTTATTATTTACATGAGTTACACATCATTATTATACCCATCCAAATAATATTATATTGAATAACAATTACACCACGACGTGGAGACGGTAAGCCGTACGTACGCACGTATGGTGACATGTTATTCAAAGGGTGGATAGAATACTGACTATGATTGTACCATATTTATAATAACATCACAGTATATGTGAGATACTGGAGTTATTATTTCAGAATGGTAAGAACAAAGGAAGAATAAGTGGAAGAAGAAATGAACTTAGAAAAGGGTGGTGAAATCATTACCTCTTCTTCGGGTTCTTCCTTTTGATTTGATCAAAAGGGCTCCTTAGGTTGGCTTTCTGATCAAACTAAGGCCTCTAGGTTGTATTGAGGGATGTTGGGAGAGTATTTGGATAGAGTTTTTCCGAACCAAAAGGCTTTAGAGGTGTGAAGAAATGAGAAGGAGGAGTGACCTTTTATAAGAGGGGTGAGGGGCACCTTTGGAAAAGCTAGAAATATTAATTTATAATAAATTCATATTCGGTTTCTAATGGCTCCAAAGTTGACTATTCAAAGGTTAAGGTGGGGATAGGTCGAAAACCACTCAACCAATAGAATTTAGACAGGTTTGGGTACTTATATTAACCTTATCTTTAAGTATTAACTCTAAGTTAATTAGTTTCACTTTTACAATGTCTCTTTGTATTTTTATATAATATGGTTAATAAACTTACTATATACATCCAAGAGACCCCCAAGTGGTACATTAATGATGAACCTATCATGATATAAGTCTCTTGGCCGAACCTTAGATTTTTAGGAATTTAATATCAATTAATAATATAATATTTGTTTTAAGAACTCTTTTATGTCAATTTTGACACTATTCAATAGTTGATTTTTGTGAAACTCATAACAGATTTATTACTTCGAACAAAGTCCATTAAATCAATCCTAATATATCATATTAGCCTAGAAAATTAGTTTAATTCATTAAAAGTTTCATATTATAATTATTTGGGTATTTATAAGATCAATTATTTTAATTTTTCACTATTTTAGTAATTACTGCATCATCATTGTGTCATAAATAAAATAAATTATTTAATGTCTAAAAATTATAAATAAAATATCATTATGTAGGAAATCTTTTTCGCTTTCTAATGAATATTTATAATCGAAAATCCAACATGTATAACCCTATGTAAAAATTGTTCTTCTAAAAGATGTAAGCTTATGCCATTTTTATTTTTATTTTAACTTTATTAATATAATGTGTCATTATCACTTACAAGTGGATCCATGGGGTCCCAAAATAGACCCAAAGATGCCCATGGTCTACCATGTATCAACCAATAGGGTTAAGACACGTTTTAGGGTAATTTAGTATTATTATAATATTATTTTTTAACCCTTATTTACCGGATTTACCCTTTAACCATGGTAAATAAAATATTTACCACAGTAACTATTCAAAATGTCTAAAAATAAAAGTTACCTATTTACACAATTTGAACATCCTGATTCCAAATATGGAATCCATTTTCCTAAATTCAAAACACAGAAGTGGCAGAAATTAATTTAAAATTAATTCCCGCTGTCAAAACAAAAAGCGTGTTTTTAAGAGATAATAACTATCAAAAGATTGACACTTGTTTATGTTCGGTTTAATTGTAAAATTATGTCCAATGACCAACATTATATTAAATGGTAAAAATATATTCTAAATATACTTTAAAACTACTAAAATTCATAATTTATCACTATTAATTATTTTGATTAAAAAAGTTGTTTTTAATTAAAATTTTGTAATTTTCACTATTCATCAAAATATGAAAGTTATCCGAAAAGTACCAAAATTTCACCCTAGGATAATTTCGATATTCCGTATCCAAAAATGAAGTCCATTTTGAAATATAAAATATATATGATTTCAAAAAGTAGGTATAACTATTCACAACGGCTAGTTTAATTAGTTGTGGTGTGTGTTAGAACTCGAGGTTGCGTACAACACACGCTATCGCATTATTCAAAGGGAAACGTACCGTAGAAGCTTGGGGTGTTACATTCTCCCCTCCTTCAAATAATTGCGTCCTCGCAATTTCTAGGGTATTACTGCATAAAAAGACTCGGGTGGTTCTTCATCATAAGTTCCTCGGGTTCCCACATTGCCTCTTCCATCTTATGATTCCTCCACAAAACTTTTACCAGACGCGTCGTCCGGTTTCTCAGCACTTGTTCTCTCGTATCAAGAATCTTGATGGGCTCTTCGCAATAAGACAGATCGGGTTCCAGTTCTAAATCTTCATAGGTGAGTACATGCGTTGGGTCAGGCATGTATTTCCTCAACAGAGATACGTGGAACACATCGTGAACTTTGGAGAGACTTGGCGGCATTGCCAATCGGTAAGCTACAGCCCCAATTCGTTCTAGAATTTCGAAAGGTCCGATGTACCTGGGACTCAATTTACCTTTCTTACCAAAACGTATGACTCCCTTCCATGGAGATACCTTCAGGAAAACATGATCACCGACTTGAAATTCCAAATCCTTCCTTCGATTATCGGCATAGCTCTTCTGCCTACTTTGAGCTGCTTTAATGTGATTTTGGATTACCTTCACCTTTTCCACCGTTTCCTCCACCAGTTCTGGGCCTACAAGTTTTCTTTCACCAACGTCATCCCAACAGGTTGGTGTGCGACATCTCTTTCCGTATAACGCTTCATATGGTGCCATTTGAATACTCGAATGGAAGCTATTGTTATAGGAAAATTCTACTAGTGGTAAATATTGATCCCACATACCCTGAAAATCAAGTGAGCAAGATCTCAACATGTCTTCTAAGGTCTGAATAGTCCGTTCTGATTGTCCGTCTGTCTGAGGGTGGTAAGCAGTGCTCAAATGAAGTTCAGTATCCAGGGATTTCTGAAGACTTTTCCAAAATCTTGAAGTAAAATGGGGATCACGATCAGAAACAATCGATAGGGGTACTCCATGAAGTCTCACAAATTCATTAATGTATAGTCTTGCTAGACGTTCCAGGGGTAGATCTTCTCTTATAGCAAGAAAATGTGCTGACTTGGTAAGACGATCAACAATAACCCATATTGCATCGTTCCTTCTAGGAGTCTTTGGTATCCCCATGACAAAGTCCATCGTAATATTGTCCCATTTCCACTCTGGTATGGGAAGAGGTTGCATGACTCCTCCAGGCTGTTGCCTTCCAGCTTTCACTTGTTGACAAACCATACATCTTGACACAAAATCAGCAATCTCCCTCTTCATGTTGTCCCACCAAAAATGTTCCTTCAAATCTCTATACATTTTGGTGCTCCCAGGGTGTATAGAGAAATTGGAACTATGAGCATCATCCAGCAATTCCCTTTTTAGATCAGGTAAATCGGGAACACAAAGTCTCTTCCCGAATTTCAAAATTCCATCTTCATACACAAAGTCTCTCAATCTCCCATCATTCACAGCTTTAATCTTCTTTTGGAATTCTTCATCATCGGTCTGAGAACTCTTAATCCTTTCTAGTAAAGATGGTTTGACAACCATTTGAAAAAGCATTGATGTTTCACCTTCCCTGGTTATTCCCATGTCCATCTTCTCTAGATCCATGAAAATTGGGTCCCTTTCAATTCTCATCATGTTCAGAACTCCATGGTCTTTTCTGCTCAAAGCATCTGCTACTTTGTTTGCTTTCCCCGGGTGGTAGTGTATCGTGCAATCATAATCCTTGAGTAATTCAAGCCATCTCCTTTGCCTCATGTTGAGTTCTTTTTGTGAGAAAATATACTTCAAACTCTTGTGATCAGTATAAATCTCACATTTTTCACCATAGAGGTAGTGCCTCCATATCTTCAAAGCAAAGATCACAGCTGCTAACTCAAGATCATGAGTAGGATAGTTTTGTTCATGAATTTTCAACTGTCGTGATGCATAGGCAATAACTCTATCATTCTGCATAAGGACACAACCAAGTCCTTTCTTTGATGCGTCACTATAAATAACGAACCCATCATTCCCCGATGGTAGAGTCAATATAGGAGCATTGACTAATCTTTTCTTCAATTCTTCGAAACATTCTTCACACTCTTTTGTCCAAACAAATTTAACCCCTTTACGTGTGAGCTTCGTTAATGGGTTAGCCAATCGGGCAAAATTCTGGACGAAACGTCGATAATAACCTGCCAAGCCAATAAAACTACGTACCTCAGTTATACTCGTAGGTGCTGGCCATTCTTGGATTGCCTTGGTCTTAGAAGGATCAACAGAGATTCCATCTTTTGAGACAATATGGCCAAGAAAAGAAATCTCCTGAAGCCAGAATTCACACTTGCTAAACTTCCCATATAATTCATGCCTCCTCAGAGTCTTCAAGATAATGCGCAAGTGATTTTCATGATCTTCATAGGTTTTGGAGTATACCAAGATATCATCAATAAATACCACCACAAATTCATCCAGATACTCCTTGAAAACTCTATTCATTAGATCCATGAATACAGAGGGTGCATTAGTCAATCCAAACGGCATTACAGTAAACTCGTAATGCCCGTACCTGGTTCGAAATGCTGTCTTCGGAATGTCTTCCTTCTTTACACACAACTGATGGTATCCAGATCGAAGGTCAATCTTTGAAAAGTATTGAGCTCCATGCAGTTGGTCAAATAAATCATCAATACGAGGTAGGGGATACTTGTTCTTTATCGTTATAGCATTGATCTCCCTGTAGTCGATACATAACCTCATAGATCCATCTTTCTTTTTAACAAAAAGAACAGGGTCTCCCCATGGAGAAACACTAGGGCGAATAAATCCCTTATTACTCAATTCCTCTAGTTGTTTCTTTAGTTCGACTAACTCTACAGTGGCCATTCTATAAGGGGTCTTCGATATAGGCCTTGATCCAGGAATCAAATCAATGGAAAACTCAACTTCTCGTTCTGGAGGATGTCCAGGTAAATCTTCTGGAAATACGTCTACAAATTCTTTCACAACAGGTACATCCTCTATTTGAACATTCCTTTCCTCCCCGATAGTTATTTCATTCTCTTCCTCCCCAATAATTGAATTAAGTTGAGCTACTGGGGGTGGATCTAAATAAGAATTAGGTGGTGATGATTCTGCTCTAAAAATAAGGTGTTCCTTATCATTATCATCAAGAATCGTAACCTCTTTCTTCTTACAATAAATCTTCGCATCATAGTCCGAAAGCCAGTCCATACCGAGGATTATATCAAACTCAATCATAGGTATGACGATGAAATCAGCAGATAAAGAAAATTTATGTGCTCTAATGGGGACTGATTCACAAAACTTTGTTGCAACGATACTTCCCTTAGGAGTTTTAACTGACAACTCCCTTATTAAATCAAATTGGAAATATCTAATTTTCTTAGCAAACTGGGAAGATATGAAACAATGCGATGATCCAGAATCAAATAATGCATTTGCTAAACTTGAGGAAACCATTAAATTACCTGCCACCACGTCTTTCGGAGCTTCTACCTCAGCAGTAGTGATAGCATAAGCCTGGCCTTGATCCCTTGGCCTTTTCTGAGGTAAGTTCTCCTGACGCTTAGGACATGCATTTGCATAATGTCCCATCTCCCTGCAATTGTAGCACTGAACGTTGGTAGCTTCCTTCTTCCCCTTGCAATCATGAGCTTGGTGGCCTTTTTCACCACACTTGTAACAGACTCCCATTCCCTTCAAGCAAGTACCAGGATGTTTCTTCCCGCATTTACCATAAGATGGATATTCAACCTTTCCCTTCTTCCCCTTATTTCCATTCCCAGATTGATCAGCAGGTCTCTTCTTCTCTTGCTTTGCTTTAAAGTCATAAGACTTAGAGAATTCCTTTTCGGTCTTGATAGCACATGAGACAATGTCTTCGTACGATGAAAAGGATTGTGAGACTAATGCTCGACGGAGAAATGGTTTTAACCCATCAAAGAAACGATCAATCTTACTTCTTGGGTTGCGAATATAATCTCCAGCATACCTCGCTAACCTTGTAAAGTTAGCCTCATACTTTGTGACATTATCATCCTCCTTTTGTCTCAGACTCAGAAATTGCCTTTCCATATCTGCTCGATGGTCGCGAGGAAAGTATTTTTCTAAAAACATATTTTTGAACTCCCTCCATTCCATATTTGATACTTCATCATCTTCCTTCATGTTTTGAATCAATGACCACCATTGATCAGCATCTCCAGTGAGGCGGTAAACTGCCATGGTAACTTTTTCCCTTTCACTACTCCCCAAAGCCTGAAATATTTTCTCTAGGGAAAATATCCATTGCTCAGCTACTAAGGGATTTGTATTCCCATTGAACGTTGGTGGTTGTTGCCTCATGAATCGATCTAACATTGATCCTCCACGCTGCGGATCAGGGTGCTCCATACGGGTAAGGTTATTATTCATAACCTGAGTAAGTTGTCCCAGTATGGTGATTAGCTGATCAGCACCAGTTGCATCACCAGCCCCACTATAATTATCTTGAGCAGGAGGGCAATCCCTACATGGAGTGCGTGCATTGATACAGTTTCCATTTCTTCCACTAGGCGCCATTTCTAAACAATGGCATAAACTAGATCAGTTTATGAATCAAAATACATAATCCCATACTTATAAAACACTTAACATAAATTGAACTATTTATGGATATAATCCATAATCATAAAAATGTTTTCTTTGAGGAAGTATATACTCATAAACCCTTCATAATGATTTGTAAAGATAATGATAGTTATCCTAAGCATATCCCCCGGGAGTGTCGTAACCAAGAGTGCATCAAGGCCCGTTGTCGTGCACCAGTTCCCGTTCGAGTCTAGCTCAAAGCGGTGTTTTCGGGTTTTACCCCTAGGTACATCTGTGCCAGAGCCGCCTCTACCTGCTCGTATCCAGACAGGGATGTATTGCTCGGAAAACTCACAAAATCTCTACAATACCAAAATTCTAGGAAGTTCTTCTATACTAATCCTCAAAGTTCATCTTAGGTCTACGTGCTCTAATCAGAGTTTATCTAAATCTAGCTTCCAAGGTTTGTACTAAACTTCCTCTGATACCAACTGTAACGCCCCGACCCCAGCTACCCAGAGTCGGTGCATTATTTACATAACATTGGCATGATCACAAGAAAGATCAAATCTCGAAAGACCGATTGGTTTAGTAGCCTTGGAAACACTAGATATAATCATAAAGTTTTACATTACATTTCAAAGTGAAAAACTACTACAACAATAAAGTCTTCATATCCACACTATTAACCCCTCATAATATCCCTGCAAGTCATTCATAATTTACTTCTTCACTACCTGGGAAAAATAAAACATAGAAAAGGGGTGAGCTCAAATGCCCAGTAAGGATAACAATATAGCGGAACATTCATAATAAGCATAAACATTTAAGGCAATGAATTACTAAAACAAAAGCCTTTTAAAAATGAACTTCAACATAGTATGGCAAAAATAAAAATGAAATAATTCCATTTACTTATTCACATGGATATTCTACTAATCGAATAATCACATGCAATATCAATAACCACTTTCATAATGTTGGAATGCATAATGCCAGACTATCATAACCACATAGCCAAGGCCTCGTGCCAAGACTACAAATAAGATTTTGTCAAGGCCTTGTGCCAAGACACTAGTTTGTCTCATGAGACCTACCGATGCATCGAGGAGCTATAGCGGGCTCCACCCGTCACTTATTAAGTCCAATGCATTCCCATATGAAAAGGTTTAAACATAACATAAACATTCGTATTAAAACTAGCATACGAAATGTCAATAATTTCACCATAAACTATGAATGGTATAAAAATAGCACATCCACAGTCAAACATATCACAAAACCTTCAATACAATATAGAAGTTTTGTATCATAATAAATCAACTTCAAATAATCTTAAAATCCATCAAAGGATGTTGACATAGATGAAATCAAAATTCTTTTTAAAGAAGTATCTCCTTTTATTTTGAAATCATTTAAGATCCATATAAAATAAAACATTTTCTTTGAAAATATTCTTATAAGCTTGTATGGAAAGCTTCGACGATTTTATAACGGCGGAAAATAACCGCACCCGCCGTATAAGTTAAAAAAAACATTCTTACCTCAATTCTGTCGAAAAGGTTAAAAAGGACCTTGTTTTGAAAACGACGGAAAGATTCCTTTATAAACCTCTTATAAAAATTCAAACAAGGGTATAAATGACTTTAACCCATATTCTTGTAAATAGTAAAAATGTTTTGAAATACATTTTGAAGAAACATGGATGTGGATGATAACGAGATCCCAGTAGATTATTACGTATAAACAACCTCGGATAAAGAAGAGATTGTGAAATAACCCTTACCTTGTACTTTTCCTTGGTTGGGGTAGGTTAACCTCCTGTATAATGGTGAAATAGTTGTTATTAAATTATACAATAATCATATATATTAATATGATATCATATATGATCTTTTAACATTGATTTGTTAATAATATCTTAGAATTATCGTCGTTTCGGGAGTTAACTTACTCATTTTCTTTTATATGTTTTGTTACATAAGCCATGGTTGTTGTATCTTATTCATATCCAGAATGATATACAGTCCTTAAACATCATTTTTAAATCATCAAATGATAATTATACTTGAATGGATACGATGGAGAATGAATCTCATCGCGTTCGTGGAGACGGTAGTCCGTACGTACGCACGAGCGACAATATCATTCTTTTGATATTAAAATAATATATAAATGGATGGTATATCATATATACAGAATCATTAACATGTTATATTTATTATTTACATGAGTTACACATCATTATTATACCCATCCAAATAATATTACATTGAATAACAATTACACCACGACGTGGAGACGGTAAGCCGTACGTACGCACGTATGGTGACATGTTATTCAAAGGGTGGATAGAATACTGAATATGATTGTACCATATTTATAATAACATCACAGTATATGTGAGATACTGGAGTTATTATTTCAGAATGGTAAGAACAAAGGAAGAAGAAGTGGAAGAAGAAATGAACTTAGAAAAGGGTGGTGAAATCATTACCTCTTCTTCGGGTTCTTCCTTTTGATTTGATCAAAAGGGCTCCTTAGGTTGGCTTTATGATCAAACTAAGGCCTCTAGGTTGTATTGAGGGATGTTGGGAGAGTATTTGGGCAGAGTTTTGCCGAACCAAAAGGCTTTAGAGGTGTGAAGAAATGAGAAGGAGGAGTGCCCTTTTATAAGAGGGGTGAGGGGCACCTTTGGAAAAGCTAGAAATATTAATTTATAATAAATTCATATTCGGTTTCTAATGGCTCCAAAGTTGACTATTCAAAGGTTAAGGTGGGGATAGGTCGAAAACCACTCAACCAATAGAATTTAGACAGGTTTGGGTACTTATATTAACCTTATCTTTAAGTATTAACTCTAAGTTAATTAGTTTCACTTTTACAATGTCTCTTTGTATTTTTATATAATATGGTTAATAAACTTACTATATACATCCAAGCGACCCCCAAGTGGTACATTAATGATGAACCTATCATGATATAAGTCTCTTGGCCGAACCTTAGATTTTTAGGAATTTAATATCAATTAATAATATAATATTTGTTTTAAGAACTCTTTTATGTCAATTTTGACACTATTCAATAGTTGATTTTTGTGAAACTCATAACAGATTGATTACTTCGAACAAAGTCCATTAAATCAATCCTAATATATCATATTAGCCTATAAAATTAGTTTAATTCATTAAAAGTTTCATATTATAATTATTTGGGTATTTATAAGATCAATTATTTTAATTTTTCACTATTTTAGTAATTACTGCATCATCATTGTGTCATAAATAAAATAAATTATTTAATGTCTAAAAATTATAAATAAAATATCATTATGTAGGAAATCTTTTTATCTTTCTAATGAATATTTATAATCGAAAATCCAACATGTATAACCCTATGTAAAAATTGTTCTTCTAAAAGATGTAAGCTTATGCCATTTTTATTTTTATTTTAACTTTATTAATATAATGTGTCATTATCACTTACAAGTGGATCCATGGGGTCCCAAAATAGACCCAAAGATGCCCATGGTCGACCATGTATCAACCAATAGGGTTAAGACACGTTTTAGGGTAATTTAGTATTATTATAATATTATTTTTTAACCCTTATTTACCGGATTTACCCTTTAACCATGGTAAATAAAATATTTACCACAGTAACTATTCAAAATGTCTAAAAATAAAAGTTACCTATTTACACAATTTGAACATCCTGATTCCAAATATGGAATCCATTTTCCTAAATTCAAAACACAGAAGTGGCAGAAATTAATTTAAAATTAATTCCCGCTGTCAAAACAAAAAGCGTGTTTTTAAGAGATAATAACTATCAAAAGATTGACACTTGTTTATGTTCGGTTTAATTGTAAAATTATGTCCAATGACCAACATTATATTAAATGGTAAAAATATATTCTAAATATACTTTAAAACTACTAAAATTCATAATTTATCACTATTAATTATTTTGATTAAAAAAGTTGTTTTTAATTAAAATTTTGTAATTTTCACTATTCATCAAAATATGAAAGTTATCCGAAAAGTACCAAAATTTCACCCTAGGATAATTTCGATATTCCGTATCCAAAAATGAAGTCCATTTTGAAATATAAAATATATATGATTTCAAAAAGTAGGTATAACTATTCACAACGGCTAGTTTAATTAGTTGTGGTGTGTGTTAGAACTCGAGGTTGCGTACAACACACGCTATCGCATTATTCAAAGGGAAACGTACCGTAGAAGCTTGGGGTTTTACAGTTTCCCAAGAATTATCATCATATTAGGATATAATATCATGTTATAATAATATTTCTAAATAATCCCACAAGTCCTATGTATTTGAAGGAAATAAATAAAAGAAGAGGATGAAAGGTCAAATGATGTAACAAGGAAGAAGGGAAAGAAGTATTTTTATATATGTGATAATTGTGGAAAGAAACACCCCGATAGTTACTTGAAGGAAATGGGAGTTTATTATAAGTATGGACAAAAAGGACACCATGTTCGTGATTTAAAGGGAAATAAATAAAATTCCAATGTGCAATGCTTCCACTCTAAGGAGATGAGACACTACGCAAATCAATTTCTCATGCGTCAAAGCAATATACCCCCAAAGAGGCTAATTGATCATGGTCAAGATTATGGTACTACCATAGATTAATAGGAATGATTAATTTTCTTATATTTTGATTCAATAATTATTTCATTTAATTATTTATCAATGCTGTACTGATTATAATAATTATAGAATATATGAGGATTGTATTGCAATACCTTTTTGTTAAGGATTTGAGATCATATGTTGAATGGTACCAAGAAAATAAATTCAGTAGCAAGGTAATTTTTTTTAAAAACAATTGGTTAAGGTAAACATAACCCTTAATATGTTCATATTGTTAAGAAATTTTTTTTGGATAAAGAAATGATTTATTTGGATATATGCTGACAACCTCAGAACAGATTAATTATTTTTTAACAAAATGGTTTATGATATCATTGATGGAGTTTACAACAATTTTGGATTTATGGAAGATATCCAATAATATGTGCTTCACTTAATGAATAAGGAAGAATTCATGTTCCTAATAAAGTATTATGGTAATTCAAGTTATTACCATATTTCAAGATAATAAATGATAAAGGAGTTCACATATTCAGTATGTGATTATTAAATAGATACTTCATGTTGATTAATGGTTAATGATAAGTTAATTTTTTAAAATTTAGTGACCTTACTTCCAAAGCTTCATATCATAATCCTTTGGAAATGATCACCATTTATAAAATGATTTAAGATGATCTTTAGATGATATTTTAGAGGTTAATATATTACTTTAACATATGATGCATCCTATAATAAGAGATAAAGTGGAAATAGTTCAAGGTGAAACCAAAGGTTATGGTTTTGATTATGAAATAGAAATATATCATGTAATTATATTTTATTAATTTATTAAAGAGTAAAATATTTCATCAACTCTAGGAAAAGGGTTTTGAAACAAAAATCTTATCCTATTATCATATTTTTTATGATATCAATGAACTTTATTCACACCACTGGTTTATGGTTTTATGATAAAAAACTTTCATCAAAATATGTTCTATGTCACTCTCCATCAGAACATGATAGTTAGATTTCTCTTCCATGTCTATGTTTCCATTAACGTTCTCTAATTTGAAAGCCTAGTTTTTTGGTGATCTTCACATTTTCATTTTCTTCTTATTAAGAAGCTGAGTAATTAACCCTATTTATAATGTGGGGTTTTCAACAATAGTATTTTCAAATATCAATCCCTTGATTAACTATATCATGTTTAAATTATGAGGATGCAATTTAATTAAGGCAGGGAGAATGTAACACCCTAAAATTCTAAAGTAAGAACATTGTATTTGATAGCGTGTATAACACACAACACCAAGTGCGTAAGGGAATATAATATCCGAAGACTTTATAGTATATTTTATATTTTAAATAGATTGAATATATTCTATATATTTCAATGCATGCAACATTTATTTTAGTTTTGTTTCATGAAATGAGTTTCTTCGATGACTTTTGTTACACGCAAGACCGAGTTTTACCACCTTTTAATAGAAAACCTATTTTAAAACTATTTTTTTAAACTTTTATAAATTTAATTTGTCAAAATAAAAATAATTTTTTAATTTTTAATGTCCAAATTATCTTAGGGTGATTTTTTGGTATTTTTCTGAGAAGTTTCATTTTTTGATGAATAGTGAAAAATACTGCATTTTATTTAAAGATCGCCTTTTTGTTTAAATAATTATTAATGGTAAATTCTATTTTAAATTGGTTATTAATAAAAATATATCAATTATACATATATTAATCCAATTTAGGTAATGGGAAACATTTTTATTTTAAAATTGGATATAAATACTTATTGAACTTTTGAATATTTTTACTTTAAAAACCTACTTTCTCACCACGTCTACAGGATTAACATTAAACATAATTTAGAAACTTTTATGAATTTAATTTAGAAAAATGGAAATTCATGGTTTTAATAAGTATGATATTTTTTGTCTAATAAGATCATATTAGTTTTTGACCAAAAATATTTATAAAAGTAGTTAAAATTAATTTCAACGATTGAGGTAAAATTAATTTTAACAATGTACTAAACCTTAAACTTAAAGGCCAAAATGACCTAGAAAATTTTCTAAAGGACATTTTATAATAATATATTGACCATAACCCATATTTGTTTGATTTTTATGAGTTATTGGGACATATTTTCATGAAAGTTCCCTATATGAAAAGTTAGGTAAGAAAAAAAGACAGAAAAAGAACCTTCCCTACCTTTAACATTTATAAAGATTTAGAGTATGGAATAATCTAAATAGTTTTGGTTATATAACTTATTTTGAAAGGTAAATGAGTTTTTTGTCATTAAAAATTAAATTTAATTATTAGAGACTATATAATTACATTAAATGCTTAAAAAACGCTAACACATAGATTATTTAGTTAACAATTTAATAAAAAAATGATGCTAAAAACATTAAAAGTAAAGAAAATTTAATGAATTATTGTGTTACATTATTTTTAGTAGATTAATATATTGTTATAATTTTTTTTTGAACTCAATATATTTTAATTCCATTAATTTTTTACATTTTTAAATTAAAATTAAGTTAATAATGTGAAAATCAACGTTAATGTTATTTTATAATAAATTATATTTTTTAAATAATTAAAAATTAATAAAAACCCATATTATAAAAAGTAAATTTGAAGTGTTAATAAATATAAAATATGGTCCATTAATTTACCAATTGATATTTTATAATTAATATATTGACCCAGAGATAGTAAAAACATTGTTAGCACGGTCTAAGTTAATGCATTGTTTTTACGCGTTACAGGTGCTTGTTTTAAAATAAATTTCCAACACACATAGAATTTTTATTAGGTAAATTTGATATTATATTTAGAATAAAATGTCTATATATGTTTTAAAAAATACAACTTTGATTTAGTATTAATGGTCAAGCTAATTAGGTTAGAAAAACTAGATACTTTAATAAAAACCAAACTGATAAAATTCAGGAATCTTAGAAGTTAAGGGAAAAAATTATAAAAATGGACTTATTTTTGTATTTTTGAGGTTTTTATAAACATTTATTACTCATTAACCTATTATTATTCTATTTTGGAAGCACATGAGGTTAGGGATACCAACCAATAGTGTATACCTTTTGGTATTTACAAGAATGACACCCCCTCCATTATAAAAAGGCATTCAATCTTCCCCTTACTCACACCTCTCAAGCCACTTTTAATTGAAATTTTTTTGACAAAATAGTCTCCCAAAATTACTAAACTAAACATAAAATCCTAAATTTGGGAAGAAATCAATCCAAATAATCCCTTTGATGTAAACCAATAGGAGTTACCTGAAAAAGAGGAAACATCCTTCCTCAATCTCCTTTGTTTTACTTTTATTCTCCACCGATTCATTTATTGTTATTCTATGATTATAAAATCACAAAATTATACTAAATATACCAAGTTGTTCTAATTATAATGTTTTGAATTACACTGTAATACCCCAAGATTTCACAGTAAGTTATTTTCTTTAAAGTAATTCAATAGCTTGCACTACACGCAACAATGAGTTCGAGCGCACCACGACTTACCAAACTAGCCGTTCAAAAATCGGTTATGAACATTATTAAAATAATTTTTTATTTTATATAATTCATATAATTTTAACATCCATATTATGTGTTTCTTAGACATAATATAATAACAAATTCCATTTTTTAGATAAAAGAAATATTTTTCAAAAATGCAATTTACTGCCTTTTAATGGGGAACCATTTTTAAATCTAATATTTGACACTTTTATATATTCAAATTGATGAAATAAAATTCTTCTTTAGAATAGGGGAATAAAAATTTATTTTGGATAAATTTTCACTGCTTTTCTGATAACTTTCATATTTTTATGAATAATGAAAAATACTAAATTTTAATTCAAAACAAATTTTTTAATCAAAATAATTTATAGTGTTAAATTATATATTTGAATGGTTTTGATGTATAATTAGATTTTATTTTTATCATTTAATCCAACTTTGGTTATTGTAATTAATTTTACATGTAAATTGGACATAAACGCATATTAATCTTTTGATAGTTTTTTACTTCTCAAAAACCCGCTTTCCAGTTTTGACAACGAGAATACTTTTTAAATTAATTAATAAAAATTCTATATTTTAATTTGGTAAAATAGACATAATTTTTGAATTTTAAATATCAAAATAATCTTAGAGTAAATTTTTGTTATTTTTATGAAAACTTTCGAATTTCGATGAATAGTGAAAAATACTGCATTATTGTTTTAAACAGACTTTTTATTTAAATAATTATTTATTTTATTAAAATTTATTTTAAGTAAAAATAGATAAATAACACCTATATAAATTCAATGTAATTAATTGGAGTCATTTTATAATAATATTAGATGTATAAAATTTTATTGAACATTTTACCGTCTTTTACACACCTTATAGGCACATTTGCAAATTTGTATAAAATGTAATTTTACCGCATCTATGGATTGAATTTCAAAAATCCCAAATACACAGTTGAAATCAATAAGTAAAATGTGGTTCAAAAAGATGAAAATAAGTTTTGGTGAATAGTAACTTTTGAATTTTATTTACCACGGTTAAAAGTAAATAGGGTAATTGATGGTAAAAATGATATTATAATTATCCTAACACATGTACTAATTATATTGGATAAGTGTATTTCGACCCAAATCAACCTTATTAATAAAATATGATCATTTTGGTCCACTTGGATTAGATTAGGACATTTATTATTATTTTATTTAAAGAAGAGTTAAAAGAGTTAAGTTCAAAGTTTAATAACTAAAACATTGTTAATATAGGGTTATGAATAAGATAAATTAGAGTATAAATATTAATTATAAAGACAAAAAGATTTCATAAATAATAGTATTTTATTTATATTTTTTATATATTAAATAATTAAATTTATTTATGACACAATTATGATGCAATAATTACCTTATTAATGAAAGATTAAAATAATTGACATTATAAATATACCAATAAATGAAAATTGAGACTTATGATGAATTAAAATAATTTTATAGTTTAATATGATATTTTAGGGTTTATAAAATAAATTTTCTTTGAAGTGATAAAGTTTATACGACTTTCAAAAGAACAAAATACCAAAAAGTATCAAAATTGACATAAATGAGTTTTTAAAACAAACACTATATTATTAATTGATATAATATTCCTAAAAATATAAGGTTTGGAATAAGGACTTAGATAAAGTTATATATATCAATAATGAACCACTTTGGGTTCTCTTGTCATTTTATAGTATGTTTATTAACCATTTATTATAATAATACAAGAATACCCGGTAAAAGTTAAACTATTTAACTAAGAGTTAAATCTAAAAGTTAAGGATAATATGGTTACCTAAACCTATCTAAAACCTATTTGTTGAGAGGTTTTCGAACCATAACCACCTTATTCTAGAAATAAATTCATTTTGATCCATTAGAAACCTAAATTGAATTTATAATAAAATAATATTTCAAGCTTTTCCTAAAGTGACCCTCACCTCTCTTATAAAAGGGAACTTCCCCTTCTCTTAATTTCACACCTCCAAAGCCATTTTTCTCAGCAAAAACCTACCAAAATATCCTCCCAACTACTGTAAATACATCATAGAGGCCTTCATTTAATCATAAATCCAACCTAAGGAGCCCTTTTGATCAAATCAAAAGGAAGCACCCAAAGAAGAGGTAATAATTCCATCACCTCTTTCAAAGTTATCTTCTTCTTCCACTTCCTATTTCTTTGTTGTTTCCATACCAAAATAATAACTCCAGTACCTTCTACATACTTTGATATTATTATAAATATGGTACAACCAAATTCATTATTCTATCCATCCTATGAATGATAAAGTCACCATACGTGCATACGTACGGCGTACCGTTTCCACGTCGTGGTGTAGTTGTTATTCAACACTACATTATTTGGATGCGTATAATAATGATGTATAATTGATATAAATAATAAATATAAAACTATAATTATTCACTATATATGATATAAAATCTAAATATATATGATCTCATCTTCAATTGAATGATATTTTCGCTCGTGCATACGCACGGATTACCGTCTCCACGAATGCGATGAGATTCATTCTCCATCATAACTATTCAAGAATAATTTTTATTTTATGATTAAAAATAATGTTTAATGACTTAATATAATTCTGGATATGAATAAAATACATCCTATCCATAACAAACATTACTTACGTAACAAAAGATATAAAGGAAAATGAATAAGTTAACACCCGAAATAATGATACTACTAAAATATTTTTAACAAAGAAATATTAGAAGATCATATATGATATCATATTTATGTATGTGCTTCTTTTATAATTTATAGAAATTATTACTATTATACAGGAGGTTAATGTACCCTTAACTAAGGAAAATTACAAGGTAAGGGGTTTCTTATCTCACTTTTAATTTTGTGAGATTTCTATTGTTCACCACTTATTTATTTCATATGGTGTATTATGTACTGACATTTGATATATATTATCATGATTATATTTATATTCATGTTATTATGTGATTCATTTTGTGGTTATTAACTTTTGGTCTTACGACACAATTGATTACAACGCGGTAAGGGGGTTTCATCTCACTTCTTATTCGCGTGAGATTCATTCTATATTGCCACTATTTCCTTTTGTGTGGTGTATGTACTACCCTTGATTTTATTCCTTGTGTAATATACTTTAATTTATGGGCATTTAAATCTTTATTGTAAGATCCTTCTTTTATGGAGTGTATGTTTCGTAAGTTACCAAATCGGTAAGGGAACTTCTAATTTCAATCTCACCTCATTGGGTTTTACACAGACTTAATTGATTATTTTAATCCAAGATTATGTGTGGAATCACTATTTATTTATTTATGTAGGTAACTTACACTCCTATTTGTGTGTATATACTTTTGATACATATAATCACTCCAATGTTAAATTCTCAAGTAATTGATATGAACTTGATAAGGGTAATATTAACTCAATTTCCATTCACCGAGTTAAACATCAAAGTCATTGGTTTTGTTTTTACAAGAATATGTGTGGATGTACTATTATTGATTTACACTGAATATCCAATCATATTTAGTGTAATAATTCATCAACTCGAGGAAAAGGGTTTTGAAATAAAAATGTTATCCTATTATCATCATTTTTGATGATATCAATGACCTTTATTCACACCTTTGGTTTTTGGTTTTGTTATAAAAAAATTTCATCTAAACATGTTCTCTATAAATATCCATCAGGATATGATAGTTATATTTCTCTTCCATGTACATGTTTTTACTAACTTTCTCCTATTCAAAATCCTAGTTTTATTATGATCTTTGAATTTTCATTTTCTTCTTATTAAGAAGATGTGTTATTAACCCTATTTACGATGTGGGGTTTTCAACAATAGTATTTTCAAATTTCAATCCTATGATTACCAATATCAATTGTAAATTACCAGAATGAAATTTAATTAAGGTGGGTAGAATATAAAACCTCTAAATTCTAAATTAAGAACATTGTATTTAATAACGTGTATAACACACAACACCAAGCACATAAGGGAATATAGTAACCAAATAATTTATAGTATATTTTATATTTTAAATATATTCAATTTATTATATATATTTCAATTCATGAAACATTGATTTTAGCTTATGTTTCACTCAATGAGCTTCTTCGATGGCTCGTGTTCCACTCAAGATCGAGTTTTACCGCCTTTTAATGATGCATCTATTTTAAAACCAAATATTGACACCTTTATTAATTTTATTTTTTAAAATAAACATAATTTTTGAATTTTTAATGTCAAAATTTTCTTAGGTTGAATTTTTGGTATTTTTTTGTGAAGTTTCATTTATTGATGAATAGTGAAATATACTACATTTTAGTTAAAAGCTATCTTTTCCTTTAAATAATTATTAACTATAAATTATATTTTAAATTGGCTATTAGAATAAAATAGATTAATTATATATATATATCCAATTTAGATCATTGAATTTTTTTATATATTTAAATTAGATATAAAGATTTATTGAACTTTTGAATCATTTTACTTTAAAAACATGCTTTCTCACCACATTTGTAGGATTAGAGTTAAACTTAATTTTGTCACTACTCTGAATTGAATTTAGAAAAGCAGAAATAAATGGTTGTAATCAGTCTATTATTTTTATTATAATAATATCAACTTATTTTTTGAAAAAAAATATTAGTAAAAATAATTAAAATTAATTACAACGATTAGGATAAAATTAATCTTAACAAGGGACTAAACCTTAAAATTAAGGTCCAAAATGACCTATAAACTTGTAAAAAGGATATTGGATGCTAATATATTGACCATATACCCTCTTTATTTTAATTTTGTGAGTTAGTGGGACACATGATCATGAAAGTTCCCTATATGATAAGTTAAGTATGGAAAAAGACAAAAAGGGAACCTTCCTTATCTTTAACATTAATAAAGATTTAGAGTATGGAATAAGCTATATAGTTTTGCTTTTAGAAATTATTTTTCAATTTAAATGATATTTTTTAATCATTATAATTTAACTTTAAATTTTATAGATGATATAATTACATTAAATTCTTAACAAACTCTAACACATAGATTATTTTGTTAATAATTCAATAAAACAAATGACTCTAAAAACATTAAAAGTAAAGTAAATTTAAAGAATTACTGTGATATATTATTTTTGGTTTATTAATATATCATGTTACATAAATTTTAACTTAATATATTTTAATTACATCATTGTTTTTATAATTTTAAATTAAAATTAAGTTAATAATGTCAAAATCGATAATAATGTTTTTTTACAATAAATGATATTTTTTAAAATATTTTAAAATTAATAAAAATCCTATATTATGTAAAGTGAATTATAAGTGTTAATAAATATTAAAAATTGTACATTAATGGAAAAATTGATCTTTTATAACTAACATACTGACCCATAGATAATAAAAACATTATTAGCACAATCTAGGTTAAAGTAGTGTTTTTGCGCGTTACATGTGCTTGTTTTAAAATTAATTTCTAACAAACATAGTATTTTTTTTAAAATTATATATCACATTTATAATTTAGTGGATCTATATTTTCTAATAAATCTCACTTTAATTTAGTCTTAATGGTTAAATTAATTATTTTAGAAATCTAGATACTTTAATAAAAACCAAAAATGATAAAATTATGGAATCTTAGAAGTTAAAGAAAAAAATTATATAAATGAACATATTTTTGTGTGGTGGAGATTTTTATTTACCATTATTACACATTAATCCATTATTTATCTATTTTTAAGCACATTAGGAAAGAGAGACCCCCCAATATTGTATACTGTTTGGTATTTACAAGAATGCCACTCCCCCTCCATTATAAAAAGACATTCACTCTTCCCCTTCCTGAAAACTCTCAAACCACTTTGGATCGACTAAAATATGAAACAATAGTCTCCCAAAATTATTAAACTCAACATATAAGCCTAAATTTTAGAATATATAAATCCAAGTAATCCCTTTAGTGCAAATCAGTAGGAGTTACCCGAAAAATAGGTAACATCATCCCTCAAGATCCTTTGTATTATCTTCATTATCAACCCCTTAATTTATTATTTTTACATTATTATATAATAAAAATAGTATAATAAATATACTAATATTTTTTTATTATAAGTTTTAAAACTAAACTTACACACACTTCCATCTAATGGGTAACAAACTTACCGTTCTTATGTACAACGAACTACCGCCTCACAAAATGATTTTGTTCCTTTTTTTCTTTATCACATATCATGGTTGAAAATTATGATGGAAAAATAGTTTATATATGATATAAGTGATATTTATTAGGACTTTATTCTTATATAGTTTTTATATAATACATAATTTTATGCATTCTATTTGGTGTAAATACAATAACTTCGTTTGGGGAAGTATGGACTATCACCTCCTCAAAGAGATGTGATTCGTTCACACATTAAATGAAATGTATTAAGGATGGTTTTAATTAAAAATATGTGAAATAAATTAAAAATATATGATATTAATTACATGATCAACTTTTTGGATATATAATATATCCTTTTCTTTATTATCTTTTTCACACACTAAAAAGTAATAAAATAATTCGTGGAAGTGTGGATTGCCACCTCCTCAACGCGATGTGATTCATTTTACATCACAAGAATTATATATATAAGTATATATAATTAAATAAAATGGTATTTTTAATATAATTATAATTATAGAAATATAGAATGTTACTTACCTTCTTTCTATAATGATCATTGAAAAATGGGAACGTTACTCATGCATACGTACGACCTACCGTCTCCATGATTGTTACGTCAGTTCATTTTATATATCCATATTTCATGATTGGTTTTAAAAGTATAATTTATGTTTAAATATGAATTTTTTTTAATGATTATAATTCTGTATATTTTTATATTAGGAACCCTTTGACCATAGTCGACCCACCAAAGTTGTTTTTGACACATGAACCGAATTTGGTCAAAACAACCAATGTAAAATTAATTGTTTAAGTTATTGTATACAACATTATAATAAGTTAAATAAAAGTAATAATAAACATGAATAAGGTTATTAAGAAATTAAATAATTATTATGGAATATAAAGACATACATGACAATTGAGACTCAAGTTAAGGGATTTCATCTCAATTTACATTCCATTGAGACTTATTCGTTGTTATCCACCAATTCACTTTTATACGGTGTATATAAATTACTTTGACAAGTTATACCATGAATATCATCATTATCATGATATTAAATGTTTCATTTAATATTATTCCCTCATGGGGATTACGATTTAAATGTTTCAGGGTGGTATGAGACACTTTGGAATTTTTAAATATTATTCTCCTTATGAATGTTTTAATGGTATTTCAATGGTATTTCCATTCATAAACATCAAAAAACCTTGTTTTTACTTAACATACATTGGGTAATTATTGATAAATTTGTATTATTTATTCAATATGGATATTTTATGATAAGGAACATTTTTTTGATCAAATTGATTATTCGATATATGAGTAATCATTTGGATAAGAAGTATACGGGTTGGGGACCTGTTAATGAAAGCACCTCTATGCATAGGTAGTATCATGAGATGAAATTAATTGGAGAAAAACCCTTCATGTTTTCTTCTAAGAAGAATATATGGGTTTTTACCGACAGACTTAAACCATCCTGGGAAAGGTCTTGATGGTAGTGGTCATGTTTCAGATACATGAAATACATTAATTAATCATTGCCTTAATTTTGATTCAGTATTTATTTATCCTTGAAATTTTTTATCGATATATCTATGAATGAATTTTATTTTCAGTTTATTGATTAAATAGAATATGTTTTCAGTTTCTTAACTTTCCATATTGATTATTACTTGTCTAGTTATTGAGTGTATTTTTTTCTCATTTATTTAAAATCCCATTATGCTTATTGATTCATTATTTCGTCCACTGTACTCACCCTTAATGAGAATTTGCGCTCAACCTTTTTTATTTCCTTTCCCCAATTTATGAAGTGGAATCCTTTGAATGAGTTTTAAGGATGAAGTTTATTATTCTTTTTTATGTATCATTTTTTATTTTTTATTTCCCAATGTAATATGGGTATCATGTATGTAATATGGTTTTTAAAAACTACAAAAATGTTTGATCACTTAGGATTTGAAGATTGTATCCTTGCCAACGTAATGGTAGTAGACACCAGCTATGGGATTTATGGGGTTGGGTCACTATAGTTGGTATCAGAGAAAGTTTAGTAGTAACATTGGAAAAAAGATTTAGAAAACATAGATTATAGAACATAACCCTAAGATATAAAATGAGGATAAGTATAGAATAACATCCTTTAATTTTGGTAAGGTAGATATTACGTGGGTATTACTATAAATACATCCTTGTCTAGATACTACAAGTGGATGTGGTTCTAGAATAGATGTACCTAGGGTTAACAAATCTGGAAATGTGTGTTGGGCCTGAATCATCATAACCTGGTGCACTACAATGGGCCTTACTTCACAACTTGTTTGACACTCATGGGGGATGTGCTTAGGATAATTTAATTTTTTTAAAATCCATTATGAAGGATTTAAAATTAAAGAAAACCCCAGAGAAACCATGTTTATGATTATGAGAATAGCTATGAATAAAATTTTCAATTTATGTTATGTATTTTACTAGTTTTGTATTATACATTATAAGATATAATTTAGTCAATATGGCCATTTATAGATGGTTCCTAGTATAAGGAAGGTGAACCTCACCAATTCACATGGTCCAAAGATTAAGAAAGATAATTTATTTTATGGTCTTAAGACAATATTTCGAAGGGAAATAATTTCCCAAGAATTATCATCATATGAGGAAATAGTATCATGTGATAATAATATTGGTAAATAATCCTACAATTCCTATGTATTTTAAGGAAATAAATAAAAGAAGAGGATGGTAGGTCAAATGATTTATACAAGGAAGAAGGGAAAAACGTATTTTTCTATATGTCATAATTGTGGAAAGAAACACCCCGATCTTTATTTGAAGGGAATGAGAGTTTATTATAAGTGTGGACAAAAAGGACACCATGTTTGTGATTTAAAGGGAAATAAATAAATTTCCAATGTGCAATGATTCCACTCTAAGGATATGAGACACTACGCAAATAAATTTCTCATGCGTCAAAGGAATATACCCCCAAAGAGGCTAATTGATCATGGTCAAGATTATGGTACTACCAAATATTAAGAGGCTGATTGATGTTCTTATATTTGGATTCAATAATTATGCCATTTGATTATTTTATCAATGATGTACTGATTATAATAATTATAGAATATATGAGGATTATACTATAATACCTTTTTGTTAAGGATTTGAGATCATATATTGAATGGTACCAAGAAAATAAATTCGGTATCAAGTTAATTTTTTTTAAAAACACTTGGTTAAGGTAAACATAACCCTTAATATGTTCATTTTGTGGAGAAAATGTTGTTTGGATAAAGAAATGATTTATTTGGATATGTGCTGACAACCTTGGAACTGATTAATTATTTTTTAGCAAAATGGTTTATGATATCATTGGCAGAGTTTACAAAATTTTTGGATTTATGGAAGATATCCAATAATATGTGGTTAATTTAAGGAATAAGGAAGAATTCATGTTCTCAATAAAGTATTATGGTAATTCAAGTTATTACCATATTTCAAGACAATACATGATAAAGGTTTTCACATATTCAGTATGTCATGATTAAATAGATACTTCATGTTGATTAAAGGTTAATGATAAGTTCAATTTTAGAAATTTAGTGACCTTACTTCAAAAGTTTCATATCATAATCCTTTGGAAATGATCACCATTTATAAAATGATTTAATTTGATCTTTAGATGAGATTTTAGAGGTTAATGTATTAGTTCAACATATGATGCATCCTATACTAAGAGATAAAGTGGAAATAGTTCAAGGTGAAACCAAAGGTTAAGATTTTGATTATGAAATAGAAATATATCAAGTAATTATATTTTCTTAGTTTATTAAAGAGTAAAAGATTCCCTCAACTCTGGGAAAATGGTTTTGAAACAAAAATATTATCCTATTATCATATTTTTTTATGATATCAATGAACTTTATTCACACCACTGGTTTATGGTTTTATGGTAAAAAAAATTCATCAAAAAATGTTCTATGTCACTCTCCATCAGAACATGATAGTTAGATTTCTCTTCCATGTCTATGTTTTCACTAACGTTCTCTGATTTGAAAGCCTATTTTTTTGGTGATCTTCACGTTTTCATTTTCTTCTTATTAAGAAGATGAGTAATTAACTCTATTTACAATGTGATGTTTTCAACAATATTATTTTTAAATATCAATCCCTTTATTACCCATATCATGTTTAAATTATTTGGATGAAATTTTATTAAGGCATGGAGAATGTAACACCCTAAAATTCTAAAGTAAGAACATTGTATTTGATAGCACATATAACACACAACACCAAGTGCGTAAGGAAATATAATATCATGAGAATTTATAGTATATTTTATATTTTAAATAGATTCAATATATTCAATATATTTCAATGCATGCAACATTTATTTTAGGTTGTGTTTCATGCAATGAGTTTCTTCGATGACTTGTGTTACACACAATACTGAGTTTTACCTCCTTTTAATAGAAAACCTATTTGAAAACTATTTTTTAACACTTTTATAAATTTAATTTGTTAAAATAAACATAATTTTTGAATTTTTAATGTCAAAATTATCTTAATGTGATTGTTTGGAATTTTTATGAGAAGTTTTATTTTTTGATGAATTGTGAAAAATACTGCATTTTAGTTAAAGACTACCTTTTCATTTAAAAAATTATTAATGGTAAATTATATTTTAAATTGGTTATTAATAAAAATAGATAAATTATACATATATTAATCCAATTTTGGTAATGGGAATCATTTTTATTTTGAAATTGGATATAAATACTTATTGAACTTTTGAATATTTTTACTTTAAAAACCTGCTTTCTCACCGCGTCTACAGGATTAGCGTTAAACATAATTTAGCCACTTATATGAATTGAATATAGAAAAATGGAAATTCATGGTTGTAATAAGTATGATATTTTTAGTCTAATAAGATCATATTAGTTTTTGACCAAAAATATTAATAAAAGTAGTTAAAATTAATTACAACGATTGAGGTAAAATTAATCTTAACAATGTATAAACCTTAAACTTAAGGGATAAAATGACCTTGAAACTTTTCTAAAGACCATTTTATACAAATATTTTGACCATAACCCATATTTTTATTTAATTTTATGAGTTATTGGGACATATTTTCATGAAAGTTCCCTATATGAAAAGTTAGGTAAGAAAAAAATACAGAAAATGAACCTTCCCTACCTTTAACATTTATAAAGATTTAGAGTATGGAATAGTCTACATAGTTTTGGTTATAAAACTTATTTTGAAAGATAAATGAGTTTTTTTATCATTATAATTTAAATTTAATTATTAGAGACTATATAATTACATTAAATGCTTAAAAAATGCTAACACATAGATTATTTAGTTAACAATTTAATAAAAAAAGGATGCTAAAAACATTAAAAGTAAAGAAAATTTAACGAATTATTGTGTTCCATTAATTTTGGTAGATTAATATATTGTTATAAATTTTTTTGAACTCAATATATTTTAATTCCATTAATTTTTTAAATTTTGAAATTAAAATTAAGTTAATAATGTCAAAATCGACATTAATGTTTTTTAACAATAAATGATATTTTTTAAATAATTAAAAATTAATAAAAAGCCATATTATAAAAATTAATTTTGAATTGTTAATAATTATAAAATATGGTGCATTAATTTATCAAATTATATTTTATAATTAACATATTGACCCATAGATAGTAAAGACATTGTTAGCATGGTCTAAGTTAAAGCATTGTTTTTACGCGTTACATGTGCTTGTTTTAAAACAAATTTCCAACACACATAGAATTTTTATTCGGTAAATTAGATATCATATTTAGAATAAATTTTCTATATATTTTTTAAAAAATACCACTTTGATTGTCACTACCTGTCCTCAGGGCCCGTGCCGTGACTACCCCAATCCTGCCTTCCATAGGCCAGAGGCTGGCGACTATCACCAAAGGTGTAAATCCCTAAGTTGGGAAGGCATTGCCTTTATAAAAGTAAAAAAACACCAAAGAGTACGCAACAGGAAGTAAATCACTAAGTAGAACAGAGTACAAAGAGTGTGATAAAAGTAAAGGGGCGGGAAATGCAAGCCCAACAGTAAAGTACAACTAAAAAGGGACAAACAAATGAAAGTGAAGAGCAACTCCTGGATCATCCTCCAGGTTCCTACCTAAAGGGTAGGTACAAATGGCCACCTCCACACTCAGGTCTGTCAGTATCCTCCATGTGATGACTCGTCGTAAGGTCCACCTTCGGGTACCGTCCAGTCGTGGCGCTCTCGGCCTCCGTCAGCGCTGTCTGTCGTCTGCATCCAACACAACGAGGTGTGGGTATAGCCTGTGCATGAGTGAATATAACGATACTCAGTAGGGACCCCGAGACCCCAGAAGGTCTCCCAGAATACACAAAGGATAAACCACAGAAGAAAGATACAATCAAGAAGTATCAACCAACCATACTTAGTTATATTCCCATACATATACCTAAGTTATCATTCATAGTTCGACTCCAACTCTCGAGCCCAAGCATAAACCATTCCACAAAGGAAGTAAAGTAAATCACCATGATGATAATGGTTGAAATCCATGACTCAGCTCACACATGTATGCCACAATTGTAGAGAGATATAGATGATCAGATGTAGCCACTAGATTATATAAGCTGTCAGACCCACAAAGGATATAGTCTAGCTAAGCTGTCAGACCCACACAAAATATAGACCAGCTATCTCGTTGAAGCTGTTGGACCCACACAGGATACATACCAGCTATCTCGTTGAAGATTTCAGACCCACACATGATACAGTCCATCTATCTCATCTAAGCTGTCGGACCCACACAAGATACAGTCCATTTATCTCGTCTAAGCTGTCGGACCCACACAGGATACATGCCAGCTATTCTAGAGTAATAGAGATGATCTGATGTAGTCACTGATTCATCTAAGCTGTCAGAACCACATAGGATATAGGACTATGTACTCTGTCAGAACTGTCGAACCTACGCAGGATTCCGGTACAGTTTTCGTCATCATCGAACCCACATAGGATTCCAGTACGGTAGTTATCATCGCAGTCATAGCCAGCTCTAGGGTTCCCGCACACAGCACGATCAATCCTAGGAGGGTCCTCTTCTCAAGCAAATGGGTCGATACATCAACTATCACGAAGTACTGAGTTGATGTATCTTGAAGTTTCGTCTCATCAAAAGGAACCCAATGTGACAGACGGTGCGTTAATCGGACGTGCGGTCTGAGAGTTATTGAATTTTACGTTACAGGGGCCCGATTGGATTTATGCACGATCCAAACCCAGCCATTTCCCAAAGTCTTCCAAAACTCACTTAGAGTATCGAAAAAGGATCTCCTCATCGCCAGGGTCCCAGTGTCGCAGATGGTGCATCGATCAGACGTGCGGTCTAGTAGTTATTCACGTTTAAGAGAAACGGGCCCGGTCCGTCAAGCCCAGTGGGCTACCAGGTCAACCCGACTTGGATCAGCGGGTCCGACCCAACTGGGGGTCGTCCTTGCCCGGTTTGGCAGGTCCGACCTGATTGGGGGGTTGGCCCTTCCCGGTGGGGCGCGGCCCACCTGCGGACCCGGCCCACGGAGCGGGCCGGTTTGGTTCACCTAGCAGCGCCACCCTCCTGCACAGCCGTCCATAGCCGACTGGTTTTGACCAATGCACGCAGCTCACACAGCGAGCGTGGTTCCTCCTATGCAGCGCCAAGTGGCACCGCAGTTTCCTTCAGCCCGGTCGGTTCGCTGGTGAGCAGCCCGCTGTTGCGGGCCACAATTCCCTCTTCGCGGCACCTGCGGGCACCGCGATTCCCAGCGGGCCGGCCAGATTGGCCGGCTGGTTCGTTTCACATCCGAGAAACCCATGCAGCCTCTGGTCTCTTCACGCGGCCGGCGTGCGGCCGCCACTACCTCCGATTTCCACCGCCTCCAGTTACCGCCGTCTTCGGTCGCCATCCTCTTCCAACACCGTCTCCATCGCCAAATTAATCAAGAATCAATGGAGGGTCGTCGGGCCGCGTTTGTTCAGCCCACACCCTTCGCGTTAGGCAGTAACAAAAGGCCAAAGACGAACCCAAACATTCATCTAAGAACGAGGTATAATTTTATTCATTTAAAAATTATAAAAAACCCCATACCTAGATTCAAGGTTCGTTCGTCGTTGATGTCATCGATTCGTTGGAGTCGGGGTGCGTCTGAGGAGGAAGCGTCATTGTTGGCGATGTTCTTAGTAGGTAGCGTCTTCTCCCTTGAAGCGGAGGAAGAGGAAGGATGACGTGTGTTCCTCGTGGGTGTCATCTCACGTTCTTTCCCTGGTTGAAGAAAGAAGAAGAAGAAGTTCCTCGTGTTCTTCGCTGGAGAGGGTGATGTCCTCCCAATTTCTCCAAGTTCCTCCAAACAAAATATTTTCCAAGGAAAATAAAATAAAAGGCTCCCCAATATTATAATATTTCCATGCATTTCAAAACAATTCAAATTAATAAATTAATTGAGGGATCTTAATTAATTAATTTGATGGTTTTGGCACATTAATGAGAGAAGGTGTGAGGTTTAAAGTTTTCAAATTTAAGAGAGAAGAGGTGGCCTCATTAATTCAAGGGGATTCCAAGAGTTTCAAAGGGGGGTTTAAAGGGGAGTTAAAGGGTTAGATGCTCATGTGGGCCCCGCTACACAATATCCTCCCATGGTAGGTTATGTGGGGATGGGCCCCACCTCTAACTTCCCATTGGAGAAAACAACCACCACCCAAATACTTTATCCGCCTTCAAATAAAAATGTGTTACACACACATTTTTATTTAATCTTTAATTTTTCAATTAGAAACCCCCTAAAATTACTTTCAACCTGTATAAAACACAACTGTGGTAAAGGTACACTTAAGTGAATACCGGTGCTGCGAGTTCATTGGTGTCCTCAGATTTCAATTCCGTGCACTAGTTCAAATGATAGAAAAACCCGCACGTACGTTTACTAAACGTACCCAAACAAAACTTCAGAAATTGATTCCGGGCACACCGGGCCTCAGAATCAGGAGACTTCAGAAACTGAAGACTCGTAAAATTCCAAAGAATTTAAGAAAAAAATTTCATTGAAATTTTAGGGTCTTTACATTACCCCCACCTTAGGGATTTACGTCCCCGTAAAGCTACAACACACACAAGAAAAACAAAAAGGGGGTATTGAGCATGCATCTGAGCCTCCCGCTCCCATGTGCTCTCCTGAAGATTCCCATGCTTCCAGTGAACGCGCACCAGAGTAATTGACCATCCACACAAGACCTACTCCTGTCGATCCTCAATCTCCACTAGAACCTCCGTGAAAGTCGCCCCGTCATCGATGTCCAGCTCCCTGTGGTTGACGATGTGGGATGGGTCGTTCACGTATCTCCTCAACTGAGATACGTGGAAGACGTTGTGCACCTGATGCAACTGAGGTGGAAGGGATAGGTGGTAAGCCACCTCGCCTACTCTGCTGAGGACCTGGAATGATCCAATGAAACACAGATATAACTTGACGCCTCTTCCAAATCTCTGTAGACGTCGTCGAGGTGAGACACATAGGAAGACGTGGTCGCCATCCTCGAACTCCAGTGGTCTCCATATCCTATCAGCATAGGACTTCTGTCTGCTCTTTGCAGTCTTCATCCACTCCTGGATGATCTGCACCTTCTCCGTTGTAGCCTACACCATCTCTGGTCCTACATGTGCTGACTCCCCTGGGTCAGTCCAGCACAGAGGTGATCTGCAAGGTCGGCCGTACAGTGCCTCATAAGGGGCCATCCTAATGGTGGAGTGGTAGCTGTTGTTGTACGCAAACTCCACCAAGGGTAAGTGATCCTCCCAGCTATGACCAAAGTTGAGGACACATGCATGGAGCATGTCCTCGAGAGTCTGAATGGTCCTCTCAGTCTGACCATCCATCTGAGAATGGAAGGTGATGCTCAAGCAAAGCTGCATTCCAAAAGCCTCCTGTAACCCCTTCCGTAGCAGGGAAGTGAAACGAGCATCTCGATCGGAGATGATAGTCGATGTCACACCATGAATCCGTACGATCTCCTGAACGTAGAGGCATCCAAAGCTCTCTACTGGGCCCTACTCTCTGATCGGTAGGAAGTGGGCCGACTTGGTGAGTCGGTTGATAATCACCCAGTTAGAGTCCTGTCTTATGGATGTACATGGAAGTCCCATTAAAAAATCCATGGATATCCTATCCCACTTCCACTCTGAGACCTATAAGGGGTGTAACAAGCCTGCTAGTACCTGGTGCTCTGCCTTCACTTGCTGAAAAGTGAGGCATCACAAGACAAACTCTGTTATCGCCTTCTTCATACTCGACCACCAGTGCTATCATCTAAGGTCTTGATACATCTTTTCCACTCCTGGATGTACCGATAGAGGGGAAGTGTGGAACTCCCTCAACACCTCCTCCTGTAGTGCTACTGGTACCATGGTACATCCTATGAAGAGGATGACGTGCTCCCCACCTTCAGAAAACCCATCAGGTACCTGCCCTAAGGATATATGAGCACTTCACATCTCACAGTCAACGTCCCCACGTTGTGCCTCTCTGAATCGCTGAAGAAGTGGAGGAGTGACTGTGAGAGACTGAAGAACAGCTGTTCCATCTCTATCCAAAAAGGATTTCTACAACGCGGCCAGCTACTCTGTCACCTCTCCTAGCAGCTGAATGCCTGATCTCTTACAGAGAGAATCTGCTACAATGTTCCCCTTCCCAGAAGTATAGACTATCTCGAAGTCATAGTCCTAGAGGAACTCGATCCATCGCCACTGTCTCAGGTTCAGGTCCTTCTGCGAGAAGATGTACCTAAGACTCTGGTGGTCAGAATATACTGTAAAACGCTCACCCATCAGATAGTGCTACCACATCTTCAAGGCGAAGACCTATGATGCTAACTATAGGTTATGGGTAGCATAGTTCTGATCGTGCTGTCTCAACTACCATGAACCATACATGATCACCGCTCGCTCCAACATCAGGACACACCCAAGTCCGGTCCCTGATGCGTTGCAGTAAACCATGTACCCAACGCCCTCCTCCGGTAGCCTCAAGATGGATGCACTAGTCAACATCTGCCTCAGCTCCTGAAAGCTCCACTGACATCTCTCTGACCACATGAAGGGTTTTCCATTCTTTGTCAATGTTGAAAGCAGTGCTGCATCTCTAGAGAAGTCTAGCATAATGGTAAGTCTAGCTGACTCATGAGTGATTGACTGCACCCACTTATGCATGATTCCATCCTGTGCTGCGTGGGGTTTCCTTTTCGCCGACCAAGGAGGACCCATCCCAATGTTGTAGGTAAACCACAACCTTTTTTCCTAATACAGTCAATTTTTGTATGAACTATGGTTGCCCAGTCCATACCCAAACTAACGTCTTAAGGAATCGATGCTGCCACCATGAGGTTCCAACCGAAACTTCACCTCAAGGTTTAGATCAAACCATCAGCGTAAGTGTGATTATCGAGTCTCCTCCTAAATGTATCTCCATATGTGAGGGTCAAGTCAAAGGTTTAACCGGAAACTCTTGGTCTGGGACAAGATACGTGGAAGGAAGCAATGATTGGTACCTATGTCTATTGATACAACAGCTAGTAGTAGACACATACCATACCTTGAATCATTACTAGAGACCTTGGGTCACACTCCTTGACCGTATACAACTACTCTCTTCCCCTTCCCTCCTGCTCCCTGAGCCTGGAAGGGACTACAAAGGTTGGTGGTTGTAACATGTTGAAATGTACATCACCACATGCTTCCCTCCTAGCTCTGATACCACGTCTGCTACTCTACAGATTCATCTGTCCTTAACAATTCCTCTTCTTGAAACATTTTACATGCCCAAGTCTCTGAGACTGACGTCGGTTCCCTGCTTTCCCACTGCTAACATTCACTAGCTGTATCCGTTCATCCAAAAAAAATTCAACCACAAAGGTTCTCTCTAGTACCCTAGAATAAGTAAGAATGCATAGAGGAAAAGTGCTAGCTCAGATATCCTTTAAACACACCTCGTTTGGTAGTCGGAGCCCCAAATAACTGATCGTATCGTATTTATCGAGTACCCAGAACGATCGGTATGCCTTGATGGATAATTAGCTACCGACATGTCATCCTGAAGAAGCTGTATAAGTTCTAGAGAACTCTCATCCACCTCCTCAAGCCAGTCCTAAACCGCCTGTGAGTCAGGCTCACCTCAGAACCTGATGGGTATCTGATGCTGAAACACATGTAAGGTACTAAGCCTACATGTGTCATCTACTGGTACCGCCGATTGTAACTGCTGAACAACATGCAGTGATATAGCTGACATACTACCTGAGGTAAAATCTCGGGCAACAGTCCACGTACCGAAGTCTCATCACTATGCGGACCATCCTCATGGTCACCCACTGAAAAAGACTAGTAGCTATGATCACCATCTGCTCTACTAGTGTCTCAACTAGGCGGAAAACTCTAGGAATCGCCTCCAGCCAGTCCTCTACTGCCTGGGAATCTGTCTCACCTAGTAACCTTGAAGGCCTCAACTACTGGAACTCATGCAATGCGCTCTGTCAGTATTCACTGTCCGCTAGTACGGCTGGTGTAATCTGCTTTCCAACGGGTGGTGGTGCTGTTGGTACACCATCCGAAGGTGACAACATAGAAAAAGGGCCCTACACCAGAGCCTCGTCACTCGATGGGCCATCATCGTGTACGCTCTCGGGAACCCTAGCTGGCTATCTTCGCAGCAGCATCCTGATAAGGAAAAGGTGCACCATGGTCTATAAGTTATACCTGGTGAGTTGAATAAAAGAGTTCACAAAGAAGACTCTTGAAAACATACTCAAAATCAGCGTTTTCATGCACTGAGTCAGAAATCAGAAGTCAGGGTCTTGGTGTATGGATACGTCGGCCGCCGCACCAACACTGGACTCCCTGGACTGAAAACCACACTCAATACTCTTAACACTATTGCTTCACAATAAGACAGATCATATTACTAAGTTCTGTGGTAAAACCGACTCCTCTGATACCAATTTTTCATGACCCGTCCTCGGGGCCCATGCCGTGACTACCCCAAGCCCGCCTTCCATAGGCCAGGGGCTGGCGACTAGAACCAAAGGCTTAATTCCCTAAGATGGGAAGGCATTTCCTTTATAAAAGTAAACAAACACAACAGAGTATGCAACAAGAAGTAAATCACTAAGTATATCTGAGTACAAAGAGTGTGATGAAAGTAAAGGGGCCAGAAATACAAGCCCAAAAGTAAAGTACAACTAAAAAGGGACAAACAACTGAAAGTGAAGAGCAGCTCCTGGATCATCCTACGGGTTCCTACATGAAGGGTAGGTACAGATGGCCACCGCAACACTCATGTCCTTCAGTCTCCTTAGTGTGCCGACTCGTCGTAAGGTCCACCTCTAGGTACCGTCTAGTCGTGGCACTCTCGGCCTCCGTCAGTGCTGTCCGTCGTCTGCATCCAACACAACGAGGTGCAGGCATAGCCCATGTAGGGGTGAGTATAATGATACTTAGTAGGGACCACAAGACCCCCGAAGGTATCCCAGAATCCACAGAGGATAAACCACAGAAGAAAGATACAATCACAAAGTATCAACCAACCATACTTAGGTATATGACCATACATATACCTAAGTTATCATTCACAGTTCGGCTCCAAATCTTGATCCCAATCATAAACCGTTCCACAAACGAAGTAAAGTCAATCACCACGATGATAATGGTTGAAAGACAGGACTCAGCTCACACAGGTATGCCACAATTAAAGAGAGATATAGATGATCAGATATAGCCACTAGATCATCTAAGCTGTCGGACCCACACATGATATAGTCCAGCTAAGCTGTCAGACCCACACATGATACAAGCCAACTATCTCGTCTAAACTGTCAGACCCACACAGGATACATGACAGATATCTCATATAAGCTTTCGAACCCACACATAATACAGTCTAGCTATCTCGTCTAATCTGTCGGACCCACACAGGATACATTCCAACTATCTCGTCTAAGCTGTCGGACCCACACAGGATACAGGCAAACTATTCTAGAGTAATAGAGATGATCATATGTAGTCACTGATTCATATAAGCTGTAGGAACCACACAATATATAGGACCAGCTACTCTATCAGGACTGTCGAACCCAAATAGGATTCTGGTACAATTTTCTTCGTCGTCGAACCCACAGAGGATTCCAGTACGGTAGTTATCGTCGCAGTCGCAGCCAGCTCTAGGGTTCCCGCACACAGCACGCTCGATCCTGGGAGGGTCCTCTCCTCGAGAAAAGGGGTCAATACATAAACTATCATGAAGTCTTGAGTTGATATATCCCAAAGTTCCGTCTCATCAAAAGAAACCCAACACGACAGACGATGCGTCAATCGGACGCGCGGTCTGAGAGTTATTGGCTTTTCCGTTCCAGGGGCCCGGTTGGATTTACGCTTGATCCAAACCCGAAAGTTTTCCAAATTCATCCAAAACTCACTTAGAGTATCGAATAAAGATCACCTCGTCGCAAGTGTCCCAGTGCCGTAGACGGCGCGTCGATCGGACGCGCGATCTAGAAGTTATTCACGTTTAAGCGAAACGGGCCCGGCCCATCAATCCCATTGGGCTGGCGGGTCGGTCCGACTTGGTTCAGTAGGTTCGACCCAGCTGGGGGTAGGCCCGACCTGGTTTGGCGGGTCCGACCTGGCTGGGGGGTCAGCCAAGCCCGGTGTGGCGCGGCCCACCCGCGGACCCGGCCCGCGGAGTGGGCCGTTTTGGTTCGCCTGGCGGCGCCGCCCCTCCTGCCCGGCTGGCCGTAGCCAGCCGGTTCTGCCCAGCACGTGGGTCCCACACAGAGGGATGTGATTCCTCCTACGTAGAGACAAGAGGAGCCGTGGTTTCCTTCAGCCTGACCGGAAGGTGGCTGACCGGTTCACCGGCGAGCGGCCCGCGATTGTTGGCAACGGTTCCCCCACCGCGCGACGCCTATGGGCACCGCGATTCTTCTTCCCGGCCGGCCATAGCCGGCCGATTTTGTCCAGTAAGCGGCTCGAGGTTGCGGGCCACGGTTCCCTCCACGCGACACCTGCAGGTGCCGCAGTTACAAGCGAGCTGGCCGGATTGGACAGCCGGTTTGTTCTGCGTCCGGGCGGCCCGTGCAGCCGCTGGTCTCTTCACGCAGTCGGCGCGTGGCCGCCGCTGCATCCGATTGACACCGCCTCCGGTCGCCACCGTCTTTGGTCGCCATCCTCTTCCAACACCACCTCCGTCGCCAAAATAATCAAGAATAAATGGAGGGACATCGGGCCGTGTTTGTTCGGCCCGCACCCTCGACATTAGGCGGTAACAAAAGGCCAAAGATGAACCCAAACATTCATTGAAAAACGAGGTATAATTTTATTCATTTAAAAATTATACAAAACGCCCTATCTTGATTCAAAGTTCTTTTGTCATCGATGGCGTCGGGGTGCATCTGAGGAGGAAGCATCGTTGTTGATGACGTTCTTTGCGAGCGACGTCTTCTCCCTTGACGCGGAGGAAGAGGAAGGATGACGGGCATTCCTCGTGGGTGTCGTCTCACGTTCTTTCCTCAGTTGAAGAAAGAAGAAGAAGAAGTTTCTCATGTTCTTCGCTGGAGAGGGTGATGTCCTCCCAATTTCTCCAAGTTTCTTCAAACAAAATATTTTCGAAGGAAAATAAAATAAAAGGCTCCCCAATATTATAATATTGCCATTCATTTAAAAACAATTCAAATTAATAAATTAAACGAGGGAGCTTAATTAGTTAATTTGATGGTGTTGTCACATTAATGAGAGAAGTTGGGAGGTTGAAAGTTTTCAAATTTAAGAGAGAAGAGGTGGCCTCATTAATTCAAGGGGAGTCCAAGAGTTTCAAAGGGGGGTTTAAAGGAGAGGTAAACGGTTAGGTGCTTGTGTGGGCCCCGCCAGAAAATATCCTTCCATGGGAGGTTATGTGGGGGTGGGCCCCACCTTCAACTTCCCATTGTAGAAAACAACCACCACCCAAATACTTTATCCGCCTTCAAATAAAAATGTGTTACACAAATTGTTTTATTTAATCTTTAATTTTTTAATTAGAAACCCCCTAAAATAACTTCCAACCTGTATAAAACGCAACTGCAGTAAAGGTCCTCTTAAGAGAATACCGGTGCTGCGAGTTTATTAGTGTCCTCAGATTTCAATTCCGAGCACCGGTTCAAAAGATAGAAAAACCCGAATGTACGTTTACTGAACATACCCGAAAAAAACTTCATAAATTGATTCCGGGCACATCGGGCCTCGGAATCAGGCGCTGTCAGAAACAGCGGACTCGTAAAATTCCAAATAATTTAAGGAAAAAAATTTCCTTGAAATTTCTAGGTATTTACATTGATTTAGTATTAATGGTCAAGTTAATTAGGTTAGAAAACTAGATACTTTAATAAAAACCAAAATGAAAAAATTCAGGAATCTTAGAAGTTAAAGAAAAAAATTATAAAAATGGAATTTGTTTTGTATTTTTGAGGTTTTTATCAACATTTATTACCCATTAACCTATTATTATTCTATTTTGGAAGCACATGAGGTTAGGGAGACCAAAAAATAGTGTATACCTTTTGGTATTTACAAGAATGACACCCCCTCCATTATAAAAACCCATTCACTATTCCCCTTCCTCACACCTCTCAAGCGACTTTTAATTGACCAAAATTTGACAAAATAGTCTCCCAACATAACTAAACTAAACATAGAATACTTAATTTGAGAAGAAATCAATCCAAGGAATCCCTTTGATGTAAACCAAAAGGAGTTACCTGAAAAAGAGGAAACATCCTTCCTCAAGCTCCTTTGTTTTACTTTCATTCTGCACCGATTCATTTATTATTATTACATGACTATAAAATAACAAAATTATCCTAAATATACTAAGTTGTTTTAATTATAATTTTTTGAAGTACACTGTAACACCCCAAGATTTCATAGTAAGTTATTTTCTTTTAAGTAATTCAATAGCTTGCGCTACATGCAACACCGTGTTCGAGCGCACCACGGCTTACCAAACTAGCCATTCAAAAAGCGGTTATGAATAGTATTAACTGTATTTTCAATTTTATATACTCCATATAATTTTAACATCCATATTATGTGTTTATTAGACATAATATAACAACAAATTCAATTTTTTAGATAAAAGAAATATTTTTCAAAAAATGCAATTTACCGCCTTTTAATGGCGTACCATTTTTAAATCCAATATTTGACACTTTTATATATTAAATTTGACGAAAAAAAATTCTTCTTTAGAATAGGGACATAAAAAATTAGTTTGGACAAATTTTCAGTGCTTTTCTGATAACTTTCATATTTTGATAAATAATGAAAAATACTAAATTTTAATTCAAAATAACTATTTTAATAAAAATAATTTATACTGGTAAATTATATATTCGAATGGTTTTGAGGTATAATTATATTTTATTATTATCATTTAATCCAATTGTGGTCATTGGAATTAATTTTACATTTAAATTGGATATAAACACATATCAATCTTTTGATAGTTTTTTACTTCTCAAAAATCCGCTTTCCGGTTTTGACAACGGGAATATTTTTTAAATTAATTAATAAAAATACTATATTTTAATTTGGTGAAATAAACATAATTTTTGAATTTTAAATATCAAAATTATCTTAGAGTAAATTTTTGGTTTTTTTCTGAAAACTTTCGATTTTTGATGAATAGTGAAAAACACTGCGTTATTGTTTAAAACTGACTTTTTATTTAAATAATTATTTATTTTATTTAAATTTATTTTAAGTAAAAATAGATACATAATACCTATATAAAGTCAATGTAATTAATTGAAGTCATTTTATAATAAGATTAGATGTATAAAATTTTATTGAACTTTTTACCGTCTTTTACACACCTTATAGGCACATTTGCAAATTTGCATAAAACATAATTTTACTGCTTCTGTGGATTGAATATCAAAAATTCCAGAGACACAGTTGAAACCAATAAGTAAAATTTGGTTCAATAAGATGAAAATAAGTTTTGTTGAATAGTAACTTTTGAATTTTATTTACCACGGTTAAAAGTAAATAGGGAAATTAATGGTAAAAATGATATTATAATTACCCTAACACGAGTCATAATTCTATTGGATAATTGTATTTCGACCAAAATAAACCTTATTAATAAAACATGATCATTTTGGTCCACTTGGATTAGATTAGGACATTTATTATTATTTTATTTAAAGAAGAGTTAAAAGAGTTAAATTCAAAGTTTAATAACTAATTTTTTTAATATAGGGTTATACATAAGATAAATTAGACTATAAATATTAATTATAAATATAAAAATATTTCATAAATAATGGTATTTTATTTATAATTTTTAGATATTAAATAATTAAATTTATTTATGACATAATTATGATGTAATAATTACCTTATTAATGAAAGATTGAAATAACTGATATTATAAATATCCAAATAAATGTAAATTGAGACTTATGATGAATTCCACTAATTTTATATGTTAATATGACATGTTATGGTTTATTAAATAAATTTTCTTTTAAGTGATAAAGTTTTTATGACTTTTAAAAATACAAAATTCCAAAAAGTATCAAAATTGACATAAATGAGTTTTTAAAACAAATACTATATTATTAATTAATATAATATTCCTAAAAATATAAGGTTTGTCCAAAGGACTTATATAAGGTTATATATATCAATAATGAACCAATTGGGGTTATCTTGTCTTTTTATAGTAAGTTTATTAACTATTTATTATAATAATACAAGAATACATGGTAAAAGTTAAACTATTTAACTAAGAGTTAAATCTAAAAATTAAGGTTAATATGGTGACCTAAAACTATCTAAAACTTATTGGTTGAGAGGTTTTAGACCCATAACAACCTTATTCTAGAAATAAATTCATTTTGAGCCATTAGAAACTGAAAATGAATTTATAATAAAATAATATTTCAAGCTTTTCCTAAAGTGACCCTCACCTCTCTTATGAAAGGGAACTTTCCCTTATCTTAATTTAACACCTCCAAAGCCATTTGTCTCATCCAAACCCTACCAAAATATCCTCCCAACTACTTTCACTACATCACAGAGGACTTAATTTGATCATAAATCCAACCTAAGGATCCCTTTTAATCAAATCAAAAGGAATCACTCGAAGAAGAGGTAATAATTTCATCACCCCTTTCGAAGTTATATTCTTCTTCAACTTCCTATTTATTTTTTGTTTCCATACCAAAATAATAAATCCAGTACCTTATACATAATTTTATGTTATTATAGATATTTTATAACCAAATTCATTATTCTATCCATCCTATGAATGATAAAGTCACCATATGTGCATACATACGACTTACCGTTTCCACGTCGCGGTGTAGTTGTTATTAAACACTTAATTATTTCGATGAGTATAAAAATTATGTACAATTGATGTAAATAATAAATATGACATGTTAATGATTCTGTATATATGATATAAAATCCAATTATATACGACCTGACCTTCAATTGAATGATATTGTTGCTCGTGCATACGTACGGATTACCATCTCCACGAACGTGATGAGATTCATTCCCAATAGTAACTATTCAAGAATAATTATCATTTTATGATTAAAAATAATGTTTAAGGACTTAATATAATTCTGGATATGAATCAAATACATCCTATTCATAACAAACATGACTTACATAACAAAACATATAAAGGAAAATGAATTAGTTAACACCCAAAATAATGATACTACAAAAATATTATTAACAAATAAATATTATAAGATCATATATGATATCATATTTATATAAGTGGTTCTTTTATAATTTATAACAATGATATAACTATTATATAGGAGGTTAACGTACCCTTGACTAAGAAAAAGTACAAGGTAAGGGGTTTCTTATCTCACTTTTAATTTCATGAGATTTCCACTGTTCACCACTTATTTATTGCATATGGTGTATTGTGTACTGCCATTTTATATATATTATCATAATTCCATTTATATTCATGGTATTATGTGATTAATTTGGTGGTTATTAACTTTTGGTCTTACGACTCGATTGATTATAACGTGGTAAGGGGTTTTCATCTCACTTCTTATTCACGTGAGATTCATTCTATATTACTACTATTTACATTTGTGTGGTGTATGTACTACCCAAGATTGTATTCATTGTGTAATATAATTTAATTTATGGGCATTTAAATCTTTATTGTAAGATCCTTCTTTAATGGAGTGTATGTTTCGTAAGTTACCAAATCGGTAAGGGAACTTCTAATTTAAATTTCAACTCATTGGGTTTTACACACACTTAATTGATTATTTTATTCCAAGATTATGTGTGGAATCACTATTTATTTATTTATGTAGGTAATTTACACTCCCCTTTGTGTGGATATAATTTTGATACACATAATCAATCCACGAAGAAATTCTCAAGTCATTGATATAAACTTGATAAGGGTAATATTAACTCAATTTCCATTCATCGAGTTTAACATCCAAGTCATTGGTTTTGTTTTTACAAGAATATTTGTGGATGTCCTATTATTGATTTACACTTAATATCCAATCATATTTAGTGAAATAATTCCTCAACTTGAGGAAAAGGTTTTTGAACCAAAAATGTTATCCTATTGTCATCATTTTGATGATATCAATAACCTTTATTCACACCTTTGGTTTTTGGTTTTGTTATCAAAAAATTTCATCTAAACATGTTCTCTATAAATATCCATCAGAATATCATAGTTATATTTCTCTTCCATGTACATGTTTTTACTGGCTTTCTCATATTCAAAATCCTAGTTTTACGATGATCTTTTCATTTTAATTTTATTCTTATTAAGAAGATGTGTTATTAAACCTATTTATGATGTGGGGTTTTCAACAATAGTATTTTTAAATGTCAATCCTTTTATTACCAATATCATGTTGAAATTACGAGAATGAAATTTAATTAAGGTGGGTAGAATATAACACCTCAAAATTCTAAATTAAAAACATTGAATTTAATAGCATGTATAACACACAACACCAAGCACATAAGGGAATATAGTATCCCGAGAATTTATAGTATATTTTCGATTTTAAATATATTCAATTTATTCTATATATTTTAATTCATGTAACATTGATTTTAGCTTATGTTTCACACAATGAGCTTCTTCGATGGATCGTGTTCCACACAAGATCGAGTTTTACCTCCTTTTAATGATGCATTTATTTTAAAACCAAATATTTACAACTTTATTAATTTTATTTTTTAAAATAAACATCATTTTTGAATTTTTAATGTCAAAATTATCTTAGGTTGAATTTTTGGTATTTTTCTGTGAAGTTTCATTTTTTGATGAATAGTGAAATATACTACATTTTAGTTGAAAGCTACCTTTTCCTTTAAATAATTATTAACGATAAATTATATTTCAAATTGGTTATTATGGTGAAATAGATTAATTATATATATATATAAATCCAATTTAGATTATTGAAATTATTTTTATATATAAATTATATATAAAGACTTATTAATCTTTTGAATGTTTTTACTTTAAAAACATGCTTTCTCACCACATTTGTAGGATTAGAGTTAAAATTAATTTAGTCACTACTGTGAATTGAATTTACAAAAGTAGAAATAAATGGTTGTAATAAGTCTGATATTTTTAGTCTAATAATATCAACTTAGTTTTTGAAAAAAATGTTAGTAAAAATAATTAAAATTAATTACAACGATTAGGATAAAATTAATCTTAACAAGGGATTGAAACTTAATATTAAGGTCCAAAATGACTTAGAAACTTGTAAAAAGGCTATTTGATGCCAATATTTTCACCATATACCCTCTTGATTTTAATTTTTTGAGTTAGTAGGACACATTCTCATGAAATTTCCCTATATGATAAGTTAAGTAAGGAAAAAGACAAAAATGGAACCTTCCTTACCTTTAACAGTTATAAAGATTTAGAGTATGGAAGAAGCTATATAGTTAAGCTATTAAAAATTATTTTGAAATTTAAATTATATTTTTAATCATTATAATTTAACTTTAAATTTTATAGATGTTATAATTACATTAAACGCTTAACAAACTCTAACACATAGATTATTTTGTTAATAATTCAATAAAACAAATGACTCTAAAAACATCAAAAGTAAAGAAAATTTAAAGAATTATTGTGTTATATTATTTCTGGTTTATTAATATATCATTTTACATAGATTTTAACTTAATATATTTTAATTACATCATTTTTTTTATAATTTTGAATTAAAATTAAGTTAATAATGTCAAAATAGATAATAATGTTATTTTACAATAAATGATATTTTTTAAATATTTTAAAATTAATAAAAATCCTATATTATGTAAAGTTAATTTTAAGTGTTAATAAATATTAAACATGGTATATTAATGGACCAATTTATCTTTTATAACTACCATACTGACCCATAGATAATAAAAACATTGTTAGCACAATCTAGGTTAAGTAGTGTTTTTGCGCGTTACATGTTCTTGTTTTAAAATTAATTTCTAACACCCATGGTATTTTTATTTTTTAAATTATATATCATATTTATAATACAGTGGGTCTATATTTTCTAATAAATACCACTTTAATTTAGTCTTATTGGTTAAATTACTTAGGTTAGAAAACTAGATACTTTAATAAAACCCAAAAATGATAAAATTATGGAATCTTAGAAGTTAAAGAACACAATTATATGAATGAACATATTTTTGCATGGTGGAGATTTTTATTGACCATTATTAAACTTTAATAAATTATTTATCTATTTTTAATCACATTAGGAAAGGGAGACCACCCAATATTGTATACCTTTGGGTATTTACAAGAATGCCACTCCCCCTCCATTATAAAAAGACATTCAATCTTCCCCTTCCTAAAAACTCTCAAACCACTTTGGATCAACCAAAATATGAAAAAATAGTCTCAAAAAATTCTTAAAATCAACATATAAGCCTAAATTTTGGAATATAGAAATACAAGTAATCCCTTTAGTGCAAATCAATAGGAGTTACCCGAAAAAGAGGTAACATCATCTCTCAAGATCTTTTGTATTATTTTCATTCTCAACCCCTTAATTTATTATTGTTACATGATTATATAATAAAAATAATATAATAAATATAATAATATCTTGTTATTATATGTTTTAATATTATACTTACACACACTTCAATCTAATGGTTAACAAACTTACCATTCTTGTGTTTAACGAACTACCGCCTCACGAAATGATTTTGTTCGTTTTTCCTTTACCACATATCATGGTTGGGAATTATGATGGAAAAATAGTTTATATATGATATAAGTGATATTTATTATGCATTTATTCTTATATAGTTTTTATACAATACATACCTTTATGCATTCCATTTGGTGTAAATACAACAACTTCCTTTGGGGAAGTATGAACTATTGCCTCCTCAAAGAGATGTGATACGTTCACACATTAAATGGAATGTATTAAGGATGGTTTCAACTAAAAATATGTGAAATAAATTAAAAATATACATTATAATATAAAATTTAGTCAATATGGACATTTAGAAATGGTGCCTAACATAAGGAAGGTGAACCTCACCAATGCACATGATCCAAAGATTAAGAATGATAATTTATTTTATGGTCTTAAGCCAATATTTTGAAGGTAAATAATTTCCCAAGAATTATCATCTTATGAGGACATAGTATCATGTGATAATAAGATTTCTAAATAATCCTACAAGTCCTATTTATTTGAAGCAAATAAAGAAAAAAAGAGGATCAAAGGTCAAATGATGTATACAGGGAAGAAGGGAAAGAAGTATTTTTATATATGTGATAATTGTGGAAAGAAACACCTCGATAGTTACTTTAAGGGAATGGGAGTTTATTATAAGTGTGTAAAAAAAGGACACCATGTTCTTGATTTAAAGGGAAATAAATAAAATTCCAATGTGCAATGCTTCCACTCTAAGGAGATGAGACACTACACAAATCAATTTATCATGCGTCAAAGGAATATACCCCCAAAGAGGATAATTGATCATGGTCAAGTTTATGGTACTACCATAGATTAAGAGGAATGATTAATGTTCTTATATTCAGATTCAATAATTATTTCATTTGATTATTTTATCAATGATGTACTGATTATAATAATTATAGAATATATGAGGATTGTACTACAGTACGTTTTTGTTAAGGATTTGAGATCATATGTTGAATGGTACCAAGAAAATAAATTTAGTAGCAAGGTAAACCTTTTTAAAAACACTTGGTTAAGGTAAAAATAACCCTTAATATGTTCATATTGTTGAGAAAATGTTGTTTGAATAAAGAAATGATTTATTTGGATATGTGGTAACAACCTTAGAACAGATTAATTATTTTTTAACAAAATGGTTTATGATATCATTGATGGAGTTTACAACAATTTTGGATTTATGGAAGATATCCAATAATATGTGCTTAACTTAAGGAATAAGGAAAAATACATGTTCCCAATAAAGTATTATGGTAATTTAAGTTATTACCATATTTCAAGATAATACATGATAAAGGTGTTCACATATTCAGTATGTGATGATTAAATAGATACTTAATGTTGATTAAAGGTTAATGATAAGTTCATTTTTGGAAATTTAGTGACCTTACTTAAAAAGTTTCACATCATAATCCCTTTGAAATGATCACCTTTTATAAAATTCTTTAAGTTGATCTTTAGATGAGATTTTAGAGGTTAATGTATTACTTCAACATATGATGCTTCCTATACTAAGAGATAAAGTGGAAATAGTTCAAGGTGAAACCAAATGTTAAGATTTTTATTATGAAATAGAAATATATAAAGTAATTATATTTTGTTAATTTATTAAAGAGTAAAATATTTCCTCAACTCTAGGAAAGGGGTTTTGAAACAAAAATCTTATCCTATTATCATATTTTTTTATGATATCAATGAACTTTATTCACACCACTGGTTTATGGTTTTATGGTAAAAAACCTTCATCAAAACATGTTCTATGTAACTCTCCATCAGAACATGATAGTTAGATTTATCTTACATGTCTATGTTTTCACTAATGTTATCTGATTTGAAAGCCTAGTTTTTTGGTGATCTTCACATTTTCATTTTCTTCTTATTGAGAAGATGAGTAATTAACCCTATTTACAATGTGGGGTTTTCAACAATAGTATTTTCAAATATCAATCCTTTGATTACCGATATCAATTTTAAATTATGAGGATGTAATTTAATTAAGGCAGGGAGAATGTAACACCCTAAAATTATAAAGTAAGAACATTGTATTTGATAGCTTGTATAACACACAACACCAAGTGCGTAAGGGAATATAATATCCTGAGACTTTACAGTATATTTTATATTTTAAATAGATTCAATATATTCTATATATTTAAATCCATGCAAAATTTATTTTAGCTTGTGTTTCATGCAATGAGTTTCTTCGATGACTTGTGTTACACCTAAGACCGAGTTTTACCGCCTTTTAATAGAAAACCTATTTTAAAACTATTTTTTTACACTTTTATAAATTTAATTTTTCAAAATAAACATAATTTTTAAAATTTTAATGTCAAAATTATCTTAGGGTGTTTTTTGGTATTTTTATGAGAAGTTTCATTTTTGATTAATAGTGAAAAATAATGCATTTTAGTCAAAGACTGCCTTTTCGTTTAAATAATTATTAATGTTAAATTATATTTTAAATTAGTTATTAATAAAAATAGATCAATTATACATATATTAATCCAATTTAGGTAATGGTAATAATTTTTATTTTGAAATTGGATATAAATACTTATTGAACTTTTGAATATTTTTTACTTTAAAAACATGCTTTCTCGCCACGTCTACAGGATTAACATTAAACATAATTTATCCACTTATATGAATTGAATTTAGAGAAATGGAAATTCATAGTTGTAATAATTATGATATTTTTAGTCTAATAAGATCATCTTAGTTTTTGACCAAAAAGATTAATAAAAGTAGTTAAAATTAATTACAGTGATTGAGGTAAAATTAATCTTAACAATGTACTAAACCTTAAACTTAAGGGCCAAAATGACCTAGAAACATTTCTAAAGGCCATTTTATACAAATATTTTGACCATAACCCATATTTATTTGATTTTTATGAGTTATTGGGACATAGTTTCATGAAAGTTCCCTATATGAAAAGTTAGGTATAAAAAAAGGCAGAAAAGGAACCTTCCCTACCTTTAACATTTATAAAGATTTAGATTATGGAATAATCTAAATAGTTTTGGTTATAAAACTTATTTTGAAAGGTAAATGAGTTTTTTTATCATTATAATTTAAATTTTATTATTAGAGACTATATAATTACATTAAATTCTTAAAAAACACTAACACATAGATTATTTAGTTAACAGTTTAATAAAAAAAAATGATGCTAAAAACATTAAAAGTAAAGAAAATTTAATGAATCGTTGTCTTCCATTATTTTTGGTAGATTAATATATTTTTATAATTTTTTTGAACTCAATATATTTTAATTCCATTAATTTTTTACATTTTTAAATTAAAATTAAGTTAATAATGTCAAAATCGACATTAATGTTATTTTACAATAAATTATATTTTTTAAATAATTAAAAATTAATAAAAAACCCATATTATAAAAAGTAAATTTGAAGTGTTAATAAATATAAAATATAATTCATTAATTTACCAATTGATATTTTATAATTAACATATTGACCCAAAGATTGTAAAAACATTGTTAGCACGGTCTAAGTTAAAGCATTGTTTTTACGCGTTACATGTGCTTGTTTTAAAATCAATTTCCAACACATGTAGAATTTTTATTCAGTAAATTAGATATCATATTTATAATAAATTGTATATATATTTTCCAAAAATACCACTTTGATTTAGTACTAATGGTCAAGCTAATTAGGATAGAAAACTAGATACTTTAATAAAAACCAAAATGATAAAATTCGGGAATCTTAGTAGTTAAGGAAAAAAATTATAAAAATGGACTTATTTTTGTATTTTTGAGTTTTTATCAACATTTATTACCCATTAAAATATTATTATTATATTTTGTAAGCACATGAGGTTAGGGAGACCAACCAATAGTGTATAACTTTTGGTATTTACAAGAATGAAACCCCCTGCATTATAAAAAGGCATTCACTCTTCCCCTTACTCACACCTCTCAAGACACTTTTAATTGACCAAAATTTGACAAAATAGTCTCCCAACATAACTAACCTTAAAATAGAATCCTAAAGTTGGGAATAAATCAATACAAGGAATCCCTTTGATGTAAACCAAAAGGAGTTACCTGAAAAAGAAGAAACATCCTTCCTCAAGCTCCTTTGTTTTACTTTCATTCTCCACCGATTCATTTATTATTATTCCATGATTATAAAATAACAAAATTATCATAAATATACTATTTTTTTAATTATAATGTTTTGAAGTACACTGTAACACCTCAAGATTTCACAGTAAGTTATTTTCTTTAAAGTAATTCAATAGCTTGCGCTACACACAACACCGAGTTCGAGCGCACCACGACTTACCAAACTAGCCGTTCAAAAAGCAGTTATGAACATTATTAAAAGAATTTTGAATTTTATATACTATATATTATTTTAACATCCATATTATGTGTTTCTTAGACATAATATAAGAACATATTCCATTTTTTAGATAAAAGAAATATTTTTCAAAAAATGTAATTTACCGCCTTTTAATGGAGAAAAATTATTAAATTCAATATTTGACACTTTTATATATTAAATTTGACGAAATAAACTTCTTATTTAGAATAGGGACATAAAAATTTAGTTTGGATAAATTTTCACTGCTTTTCTGATAACTTTCATATTTTGATGAATAATGAAAAATACTAAATTTTCAATTAAAACAACTTTTTTAATCAAAATAATTTATAGTGTTAAATTATATATTTGAATGGTTTTGGGGTATAATTAGATTTTATTTTTATCATTTAATCCAATTTTGGTCATTGGAAGTAATTTTACATTTAAATTGGACATAAACACATATCAATCTTTTGATAGTTTTTTACTTCTCAAAAACCCGCTTTCCAGTTTTGACAGTGGGAATATTTTTTAAATTAATTAATACAAATTCTATATTTTAATTTGGTTAAATTGAAATCATTTTTGAATTTCAAATATCAAAATTATCTTAGAGTAAATTTTTGGTATTTTTCTGAAAACTTTCGATTTTTGATGAATAGTGAAAAACACTACGTTATTGCTTAAAACTGACTTTTTATTTAAATAATTATTTATTTTATTTAAATTTATTTTAAGTAAAAATAGATAAATAATACCTATATAAATTCAATGTAATTAATTGGAGTCATTTTATAATAAGATTAGATGTATAAAATTTTATCGAACTTTTTACCGTCTTTTACACACCTTATAGGCACATTTACAAATTTGCATAAAACGTAATTTTGCCGCTTGTTTGGATTGAATTTCAAAAATCCCAGAGACACGGTTTAAATCAATAGGTAAAATTTGGTTTAATAAGATTAAAATAAGTTTTGGTGAATAGTAAATTTTGAATTTTATTTACCACGGTTAAAAGTAAATTGGGTAATTGATGGTAAAAATGATATTATAATTACCCTAACACATGTACTAATTATATTTAATAAGTTTATTTTGACCCAAAGAAAAATTAGGAATAAAATATGATCATTTTGGTCCACTTGGATTAGATTAGGACATTTATTATTATTTTATTTAAAGAAGAGTTAAAAGAGTTAAATTCAAAGTTTAATAACTAAAACATTTTTAATATATGGTTATACATAAGATAAATTCGACTATAAATATTAATTATAAAGGAAAAAAGATTTCATAAATAATGGTATTTTATTTATAAATTTTAGATATTAAATAATTAAATTTAATTATGACACAATTATAATGCAATAATTACCTTATTAATGAAAGATTAAAATAATTGATATTATAAATATCCAAATAAATGTAAATTGAGACTTATGATGAATTAAAAAAAATTTATAGGTTAATATGAAATGTTAGGGTTTATTAAATAAATTTTATTTGAAGTGATAACATTTTTATGACTTTCAAAAAAACAAAATACCAAAAAGTATCAAAATTGACATAAATGAGTTTTTAAAAAAAATACTATATTATTAATTGATATAATATTCCTAAAAATGTAAGGATTAGACTAAGGACTTAAATAAGGTTATATATATCAATAATGAACCACTTGGGGTTCTCTTAGCTTTTTATAGTAAGTTTATTAACCATTTATTATAATAATACAAGAATACATGGTAAAAGTTAAACTATTTAACTAAGAGTTAAATCTAAAAGTTATGTTTAATATGGTGACATAAACCTATATAAAACCTATTGGTTGATGGGTTTTGGACCCATAACCACATTATTCTGGAAATAAATTCATTTTGAGCCATTATAAACTGAAAATGAGTTTATAATAAAATAATATTTCAAGCTTTTCCTAAAGTGACCCTCACCTCTCTTATAAAAGGGAACTTCCCCTTCTCTTAATTTCAGACCTCCAAAGCCATTTTTATCAGCCAAAACCTTCCAAAATATCCTCCCAACTACTATCACTACATCATAGAGGCCTTTAATTTATCATAAAGCTAACATAAGGAGCCCTTTTGATCAAATCAAAAGGAAGCACCCAAAGAAGAGGTAATAATTTCCTCACCTCTTTCAAAGTTATCTTCTTCTTCCACATCCTCTTTATTTGTTGTTTCCATAACAAAATAATAACTCTAGTACCATCTAAATACTTTGATGTTATTATAAATATGGTACAACTAAATTCATTATTCTATCCATACTATGAATGATAAAGTCACCATACGTGCATACGTACGACTTACCTTTTCCACGTCGTGGTGTAGTTGTTATTCAACACTAAATTATTTGGATGAGTATAATAATGATTTATAATTGATTTAAATAATAAATATAACATATTAATGATTCTATATATATTATATAAAATCCAATTATATACGATCTCACCTTCAATTGAATGATATTGTCTATTGTGCATACGTAAGGATTACCATCTCCACGAACGTGATGAGATTCATTCCCCATCGTAACTATTCAAGAATAATTATCATTTTATGATTAAAAATAATATTTAATGACTTAATATAATTCTTGATATGAATCAAATACATCCTATCCATAACAAACATGACTTATGCAACAAAACATATAAAGGAAAACGAATCAGTTAACACCCGAAATAATGATAATTCTAAAATATTATTAACAAAGAAATATTAGAAGATCATATATGATATCATATTTATGTATGTGGTTATTTTATAATTTATAGCAATGATTGAACTATTATACAGGAGGTTAACATACCCTTGACTAAGGAAAAGTAAAAGGTAAGGGGTTTCTTGTCTCACTTTTAATTTCATGAGATTTTTCCATTGTTCACCACTTATTTATTGAATATGGTGTATTTTGTACTGCCATTTGATATATATTATCATGATTCTATTTATATTCATGGTATTATGTGATTCATTTGGTGGTTATTAACTTTTGTTCTTACAACTCGATTGATTATAATGTGGTAAGGGGTTTTCATCTCACTTCTTATTCGCGTGAGATTCATTCTATATTGCCACTATTTCCTTTTGTGTGGTGTATGTACTGCCCATGATTTTATTACTTGTGTAATATAATTTAATTTATGGTAATTTAAATCTTTTTTGTAATATCCTTCTTTCATGGAGTGTATGTTTCTTAAGTTACCAAATCGGTAAGGGAACTTCTAATTTCAATGTCAACTCATTGGGTTTTACACACACTTAATTGATTATTTTAATCCAATATTATATGTGGAATCACTATTTATTTATTTATGTAGGTAATTTACACTCCCCTTTGTGTGGATATACTTTTTATACACATAATCACTCCACTGATAAATTCTCAAGTCATTGATATGAACTTGATAAGGGTAATATTAACTCAATTTCTATTCATCGAGTTAAACATCCAAGTCATTGGTTTTGTTTTTACAAGAATATGTGTGTATGTACTATTGTTGATTTACACTGAACATTCAATCATATTTTGTGTATTTATATTTTTCACACATAATTATGTCATTTATTCATCCTTAATCTAAGGATACATTCTTCATAAGGGATTTTATCTCAATTTGCATTCCATTGATATTTCTTTGTTGTTATGTGCCCATTCACTTTTATTTGGTGTATATACTGTACTTTGACATAGTATATCATGAATATATTTATTATCATGATATTATAAGGTTTTAATTACCTCAATTTTTTTTATTCAAGAGTCTCTCATTTGGTTAGGTACTCTAACTAAAATATCGTTTAAAATGTTTTAAAAAAAATTTCTTCTAAATCTTTCTCATCAATGTCAATATTTTAAAAATGGTTTTAAGGATTTATTTATATGGGAAATAATTTTTTAAATTAACATTCCTTTTAAAATTTTCAAAGTGGTTTGGGATACTTTGATTCAAAAATCTATTTTTAACAGCTTCTTGATAAATAGTTAGACTTTTGAATGTTTTCAAGAAAAAGGGAATATTTCTATCAAATATTTTTACTGATTATTTTCATATATGTCAATATCCTTCATTATTCATGATTGAGGTTGATACAATCTTCCATATTGTATTGAATGAGTTATGTTTTACTGTGTATTTTCTATTTTTATACCATTCATGGTTTGTGGTTAAAATATTGACATTTCGTATGCTAGTTTTAATACGAATGTTTAGATTATGTTTAAACCTTTTCATATGAGGAATGAATTGGACTTAGTAAGTGATGAGTGGAGCCCACTATAGCTCCTAGATGCATCTGTAGGTCTCATGAGATAAACTAGTGTCTTAGGACAAGGACCTGACAAAATCTTATTTGTAGATTTGGCACGAGGCCTTGACTATGTGGTTATGATATCCAAAATTATGCATTCCATTGTTATGAAATTAGATATTGATATTACATGTGATTATTAGACTAGTAGAATATCCATGTGAATATGTAAATGGAATTATTTGATTTATATTTTATATATTATGTTGAATTTTATTTTTAAATTCTTGTGTTTTAGTCTTATACATTCCCTTAAACGTTTATGATTATTTATGATAGTTTCCACTATATTGTTATCCTTACTGAGCATATGAGCTCACCCATTTATTATGTTTTATTTTTCCTAGGATGTGGAGAAGTATATTATGACTAACCTAAATAAATAGGCTAAGGGATATAAGAGTGTTCAAAGGAGACACAATATTGTTGTTTTTCATTTGATAATATAATGTAAAACTTATGTATGTATCTAGTACTTCCAAGGCTACTAAACGAACCAGTCTTTTGAGACTTGATCTATTGTGATCATGCCAATGTTATGTAATAATGAACTGACTCTGGGTAATTAGGGTCGGGGCATTACAGTTGGTACCAGAGGAAGTTTAGTACAAACCTTTGAAGCTATATTTAGAAAAAATTTGATAAAAACACTACTCTAAGACAGACTTTGAGGATTAGTATAGAAGAATATCTCAAAAATTTCGTAATGTAAATATTATGTGTGTTTTCCAAAAAATACATCCCTGTTTGGATACGATTAGGTAGAGGCGGCTCTATAACAGATGTACCTAGGATTGAAAACACCGACAAGGAGTTTTGAGCTTGACCTAGGGTATCCTGGTACATGAAAATGTGCCCTGCTGTACTCTTGGTTACTACACTCCTGGGGGATATTCTTCTGATAATTCACATTTTATTTACAAACCTATTTGTAGGATTTTAATATAATATGAGAATAAATAACCCTTTTTGATCATATGTTGTTTTAGATTGAAAATAAGGTGTCATGATATTCTCTAAATGATTTGTTGACTCACACTATGATTTCTTGTGTTTTTCAATGGATGGATTCCAAGGAAGTCATAGTAATATTGAACATGATGTAAAATTTGGGCATGATCATGGAAATGGGCAACTAAATGGAATGTTAATAGGCATAAAATATATCATGTTAATGCCGAAGAAGGTTTCAAAAAATATGATCAACAATATATACATTAACCAACTCCCACACTCAATAAAGAAGAGAAAGGAAGTGAACTATAAGATCTACAATAGTGAAAACCATGGAGAAAAGAAAGATAAATTTCCATCATGCCAAAAATATGGAATGAGAAACCCAAGAAAGCGTCTCAATGGAAAAAATAAATGCTTTATGTGTGGGAAAGAAGGACATAAAGTAAAGAATTGATGAGGAAAAATAAAGAGCACTATGATAGAAAATAAAAAATATCCCAAGAATCCAATTACATTCATTTTCCATAAATTTAGTGGACATTGGCATTACCTGAGTCAATTCCCTATTCTATAGGACAACCTCTAAGTCAAGGAAGAACATATGTGGAAAAAAATGGATGGAGAAATGTTTAAAAGTATGGGATTAATTTGGAAGACTATTCTCTTGTATGTGTAACCATGTAGTTTGTTATGTGAAAATTCTATTTGAGGAAGAATTATCTTTTCTTTTGTGGGTATAGTTATAAAGAACCATTTGGGTTTATATGATCCTTGAATTTGAGGCAATTATAGGTTATTAATTTTTGGGATGAAAATGCGAGGTATCAAAAAAAACTTGTGGTTGAATTATGTTATGGTTATTTTGAGGAATTTATCTCCTTTTGGGAATGTTATAAAATATAGTTTTTGAAAAAGTAAAACACACAGACCGTGTGACAACCCGTCGCGTCAGACAAAGCTGTGAGAATCGAACCCACAACCAGAGTGCGATTGAGATTTATCGCCTACCACTGGACTATGTGAAGTACCTAGTTAGTGTGACTAATTATTTTTAGTTGAATGATTTTATTGATCAATAATAAGTTGATTTTGGATCTTATGTCTTATCAAATAGATACACTTAGTATAGGAAAATGATTTGGTGATTAAGTGATAAATGTTATTCTAGAAGACGTACGCTCTATTGGGAACACTATATGCCTAAGAAAAATAAAATACTATGGAATTTCATTTGATGAGTAATGATGGATTTTTTTTTATTTTGGAAGAATCTATGTTTTTTTAGAGATTCAGGTTATTAATGGAAATGATTAACCTATCATAGAGAATATGAGATTTAGTTAATTACACTTCTGTATGAGACTTTAAGAGTAATTGATGTTATTTGGAGATAAATGTTAAGATTTACTATGAAATACTATGTGATTAAATTATTCTGAGATTTGGGTTTCAATCTTTGTTTGGATTATATTGAAGGATCTTAAAGACAATTGTTTATTGAATGGTCTTTATTGGACTCTGGGTATTTTTTGTTCAATTTTGGAAATTAAGATTAGTATTTCTTTCTATAAAGGATTATCCATTTTGGGGATCATTTGATCTTGTACTAACCATTTGGTTTTGGTTAATATATAAAGACAAGGGAAATATATAGTTCATCCTTTGTGGATTATGTGATTCTCTAGAAGTTGATTCTAGTGCTTCTGGTGTGACCAAGTCATCTTGAATACTCATCGTTTGAAGAAAAGATGAGTTAGTGTTAGAAATTTATTAAAGGATAAAACTCTAATTAAAAAGTAAGTGTATCTCTTTATATTCTTAATCAATCTCATAAATAAATTCCTCAACTTTATGAAATGGAACATAAAACAAAAAAATGTTGTCCATTTACTTTTCCTACTAGGAAACTAATGATCATTTAACTCATCACAAGTTTGTGATTTTCTTGTTGTTAAATTTCTCCCGATCATGTTTTTTATCACTCTCCATCAGAACTTGACACTTATTTTATCTTCCATATCCATGTTTTCCAACATGTAATCCTAGTATGGGTTATCTTGGGTGACCTTTATACTTCTCTTTCTTTCTTTTAAAGTGATAGTTTTATTGACTCTTTTTCCAATGTGGGACTTTCAATGAAATTCCAAAGCCCAATTTTAAAATTTCGAGGACAAAATTTCCAAAAGGGGGGAATAATTTAACACCCCAAGATTTCATAGTAAATTATTTTCTTTAAAATAATTCAATAGTTTGCACTACACACAACACCGAGTTCGACCGCACCACGACTTACCAAACTAGCTGTTAAAAAAGTGTTTATGAATAGTATTAACTGAATTTTGAATTTTATATACTCCATATAATTTTAACATCCATATTATGTGTTTCTTAGAAATAATATAAGAAAAAATTAAATTTTTAGATAAAAGAAGTATTTTTCAAAAAAATGCAATTTATCACCTTTTAATGGAGAACCATTTTTAAATACAATATTTGATACTTTTATATGTTAAATTTGAATAAATAAACTTCTTATTTAGAATAGGGACATAAAAATTTAGTTTGGATAAATTTTCGGTGCTTTTCTGAAAACTTTCACATTTTGATGAATAGTGAAAAATACTAAATTTTAATGAAAAAAACTTTTTTAATAAAAATAATTTATAGTGTTAAATTATATATTTGAATGGTTTTAAGGTATAATTAGATTATATTTTTATCATTTAATCAAATTTTGGTCATTGGAAGTAATTTTACATTTAAATTGGACATAAACACACATCAATCTTTTGATAATGTTTACTTCTCAAAAACCCGCTTTCTAGTTTTGACAATAGGAATATTTTTTAAATTAATTAATACAACTTCTATGTTTTAAATTTGGTGAAATAAAAATCATTTTTTAATTTTAAATATCAAAATTATCTTAGAGTGAATTTTTGGTATTTTTCTTAAAACTTTCGATTTTTGATGAATTGTGAAAAACACTGCGTTATTCTTCAAAACCAACTTTTTATTTAAATAATTATTTATTTTATTTAAATTTATTTTAAGTCAAAATAGATACATAGTACCTATATAAATTAAATATAATTCATTGGAATCATTTTATAATAATATTATATGTATAATATTTTTTGAACTTTTTACCGTTTTTACCCACCTTCTAGGCACATTTGTAAATTTGCATAAAACATAATTTTACTACTTTTGTGGATTAAATTTAAAAAATATTAGAGACACAATTAACATCAGTAAGTAAAATGTGGTTGAATAAGATGAAAATAATTTTTGGTGAATAGTAACTTTTGAATTTTATTTACCACGATTAAAAGTAAATATGACAATTAGTGGTAAAAATGATATTATAATTAACCTAACACATGTCCTAATTCTATTGGATAAGTGTATTTTGAATGAAATCAAACTTAGGAATAAAATATGGTCCTTTTTGTCCACTTGGATTAGATTGGGACATTTATTATTATTTTATTTAAAGAAGAGTTAAAAGAGTTAAATTCAAAGTTTAATAACTAATTTTTTTAATATAGGGTTATGAATAAGTAAATTCGAATAAATATTAATTAGAAATCTAAAAATATTTCCTAAATAATGGTATTTTATTTATAATATTTAGACATTAAATAATTAAATTTATTTATGACACAATGATGATGCAATAATTACCTTATTAATGAAAGATTAAAATAATTAATATTATAAATATCCAAATAAATGTAAATTGAGACTTCTGATGAATTACACGAATTTTATAGGTTAATATGACATGTTAGGGTTTATTAAATATTTATTTTAGAAGATATAAAGTTTTTATGAATTTCAAAAAAATAAAAATACCAAATAGTGTCAAAATTGACTTAAATGAGTTTTTAAAACAAATACTATATTATTAATTGATATAATATTTCTAAAAATATAAGGATCATACAAAGGATTTATATAAGGTCAGATATATCAATAATTAACCACTTGGGGTTCTCTTGTATTTTTATAGTAATTTTATTAATCATTTATTTTAATAATACAAGAATACATGGTAAAAGATAAAATATTTAACTAAGAGTTAAATATAAAAGTTAAGGTTAATGTGGTGACTTAAACCTATATAAAACCTATTGGTTGAGTGGTTTTATACCCATACCCAACTTATCCTTGAAATAAATCCATTTGTATCCATTATAAATCGAAAATGAATTTATAATAAAATAATATTTCAAGCTTTTCCTAAAGTGACCCTCACATCTCTTATAAAAGGGAACTTCCCCTTCTCTTAATTTCACACCTAAAAAGCCATTTGGATCGGCCAAAACCTACCCAAATATCCTCCCAACTACTATAACTACATCCTAAAGTCATTCATTTGATCTTAAATCCAACCTAAGGAGCCCATTTGATCAAATAAAAAAGAAGCACCCGAAGAAGTGGTAATAATTTCATCACCTCTTTCAAAGTTATCTTCTTCTTACACTTTCTATTTCTTTTTTATTTTCATAAAAAAATAATAAATCCAGTACCTTATACATACTTTTATGTTATTATAAATATGGTACAACCATATTCATTATTCTATCCATCCTATGAATGACAAAGTCACCATATGTGCGTACGTACGACTTACCGTCTCCACATCATGGTGTAGTTGTTATTCAACACTTAATTATTTGGATGGGTATAATAAATATGTATAATTGATGTAAATAATAAATATAAAATGTTAATTATTCTGTATATATGATATAAAATCCAATTATATACGATCTCACCTTAAATTTAATGATACTGCTGCTCGTGCATACGTACGGATTACTGTCTCCACGAACGCGATGTGATTCATTTCCAATCATAACCATTAAAGAATAATTTTCATTTTATGATTAAAAATAATGTTTAAGAACTTAATCTAATTCTGGATATGAATCAAATACATCCTATCCATAACAAACATGACTTACGTAACAAAACATATAAAGGAAAATGAATCATTTAACTCCCGAAACAATGATACTACTAAAATATTATCAACAAAGCAATATTAGAAGATCATATATGATATCATATTTATTTATGTGGTTATTTTATAATTTATAACAATTATTTAACTATTATTCAAGAGGTTAACGTACCCTCGACTATGGAAAAGTACAAGGTAAGAGGTTTCTTATCTCACTTTTAATTTCATGAGATTTACATTGTTCACCACTTATTTATTGAATGTGGTGTATTATTGTCTTCCATTTGATATATATTATCATGATTCTATTTATATTCGTGGTATTATGTGATTAATTTGGTGGTTATTAACTTTTGGTCTTACGACTCAATTGATTACAATGTGGTAAGGGGTTTTAATCTCACTTCTTATTCACGTGAGATTCATTATATATTACCACTATTTCCTTTTGTGTGGTTTATGTACTGCACATTATTGTATTCATTGTGTAATATACTTTAATTTATGGGAATTTAAATCTTCATTTTAAGATCCTTCTTTCATGGAGTGTATGTTTCATAAGTTACCGAATCAGTAAGGGAACTTCTAATTTCAATTTCAACTCATTGGGTTTTACGCACAATTCATTGATTATTTTACTCCAAGATTATGTGTTAAATCACTATTTATTTATTTATATAGGTTATTTACACTCCCCTTTGTGTGGATATACTTTTTATACAAATAATCAATCCACTTATAAATTCCCAAGTCATTGATATGAACTTGATAAGGGTAATCTTAACTCAATTTCCATTCATCGAGTTAAACAACCAAGTCATTGGTTTTTTTACAAGAATATGTGTGGATGTACTATTATTGGTTTACAATTAATATCCAATAATATTTAGTGTATTTATATTTTTCACACATAATTATTTCATTGATTCATCCTTAATCTAAGGATAAAGTCTTTATAAGGTATTTCATCTCAATTTGCAATCCATTTAGATTTATTTGTTGTTATGCACCAAATCACTTTTATTTGGTTTATATACTATAATTTGACATAGTATATCATGAATCCATTTATTCTCATGATATTATAAGGTTTTCATTACATCAATTATTTGTATTCAAGCATCTCTCATTTTTTTAGAAACTCTAACTAAAATATCATTTAAAATGTTTTAAAAATTTATTCTTCTAAATCTTTCTCATTAATTAAAATGTTTTAAAAATGGGTCTAATGATTTATTTATATGTACATGAATATTTTAAAATAAAAATTCCTTTTAAAATTTTCAAAGTGGTATGGGAAACTTTGATTCAAAAATCTATTTTTAACAGCTTCTTGATAAATAGTTAGACTTTTAAATGTTTTTAAGAAAAATGGGATATTTCTATAAAATAGTTTTACTGATTATTTTCATCTATGTCAATATCCTTCCTTATTCTTGATTGAGGTTGATAATATATTCCATATTGTATTGAATGAGTTATGTTTGACTGTGGATGTTATATTTTTATACCATTCATGATTTGTGGTTAAAATATTGACATTTCGTATGCTAGTTTTAATACAAATGTTTAGATTATGTTTCAACCTTTTCATATGAGGAATGAATTGGACTTAGTAAGTGATGGGTGGAGCCTGCTATAGCTCCTCAATGCATTGGTAGGTCTCATGAGACAAACTAATGTCTTGGTACATGGCCTTGACAAAATCTCATTTATAGTCTTGGCACGAGGCCTTGACTACGTGGCAAAGATGTCCGACATTATGAATTCCATCATTATGAAATTAGATATTGATATTACATGTGATTATTAAAGTAGTATAATATTCATTTGAATCAGTAAATAGAATTATTTGATTTATATTGGACATATTATTCTGAATTTTATGTTTAAAAGGCTTGCGTTTTAGTCTTATACATTCCCTTAAACATTTATGATTATTTATGATAGTTTCTGCTATATTGTTATCCTTATTAAGCATCTCATCTCACCCCTTTCCTATGTTTTATTTTCCCCAAGATGTGAAGAAGTATATTATAACTATCCTACATGAATAGGCTAAGGGATATAAGAGTGTTAAAAGGATACACAATATTGTTGTTTTTCATTTGATAATGTAATGTAAAACTTATGTATGTATCTAGTACTTCCAAGGATAATAAACTAATAGGTCTTTAGTGACTTGATCTTTTGTGATAATGATAATTTTATGTAATATTTCACTAACTTTGGGTAACTAGGGTTGGGGTGTTACATACACTTACACACACTTCCATCTAATGGGTAACAAAATTACCGTTCTTGTGTACAACGAACTACCGCCTCACAAAACAATGTTTTTTTGATTTTCCTTTACCACATCTCATGGTTTTGAATTATGATGGAAACCCTATTTATATATGATATATGTGATATTTATTATGTATTTATTATTTTTTAGTTTTTATATAATGCATAAATTTATGAATTCCATTTGGTTTAAATATGATAACTTTGTTTAGGGAAGTGTGAACTACCGCCACCTCAAATTGACGTGATACATTCAAACATTACATGAAATGTATTAAGGATGGTTTTAATTTAAAATATGTGACATAAATGAAATATATATGACATTAATTACATAATTACCTTTCTGGATATATGATATATCTTTTTATTTATTACCCTTTTAACACACTAAAAAGTGATAATTTCATTCATGGTAGTGTGGACTACAGCCTCCTCGATGCAATGTGATTCCTTTTACATAAAAAGAATTATATATATAAGTATATATGATTATATAATATGGTATTTATAATATAATTATAATTATTTAAATATATAATGTTACTTACCTTATTTTTATAATGACCATTGAAAAATGATAACGTTACTGATGCGTACGTATGACCTACCGTCTCCCTGATTGTAACGTTGGTTAATTTTTCATAACCATATTTCATGATTAGTTTTAAAAGTATAATTGATGTATAAATATGATAATTATTTCATTATTATTGTTATATATATGTTTATATTATTACCCCTTTTATCATAGTTAACCTACCAAAGTCATTTTTGACACATGAACTAAATTTGGTCAAAACACCAGACGTAAAATTAATTGTTTAAGTAGTTGTATAAAACATTATAATAAGTGAAATAAAATTAATAATAACATTGAAAAAGGTTATGAATCAAGTATATAATTAACAAAAGTTTATTATTCAAGAATATAAAGACACACGTGACAAGTTAGACTCAAGGTAAGGGATTTCGTCTCAATTTACATTCTATTGAGACTTATTTGTCATTATGAACCAATTCACTTTTATATGGTTTATATACTGACCTTTGAAATGTTATATCATGAATATCCTTATTATAATTATATTACATGTTTCATTTAATGTTATTAATTCATGGTTATTATGATTAAAATGTTTCAAGGTGGTATGGGACACTTTGGAATGTTTAAAGATTATTCTCCTCAAGAATGTTTTAATGGTCTTTCAATGGAATTTCCATTCATAAAAATCAACAACCCTTATTGTTACTTACCCTCCAATGGGTAATTATTGATAAATACATATTATTTATTCAATATGAATATTTGAAGATACGACACATTGTTTTTTTTATTAAATCGATTTTTTGATATATGAGGAATTCTTTGGACATGCAATATACGGGTTGGGGACTGGTTAATGAAAGCCCCTCGATGCATCGGTAGTCTAATGAGATGAAATTAGTTGAAAAAAACACTTATAGTTTTATTAAAAGAATAATAGATGGTTATTTACCCACATACTTATACCATATTTTGAAAGGTCTTGATGGAAGTGGTTTATGTACCAGATACATGACGTCCATTAATTAAGAATTTCCCTTATTTTGATTCAATATTTATTTATCCATGAGATTTTATGTCAACATATATATATATATGCATTTCATTATCAGTTTATTGATCAAATTAATTTTGTTTTCAGTTTCTTACCTTGCCCTATTGATTATTCCTTTTCCTGTTATATAGTTTCATTTTGTCACAATTATTTACAATTAAATTATTCTTATTGATTTATATTGCTTCCACTATACTTAACCTTACTGAGAATTTGATCTCACCCTTATTTTTGTTTCCTTTCCCTAGGTTACGAATAGGAATCCTTTAAATAATTTTAAGGATGTAATTTATTAGTATTTTTTATATATTATGTTTTATTTTCAATTTCCTAATGTAATATGGGTATCATATATGTAATATAGTATCCAAAAAATTTTAAAATATTCGGTCACTTCAGATTTAAAGCTTGTATCTATACCAATGTAATGGTAATAAACTAAGACATTCCTATCATGGGGTATGAAAAAAAAGATATTTCCTATGTTAGAATATAGTATAGTGTTAACCTAGGTTGTCTCTAGAGAGGATCACACAACATTCAAGAGGTCACCTTAAAATTTAAAAATAAGTGTAGGTTGTTTTTGAAATTTTTTGATTTTAAAAAGAAACTAAATTAATGAAACAAAAGAAATAAATTAAGAAAAATATTAAAAAATAATTAAAAAATAATTTTATTGAAAAGAGATATTTGAATTGGGTGATCAGGTGGGGTTTAGTTTTCCAATTTAAATGCTATCATAGTTCCAATTTATCCAATCCTCTTCTACTAAGCCAATTAAAGTGAGATTCCATGATCCTTTACTCTCAATATCTTGGTCAAATGGTGGTGGTGAGAGTAAAAATTTCTAATATCTCATATTGATATACTCTAATTCCTTTGTGTGAGATAGTTTTAGAGAATACCCTCAATTAACTTGGGCAATACCCAATTGGGTCTTGTTTATCCCAAACAATCAAAAATATACACTACCCCTCCCACATATACTGATGAACATCGAGTACTTCACCACTGAGCCCTGGTATATTCATCATATATAAAAAAACCTAATGGAGGGATAAAATTATCATTGATCAAAGCAATAACAATAAAAGAATCTAAAACCAAATATGATTGTACTTGATAATAAAAATTGGTATTAGAAATTGAAACCAACTTCACAGAAAAAAGAAAAGATTTTATACCATTAAGTGCATGAATGAAAGCATTAAAAATGTAAAACCTAACCTTCCATAATTACTTAGAGTATTATTTCTCCATTTGAAGGGTATCCATGAATAAGGGGGAAGAATAAGACATTACAAAACTAAAAATAAATAAAAGAGTGAAAATGAAGAACATAAAATTTCTCTTCCAGAATATGTCCACTAAATGTTTTCTTCTTTTATTTCCTCCAAAACCCCTAAAATTTCCAATATTAATTTTTAAAAGTTGTTTTAAATTAATTTGGATATCGACTACCAAATTTTTAACTCATTTGGACACATGTATAGGGAGTTATGATTTAATTACTCAAGTAAAAGTTTTCTGGCTGAGGAGACTCTTAATCTTCCTCGAATTGTAAGCATGAAAATACAACTTTATTAGTGAATTTATCTATGGTATTTAATTAATGCACGAGTATCTGATTTATATTTATAATAAATCTAGAATCACCTCATTTGGATGTTTCTAGGCCTATACACACCTCAATTATTGAGGTGTGGTCCATTCTGTCAACCATAAATATTTTTCCACTTGATTGATTTTTCTAGGCCAGTGTGTTTTGAATTGGATCTAGGTACAAAAGAAAAGGTTTAATAACACAAATAAAGTAAGCCTAAAAATAGAATAACTAAATTTTAAGCAATATTATAGAAATTATGCTAGAAATAAATAATCTTTAAAAAACTGTTAAATTTCTAGAATTAAACAATTTTCACAATTAAGCCCAAAATTCACCAAAAGTACTAAAATGATGAAAATCAGATCAAATTGATTAATAATAAGGAATTAAATAATTTAAAAACACATGAAAAATAAGTAAAAATATTAACTCTATAAATTTTTCCACACTTAACACTTGGACTCCTAGACAAGTCAGCATCAAAATCAAATCAAAGAAAATTCAAAACACATACCCATGAGATCCACCAATTCCACACCAAGAAAAAAAAGATATCATGACTCATAAAAAACCATTATTTAAAGTCCTATATTTGGATCATTAATTATATTTCCACTTTATTTCTCCTCCCATGCACACAAAATACTTACCTCACATGATTTTTCTCTCATCTCACAAATATCAATTTTAAACAATGCTTTTCTCATCAAAAATCATGTAAGGGTTACCATAGGCTTGATAACTTACTGCATATCCACCCGATGTGAGTCAAGGAATTTTTTTTATCATTAGGACCTTTTAGAGTTGTTATGCGTCTTTCATTTGGTAGGATTTAGATGTTGAAAATTCTGAGTCATAATAAGAAGGGCTTGGCTCTTTTCAAAAAAAATTGTGAGATTCTAATTTTCACTCAAGTATGGTCTCCACCTCACCCCTTTATTATAAAATCATCTCTATCATCATGAAAAATCAAAGAAAGTACACTCTATTCATAACTTTGGTATAAAAAATGTAAATATTCTCAAAACATAATTTTTCTTGAAAGCTCAATATAAGCCCAAATTTATTTGTCCATTGGAAGCTCTAGAAATGCACAACTTATCTTATCATGAGAGCTCTAGAAAAGGAATGAATTTCAAAAGAATGATTTATTTTTTCAGAAGAAAAAACATATATTCAAAATTTTATTTTCCAAATAATGTATCACTAAATGAGTCATCACAATACAAGACAACTTCCCCCCCATACTTAAGTTCAACTAGATCACACAATTTCACTTCAAGAGTAGGATGGATAGGGAAAACTGGATTGTAATGTGGCTAAATTAATAGGTTGATCATGGATTATAAGGGTTATAAGGATTAAATATACAAGGAAGGCCAAAATGAAAATCATTCTCTTGAAAAGAGGGTTTTGAAACCAAATAAATTCCTCAATCATTTAAAACAAAAGTAACTCAAACCCTCAAGTTTTGATAGGAATAAATCAAATCCTAGTTAAATAAAGCATAGTTTGGTTCTATCAGGAATTGAGTTGAATGAAAAGAATATGAATAAAATGGTTCATAATCCTTATTGTAAAGTGATTTCAAATATTGTGTGATGTGGAATGGGATTTAAAAATCAGATTAATTTTCATGAAATTTTCAAAGATTTGAACTTGAAACAAATTCATTTTAAGAATTCATTTAATATTAGTTTCATGGAATAAATTATTTTACTCATAGACATAGGATTAGAAAATGGAAAATATAATCATTTAATCTCCCAAGTTTCAAAGAAAAAAATTAAAAAAGAGACACATAAAAATTTGAAAAAAACACACAATTTTTTTGAAAAAATAAAATAAAATATTAAAATGACTAAACTACAAAGGTTACCTCCCCACACTTAAATTATGAAGTATACATAATGAATTAAAATATATTTAATGTTTAATAATATTTATAAATGAATCAAAATAAGAAAGTAGGTGTAAAGGAGAGGTATAAACTGGTGTCTTTTATTGGTAAACTAGCTGGAGGAGTATGATCTGCTCCACTAGATCAGATGGGATGGTCCCATGATTTTTTTTGAACCTGTGTCCATTAATAGTGAATGGATCATGCTCTATATCCTTCATAATCTATAAAACATTGAAAGTATATACATGAGTAACTATAAATGGACATTCCCATGTGGAATGAATTTTACCTAGCAACAACTTGAGTCTTGAGTTGAATAAATACACTTTGTATCTAGGATGGAAGTATTTCAGTTGGATCATATTTTCATGAGCCAAACTTTTTCTCTATTTATAAATCTTGGAATTTTTAAAGGATTCCATTCTAATTTCCTCCATCTCCTGTAACTGAAATCTTCTCTCTTTCTTAGAACTTTCAAGATCCTAATTCATCTTCCTCATAGACCAAAACACCTTATGCTCTAATTCCATATGTAGGTAATTTTTTTTTCATAAATCAAAATATACGGACTCATTCTAATCAGGTTTTTGTACTCTATCCTGTAAGTCCATAATTTGTCTTCCAACCTTTGGCTCCAATCCTTCCTATTCTGTTTAATAGTCTTTTCCAAAATTCCTTTTATTTCCATATTGGACACTTTATCTTGACTATTATTCTATAGATTATATGGAGTTGATGTTTTATGATGCACCCCATAATTCTTCACTAAATAATCCATTAAATTATTGAAAAACCGAGTCTCTTGATCACTGATGATGGATTTGGGAACTACAAACCTACAAAATATGTTAACGTTGACAAAATCACAAATAATTTAGCATTATCACTCCTGGTAGCCTTTTCTTCCACCAATTTGGAATCATAATCAACTACAATAAAGATATAATAATTTCCTAATTACATTGGGAAATAACCCATAAAATATATCCCCCAAACTTAAAAAATATGACAAAAATTAAGTGGATTTTGGGGAATTTATTGTCTCTTTGAAATATTTCTAGAAAACTGACATTTTTCACATCTTTTGAAAAATTCATGAGTATATTTAAAAAGGGTGGTCCAATAAATTATATATTATAAAACTTTTCTTGCTATGCTTTTAGGTCCAAATTGGACTCCAAAAGTTAAATTTTGAGAAAACTAAAAGACAAAACCAATTTCACTCTTAAGAAAACATCTTCTTATCACTTGGTCATTGAAAATATTCCAAAGAAATGGATCATCCCAAATGTAATATCTAGAGTAAGATTTTATTTTTTTAATTTTTTGAGAATTAAAATGATATGGGACATAATATGTTACTATATAATTAACCATGTTAGTATACCAAGGAAATTATCCCTCAAACAAGTAAAACTGCTCTCCTAGAAGATGTTCATTCAATGGTTCTTTGTTAGGAATTTCTGCTTCAATAGTGTTGGTAAATCTACATAAGTGATTATTCAATTGGTTATCAACTCACTTTCTATCCTTGATTTATATTTTGAACTCTTTTATTAGGAACATCCATCTCACTAGCCTCAGTTTAGGTTTATCCTTATTCATAAAGTACCTAATAACTGCATGATCAGAAAACACAATGACTTTAGTACCAAGAAGACATGATCTAAATATTTATAAGGAAAATAAAATTGATAAAAACTATTTTTATATGGTTGTATAATTTAATTGGGATGCATCTAAGATTCTCAAGGCATATACAATGACTTGTGTCCTTCCCTTAATTTTATGAGAAAGGATTTCTCCAACTGTTTGGTCGGAATCATCACAAATTATCCCAAATGGTTCTTCCCAATTTGGTGACTGCATCACTGGTGGTGTAATAAATATCCTATTCAGCACATTAAAGGATTCTATACATACACTATTGAAATAAAAATCAGAATCTTTCCAAATAAATCTAGATATAGGGGGAGAAATATTATTTAAATCTTTATTAAACCTCCTGCAGAATCCTGTATGTCCTAAAAACGATCTAACATGTTTTATACAAGTTGGGCAAGGAAATTAATTTATCAATTAAATTTTTTATTTATCCACATAAATGATTTTTTAAATGAAATTTACAAGAAAAATTCCTCTATCAAACATGAAATTACACATTTCAAAATTTAAAACAAGATTCTTTTCGATACAAGTTTTCAAAACTTTTTCCATATTTTTCAAAAAATGGTAAAATGAATTTCCAAAACAATGAAATCATATAATAAAACCTACAATAAATCATCAAAAAGATTATAAAAAATACTTACCATGAACCTATAAAATGTATCTGGAGAATTACATATTCCAAATGGAATCCATTTATATGAAAAAGTGTGAAAGGGACAAGTAAAGGTTGTCTTCTCTTGATCCTCAGGAGTAATAGGTACCTGAAAATACCTTAAAAATACATCCAAAAATAAATAATGATCCATAAATACCAATATCTATGAAATATTATTAGTTAAGGGGATGAGGAAATGATCTTTCATATTGACCTGATTCAACTTCCTAAAATCAATGCATACTCTCCAGCAATTTTGAATTCTCATAGGGATTAATTCATTATTTTCATTCCTCACAATGGTTAGGACAATTTTTTTGAAACTAAATGAATGGGGATAACCCATTTTGAATATAAAATGGGATAGATAATCTTATCATTCAATATATTCTCAATCTCATTCTTCACAACCTCCATCAATGTGGGATTCATCCTCCTTTGGGGATGTGTAGCAGGTTTAAAATCTTCCCCAAGAATAATTCTATGTGAGAATATTGTTGGGTTTATTCATGTTATATCACCTAAGATCCACCATATTTATTATAAATTCTATCTCAAAATATTAATCAATGATTTTTATTTGGTTTTAGAAAGATTATTAACAATTATCACTAGTAAATTTTCTCCCTCTCTAAGGTACACATATTTCAAATCAATGGGGAGTGGTTTTAATTCCAGATCTTGGGGATTCTAGAGAGATGAAATTAAATTGATGTTCCCCACTTTAAAATTTTGTAATAAATTTAACACAAGAAATAATATCATCTTCTTCATAATTTAACAAATCATCAAAGAAATCATATCTTACCTCTTCTTCCCACATGAAATCAGAATCTCCAGTGTTTTGGGAATCCACATGCTCAGTGATATTTTTAATGGAAAAATTCTCAAATGAGGATAATAATCCATGGAAAATACATTATTCTTAAATGTTTTCAATACCTACTTCATGGGAGAGTGAAAATAGTGAGTGACCATCACATGGGTTCCTCATAGATTTAAAAATATTAAAGTTAATAGTGCTATCTCCAAATTCCATGGCGAGTGTCCCTTAATAGACATTGATGATGGTTTCTGAAATATTTAAGAAAGGTATCCCCAAAATGATGGGTGAGTGTGATGATTTCCTATACTCTTCCATATTCAACATATAGAAGTCAGATGGGAATAATAGATCTTTGACTTTCATAAGAACATCCTCCAGAATTCCTACTAGGGAAACTATATATCTGTTTGAAAGTTAGACCACCACTCTTATGGGATTAAAGTATCACATATGAAAAGAAGTGTATAATTAGTGATACAATACATTAATTTAATCAACTATATCATAAAAATCATTAGATAAATTTAAATAACCAATGGTTCATGGAATTGAAAACATCACCAGATCTTGACATTTGGTTGGAAACTATAGTGTGATAAGGGCTGGGACACTTATTCCCAAGTTTATCCTATCATTACCTTGAAGTATTCTATTATTTTTTCAAATATACTTTTAAAAATTTATAGTACTTTGGAATTTTTTTGAGTGATTCAAGAATGGGGATATTAATTTCCACGTTTCTAAAAGGTGTCCGGAATTTCTTTTTAAAGCACTTATTCCTGCAACCTATTTGATTCAACCATCCTTGATCTAAATAGTGGGTCGTAATTATTTATTCTAAATTTTTTCATTTGTAATGGTGTTTCTTGTATCTTTATTCTTATTCTATCCTTGTCCTCACCCTCTTTCTTCTCTTATTCATGGTTAATTTTCATAGAATTTTTAAAATTTCCAACTTATTTCTCCCCCATCTTAGGTGGTATTGTTTCAAGTTCATCGGATACTAGTGGTGATATTTATTTTCCACTTCTTATTGTTATTATTATGATATTCTATTTTGGGTTTGGGATTGTCTGAGAAGGAAGTTTTTATGGGTTTTGGACATGATTTTAACAAGACTTCCCACCGTGTTTTCTAGTTTATCAAAATTATCCTCTAAGCCCTCAAACTTGGATTACAACTATTCCACAAAAGTCTGTGTTCTGGTGGATGGTTTATAATAGGGTATTTTTAAAGTGGGTGGTTGGTGGTATGAAGGTTGGTTATAAGATTTATTTTTTTGAAATGGTGGTGGGTTTTGGAATTATTGCTGGAATGGGGGTTGGTTTTAGAATTAGTTTTAGTATGGGGGTCTAGCTTGATTTTCTTGATTTGAAAATCCATATTGAACTTAGTTAGGATATTTTCATCCTTAATTTTTTTATAAATGCCTTATTTTAAAGGCTACCACACAATTTTCCATTCCCTATATTTCCGAACACTGGTCATTGAAATGATTAGGTGAAGAGAATAAACCACATAACTTAGCTGGTGATTATTGGTCACCCACTTGTTTCAAGGACATATATCTCATCAAATTGGTTAGATATTATATCCTAGTTTCAAGTAGGGGTTATGGATGAGAACATATTACCTTAGGAATAACTCTTATTCCAGTACCTCTTGTACCAAATTGTTGTAAGTTTTGGGAAATCTTCTCAATAAATTCCTTGGATTATTCTAGTGCCTTTTCAATAAATGTGCCACTAGATAATTCATCCATAAGGTTTTTATCATTGTCAAGTAATCCTTGATAAAATAAGATAAGAAAGTTATGCTCCTAAATTTCTTGATGTGGGAAGCTGGAACATAGCTTTTTAAATCTTTCCCAATACTCATAATGTTTTTCTCCAGATGAGTTTTTGATAACACAGATTTGATTTCTAATGGTTGTGATTATAGTGTTTTGGAAGTATATTTGAATGAATAATCTCAATAATTCATTCAAATCATTCACATCTCCTAGTTATAGGCCATACAACCATTATTTGTTAGTTACTTCCAATGAAAATGGAAATGCCTTCCATTTTACCTGCTCCTCAGCCACTTCTCGAGGTCTGAAAGTATAGCAGACATGTGTAAACTCCTTAATATGCTTTTTTGGGTCTTCTCCTACCAAGACATTAAATTTTTGGAGCAATGGAATCATTTTATGTTTCATCTCAAAACCATTTTGTAACTCTATCATGACAAGTTTATTGTTTTGATTAAAGAAATATGGTGTACATAGATCTCTAAGGGTTTGGTTCTGATTTCCAGCCATTGTGATATAATCTAAGTGAACAATTTAAGTTTCACTCAAGTATTCAAGATAAATATACTCAAATTAAGATTGAAAATTATGGTTTCTAATTGTATTCAAAAATTTCATTTCAATTTCAGGATTTAGGGTGAAATGTTCAGTGTCTGAGGTTCTATTCATGCAATTCTGAAGAGAAAATAAAAAATGAAAGAAAAAGTTTTTTGGCACCACCTCCCATGAACGACACTATGTTTTGACATGTTCCTATCATGGGATGTGAAAAAAACAAATATTTCCTAATTTAAAATTCAGTATACTGGTAACCTAGGTTATCTCCATAGAGGAGTACACAAAAATCAAGATATCACCTCAAAATTTTAGAAAGAAGTGTAGGCTATTTTTTAAATTGTTTTATTTTAAAAAGAAACTAAAGTAACAAAACAAAATAAATAAATTAAAAAAACGCAAATAAATTGACAAATAATTTGATTGAGAATAGCGATATGAATTGGGTGATTAGGTCAGGTTTACTTTTTTAATTGCAATATTAGCATAATTCTAATTTATCTAATCCTCTTCTACTAAGTCGATTAAAGTGAGATTCCATGATCTCTTCCTCTCAATACGTTGTTAAAATGTTAATGGAGAGAGTAAAACTTTCCAATAACTCAACTTGATCAACTCTCATTCTTTTGTGTGAGATAGTTATATAAAATACCCTCAATTGACTTGGGAAATACTCAATCAGGTCTTGTTTATCCTAAACAATCAAAAATATCCACTAACCCTCCCATACGTACTTATGATCACTGAGTACTTCACCACTACGCCCTGATCAATTCCATCATATATAATCCAAAACCTAATGGAGGGAGAAAATTATCTTTGACAAAAGTAATAAAAACAACAAAATATAAAACCAAATATGGTAGTAATTGATAATAAAAACTGCTATTATAAATTGAATCCAACTTCACAGAAAAGAGAAAATATTTTATACCATTAAGTGCATGAAATCAAGCATTAAAAAAATGAAAAACTCTCCTTCCCCAGTCACTCTGAGGATTACCCCTCCATGTAAAGGGTATCCATGAATAAGGGGGAAGAAGAAGTCATTATAAAACTAAAAAAATGGAAAGAGGGAAAATAAAGAACAAAAAATTTATCCTCTAGAATATGTCATCAACAAGTTTTATTCTATTATGAATAGAAAACCCTATAAAAGTGCCATTTTTAGTTCATAAAATTTGTTTTAAATGAAGTTTTATATCTACTCCCAAAGTTTCAATTCATTTTTACAAGTGTAGATAGATTTATGAGTTAACTACTCAAGTAAACTATTTTTGGATGAGGAGGCTCTTTAAATTCATCCACTTGGACACATGAAAAGATAGCTCTAATGAGATAATTTCTCCAAGGTATTTAATGGGATCATTATGATATGAGTTTATTTCTAATACATTTGGAATCACCTCATTTGGATGTCTTTAGGCTGATATATGCCTCAATTACTAAGGTGAGGTCCATTCTGTCGGCCACAAACATTTATCCACATGATTGATTTTTATGGAAAAGTGTGTTTCGAATTGGATATGGCTCCATAAGAAAAATTTTAAGACAAAAAAAATGAATACTAAAAAAACAATAACTAAATTTGGAGAAATATTATAGAAGTTATGCTTGAAATACAGAGGCTTTAGAAAACTATTAAATTTATAGAATTAATCAATTTTTACAATTAAGACCAAAATTCACCAAAAATACTAAAATTATGAAAATAAGCTAAAATTGATTAATAATATGGGATTAAATCATTGAAACACACAAGAAAAATAATGAAAATATTAACTCTATCATAGACACCAATTCCGAGATTTCTGGGGTCGTGTCGCTACAAAGATAAGGGTTAAAATATACTAAAAACTTATAAAAATATTATTGGATGAACATATTTATACCTTATCAATATCAATTTTGAATATAGGATCAATTGGAATATTTTTTCATGTTAATTAATCTATCATTTTTTATTCTTTTTGAAAATTTCAAAGTAATTTCCAAGGAGGTCCCCTTTCCCCACTTAGAAAAGGGCACTCCCTCCCCTCAATTATTCACACATACCAAGACCTTTTGATTGAGAAAAATATGAAAAATTATCTCCTCAACATCCTTAGTCAAATTTTATATCTTCTGTTTCTCTAAAAATACCATCACTAGGTTCCTTGAGAGGATATCCAAAGGAGGTTTCTCTTAAAGAAAGTAATTGTCCTAACAAAGATCTTTCATTTTCTTTATTATTTTTCCACCTTAAATTATGTATTAACACTTAAAATATATTTACAAAATTATATACCATATAATAATATGTTACTATGTTTATGTAATAATATTTATCCATTTCCACTTCTAGTAAAGGAGAAACAAAATCATCGATCATGTGTACGACAGATTGTCACCTTGCGAACTGATGTAGTTTGTTTTCCATAACCACCTTTTAAGGCTGGATATATTATTGGATTTACCACATTTATATGATATTTATAATATTATTATACTTATTTAATTTTAATATCACATATACCTTGTTACATTTCATTCCATTTCAAATAAAATAACATCACTCATGTGTACGATGGACTATTGCCTCGTGAAGCGATGCAATTCGTTTTTCACTTACACTTTACAATGAATGTAATAAGGATAAAATTAATAAATATATGTGATATATATGAGATGATATTTATTCTATAAAATTAACATATCACTCAATTTCTTAACCTTTTACCTGTTATGGGAATGATATCATTGCTCATGCGTACGTACGACCTACCATCTTCATGAAGCGATGCGATTCATTTTCCATGCCCAAATTTTAAGAGTGGTTATAATAATTTATCTAATAAGTAAATATGATATTTATAAAATTATTATAATTATATATATTATGTAATTATATCCTATTTCCAAGAACCATAACTTTCATTACAAAACATGCATGAGAAAACATAGCAATCAAGAACCAAACAATAAAAATAATGAGATATTATTAACAAATGGGTGAATAAATATTATAGTAGGATCATATATTATACTATAAACATTAATATGGTTCTATTATAAATTAATAACATGCTTAAAACTATTTTATATGAGTTTAAATCATGTTTAACAAAAGGAAAGCGTGAGGTAAGGGACTTCGTCTCAAATTCCCTTTATTGAGGAATATTATAATGTTATGCACCTAATTTTTTTTATACGGTTTATATAATACCCTTTTACATGTAATATTATTATTCATTAATAATTAATGGTATTTTAAGTATCATTTTTAATTATTTCATCCAATGTGATTTGACTTGAAAATTATCAAGTGGTAAAAGTTATTGTATAATCTCACTTTCTTTTGTGATTGTTAACTTTCTATTGAAATAATCACATTCTTGGGATAATTTTTCATTGGAATTTAAATTTATATTAAATATCCATATTATTTTATGATGAATATTTTTATTTCCTAAACCGTATACCATTTTTACATACATTATTTACTTTGAAATTTATTTTATTAACTGGGGAAATATTGATAAATTCGTTTCCTTTACTCAATAAGGATATTTGATGAAAAATAATATTGATTCATGAATTGAATATATAATTTGATATGTTAGGAATTATTTGGACCAGTAGTGATATGTGAGACTTTTAAGTATATATCCCCTTGATTCATCGATAGGTTCCATGAGACAAACCAATTAGACAAATTAAATGGGTTTCTACTTGTAGTTTTAAGCTATCTTATGAAAGGTGTTGAAAGTAGAGGTATCATGTACCTGAGGAAATGAAAACCATAAATTAATCATTTCATTCATTAAGAATTCAGTTATTATTATCCATGATATTTTCACAATGATATTATCTCTAGATTCATTTCATTTTGGGTTATTGATTAAATGGAATGTGTGTTCAGTTATTTACCGTGACATATTGATTATGATTTGATGATTCATAATAGTTTCTACTATTTTTAACCCGTACTGATCATTTTATCTAACCCTTATTTATTTTTATTTCCCTATGATATAAAGATGAATTCTTATAATGAGTTCAAGAATGATTTTTTTTCCATTACTCTGCTTAGTATTTTATTTCCCTACATAAAATGGGTATAATGTATGCATCTAGTTCTCCAATTAAACTAAACTATTTGGTCATTCGAGAAGAGACTTCTTGTATCTATGCCAATTTATTAATGTAGGTACTATCTTTGGGATACTGGGGCTGGGGTCGTTACATATTAATAACTATCCCATGGTTCCCATACACTATGTCACTATATAGAAATGCAGTGTAAGTTGACCCGAAGTTGAGTATATACCCTTTCCACTTTTATATATTTATTTTGGATAATTAAATATTACCTCTTTTATTTTTATTATTTATTATTATTTTTCATTTTATTATTATGTTGGTTTTCAATTTTTTTTGGTAAAAAATTTCTATTAGTTCAATAAATTATGTATCATTATTAAATACTTAATATATCAAATATGTTTTGTTTTAAGAATTTTTATAGGTTAAATATATTACATATGAATTGATTTCTTATCACGAACCAAGCCAGGATTCCATCCAACCAGAAACCCAACCTGGTCCGAAACATGGCCTGAAGGGCATTCCCAATCCTCACAGGCTAACAACTAGTGCCTCAGTATCCACAATGTGATTTGAGAATTATTTCAACCATTTATATAATAAAAAATAACAAAAAATAACATAACTGAATAAATATAGCCAAAAAAGGTATAAAAATTTTAAGATTCAAAGTCTAAAACTTAAAAAAAACCAAAATGGGCTACAAAAAAAAGGGAAAAACCAAACTATCTGAAAAACCACCATTTAACCAGAGGAGCATCACCCTCAAGTCACCACTACTAACACCTATAAGAGATGGAAATATAGAAACCAGATCCACCATCACCATGACACATCTTTCCTTTACCTGGTTCTTAAATGAAAAATTCTATATACACCCAAAGGTATATATAGGGTGTGATCCAAATCCCAGTAGGATTCCACCCAAAAGAAAATATTTCCTGCCATAACATTAGAAGAAAAATCACTATGAAAATTTTAAGAAATAAATGGAATTTTTTTAATATATTTCAAAAAAAAGGATTTCAAGAAAACATGATTTGAAAATTAACATAAGAGGAAGACCTATCATATGGATACAACATGCACAACATCACAAGAGAACAAAAAAAAAATCCCTAAAGGTACTATCACTAGTGGGACACCAGTAACCTCATATCTCAATAAAACATGGTTTAACAACCATAACCCATAGCGTTGTCATGCACGAGTCACTAGAGAGGAATCCTTCCAAATTTCTAGTGGTATCCAATCATAATAATCATCATCATAATTTAGTTAGTGTTGTAATCATAAATCCTACTAGATGAATCCGGGCCAAGACACTTCTGAGTCAACTAGTGTACTAGTTCTAGTTCGCCTGCCTAGATACCTAGGGTCCCCTTATGATCAATTTCCATTTCACATATCCCATAGATCACCACATTCATATGAACATGAAATAAAAGTGAATAAACATATATAAAACCACCACTTATCATAAGAAAAACCTCTTTCAAATTCACATGCATATCAAATCCATTTGAAAACACAATTTATACCACTTTCACATTTCACCAAACACATTTAGAATGATTAACATAAAAACCCACATGAAACCCAATAATTTTCATTTAGAAAATCACTTTTAAGTTGACACACTCCCCAAAATCCTTTTAAAAAACATTTCAAAACAAAAACACATTCCATAGAGATCATTTAGGAAGCAAGGAAAGAATACTAAAATCATTTTATAATGTAAAATCATGGAGTCACCCACCTATCACTTGGAAACTTCTGGAAATTAGTGTGAAACTACAACCAAACCCCCAAAAGACCCTAACAAGGAAATATTGATCATTAATAATCAATATCTCACTCAATAAAACAAGATAAGACCATCATTAGGTCATTTTACCTGCTAGAAAATGGGATCTCAAGAAATAGGGGAGAAGAACCTTGAAAAAGAGGAGAAATCAAGGGATAAAGGAAATTACTTGGAGATTCTTGGAGAAACCACACCAAATTCACCCAAAAAATGAAGATAAAAGAGATAAATAAGGGAGGAGGAGGAAATAAGGGTGAATAATCCTGAGTGGGAAGGATTAGGGGTGTTTAGGGATAAAAATTTGAAGGGGGGAAAATGGTAAAAATCTAAATTTTAACAACCTCGAAAAGTCGCACAGTTTTCCCACAAAATTTTCCAAACCATTAAGTAACCATGTGGAAACTGTGCACCCCTCTCCGTCTAAGTGGTATATGCCTCATGGTTATCCCACATGATTTGACTAACCATGTTCTAACCATGTGGTTTGCCACTGTCCAGAAATGAAATTGGACACACAGTTTCCTTGGCAAGGGAAAAAAGTTTCCCCTAACCTTTCAATAACTGTAAACCACCTGTTGTAAAGCCCAAATTCTCCATTTTTCATAAAAACACAAGGGGAAACTATGGTATGAATGTAATACCAAAATAAACAAAGTAATTACCTCAAAATAAAAACATGAATGTGACAATTCTACCCACCACGAAAACTTTCCTCCCCCAAAAATTCAACCTGAAGCTTGATGAGGGAACAAAATTGGATATTTTGTCTTGACCCAAGACTTTCTATCCCATTTCTCATGAAAATCATTTCCATGATTCCAAATAACTCAGAAAAATGGAATATACTTCCCATAGAGAACTTTTTCTTAAGAATCCACAATTTTCACTAGCCGTTCAAACATAGATCGATCAGTCTCCAATTCCAACTGTTCCCATTTCAGCACATGAGCTGGATCTAGGTTATATATTTTCAACTGGGAGACATGAAACACATCATGAATCGACATCATATGAGATGTAAATGATAATCTGTAAGGAATCTTACCAATCCGATTGGTAATCTGAAAAGGTCTGACATACCTCGACATTAGATTCCCTTGCCGAACCAAACAATGATGAACCAAGAAAGGTTCCAATTTCAGGAACACCTAGTCACCCATATAAAACTCTAAATCTCTGTACCTATGGTTGGAATATTACTTGTGATAAATCTGATATGTCAAAAAATTCTACCTGATTAATTTGAATTTATCAAAAGTCTCCTGCATAATGCTTGGTCCCAAAAATGAGATCTCACCTACCCCATACCTACACAAAGGATACTAAAATGATCTACCATAAAGCACATAAAAAGTATCCATTCAAATCAAGGATTCATAACTATTGTTATAGTAAAAATCAACCAATCCCAAATGGCTATCCCACGAATTTCCAAAATCCAAGACACATGCCCAGAGCATATCTTTCAAAATCTGATTCGCCCACTCCATCTGACCATCTATTTGTGATTGGTATGTTGTACTCAACTTGACCTATGATACTAATTCCTTCTAATGGACTTCAAAAAATAGTGAAGTAAAACAGGGATCCATGTCAAAAAAATTTCCAATGGAACACCATGAAGCCTCACAACATTCTGAACATACAACCTACCCAACTCATACAGTTTAGATAAATATTTGATTGGAATGAAATGGGATGCTTTTTCTAGATGATCAATCACTACCCAAATGGAATTCCTACCCTGAGTTGTATGATTAAATACAATAATAAATTCTATGGTGATATCATCCCACTTCTAGGTAGAAATATTTAATGGTTGAAGAAAACCAAAGGGTATTTTGTGCTCTAATTTTACATACTGACATGTATAACACAATGAAAGGAAGCCACATCCTGCCACATACCTGGCCACCAATACTACCGACGCACATAATAGTACATCTTAGTGGCACCCAGATGAATGAACCACTAAGACTGGTCGTTATCCTGCATCACCACCTTCCTTATAGACAAAAACACCAAGAAGAAACCCTTGAATAAAAAAACTCCATTGTGAGATAATGAAAAATCACATGGAACCTCCCCACCATGAATAAAATGCATAGAGAACTGGAAAAACTCATCACCATGTTGCTCTCATTGAATCAGTTCCAAAAGAGAAGGAGTTATCTGAACACCATCCAAGAACACACCTCCATTGTGCTCCTTGGTCTCCAAGTGAATCTGAGCAAAGAGCCCCATCAAAGTTCAATCATCATTGGACCTTTTCAACACTTTCATTTTTGATTTTATGCTCAACGCATCTACCACTACATTCCATTTTCCTGGGGTATATACTATATCAAATTCAAACCCCTAAAGTTACTCAACCCGACAAAGATGCCTTAGATTCAAATATTTCATGGATAAAATTTAGTTAAACCTTTTGTGATACGAATAAACTACAAACTTATCCCAAAATAGATAATGGATCCATGTATTCAAGTCATGCATCACCCCTGCTAACTCCAGATCATGGTTTGGGTAATTATTTTCATGTGATCAGAGTTAGCGAGAACCATACCCCACTACATGGTGACCCTACATAAGCAAACACCCAAGACCCATACCTAAGGAATCAAAATATACCATATAACCATTTAAAAATTCTGAAAAGATCAAAATAGGGGCTGTGTTAAACCGCCACTTAATCTCCTCAAAGTACACCTGACACTTTGGGCCCCATTCAAACTTCACCCCCTTTTGGGTGAGCACCATTATGGATTAAGCAAGCCAAGGTAAATCTAAAATGTATAACCTATAATACCCATCCAAGACCAAAAATCTTTTTATATCAAACACATTATATAGATTCTCCCATGATATAATAACACTAATCTTTTCAGGGTCCACTTAAACACCTTGTTTTGTGATAACATGGCCCAAAAACTTCACCTCTCTAATCCAGAAAGTGCACTTCAAAGATTTTTCATAAAGACGATGGTCTTGAAGGGTGCCCAACATGATCCAAAAATGATGCTCATACTCTTCCTTGGTCCTAAAATAGACCAAGATGTCATCCATGAATACCACAAAAAAGGAATCAAGGTACTGGTGGAACACCCTATTCATAAGCACTATAAAGACCATTGGAGCATTTTTCAACCTGAAAGGCATGACCAAGTACTCAAAAATGTCCATACCTACTTCGGAAGGTGGTTTTCAGAACACCCACCTCTTTAACTCTGACTTGGTTATAACTAGAATGAAATTAAATCTTGGAAAACCACCTTGATCTATTATGATGATCGAAAAGGCCATCAATATGGGGAAAAGAGTAATTTTTTGTAATTTTTACTTTCTTTAAATTCTAGTAATCAATGCAAAATCAAAGTGTTTCATCATCCTTTTTCACAAATAGAACTAGGGAGGCCCAAGGTGAGATGCTTGGGAAAATGAATACATTGGATTACAAATCATCCAACTATACCTTTAATTACCTTAACTTAGTGGGGTTTATATAGAATAAGGGAAGAGATATAAGATGTGTTCTTAGGACCAAATTGATAGTGAACTCTAGGTCCCGCTCTGAAGGGAAACTCAAGAAATACTCTGAAAAAACCTTTGGGGAATCATCCACCATAAGAGGTAATCTACCCTATAGAGCACCATAATCATCCTCCAATGAGAGAGATGATATCTAATAAAGAAGGTTTCCAAACTCTAGGAGTGGAGGTCCATTACTACCCGACTAATGATCCCATTCACCATGAAAAACTTGGGTACTAGCATTAAGTTCCACCAAACTCACCCTCCACTTATAATAATCAATGTGAGTCTAAAAATGAACCATCCAATCCATACCAAGGATCACGTAAAAAAGGTCCATCTCTAAAACAATAAAATAACATTCCAAATTGATCCCTGACATGATGAGTACACAAGAAGGACACATGAAAACATACTTTCGCTTCCTACCAAATGGAGTTACAAACTCCATTGCATAGGGAATAAGCTCAATTAGAAAATTTAGCACATAAAAAATGTGGGAATAAATAAAAGAAACATAAGCACCAATATCAAATAGGAAAACAGCTAAAGATGATGCAATAATAATGGTACCTCAAACTACTACAGGCCCTACATCTAATTTAGTTAGTGCTCAATCCACTACATGAAGATGTTTAATCCCCACATAAACCTAATAATGACCACAATTCTATGGATCTACCCTAAACTGACTCTACCTAGAAGAAGATCCAACCATACCACCATGGCTGCTAAACTGAGGACCCACTGTCCTAGAAGGCTCTAATTGGGATAACATTCTTCTAGAAGCTACAAATCTGGCACCACTCTAATAAGAATGCGTGGCCCTAAAAAACTACTGTAAGTGTCCCATAACTCCACACCAGTGGAAAGGTCTGGGAGGAGATGTGAATGCAGGTCATATGTTCCCTACCTTCCCACACTGATGGCACATAACCAACCCAACATCAGAAGATACCAACAAAGTTAGCTTAGAAGGGTGTTCTGAACTACCACCTCCCTTCTACCCCTACTCATCTTGCTTCCTCTTATTTTCTGACGAACTGCAACTGCCCATAGCTGACACTGATCCATAGAATCCAGGCTGGTCACTATGATCGATCTATACCATCATGGAATATCCAACCACTTCATCACAGGTCTTAATATCAATATAAAAGACCTGAGATCACATCTATGGACACAAACCCTTATCAAACATTTGATCCCTCATTTTCTCATTAGAAACGATCTCGAGTTCATACCTAACTAACTCAGTAAAGTGGTTAACATATTCCATCATAAACTAATCTCCCTAGATATGATCCATAAACTCCTATGATTTGGTGTAGGCCAAGACATCAGTACAATAATACTCATTGAAAATGACCTTGAAGTCTTTCTAACCCATATTCTTGTGCTTTTCAGCTTTCTCCACTGAGTCCCACCACTTCCCAACTGGGACCTTCTAACATGAATGAATCACATTGCATTATAATATCCCTATGATTATCGAGGAACTAAAACATTCTCTCTATCTTCTCAAGATACTTCTCTGATTCATGGGGATCTATGCTACCCTGAAAATAAGAAGGATTGTTCTTGAGTAACTCTTGAGATTTTTTCTTACCAAGACCCGATTCATCTTCTCTGACCTGAGTATGACCGAATCCCACTCATTTTCCAAATTCTTGGACAAATTGAACCATTTCTTCCCCTAATCTCTAATAAATTTATGAGGGAGACATCTCTCTAACCTCTTCCCACGAACACACAAGAACTCTCCAAGGAGACATTTTACTACAACAAGAAACAATCACATGGAAAACCATCAATACAACCATTCTAAGAATTTTAAGCAATAACAACAAACAATTCCATCAATCAGAACAATCCAAATAGACTAATCCACCCCCAACCAATGTCTATATACAATCTACAACATGTATGTATCACCTAGAGGTGAAGTCAAAACAAATACCAAAACACCATGGCGACTCGAGTCCTATCATGAGGTGTGCTGTCCAAGAACCCTACTTGCAACTAGAACCTCAAGTCCTGACAATTATAGCTCTACTATATCCAGAATATTTCCCAAATAAGATGAACCAAAAAGATCATGACCTACTATGATACCATTTTTTCATGAACCAAGCTGGGATTCCATCCGAACCGACACCCCGACTGGTCTGAAACATGGCCTAAAGGGAATTCCTAATCATCAAAGGTTGAAAGCTAGTTCCTAGGTATCAAAATTGTTCTTTGGGAACAATTTCAATCATTTATATAATAAAAAATAACCAAAAATGATAAAAATCAAATAACTAAATAAAAATAGCTAAACGAGGTACACCTATTTTCAGATTCAAAGTTTACAACTTTAAACAAAAATAAAAATGGGATATAAAAAAAAGGGAATAACCAAACTATCACAGAAACCTCTATGTAACAAGACGATCATAACCCTCAAGTAACCACCACCAACACTTGCAAGAGGTGGAAATCTATCAACCAGATCCACTATCAACATGACACATCTTTCCTTTACCTAGTTCATATATAATGAAGTCTACATACACCCAAATGTGTATGTAGGGTGTGAGCCAAAGTCTAGTAGGATTCCACCAAAAATAAAATATTCCATGCCATAACATTAGAAGACAAATCACTATAAAAATTTTAATAAAGAACTTGGAAACATTTTAATAATACATTTCAAGAAAATGGATTTCAAGAAAACATGCTTTGCAAATTAACATTATTGTAAGGTCCACCATATGCCAATTGTATGAACAACATCACAATAGAACCATAAGAAATCCCTAAAGGTACTAACACTAGTGGGATTCTAGGAACCTAATATCCCAGTGAAACATGGTATATCAACCATAACCCACAAATATCTCATTAAAAATCCACTAGAGAGGAATACATCCAATGTTTTAGTGGTATCCAATCATCATTATCATCATAATTTAGTTACTGTTGTAATTATAAGAACCTGGTTCTCCTTTTGAGGTATGAATCTTTCCTTTTTTAGTTTTTACTTAAGAAAATGGGTGAAAAGAGGCCAAGGGGATGGTTCCAGGCCTATTACACGACATTAATGGGAACTACATGCTGTATACTTATAGGTACACACTATGTATGGAAGGTTACACACCATGTAATTCCGGTACACAACCATGTAATGGCCAGGAAAAATTTTGTACATACATGATGTGTAGTCTCAAGTACATGATGTGTAATTTTTTTTAATGATTAAATCAGGAAGTAGTTTCATTTTTATGAAAATGGATAGGGGCTCATCTGGGTATGTGAACTGTAGCACCAAGGGACATTTTCCTACCCAATTGACCACCCAAACCCCGATTCCTTCACCATCAGTTGCATTTGAACTTGATCGATAACCTATCGATTCCTCTTGATCCTTTCTTCATGATTTATTCTCTTGATCTAGTTATTTAAGGTTGAGAGTTTTTATCCCTTTTGTAGATCTACTCCATTCTAGGTCGAATCAAATCTCGAAGTTGGATGAGGAGAGTCATACAAGTATGAGGTAGGTGGTCTTGTGCCTTTCGCTCAATGTCGAGTTATTTATATGTTCTGTATTGCTATTCTACCATGTTTAGGGTGTAACCTTGAATAGAAATTGACCCTTGTTGTTTCCTAATGATGATTATGTCACTAATTAAATTAATTAAATCATGTTTTAGCTTTTTGGTTTGATTTAGGGCCACCATGTGGGTGTGTTCCCTTGGAATGACCATTTACGGAATTTTGGATGAGGTTGCCTATGAGGCACACCTTATTCTCCCCTTATTGGGTTATTAAGTATGAATTGAATTTATAATGGAATTGAAACTGTGGTAAATTGTGATTGATTTGATTAAAGTGTTTGTGATTAGTGATTTCCCCTTTACCCCATGATATTCCAATTATTGTTTAAGTATTGTGATAGTTTAATCCACTTGTTTCTTGATATGCATGATACCCACATGAGTATTTATTATGTTAACCATGTAATAGTGTAATTTACATGTGTTGTTTATTATACTGAAATGATGATATACCGAGCTTGACCATGATTTATTGTTGTGACTGTGGGTGAGGAATTGTTATACTTGTGGGAGAGGATTGGTTATTCCCATGGGTGAGGAGTCGTTAGGCCTGAGGGAGAAGATTGGTTATGCCTATAGGTAGGTTTTTTCTATTCCTGTGGGCAATATTTTGAATAGATTATTGAAATGGAATGACATATGACACGTCTTCCAAGCCAAAGAACAATCTTGGATTCATTATTCACTTTATTTTTTTAGATAGACTTCTAAGGTATCTATTGAGTATTATTTATATGTGGGATTGATGGGCTTAGGAAAAATATCAAGACTTATATAATTCAATGTAACTGGATGGTTGAACTGAACAAAATGAATGAAAATGGAAAATAGGACTTGTAGGATTGTTTACTTTTGAGTGCTTCCTAGTTTACTGCTTTTCCTTTTTGTACACTACTTGTTTCACATGTTCAATGATAGATAGCATAGATATTTGGTGGTTTCCTACTGGGATTTATTTCTCACATCCTATTTGGGTCATGATTTGTACCCAAATAGATTGTATTATTACAAGTGTTGATAAGGGAAAGCGCCCTTCTACATGTACTTGAGATACTGTTTAGGAGTAGGAGAGTATGGGACCAAGCTGTGGTTTGGGATGCTTCTTAGTTTACTTTGTTTCTTTTTATTTTGGAACTTATATTGTGGATTATTGCAGTGTACCTTATTTGGATTCTTTCCTAGAACATGTGACATGCTACATCATCTTTTGTATTGAATGATTATTGGTTATTTATCTTATTATTCTTTTTCTATTTATTTCAGTTATATGTTGTTTACAGCTTTCACTATTGTATATTATTATTCCACTGTGATACACTTTATCAATGAGGGAATAATTTCCCCACTATCACACCCTAGGCCCTCGCTGCTAGTTGGTAGCCTCTAGAATTTAGGGAAATGCACTTGAGGCCATGTGGCCAACCGGGTATGGGGAACTGGTTGAGTGGCATCCAGATCCGATATGTTAGAAAGTGGTATCAAAGGAAAGTTTTGTTCCTCCGATTTGTGGGTTATGGGCCCATTTGGATTATAATTTGGTGGATCATGTTTTGGCCCTAGGATATAAATTTCATTTTTATGTGCTATATGTGGATTCCATGATTTGATTCACGGGGAGTATGGGCCACCGAAAATTAGAATTTGGAACACCATTGCTTTATTTTTCAAAAATAGGGGTTCCAGGGAATTTTATGAGGCTTACTATCCAGAAACCCAAACAACTCGATGTGTGGTCCTATGAACACATACTATGTGTTCTTCTGTTCAGGAAGAAAATAACTTTTCTAAGTACATGTCGTGTAGTAGATGACCATGTCACCAGCTGTGTGAGAGAAATCACGGGTTGTTGTGTTTTGATTAGAACACACTGTGTACCTTAAGTTCACCTCATATAGTTTTGCAGAGGTAGACTCGTGTGGCTCTATCCATGTAAAAGTACATGGCTAGGAGGGAAGACTTGAGTACACACCGTGTCAAATCCTGTCACACTGTGTACCTAAGAAGTTTAAACGACTAAGGCAGACAGAGTTACATGCCCATGTGAGAGTTTAAGGGGACCAGCCACATGTCGGGATAACATGCTCTGTACTTGGGGGGTTTACATTCCCATAATGGTAGAAGTACACGACCATGTAAGGGATTAAGTGTACACACCATGTATGATTATTACACACTATGTAATCTTATTTTTTGATCTTTAGAGGATTTTCTTCTCCTGTTTAGTTTTTTCACTCTTGAAATATATACCTTGATAAATAAGATTATACTGAGGTGTATGTGCATGAATTTTCAGAGAAATTCTACCATGAAGACATCCAGTAGTATGCATGGAGAGTGGAAATGAGTATACCAGGAGGTGGTAAGCCATGAGATACCAGTGGACCCTCCAGACGTTCCAGTTGCAGCACCAACTGTTATACCCGACACAAGTGCAGATGCACAGTTTCATGAAGGATTCATGAGGTTTATACAGACCTTTCAAGGAGTACCTTAGCCAGGCACATCTATGGAAGAACTGATGCAAGTATTCCAGTAGCATCATCTGCCTACGTTTTCTGGGGATGGTGGACCATAGGTTGCAGAGTCATGGCTGGAGTCCATGTTTATGATATTAGAGCATCTGAATACACCTCCTGAGAGGAGGGTCAAACTCGCAACTTATATGTTACATGATTCTTCAAAGATATGGTGGGGTGTTATCACATAGATAGAGTGTCATTGGGACATGGAATAAAGATATTTTCAAATAGTCTTCTATGAATACTATTTTCCCAAGATGTTGAGGGATGATAAAGTCCGAGAGTTCATGCATTTGGAGAAGAGTACTATGTTAGTGATGGAATACTCTGCCTATTTCACTGATCTTTAGAGATTCACACCTATTCTGATGGGTGATAAGACATCAAGGGATAAGTGATTCAAGGATGGTCTCAGGTATGATGTCCAATTCTAAGTGAACTTTTTTAGGTTTCCTTTTATATATTCCATCGTGAATTAGGTACTGATTACCAAGAATAATCTGTGGGAAGATGGAGGTGCGAACTAGGGCGGTTAGGCACCGAGATCTGGTACTGTCTCAACCAAGAGAAAGAAGCATCGTATAGAGCTTTCTCATGGGGATACGAGCAGTCAGAGTGTTTCTTCCAGTAATCAGGTGAGGTGCTATCAGTGTGGTAGAGTTGGGCATATGAGACTATAGTGCTTGATGGAACCAATCGAGTGCCGAGATTGCGGAAGGATGGGACATATATAACACTATTACATGGTTTTTCCACCTGAATCTAGTGATATAAGTTCTACACTGACTCTATGTTCGGGAGAAGGGTCAGTGGCTTCTCACTAGTCAGGGAACTGAAATACATCAGGACACTCAGGCTGAGGTGGTGGTTGTGGCCATGGTATCTAGACCCTAGGATCTCAGTGATAGCAGGGCGAGTCAGCTTAGGGAAAACATGCAGTGTCTCAGGGATGCGGTATGGGTCATACTTATGTGGTGCAATAGACCCAGCAGAAGCAGGATCCCAAACCTTCTACTGTCAGAGGTATTATTCTAGTCACCTCTGTTTTATCTTCTTCACTCTTTGATACCGAAGCTTCACATAATTTTATATCTGTTCCCATTGTAGAGATCCTTGGACTCTGTGTTTTCACTTCTGATGATGTTATGGTGCTAGACACTCCATTAGGAATAAGGATGGAAGGTGTGCATCAGTGTAAGGAGTGCCCCCTTGAAGTTGGTGGGTGCCACTTTGGTTGGTATCTCTATGCATTAGAGATTAAAGGCTTTGATTTCAAACTAGGAATGAATTGTCTAGTGTCCTTTTAGGCATTTGTTGATTGTTATTGCTACAGGGTGAGTTACACATCACTAGATGGTGGATTGTTTCTACACAAGGGTGAATGGGATGTCCAGGTAATCCAATCTATACCCAAGCATCATGGGTTAAGCAGGATAATAACAAAGATTTATATTTTATATCTGGATGACTAGGGAACACATCAAATAGATTTTTCTCTAGTGGTTTATTGTTTCAAGGAAGTTTTCTCGGAAAACTTTTCAGGTTTAAATTCGATAAGAGAGGTAGAGTTCTTTATCGAACAAGTTCCAAGATCTACAATGGTATCCATTCCTCCCTATAGGATGGCTACGATGGAGTTTCAAGAGCTAAAGAAGAAGCTAGAGGATTTGGAGGCTAAGGGTTTCATTCAACCTAGTACTTCTCTATGTGGTTCGCTGGTCCTTTTTGCAAAGAAGGTGGATGATACCCTTAGGCTATACATGGACTATCAGAAACTGAACCACCTTATAGTTAAAAACTGATATCCCTTTCCAGGGATTGATGATTATTTTGATCAGATTTGAAGGGAACAAGTGTTCTCAAAAATCGACTTAAGGTCAAGATATCACCAGGTATGTGTATGATATTCAAACATATCTCGTACCACATTCCGTAGCGGGTATGGTCTATATGAGTATCTGGTTTTTCCGTTCGGTCTCATGAACGTGGAAACAATTTTCAAGGAACTAATGAACTGAGTGTTTTATCCTTACTTGGATTCTTTTGTGGTGGTTTTCATGGATGATATATTGGTACATTATCATACCATACATGAACATGCCAACCATATTTAGATTATTTTGAGTACATTGAGAGAGCATCAGTTATATGATGATATCACAAATTCCACTTCAGATGGATCAGATTCACTTCTGAGGTCACATTATCTCGAATATAGGAGTATCAGTGGACCTAGAGAAGGTGAGAGCAGTAGTTACATGAGAGGATCCCATGAACTTCTTTGAGGTGTATAGTTTTCTAGGGATGGCTGGTTATTACAAGCATTACATACAATAATTCTCACACTTAGTAGTGCTGATGAAGGACTTTACAAAGAAGGCTGTAAAGTACGCATGGTCATATTCTTACGAGAAGACCTTTCAAGAGTTGAAAGGGAGATTAAAATCAGCACTGATACTGATTTTTCCAGAGATGGGTAGGAGTTACACTGTGTACTGTGACACATTAGGTATCATGTTGGGATTAGTGATTATGCAGGGGGATCATGTCATTGCATACAAGTCTTGGTAGTTAAGGCCACATGAGAGGAACTACCTAATGCACGATATCGAGTTAGACATGGTTGGTAATGCCCTATGCTATTGGAGATGAAACTTATTGGGGGAGGGTATTGTGGTGTACACAGACCAAAAAAGTCTCAAATACAAATTTACTCAGCGTGATATGAATTTTAGTAAGAAAATGTGAGTGGAATACCTTTATCCTTTTGACTTCAAGCATGCCTACACACCTAGAAAAGGAAATTTAGTGGTTTATGAACTGATCAGGAAGGCTCAGATACATGCAGTGCAGCGGGACAGTAGCGAGTGGAAGTTGATGAGGTTGTTCTCTAAGATGCATTTAGAGGTGCAAAAAATTCAAGGAAAAACATTCCTTTGTTCTTTATATATGACTTCTACCCTTATGAAAAGAGTGAGGATGATACAACTATCAGATTATGAGGGCCTAGTCCTGTGGGAAAGTGTAGCAAGTGAGGATCCACCTCCTGGTTATACAATATATGATGATGAGATATTGCATATCCATGGATGTGTCTGGGTTCCAGTGTACATACATGAGGATTTGATGTAGGAGTTTCATGCCTTAGCTTGGGAAGTTCATCCCAGATTTACCAAGATGTATCGTGACTTGTTCCATCAGTACCGGTGGCTGAGTATAAAGAGAGAGGTGGCTGGCTTTGTTATGATGTGTTCCACCTATCAGCAGGTGAAGGTGGAACATCAGTTGACAGCTGGGATTTTTCAGCAGTTACTTATCCCGAAGTAGAATTGGGATGATTTCATGATGTATTTTGTGATTGGGTTACCAAGGTCACCTAGAGGTAATGATTCTATGAAGGTAGTTATTGAAAGAATTATGAAGTTCACTCACTTCTTGCCGATCAAGAAGACCTTAAAGGTTGATGATCTTAGAAGGATGTATATTCATGAGGTGGTACAACTTCATGGGGTCCCTCATTCTATAATTTCAGAATGGGATTCCCACTTTACATCTTGTTTATAGAAGAGTTTTCATAGGGTGCTGGGTATACATGTGCTTTTGAGTACATCATACCACCCTTAGACTAATGGACATTCAGAGCATACAATATAGGTGCTAGAGGACATGATATGAGCATACATCCTAGAATTTGGGGGATCTTGGGAGAAGAATATTTCCCTAATTTAATTTTACTACAATAATAGTTTCCAGGAAACTATTCATATAGAACCTTATAAGGATTTGTACGGTAGGCCATACCGATCACCTCTGTACTGGATGGAGGTGGGTGAGGAAACTTTACTGGGACTACATCTCATGTTGGAGACTTTTGATCAGGTCCAATTGATTCAGAAGAAAATGGATACTACGCAGTATTGTCAGAAATTTTATGCTGATCGCCGCAGATGACCTCTGGAGTTCGAGGTCAGGTTTTGAGTTTTCTTGCATGTTGCACTGAGGTTGGGACATAAGAGAATCAAGAGACATGGTAATATTTCACTGAGATATATCGGTCTGTTTGAGATTATAGAGAGGTTTAGGACAATTGCCTATCGATTTTACTTACCTCAGAGGTATAGGGATATTCACAATGTCTTCCACATTTCTCAGTTGCGATGTTACTTTTCGGACCCATCTCACACCTTTCATCCCGAGGAAGTGGATTTTTAGGAAGATACATTCTTTGATGAACATCCCATTAATATTGTAGATCATAGCACAAAGGTTCTCTGTGTGCAGTATATTCCTTTTTTATAGGTTCTATGGCAGCAAGTAAAAGTGTAGGAAAAGACTTGATAGAGGGAGGTCGACGTACGGTCATAGTGGTTGGAGTTGTTCTCAGATATTTCTTCACCACCCTTGGAAGTGAAATTTAAGGATGAAATTATTTAAGGGGGTAATTTTGTAAGAACTAGGTTCTTCCTTTGAGGTATGGATATTTTCTTTGTTAGTTTGTACTTAAGAAAATGGGGGAAAAGAGTTCAAGGGGCTGGTTATAGGCCTGTTACCCGACATGACTGGGAACTACACACCGTGTACTTATAGGTACACATCGTATATGGAAGGCTACATGCCATGTAATCCTAGTACACGGCCAATTAATGGTCGTGATAAATCTTGTATAAACACGGTGTGTAGTCTCAAGTATACATCGTGAAATTTTTTATTGATTAAATCTGGCAGTAGCATCATTTTTGTGAAAACGTACAGGGTCTCATTCAGGTTCGCAAACAATAGCACCAATGGACGTTTTTCTTCCCTATTGATCATCCGAACCTCGATTACTTCGCTGTCAGTTGCATTTGAACCCAATCGGTAAGATCTCGATTCCTCTTGAGTCTTTCTTCATCATTTATTCTCTCGATATAGTTATTTATGGTTGAGAATTTATACCCGTTTTGTAAATCTACTCCATTCTAGGTTGAATAAAATCCCAATGCTGGATGAGAAGAGTCGTACAAGTATGAGGTACATGGTCTTGTGTCTTTTTATCAATGTTGAGTTATTTATATGTGTTGTATTAACATTATCCCATGTTTAGGGTGTAACCTTGAATGGGAATTGACCCTTGTTGTTTCCTAATGATGATTAGGCCATGAATTAAATTAATTAAAGCATGTTTGATCTTGTTGGTTTGATTTAGAGCCACCTCATAGGTGCTTTCCCATGGAATGACTGTTTACGGCCATTTGGCTAAGGTTTGCTATGAGGCATGCCTTGTTCTTACCTTATTGGGTTGTTAAGTACAAATTAAATTTATAATAAATTGAAATTGTGGTAAATTGTGATTGATTTGATTAAAGGCTTTGGGATTAGTGATTTCCCCATTTCCCCATGATATTCCAATTATCATTTAAGCCTTGTGATAGTTTAATTCATTTGTTTCTTGATATGCATGATGCCCACGTGAGTTGTTATTATATTAACCATGTAATAGTGTAATTTACATGTGTTTTTTATTATACTGAAATACTGATATACTAGGATTGACCTTGATTGGATGTTATGCCTGTAGGTGATTCATTTTTATACCTATGGTCGAGGATTGGTTATGCCTATAGGTGAGGATTTGTTGGGACATAGATAGGGGATTGGTTATTCCTATGGGTAGGATGTTGAATAGATTATTGAAATGGAATGACATATGATGCGTCTTCCAAGACAAAGAAAAATCTCAGGTTCACACTTCACTTTATTTTTGTAGATAGCCTTATGAGGTATCTGTTAATTATTATTTATACGGGGGATTAAAGGGCTTAAGTTGCATCTCGAGACTTATATAATTCAATGTAACTAGATGGTTAAACTGAACATAATAAATGAAAATAGAAAACATGAATTGTAGGATTGTTTACTTTTGAGTGCTTCCTAGTTTTCTGCTTTTACGTTTTGTACGCTACTTATTGAACATGTTCACTGATAGATAGGAACCGATATTTGGTGGCTTCCTAATGGGATTTATTTCTCACACTTTGTTTGGGTCATGTTTTGGACCCAAACAGATTATATTGTTGCAGGTATCGATAAGAGAAAGCTCCCTTCTACAGGTACTTGTGATACTATTTAGGACCAGGAGGGCATGGGACCGAGCTGTGGCTTACTATGCTTCTTACTTTCCTTTTTTTTCTTTTTCTTTTGGAACTTATATTGTGGATTCCTAAAGTATACCTTGTTTGGATTCTTTACTAGAACACGTGACATGCTGCATCATATTTTGTTTTGAATGATGCTTGGTTATTTATCTTATTAGTCTTCCACTATTTATTTCAGTTATATGTTGTTTTATGATTCCGTTATTGTATATTATTATTCCACTATGTTATACTCTACCAATGATGGAATAATTTCCCCACTATCACATCCTAGGACCTCACTGCTAGTCAACAACCTCTGGTGTTTGGGGAAATATGCTTGAGGTTGTGTGGATAACTAGGTACAGGGATTCAATTGAGTGGCATCCCGATCTGGGATGTTACAATAATCATAAATCCTATTAGATGAATTTGGGCCAAGCCACTTCTAAGTCAAAAAACTTACTAGTTCAAGTCTGCTTGCCTAGATAACTAGGGTTCCCTTGTGCTCAATTTCTATTTCACATATCACATAGATCACCACATTCATATGCACACACAAGAAAAGTGAATCCATATATATATAAAACCACAACTTATCATAATAATAATCTCTTTAAAATTCACATGCATATCAAATCAAATTAAAAACACCCTTGACACCACTTTCACATTTCACAAAACACATTTAGAATTATTATCATGAAAACCCACATGAAATCCAATCAATTTCATTTATAAAATAACTTTAATGTTCATACACACCCCAAAATACTTCAAAAAAACATTTCACACCACACACACATTCCATAGAGAACATTTAGGAAGCAAGAAAAGCATACTAAAATCATATTATAATGTAAAAGAATGGAATCACCTACCTCTCACTTGGAAAATTTCAGAATTGGTTCAAAACTACAACCACACCACCACACGACCCTAATAAGGAAATATTGAACATTAATAATCAATATATCACTCAAAAACACAATATCTAACCAAAATTAGATCATTTTACCTATTAGAAAATTGGATCTCAAGAAATAGGGGAGAAAAACCCTAGAAAAGAGGAGAAATCAAGGGAGAAAGAAACTTATTGGAGATTCTTGGAGAAACCACACAAAATAAACTCCAAAAATAAAAATACAAGGTAGAAAAAAGGGGGGAAGGAGGAACCTAAGGTGAATAATCCCAATTGGGTAGAATTAGGGGTGTTTAGTGTTAAAAATCTAAGGGGGGAAAATGGTAAAAATCCATTTTTTAATGGAATGGAAAACTCACATGGTCTTCTTGCACTGTTTTCTAAACCATGTGGAAACCATGATCCCATATTTGTCTAAGTTTTGCAAGACACATGGTTAGCTCACATGGTTTAACTAACCGTGAACCAACCACACGGTTCTCCACTGTCTAAAAATGAAATTGGTCACACAATTTCTTGGGCAAGGTCACACGAATTACCTTAACTGTGTGCCAACCATGCACCACATGTTGTAAAACCAAAATTATTAATATTTCATAAAAACACAATGGGAAACTATGGGATGAATGTAAGAAAAAAAAATAAACAAAGTAATTACCTCAAAATAAAAATAGGGATGTGAAATTTATTATATATAAATTTTAAACATATTTTTTATTTATAATTTGAAAGGTATAACTTCTTACATATTATTTTGTAAAGTGTGATATATCACATACTGTGTTTATTTTTTAGAGAATCCCCCACACTCCCCTGAATGAATTAGTTTTCTCTATTCCCTGCATCCCACTCGTGATTGTTAGGGTATATCATATTTCTCAGTGGTGATGGATTTTCATTATGCCCTTCGCATCATCCTCACCTATACACTAGATCACTATTTCCTACATGATTCTATATTTAATCCTCACACTTTCTAATTTCATATATGTTATTTTATTTCTACCTTTTTATTAGTTCTCATTACAGTGTCTAGTTTTCTCATAGCTGCTTTGAGAGTCTCATTCACCTTACTTCTCTACTCTCATCTCTTGGAATTTTGTGATTGACTATAGTTTTTTCAGAATAACGGGGTTTTCTTTTTGTGCTTTGGGATTATATTGGTGAAATATAATGGTTCTTATTGTAATAGAAGAACTTATTAAATCTGATACTAAATTAGATATTATTGAATTCTATGTATCACTCACATGTTTTGCATGATATAAATGTCATGACCAATAATTTTTTTCCAAATAATATTGATAAGAAAAATTATCTAAACCAAGAGAAGATATTTTAATGTTAAATTTATAATTAATTTAAATAGATTATAAGAAAGAATACCCAAGTCTTGAAATATTTTATAGATGAAGATTCTAATCTTCCCAAACCCTTTTTAGTTTACTATTATTACATTTGTAGGATCCAAGTGTCGAATCCCTCTAGAGGTGATCCACACATTATCCTTTGATCTCCAAACAATACTGATGAATTTATGGGTGATAGAGCTATAGATCGACCATATTGTGGTGTTTGTATTGATCACTATGACGATTCCATTAGGCTTGAGGTATAATCATTTCACTCTCATTCATGAGAGGGTGGAGGAGGGAGGAGAATATCTGGAGCGTTCTTCAATCCTGAGAGAGGGATCTAGAATTCCTTATGCATAATGATTCTAAATCTTGATTTATCTCAATTAACCTCTACACAATAGATGTAGGTAACTATTTATAGAGATAGGGTTATGGATAAAATATTATTTAATTTCACAAGGAACATTAAATAATATATTAAACCTCATATGACCCCATATTATGTAAAAATTTATAATACTATTATTTTTAATGGAGTGTGAAAACTGGTGCAACGATAAATATTATTTTAAAATCTTGAAAAATAATATTTATCACTAGACATAATATTGGTGTGCTCATCCTCATTTAAATTCATCAAATACCCAAATAAATATTTAACTAAATATTTATTCATAAATAAAATAAATTTTTATTCATAGTCCGGAGAATTAATATTTATGAAATATTCAATAAATAAAATAAATATTCTATTCACATTATGGTGATTAAATATTTATTAAATATTCATGTAATTAAATAAATTATTTCTTAACTTGAAAATAACAAGAAATAAATAAATAATACATATTTTTATAATTAAAAAATTACCTTACAAATAAATATTTATTTAATATTTTTGATCAATAAATCCTGAACAAAATAATTCCTCATTTTTTAGAATAATATTTATTCCAATAATTCAAATATAATTTAATTTATATCAATGGAAACACTTAGTGTGTTAACCTTTAGTATTATTTATTGTTGGAATTTGGTGGGTTTGCCTAAAGTCGAAGATTATTGTCTAACAACGGGTCAAGGAACTAAAGAGAAAGAATTTAATGTTGTAACATCAACAACCACACATGGACACTTACTATATAATATAATCCCTTTATCTCAATATCTCATCAAGTAGGTTTCACATTCATATCATCAACCTATATGCTTGATATTTATTTTTTGACTATCTAAAATAAACACATCATTACACCATGGTCAGGGAATTTAATGTGATTATTCAATTTAAATAAAAGGGATGAGATATCAATTTCTTTATGGAAGTGAAAAATCATTCCCCAACTTATTTATTAATAACATATCATTCATGATGTATCCATGATTCCCACCTTCACCATGAATTATTTTCATCATGGTTTTTGATAATTCATCTATGTTTTTGAGTCATGACATGCATTAATAATAATATTAAATTACAAAGACCATTACACACTCTCGTAGATAAGAATATATGATGATATATAAACTTGTGGAATTCCTAAAATTGGATCTATTATCATAATTTTCTATCTTGGAGATTACCAAGTACAAACTTCATGAGAAGAAGTATCATCTACTTAAGAGTAATCACACATGATAGTCAACATACTATGTTCCCCATCATAGATTGTTATCCTACTATATAACTAGGTTTAGGAATATCTTCATAGAATTTCAAGGTTCTCATCATAGAAAGGAACTATTATGACATTTTGATGTGAAAACCACCCTTATAAATTATCACATTAATGTTATACCTAAAAAAAATCAATATGTGATAAGATATTTCTTAATATTTAAATTAATTAATATAAATGAAATAAAATGTAAAAATTAGTTGGTTCTAGGGAACTAGCTCTAACATACTCCCACATTCACTAGATCTAACTACCAATGATTGGTTAGTTCTCACATGTTAAACATGCCTTAACTGAGTATGACTATAACTTTTGGGACTGTGACATTTCTATTGCTAGGGTTGGTAAAGGCACATGTCAATATGAAAAATATTCTTACTAAAACATCATTACATTGAGAAAACACCTCAAGTAGTGATATAACCATGTATCTACCTCTTGTTCCCATGTTAGAATCCTAAAATCCCGACTAAGTTCATTATCAAAGCTTATGATAATAATGATAAAACTATTTCATTTGTTATAACCCAAAATCAAAATAGGACGTTACTAAACCACTCTTGAAGCTGAATTGGAAGCCACACCATACTCAAATATTATAGGGATATAAACCACTAGCTATAATAAGTTTTTATTTAATATTACCATTTCCTTTTTAGTGATACCTGATCAAATTATACTAAGTGAAGAAAACTGTTCAATTACCTTGATCACTAGTACTCCCACTCTCCAAACACTATAAACTCATCTAGTTTTAATTTTACAAGTACTATAAGATAGTTCTAACTGCAATTTGATGCAGTTATGTTAGACCTTCTGTATATTCACTTAGAATGAATTATGAATCAGTATTATTAAATGTAAATACATATGATGGAATATGAGATAAATTACTATAATTTAAGCTTGTGAAATTATTATAATCCTAATAATAGATTCCTATTCCCATGCATGGTCTACTAGAAGGATTATATGCCAACAAAAATTTGGTATTAAATTGTCTAAACTTGTATTTTTTCAATGATTTGTTAATATATATATATATATATATACACTGTGATTGGATTTAGAAAACCCATGGATATATTTTATAGATCTTTTCCCTAAAACACGGTTGCTAAGTTAATCCATTATTTGATAAATTTAATTACTTAGTATTAATAAAATGGTAAGACCCAAAATTTATTTTCTATATGTTATCAACATATCTATCTTGAAAACTTATAATACTCCCAATAACTAGTTAGAAATACAAGTCACTTTTTATTTTCAAACGAATATTCTATAATCACTATGCATGATTTATTCTTAAATATATTTATGTAATATGTGCATCTCATTGGAATTTATTGATGTCACCGAACCTTTATAGTTATGAAATACAGACATGTATCATAGGGTATCCTTTTGTTCATGTTATATAGACATATTCTGTAAGGATTCCTCTAAATGAGGTGTAATTGAATATCTATATCCCAATATGATGATAATAGAAGTATTATTAGTCAAGTATAATTCAAAAGGATTTTAGTCATGATGATTGGTGCATAGGTTTTGTCATATAATAAAACTTTAAATGATCAATCATGATTTATTGGTACCTCTTGTACCATCCATGTATAGTTTATCCTATATACTCACCAGTAGTATCAAGTCTTTGGAACATTCAAGATATGGAGTCCAAAAATCTTGATACATGGTTTCCATTACTTGTATTTATACATACTTTTTATCCTTAGCATGTTTCAATTTTACTAATTCTTTATAGGAATATTTATTATGAAATAATAATATACGTATCACCCACCATAGTGAACATAAATCATCTATTTGGTTACAAATTCCTATATAGTATGTGTCTCTAAAACTACTCCTCCCACTATGCTTACTGGAGCCCAAAATTTCTATTCTAAACTATGTACATCTCGAGCATTAACCCATAGATGTTAAGTATGATACCATTATCATTAAATATATAGGATTAATTTATGGAAATATAGTCAATCTTGAAAATAAGTTAATATCCTTATTGGCTATAGGATTATTAACTCAGATTCACCTTAGTGTTTAATGTTTATTTATATTTAAATCTATCTTCTAATAAAAAAATTTCAACAAGCACTTGTGGTAGTGTCCTAATAGATTATTATTATATCACAATTGATATGATATCTATTTGAAAATATAGTTGGAATATGGTTAGTTGTTTCAATTTTATATTAAAAAACATATTTTAAAAGAAATTATGGAAGATTTTAAAAATATATAAGACTCATCAATGATCTTAATTTTACTACCATCATGATACTGATTTATATAGGGAAATGTGAGTTTTGGAATACCATTATTCCAAATGTATGATCAATGATTGCTTGGATATAATGTTCTACAACTATCGGGATCAAATAATCTTCAATCTTTACAAAGTGAACTCATTTAACTCACTGAGAATTTCTAAAATTTCTTAAATGAATCACATTAACTATATGAAGTTACCATTGGATTTATAATATTTCACATGGACATATTTAACTAACTCTTAAAATATTTTTTGTGTAACTTTATTTATAAAAGTTTATTTATCTAAAACATTAAAATAATTTTGTATATATATATATATATTATATTAGATCAATTTAGAATAAAATACCTTTATGGGTATAAAAAAGTCAACTAATTTTAGTTTTATTTAACAGAGAATTATCTTTCCATAATTAGGTTAGAGTATTTTATTTTATATTCATCATTCATTGCGATAGATATCTATGATTTATGAGTTGTTGAACCATTAGTTTAGTATTTATATTCATCAACAACAATAACGCTTTATTTTACTTATTCTATACTAGGAATATATTATAATTATACCATCCATATTGTTTCTATGGATGGTTTTTAATTAGTATGACCAGAGAAAGTATTGAAATTCACTTTTATTGATTAATACTGTTGTCAATAACATTCCATTGAAACATTCACTTTCTTATGATCATTGGATGTAACATTTACCCTAAACTTATATATAATTTTTATCATGGTTATGACTATTTCCTAAACCATATACCATTTCTAAAAATGGTTTTTATATTGAAATTTATTCGATTGAGTGAGGAAATATTGATATTCCATATTCATTACTCAATATGGATATTTATTGACAAGGAATATTGTTTATTAATTGAATTAATCATTCAATATATGAGGAATGAATTGGATATGCAGTGAGGGTGGGTCTTAGTTTTATATTTCCCCTCAATGCATCAGTAGTATCATGAGAGGAATCAGTTGAAAAAATTAAATGGGTTTTTGGTGTATAACTAACCATTAGTTAAACTATCTTGGCGCAAGGTATTGATGGTAAAAATATCATGATTTATGAGATCATGAAATCCAATATTAATCATTTTCTTTTGTTGAGAATTCCGTTATTATTATCCATGAGATTATTGTATTGATATTTCCATGGATGCATTTTGTGCTCAAGTTATTGATCAAAGGGAATGCGTTTTTAGTTATTTACCATGACATATTGTTTATGGATTATCTATTCATAATAGATTCCACTGTATATAAACTTACTAACCATTTGAGCTTATACTTATTTTGTTTCCTTTCCTATGGATATGAAGATGAGTTATTTTAATGAGTTTCAAAGATTTCGATAATTTTATTTTGTTTTATTTTATATTATATTCCCAATGTAAAATGGGTATCATATATGTTTCTGGTTCTCCAAGACTACTAAAGTGATTGGTACTTTAGGATTAGAACCCTTGTATATATTAAAATGTTATAAATTATACACCGACACTAATTTACTAGAGTCGGGGTTGTTATAGTTGGCATAAAAGAAAGTTTAGTATAAATCTTGGGAACTAAATTTGAAAAAACATAGATTAGTAGATATGACCCTATGTATGATGTTGAGGATAAGTATAAGTATATGATAACATCATAAAGTTTTGGTAAGGTAGACATCATGTGGTTTTATGGAAAATTCAGCCTTGTTTGGATACTACAAGTGGATGTAGATCTAGAATAGTTGTACTTGGGGGTAATAACTCCAAAAAAAGAACATTGAGATTTGACTCAATTATCACATGGTTCATGACAAAGGGTCTTACTGCACACATGGTTTGACACTCCTACTGTATATTCCTGAACTAATTCACATTTTATTTATATAACATCATATAATATTTGAATAAATGATGACAATGAATTACCTATGTTAAACCTAAGGCATATTAAATTGAAAAGAAGGTTCCATGATTTAGACATGTTATAAATGATTTTATGGTTTTTTACTGTGGTTGTTGTTTCTCAAACTATTTTTATAGTTTTATTCAATGGTTAGAACCCGAAGGAATTGTGTTAACATTGAATATGATGTAAAATATAATGATTATGAGAAACCATGTAGGGTGATGAATAGAGTGAAAGATACCATGATTATTCCTAATCAATTATCGAGATATATGATTAAAAAACTACACCTTAACCAACTTTTTAACTCACCAAAGAAGAGAAGAATGGAGTTCATTGAGACCTCGGGTAGTGGAGACCATGGAGGAAAGAATTCTCAATTTTATTCATGTTAGAAATGTTGAAAGAGACACCCTAGATAATTTATCAAAGGATTGGGAATATGTTTTATGTTTGGAAAAGAAGGGAATAAGTAATGAATTGCTATGGAAAAGTGAAGAGTTTAATAGAGAGAAATTAATTTAATCCTATAGATCCATATATAGTTCATTATCTTGAATGTGAGTAATATAGGAATTATTCGAGTCAATGCCCTCTTTTAAAGGTTGAAACCTAAACTAAGGAAGGACCTATGTTATACAAATCATTGAAGTAAAAGTGTTGATGCATTTATGTATTGGGATTCAAGAATTATGTTGTACAATTATTTTTATCAATGGTATTTTGGTTATTATAATAATGAAGCATATAAGGATTGAGTTATTTTTTTGGAATAATGTTTGTATTTATCCAATATTAACTTCAGATTTATAGATACTATCATGGGTTTATGAGTTTATGGTTGATCATAAGTTCAAAGTCATAGAAACCACATTTGAGTTTATAGGTGATGGTATTTTAATGTGATTAATGAAATTTTATGAGAATTTTATTAGGATGGGGTATATGTAAATTTTAACATCCTAAGTTTTTAAACTAGAATACTATGTTCGATAGCATAAAAGATACACAACATCGAGCATAAACAAACAACCTAATATTTTTATTATGTGACTCTTATAACTGAGATTTTAAATTGGTGGGAATGAATATAATTAACTAAATTATGAAATATAAAATGTTCAAACTCATTAATAATTTATTAATTAATTTTTATGAAATTAAGGAATTAATTTTAGTAAAGTCATTTTATTCTTCAAATACACTTTCTGTAAGAATGATTTTTATTGTTTTTTATGTAAAAATAATATAATTAATTTATGAAGATTTTAAAAAATTTATTTGATAAAATTAACATAGTTTTTAAAATAATCATATCAAAATTTTCCAATGGTGAAATTTTTTATTTTTTAATAAATAGTGAAAAAATGTCATTTTTTTTATTAAAAACCATATTTTTCAAGTATTTAAAAGGTAAAATAATGTTTTGGATTAATTTTAAATGTTTATTAGTTCAATTTTATTTAAAATATTATAATTATGGTTTTTGGAATGGATTTTATACTTGAATCTAGTATAAAACATTTTATATATTAAAAAGGTCATTTTTCTGAAAAATTGTTCTTCATTGCATTTTAGTAGTTTAATTTTAAATTAAAATTTAAAAATTATGTGAATTGAATTTTGAAAAATAGATTACATATTTGGAATAAAAAGGTCTAAATTTATTAAAAAATTCACTTTTATTTTTGGACAACATGAATAATAACCGTAGTAATTTTTATTACCACATTAAAGGGTAAATCGGGTAATAATCGAGCAATAAATGGTAAAAATAATATAATAAGGATTATAAAATGACCCTAAAACTTGTACCAATTTTATTGTATGAGTAAATTACACCTATTTTAAATAATTTTTCAAATATATGGGCTTTTTTCCATTTATATGTGATTATGACATTTATAATTTTTTATTTAAAGAAAAGACAAAGATGTCACAATCATATTCTTAATAACTAGAATATTTTTAATATAGAGTTATACAAAATATATGTTAGAATATAAATATTATTTTTAATGATAATAAATTAATCTTCAACATGGTAATTTAGTTTTAAATTTTAGAGAATAAATAATTACATTAGATGCTTCCACAACACTGATACAACAATTATTTTATTAATGGAAATATCAAATAAATGATATTAAAAATATTAAAATAAATATAATTTAAGATAATTAATATGATTATATAATTTTATAGATTAATTTTACCTTATATTGATTTATTAAAATATTTTTTTTCTAAGTTATCATTTTTTATTTATATTTTTAAAATTTAAAGTAATGAATAGTGTCAAAATTGACATTAATGATATTTTATAGTAAATAATATTTTATTAAATGATATAAAATTACTAAAAATATTAAATTTAGCTAAATTATTAGTATAAGTTTTAAAATTTCATCCATGATCCATTTATGGGTATTTTGGTATTTTATAGTAGCAATATTGACCCTCAAATAGTAAAAATTAATGTTGTCACGATAAGAGTTAAATGAGTTAATTAAGGGTTAAAATTAAATGATAAGGGTAATAAAGTGACCTATAATTATCTAAAAAATATTATATGAGATTATTTATACCCATAAAAATCTTATATTATAAATAATTTAGTTTGGAGCCATTTAGAATAGAAAATTAATTTATATTAATTTAATATTTTTAGAAATTCCAAGTGTACCCCTCCCCTCTCCTATAAAAGGACTCCTCTTCTTATCATTTATTTACAATTAAAAACCATTTTGGTTCAAAAAATATATACCCTAATACATTACCAAAATAACTAATCTCATTATAGGGGCCTTAGTTTATCCAGAACGCCAATGTTAGTGGTCTTATGGTGTTAAGAAAATGAGATTGTTCGAAGAAGAGGTATCGTTTTTAATCAAGAGTTTCTGTTTTATTTTTTTATTCCAATTCACTAAAACCTTATTAAAACATGATAAAATAATAAATCCCATATTATCCATATAATAATATGTTATTTTTTTTAGTTTCATTACCTATATACATCTCCAATTCCATCAAATGGGAAAATAATTAATCATTCGTGTGTACGGCAGACTACTGCCCTGCAGACCGATGTACTTTTTTTCCCATCACCATCTCTCAAGAATGATTATAATGATGGAATTAATTTTTATATATTATATTCATGAAATATTTTTCATTCTTAAAATATAATATACCATTTATGTTCTTACCTTTCCATGCATAGAAAAATGATAAAGTTGTTCATGCGTACTTGTGAATTATCACCTCTATGAAGCGATAAGATTATTTTTTCATCATCTCATAACATGAATGATATATATAAGTACATTCAGAGAATTAAAATGAAATTTAAGATATTATTATCAATATGAAAATATATTTATTATACTTACCTTGTTTTCTAATGATCATTGAAAAATGAAAACGTTACTCATGTATACGTATGACCTACCATCTCCATGATTGTAACATAGTTCATTTTTTATATCCATATTTAATGGATGAATTTAAAATTATAATTGATGTATAAAAATGATAATTATTTAATGAATATTATTCTGGATATGATGTAATTCTAAACTCTTTGACCACAATCACCTACCAAAATCATTTTGGATTCAAGTACCGAATATCTTAAAATGTCCAACATGAACTTAAATAATTAAATAATTGTTATAAAAAGGTAATAAGTGATATAAAATAAATAATAAAATTTAAAAAGGTTATCATTAAAGTTAATAATTAACATAATTTTATTATTTAGTAAGATAAATAATGCATGTGATGATTCAGACTCATGTTAAGGGATTCTTTAACTAAAAAACTCATTTAAATGTTTTTAATGATTTATTTTATAAATATTTATCTATCATTTCAATGTTTCTAAAATGATTGTAATTAATTTATTTATATTGAAATGAATGTTTTAAAATTTTAATTTTCTAATTTCTTATAATTTTTTTTTTCAAAAAGGAACCTTTTTAAAGTTTTATATAAGGGGCTTTCTTTAAAAAAATATTATTTTAATACTTCTTTTACAAAATTCAAAAAGGAATGTTTTTTTAACTTATATGGAATGAAAGAATATTTCTGATTTTATGATGTATTAATGTTTTGAATATTTATTTATAATATTACATGGTTATTTTCAAATAAAACCTTTCCCCTTGTATGTGCACAATATTCTTTTAAAACAAGTTATTTTCCTCGAGGAATGTTTTTATAATGCATGCATTCATGTTTTGTGATTATATTATGGTTCATGGGAATTGTTTATGATTATGGATAGTTATGTTATAAACTAAATATGGGTGGGTCCATGATAGACCTCCAATGCATAGGGTAATGTTGGATGTTGATCGTAATGGTTATTCCAAGTGTAACTGCGATGGTTATATTCAAGTATATCCATGAGAGTTATTTTATGGTAGCCATGAAGATTAAAATAATATTGTATACTCAAGGGTTACATAATAGTTAAGTATTATAATAAAATGATTCCCCAATTTATCTATATGTTTTATTTATTATTTATATGTTTTTACAGAAATCTCATGTTTTCACAAGGTAAGTTAATGAGTTTATATTCAATGGAGAGTCAATGTTAATTTTTAAGGGTGGAAAGTATAACTTTGTGAAAAATCTTTCATGGTATCATGGTTTCAAAGAAACATTTATGATTATAACTATTCTTTTATGATTTTTATGAAATTTTTTGTGGAAATATTTGAGAGAAAGGAAATTTATTTTGTAAGAAAATATTTATTTTGAAATGAAAGTTTATCTTTGAAAAATGAAAATTTTTCTAAGTATTTATGGACCAATGGTATCTTTATTTATTTTTATGTCCCTTATTGAACTTTTTGTTCTCAACCCACATTTTTATAATGCTTTTAACATGGTTTTAAGGAAGATTAGTCATAAATATGAGGTCAAGATCGAATTTTTAGGAGATCTTTCATGATAAGAAAACATGTTTTATTTTAAAATAGTTTCCTTTGGTGAAACAATAGACACCGAGTATAAGTGTCCACTTTTAATGTATGGGTTTACTATGTAAGAGTTTTTAATAATTATATAAAACACTAAAACTAAAATATATTTGATAAAATAAACTGATTTCTAGTTTTAAAATACTTGTATATGTATTGTTTAAGGTTGGGTCATTATAGTTGCTATTAGAGCAGGGTTTAAATAACTTTGGAAATATGGATGTTTTCTTGAGAGGTTTTATTAAGAGTTATTGATATCATTATATGTTTATAATATTATGGTTGATCATAAGTTAAATATCTTATAAACCCCTTTTATGGTTTAAGTTATGAAATTTTAAGGTGACTAATGATATTTTTGACATTCATTTTTGTGGTAATTATGATTTATTCTATTTTGGGATAAAAAATGAATCATATGAGATAACCTTTGAGGTTAATTTTTTTAATGTTGAATATATTTAGGTTTTTTTGAATATTTTATAATATTTTTTTGGAATGTAATAAGAATTATATAGTTTTAGAAAAGGATAGCCTACAGACCGTGTGCCAACCTGTCACGTCTGGAAAGGATGTGAGAGTTGAACACACAACCAAAGGGAAAAAAGGGTGAATCACCTCCACTGGTCTACATGATGTCCTAGTTAATATAATTTATTTCCTTTATTTAAAATATCTGATGGATAAAGGTCAAGTTAGTTTTTGTAAAATATGTTTTATAGATAACCATGAGATTTGAAATGATTTGGTGATTAAGTGATTATTATTATATCAGAAGACTTTCACTATTTTGGAAACCCTATTCAATTAAGGTAAATATAATAATACATGGTATTATTTTATGAATAAAGGTTTAATTAAAATTTGGAAGCATATATTATTTTATCTTGGTTTTATGGTGAGTCGGGTTATTTATAGAAATGGTTAGCATATATTGTAGATAATGTGATTTATGAAATTACATTTTTGGTATGAGACATTAAGAGTGATTGATGTTATTTGGAGATAAATGTTAAAATTTATCTTGTAAGACTATGTGATAAAATCCCTTTGATTTTTTGGTTTCAATCTTAGTTTAGACTATTTTGAGGAATTTTAAGATCAGTTATTTATCAAATGATCTTTGTTGAACTTTGGGTATTACTATTGAATTTTGGAGATTTATGTAGTTTTATTGTCATATAATGGTTCTTATAGAATTATATTATCTTATCCTAACAATTTCGTTTTTTTAATTCCTGAAGATAGGAGGAATATGTTGTTATATTTTTTGGATTTTGTGATTTATAGAAGTTGATTCTAATACCCTCACAAAGAAAAATTATTCTTAAATACTCATCATTTGGAGAAAAAAGATGACATTGTGGTGGTACTAAATTAAAGGATGAAATTATTATTATTAATTCAGTATATTTTCTTATGTTCTTATCCAATAAGATAAAATAATTTCTAAACTCTATGAAAAGGATCTTGAAACAAAAATGCAATCCATTTACTTTTCTTATTAGTAAATCATTCAACTTTTAACCCAATAGAGATTTATGGTTTTGTGATTATTCAATTCTTCATGAACAAGTTCTATATCACTATATATCAGTAATTGGGTGTTATATTTTATCTTACATGTCCATGTTTTCTTTAAAGAAACCTAGTTATGTGTTATTCCAGATGACCTTTATACATCCATTTTTTTCTTTTAAAGTGGATGTTTTATTAATCTTATTTTTTCCATCTGGGATTTCAATAAAGGTATTTTAAAAAGTCAAAACATAGTTCCAAGATAAAATTAAAAATTAAAAGGATGTTCCAAATAGGGAGTAGAATGTAACATCCTTAATTTTTAAATGGAAAGACTATGTTCGATAACATACAATATTCACAACGCCGAGCTTAAAAGAACAACTAAATATTGTTATTATAGGACTGCTATAACCAAGCTGTTAAATCAATGGGAATAAATAATATTAACTAAATTATGAAATATAAAATGGTCTTACTTATTATTAATTTATTAATAAATTCTTATAAAGTTAATAAATTAATTTTAGTAAAGTCATTTTATTCTTCAAATACACTTTCAGCAAGAATGATTTTAATTTTATTTTATGTGCAAATAATATAATTAATTTTTGGAGATTTTGGAAAATGTATTTGATAAAATGAAAATAATTTTTTAAATAATCATATAAATATTTTCCTATTGTGAAATTTTTGATAATTTTCTGAAAAGTTTGATTTTTCAATGAATAGTGAAAAAATACCGATTTTTATTAAAAATTATATTTTTAAAGTATTTACAAGGTCAAATTATGTTTTTGATTTGTTTTAAATTATTATTAGTTAAATTTTATTTAAAATATCCCAATTTTCGGTTTTAAATGTATTCTATACTTTAATTTATTATAAAAACATTTTATATTTTAAAAAGGTTTTTTTTTTCTGAAAAACTAATTTTCATTGTTTTTTATCAGTTTAATTTTAAATTAAATTATAAGACTTATATGAATTGAATTTTTAAAAATGTATTAAATATTTTGAATCATAAGGTATAAATTTAGTAAATAGGTCCCTTTTTATTTTTGGACAATATGAATAGTAACCTCAGAAATTTTTATTACCATGGTAAAGGGTAAATCAGGTAAAAATTGAGTAGTAAAGGGTAAAAATAATATGATAAGGATTTTAAAATGACGATAAAACCTGATAAAATTTTATTGGATGATTAAACTTTATACATAATCATAAAATGTTCTAATATATGGCCTTTTGTTTCCATTTATATTTTATTATGGCATTTATAATATTCTATTTAAAGAAAAGACAAAAATGTCATAATCATATTCTAAATAACTAAAATATTTTAAATATGGGGTAATAAAAAGGATATGTTATACTATAAATATTATTTTAAAATATTATAGATTTATCTTAAACATGATAATTTCTTTTTAATTTTTAGTTAATATATAATTACCTTAGATGCTTCCACAACGCTGATGAAGTAATTATTTTACTAATAGAAATATCAAATAAATAATATTAGAAATATTAAAATAAATATAATTTGAGATGATTTATGTGATAAAAGAATTTTATAGATTAATTAACTTTATATGGATTTATTAAAATATTTTTTTTCTAAGTTATCTTATTGTATTGACATTTTGAAAAGTCAAAGTAATGAATAGTTCCAACATTGAAATTAATGGTATTTTATAGTAAATAATATTTTATCTAATGATATAAAATTCCTAAAAATATTAAATTCATAAAAATGATTTATATAAGGTTTAAAATTTCATCCATGATCTACTTATGGGTATTTTTACATTTTATAGTAACAATATTTACCTTCAAAGAGTTAAAATTAATGTTGTCACAATAAGAGTTAAAGAGGGTAAATGTGGGTTAAAAAATGATAAGGGTATTAAAGTGAAATAAACTTATATAAAATATATTATATGAGATTAGTTTTAACCATACTCATATAATATTATAAATATATTAGTTTGGTTCTATTTGGAATAGAAAATTAATTTATATTAATTTAATATTTTTGAGAAATTCTAAGAGTGACCCTCCCCTCTCCTATAAGGTGACTCATATTCTTCTCATTTATTCACAATTTAATTTTTTTTGGTTTGGAAAATCTCTACCCAAATACATTACTATAATACCTTCCCTAATTATAGAGTCCTTAGTTTAGGCAAAACCCCAACCTCAGTAGTCTTAAGGTATTAAGAATAGGAGACTGTCTGAAGAAGAGTTATCGTTTTTAATCAAGCGTTTTTGTTTTGTTTATTCTTATAAATCCTTAAAAACTTCTTAATACATGATAAAATAATAAATAAAGTATTATATAAATAATTATATGTTATTATATTAGTTACATAACCTATATTCATCTCCAATTTCATCAAATGTGAAAAGAATTAATCATTCATGTGTATGGAGGACTACTGCCCCACAGACTGATGTAATTTGTTTTACATCACCATCTCTAAAGACAGGTTATAATGATGAAATTAAGGTTTATATATTATATTAATGAAATATTTATTATTCTTAAAATATAATATATCATTTACATTCTTACCTTTCCATGCACATAAAAATGATAATGTTGTTCATGTGTATGTGTGAATTATCACCTCCACGAAGTGATATAATTAATTTTTCATCACCATATCGCATGAATGATATATATAAGTATATTTATAGAATTAATATAATATTTATGATATTATGATCATTATAAAATTATAAAATTATACTTACCTTCTTTCCATAATGATCATTGAAAAAATGGAAATGTTACTCATGCGTATGCACGACCTACCATCTCCATGATTGTATCATAGTTCATTTTTCATATCCATATTTAATGAATGGATTTAAAAGTATAATTTATGTATAAAAATTATAATTATTTCAGGATTATTATTATAGATATTATTCAATGTTTAACTATTTGACCATAGTCAACCAACCAAATTAATTTTGAACTCAAGTACTGAATATCGTCAAAACGTTCGACGTGAACTTAAATAATTAAGTAGTTGTTATAACATGGTAATTAGTGATATAAAAAGAATAATAAACTTTATAAATATTATAAATAAATTAAATAATTAACATAATTTTATTATTCAGGAAGATAAACAACATATGTGATGATTCAGACTCAAGGCAAGGGTCTGTTTAACTAAAAACCTCGTTTAAATGTTTTAATGATTTAATTTCTAAATCTATATATTTCATTTCTATGTTTTTAAAATTATTTTTATTAATATATATATATATATATATATGTAAATTAAATTATTAAAAAGGTCATTTTTAAATTTCTCACAAATGTTTTCAAAAAGGAATCTTTTTAAAATTTTATGTAAGGGAATTTCTTTAAAAAATAAACTCTTTTAATACTTATTTTTAAAAAATTCTAAAGTAATGTTTTTTAAATTATACAACATAAGTGGATTTTCCTAATTTCATGATTCCTTAATGTTTTGAATATTTATTTACAATATTACATAGTTATTTTCAAATAAAATTGTTTCCTTTGTATGTGTGTAATATTCTTTTAAAATAAGTGATTTTCTTCAAGGAATATTTCTATGATGCAAGACTTCATGTTTTATGAATATATTATGATTTTTGGCAATTATTTATGATGATGGGTGGTTATTTTATAAACCAAATATGGATTATTCCATGATATCCCTCCAATACATTGGGTAATGTTGGAATTTGACCATAATGATTATTTTAAGTGTAAATGCAATGATTACATTCAAGTATAACTGTGATGGTTATTTTATGTTATCTATGAGGTTTATAATCATATGGTAGTTGTGAGGGTTACATACTAATTTAATAGGATAAGAAAATGATTCCCCAATTTACCTATATGTTTTATTTATGGTTTCTATCTCTTTATAGAAATATCATGTTTTCATAAGGTAAGTTAATGAGTTTATGTTCAATAGAGAGTATATGTTACTTATTAAGGGTGAGAAGTATAACTTTGTGAGAAAGGTTTCATGTTTTAAAATAAACCATTGTGAGTATAATTATTACTTTATTATTTTTTATGAAAATTTTTATAGAAATATTTGCGATAAAAGGTTATTTCTTGGGAAAGAAAGTGTTTATTTTGAGCCAAAAGTTTATTTTTGAAAAGGAAATTTTTTTATAAGTATTTATGGAATAATGGTTTTTTTTTATTTTTTTATGTCCCTTAATAATCATTTTTTTCTCTTCCAACATTTTAAAAATGTTTTTCATAGTGTTTTAAGGAAGATTAGGGACAAAGATGAGACCAAAATCAATTTTTTTGAAGATATATCATGAAAAGAAAACATGTTTTATTTTAAAAGGGTATTATTTGGTGAAAAATGGATACCGAGTATAAGTATCCACCTGTAATGTATGGGTTTAATATGAAAGATCTTGTAATAACTTTATAAAACTCTAAACCTAAATGATATTTAGGAAAATAAAGTGATTTATTGTTTAATAATAATGAGAATATGTATTGTTTAAGGCTGATTAATTATATAAACCTTAGGTATAACATGAATTATTATTTATGGAAGAATTATATTTTAAAAATTTTAAAGGTATTAATAAAATATAGGGTTAATATGATCATTTATTTTAAGGAAATAATAGTCAATTTATATTATTTTATTTTGTCCAAAGATAAGCTGTATAGAAAACCTTAGTTGTTAAATAGTGATTTTGTGATTAGTGTTATTTTTTAGGACGTTCATCATATTTTTGGGAATTTTATAATAATTGTATTAATATAATTTTATATAAAGTAAAACCCACATTCTAGGAGATAATATATCACATCCATAAATCCTGTAGGGCTTAAATCCACAACTGAACAGAAACAAGGGTGCATCACCTACCACTAGACTTTGTGTTGTTTCGGTTAATATGAGCTTGTTTTTACTTAAACTATTTGATGAATAAATATCAAGTTGGAATTTGGGTTTTACTATTGAGGTTTAGAAATTAATTTAATATATTGGATAACTTATTTTAACCATTTTTATTTGGTAAATATTTAGACACACATGTAAGGAATTTTCATTCTTTTATGGATCTTATGATCCATTAAAAGTTAATTTTAGTGCTTCCGAAATAAAAAATTCATCTTGGATATTCATTTCTTGGAGTCATAAATAAAGTGTAAATTGGTGAAATGCCAACCAAGGGGATAAATTTTTCAGATGAAATAAAAAGATATGAATTAAGTATATATATTTTTCTTTATCTTGATAGTAAAATAATTCCTCAACTCTTAGAAAAGGGTCTTGAAACAAAAAATTTATCCTATTACCTAAATATCTAATGAATCTATGGTATTTTATCCCATCACAAAATTATAGTTTTGTGGTGGTTAGACTTCTTTTTACCATGTTCTATATCACTCCATATTAGTCATGGGGTGTTATTTTTCTCCTCCATTTACATATTTTCACTTCCCACTAATGTTCTCCTATATGAAAACCTAGTTTTTTGATGACCTTGGTATTTATATTTCATCACTTTTTAAGTGGAAGTTTTATTAACCCTCTTATGATGTAGGTGGTCTACAATAGAATTTTAAAATGTCAAACCCTTGATTTTTTTTTTCTGAGTACAAGTTCAAATTGTGAGGACACAATTTATTGAAGGTGGGGATAATGTAACAACACGAGTGTTTTTAAAATAAAGACTATGTTTGATAGCATATACAATACACAAGAATGAGACTAAAAAAACCACGATATACTATTTAAATGTGACCTTTATGACATAAACATTAAAATTGGAGATATAAACAGGAATAAACAATCCTTGAAAATTATTTATAAATATTTTAGGTGCATCAAATAGATTAGTAAATAAGGAATTAATTTTTAGTAAAGTTTTTATATGCTTCAAAAATATATTTTTCATCAAAAATGTTTTTATCACTTTATGTGAGAAAATTAAATAATTTATTTCTCCCAATTTTATAAAATTTATTATAAAAAATTAACTTAATTTTTCATATAAAAAATAAGTTATGGTGAAAATTTGGAATTTTTTGGAAAATTGTGATTTTTCAGTGAATAGTAAAAATACCATTTTCTGTAAAATAATTATTTCTTTTTAATAAATTAAGTAATTTAAAAGTCCTATCATGATTTGAACTTTATTTAAAATTAATATAATTAATATAATTATTATTTATATTATATTTAATATAATTAAGTACAATTGAATAAAATTTATATTGGATTTTGGTATAAGTTTTTTTAGGCTTAAAAACACATTTTTCGAGAAAGAGGTTTTAAGAGTATAATGTTTCTACATTTTAATTAATTAAAATAATCTTTGATAGAGAATAATATAAATTAAATTTACAGAATATATATATAAATATATTAATTTAAACTCATATAATTATTATTACTAGTCATATAGTTAATGTGAGACCATCTTATGCTTGAAAAATATATTTCTTGAAAAACCAATTTTTCATCATGATTGTGGGTTTATTTTTAAATAAGATTATAAAAATTCTATAAATTAGATTCCATATTTTTAATAATAATAATTAATATTAGTTAATAAGGTCAACATAATTTTTGGTCAACAGGAATAGTAAAAGTAGTAAAAATTAATAATTTCGGTTAAGGATAAAATGAGGTTTTGTACGTTACATGAACTTGTGTTAAAATTAATTTTACACACACATATAAATTTTATTTCATAAATTGGATTTAATATTTATAATCATTGACACCAAATTTTCTAATAAGGGTCATTTTATTTTAGTCTTAAAGGAAAAATTATCTAGGTGAAAAAACTAGTCACCAGGGTAAAAACTAAGATGGTAGAAGTGAGTAACCTTGGTGGTAAAGGGAGTAAAATGTTTAAAACATGTTTTTTGGAGGTTTGGGTAGAAATTAACTTCCCTAAAATCCTTTATTTTTCAATTTTGGAGGCACTTGGGTTTATATTGAATTCCTATTATTGAATAGTTTTGGGTATTTAAAAAATGCCACTCTTTCACAATTATAAAGGGGCACCCCTATACACACCTCTACACACCCATAAATACATTTATCTCGATCAAAACATACCAAAATCTCTCCAAAATAAAATTAGACAGTTTTTATAGGTGATTTTATTCCCAAAACACCAACCCTAGTGTTCTTAATAAGAGATCTAAAGGAGGTTTTTTCTTAGGAAAGGTAATCATCTTCACCGAGTTCTTTCTTTTAAAACTTTTTCTTTTGTCATCATAAAAAAATGTATTAAAAATTAAAATATAATAAAACCATAAAATTATATATATTGAGATTTTATTATTTTTATTTCATAATATTTAACCACCTCATTATCCATCAAATGGGAAACAAATCCATTGCTCATGTGTACGATAGGCTATCACCTAACGAATAGATGTAATTTGTTTTCCATCACTGAATCACATGAATAATAATAATTATGGGGATAATAAAAATATATGATAATTATTAAATGATATTGACTCTTTAAAATTAATATATCATCCACTTACTTACCCTTTCACCCATTAAAGAAATGACAACGTCGCTCATGCGTACATACGACCTACCGTCTCCACGAAGCGATGTGATTCATATTCTATATTTAAATTTAAATTATTATTATAAAAAATTTATAAAATGAATAAATATGATATTTATAACATTAATATCATTTTTGAGATGATTGTACTATATCATATTCACAATAATGGGAAATTCTGTGACAAAATATGCATGAGATAACAAAGCAGTTAACATCCAAAACAGTGGCAGTAATGAAATATTTTTAATGAACGGGTGATAAGATGTTATAATAAGATCCTATATGATATTTTAAATATGAATATTATTCTTTATTAAATTAATAACATGTTTAAAACCATTATAAATGAGGTTAAATCATGTTCAACTAGATGGAAACATGAGGTAAGTGACTTCGTCTCAATTTCTATTCATTAAGGCATGATTTAATATTATGCACCTAATTAATTTTATATGGTGTATGTACTTCACTTTTAAATGTTATATCATGAATCCTTAATACTTCATGGTATTTTAAGTTTCAATTTATATAATTTCATCCAAGGGGATTTTACTCAAACCTTACCAAGTGGTAAGTGTTTCATAACTCAATCTCTTTTTATTAGGTTATATTACTTCTCTATTTTATTTGATATTATAAGATTATATGTGTAATATATTTTGATAATTTTATGTTTTATTTACACTTGTTTTATGTTTATTTAAATTTGATACAAATAGTCAATTCATTTATTAATCATTACTTCAACAATATGATCATTGTAAGAGATTTTATCACAATATCCACTCAATTGAGAAATATTTTTTATTATGAACCTATTTATTTTTATGAGGTATATCAAATAAGCCTTTGATAATTTATATCCTGAATATATTAATATTCATGTTATTTAATGTTTTATTTTAATTTATTTCTTTCATGGGAGTTATGGTTCAAAAGTTACCAGAGGCACTAATTTATGATTCAATATCATTTTAGTCGGGATTGTTTATGCTTGAATTTACATTGAAGGAAATTATTTTATGATTTTATAATAAACCCATTGTTTATATTAACCTTTGGTAATTCATGAAATTTTTAAATAACATTACCATTTTCCTCTCTTTGGCACTTAAAATTATAGAGAAAACATTTTTAAGAAATTCCAACTTAATTTATCTTTTCAGACAAAAATTACTTTCTTCTAAATCCATATTTTCTTTAAAATGTTTAAAATAATATTTTTAATATTATCCAATGATTTATTCAATAAAAATTTACATATTTTTTTCTTTTAAAAAAATTGTTTTTTTGAGAAATATTGAGCACAAAGGCTCTTGAATTGAAATTATAAAGGGAACTATAATAGTCTAAAAGTGGGAAGTTTAGATTTATCATTTTGAGGCATTAGAAAAAAATTAGAGAGAAGATAGTTTGAAGGGATACAAGCCTCCCCATGCACACCATTGTTTGCAAGTTCATCTTCTAGAGTGTTGGATTCCTGATAATCATGTGTGATGATGTAGCTCATTGAAGCAAGTTTCTCAAGGAAAACTATCTATTTCACTGTCAACTTCTAAGAAAGATGTACCTACCCAGTTCTAACAGACCAGACCAAGGTTGTGGAGTCACACTCAAACCAAATATTATTTAGATTCATTTTTTATTCCATACAAACTGTATTTATCAAAATATTCATTTCTACCTCCAGGGTTATCGTAGTGACACAAGAACCACACTGGTAGACCATAATATATCTCACTGAGTCTCTATACACAAACCTATAACCTGCTGGACCAGGGTTCCCTTTAGAGGATCCATCCATTTTACACTTGATCCATCTAAAAGGGGGAGGGATCTATGTAATTTAAATCATGTTATGGGAAGTAGGGAAGCATCCACTAACCTTCAAACGTCTTAGAACAATAAAAACAGTCACCAAATTGGCGTAGTGTGATGAATGAAGCGTGTCATAATACTGGATGGCCATCAGAATTTCAGGTAGTGTATTTTTTATTTTTAATTGGGACTGGTTGCGAATCACCTTTTTGAACACTCTCCATATGATATGTATTATCTCTGCATAAGCAACCTTGAAAAGTATGGCAAGATAGCCAGACATTGGGATGCTGAGCAAAGGGGAAGAAAGGTGATGATTTCACATGACTAAAAATGTGAAATGAATTTTTATTTTAACATAATTTTTATGAATGTAATATTACCTTTGTCATGAATAAACATTACTTTGATTATTAAGTTTACGAGGTTATTTTCAAAGAAAATATTTTTCCTAATCTTTTTGTAATTTTTGGCTTTTAAAAGTTATTTTCAATGTGAAAAGTGTATTTTTATCAAGAAATTTTTAATGATATTTATATGATATTTATATTAATCTATTTCAAAAAATTTATTTCACTTATACTACATTAGGTATATATTATAATTATACCATACTTATTCTTTTTTAGATGATTTATGATCAGTTTGACACGGGAAAGTATTGATATTCACTTTTTTGATTAATTTTATAGACATTAAATTTCACTTGAAACATTAAATTTCTTGTTATAATTGGACATTTAATTTCCCCTAAATATCCCTATTATTTTTATCATGGATATAATTATTTTATAAACCATATAAAATTTCTACATATAATGTCTATATTAAAAGTTATTATATTGATTAAGGAAATATTGATATTCCATATTCTTTACTCAATACATATATTTATAGATATGAAATTTTGTTTATAAATTTAATTAATCATTAAATATATGAGTAATTCCTTATAAATGTAGTGACGGGTGGGTATCAGTTATAGATAGACCCTCGATCCATCAGTTGTCTAATGAGACAGATGAGTTGGCCAAATTAAATGGGTTTTTGGTGTATACCTTCTCATCAATTAAACTATCTTGGGGAATGGTATTGATGGTATATATATCATGATGTCTGATATCATGATGTTCAATATTAATCATTTCCTTCATTGAGAATAAATTTATTATTATCCATGCAATTACAACATTGATATTATATATGGATGCATTTTTTTCTCAAGTTATTGATCAAATGATGTCTGTTTTTAGTTATTTACCTTGATATATTGATTGTGCCTTATCTAATCATAATATATCCAATTTTACATAACCTTATTGATCATTTGATCTTACCATTATTTTGTTTCCTCTCCCCAAGATATGAATATGAATTCTTTAAATGAGTTTCAAGGATGTTGGTCATTTTGTCTTGTTATGTTATATATATAATTCCCAATGTAAAATGGGTATCATGTATATATATGATTCTCCATGAATAATAAACTAATTATTCCTTTAGGATTAGAACCCTTGTATCTATGCCAATGTAATAACATAGACACTGACCCTGGTTTATTAGAGTTAGAGTTATTATAATTGGTATCATAGGAAGTTTAGTAGAATCCTTGGGATCTAGATTTAGGAAAACATAGATTAGGGGATATAACCCTAGTAATTACTTTGAGGATAATTCTAAATATAGGATAACATTCTAATGTTTTGTTTATGTATATATTATGTGGTTTTCCTAGAAATATGTCCTTGTTTGGATACTATAAGTTGATGTGGATTAGGTACAGTTGTACCTAGGGGTAATAACTCTAAAAAAGGAACATTAGGTTTTGACTCAATCATCACATGGTGCATGACAACGATCCTTAATGCACACATATTTAGACACTCTTGGGAGATATTATTGTGTTAATTCACATTTTATTTACAAACCATCATGAAGTATTTGAATAGATGATGACTAATTCTGATGAAAAATTTAGTGCCTAAAAGATTGATTATGGGGGGTTGAATACGGTTGCACAATAATTCACATCAGGTGCCAATTTTATTTCATACCCATATTCATGACGGGTCTATTTCAAATGGGATTTATTCATAGAACTAGAGACACTCAATAGTTCATTTATTCACGATGTTCATGAACCTGTTTTCCAAAGGCAGATGGTCATTGGGATATGGTTCTAACAATGCTTAGGGATTAATATTGACCAAGAGGATGGGAGTTCGGGATCATATCACCTCTTTGGGGGGAATTATTTCATACTTTGAGACTCTCTTATAGATTTAATACATATTCTTGAATCTTTTATTAAATCCCAAATATAGAATGGGTCACCCTTACATTAACAATCAATTAATATCATTTATTGGATTTAGAATCATCTATATGTATCCAAGGCTCTTCATCGATGGAGACATCTGTATATATCTGAGGTTCTCCATGTATGATACCATTTTTATATGGGTTATAGACTATTATTTCATTTATTATCATGATTTTAGTTTTAATCCATGCAATGGGATTCTCTAGAATTTACTTTCATCCAGGAAGATGGCAGTTGTTTTGATGTCGATATTGGGCACATGAAAAGGGATTCCTATATATCCTTGTAAAATAAATCATAACCCACATAGTTTCATTCCAATTAACAAGACACATCATACCTTTTAAGTTCATGTGATGAGGACTAGATCACACATTTTAGCATCGTGTAACAAGGACGTCAAGGAAAAAGGTTCCTAGATAATGGATTGTGTGGGACTTATGCTGAAGCGGCCCTAAGGACCCAAAAGTCGTATAACATCATGGTTTGAATATAATCATACTGATAATATAGACTAGCTAAGATTATGTTGAGTTTGGGGTGCTATTTTTGAACCTCATAGAGGCTTCCTATGTATCATGTTTGTACAGAAATTAAATCCCATGTAGTTTGGAAGGGTTGGGACTTACACCTATGGAGGAGGCCTAATGGGTTGCCTCATTTAGAATATGTCCCTTTGAGGCAGTGATAACATGGTTGGGGATTATAAAAAATAGGATTAACATTTGGATATTTGATCATGATTATGACATGATCACCACTAACCTATGATCCCATGTGAGTAATGCTCGACGTGAGAAACAAGAAGAAGTATAAGATCTGACATCCTGCAGAATCACCTCCATCTAATGGTGGATGAGGGAAAAAAATATAGAAGGTGGTAGGAATTTAATATCCTAAAATAAAGACTAGGGGATTACTCTAGGATGGATTCCATGATGAAGTTCATCATATCCTCCCCATTATATAGGTGAAAGAGAGGACAAGGGAGGAGAAACATATGATAAAGGGTCTTGTTGTACGACTTTCTTTACATTTTAGGTAGCTGATGTCTCTATCTGACCATCCACCACTATCCCTAAGGTAGGGATCTTCATTACTATGATAAATCAAGGATATGAAAATTATTAGGGGAGGTTAAATTTGGGGTTTCAATTACCAATATAATACAATATAGGATGGGGGACACACTAGTGTGTCTTGTCCCTAGGCCGAATGAATCAGGTGTCCATTGAAGAGGTATTAATGAAGGAATTCATAGGTTTTGGTAGTAGAGACATGAAGACATTTGGAATGTCTGTGAAGGGGACAATATGGTTCCAAACTCTATGTGGAAAGAGGGAACTAAGTCCATAAGGAAAAAATACCCTAAGCATACCCCATTCCGTATACTAATCTTTGTTATGCGTGGTGGGGGATCATGAATGGTTTCATGAAGGGTTCCTTGAAGGATATTATTTCATGGTAAGCCTTGTTTTTGGTAAAAAGGGAACTCTTAACGGGTGTCCTGATAGTTCCTATCACAAAGTATCCCATTTGTGGGTCTCCTTCATGGTATGAAGCAGGTGAATTATCTATAAGAGACTTCTATATTATTCTTTTTTATCCATTTTTTTTTCTGAAGACCAAGTATTTATAGAAATAATAAATAACCATTTTCTCAAGATAACTGGTTGGATGATTAGCATACTTACTTCTATGAAACTAAGTGATAACAACCATTATCTTCGTAACATTTTGTGGTTTGTGGGGAGAGTTAAATCACCGCCTGCTCCCACAAATGAAAAGGTTATTTATATGGGATGTTAAATCAAATCCTACACCTGAAAATAAAAAGTTCATTTGTGGGGGTCTTTATTTCACTACCTCACCCAATAAACAAAAAGGTTGTTTGTATGGGGTTTTATTTCATTGAATCACCCCAAAAATGAAAATTTCATTTGTAGGAGGTGTTATTTCTTTGCCTCTCCCTACAAAAAAAGGTTATTTTCAGGGGAAATAATTTCATTACCTCACCCTGCAAAAATATTTCTTTTCATTTGCGGGGGTACCATGCAGAGTGATGATCCTACATAACATGTTCTCTATACCTGAAGAATGGGATGCTTTGAGGTTTTGGTTAATTTACCTATTTTAAACTCCATTAATTCCTTAGAAATTTTATTTTTTGGATTTTATAAATTCATCGAAGATTTATCAAATTATTTTCTGATCTTACCAGGGCTAAAAAATTCCCCCCATCAGAATGAGGTTTGATCGAAAATAAGAGGAGTCAATTTTGAGGAATAAGTCAACCTGATTGAATGATTTTTGGGGTTTATGTAGACCCAAAGGAGGTACCAAAACTATACAGGTGTTAGGTTTACCCATTTTTCACCTAGTGACCTATCAGTGCTTTGAAAATCGCCATAATCTCATGGATTAGAATCCTTCCTTGTATAGAAATTTACCTTTATAAATGGTCTTTTCCACATACTGAATCCTTTCTATCTATGAAATGGTATTTCTGAGAACTAATTACTTTGATTCGTAGTATAATGATATTCTCATAGTGATTTAAAATTCCACATACCTAATTTTAGCTATTTTTTAGGTCGCATAACATGCTATGTGGTATTTTTCACTCTGATGAATCTGATACCTTTTTTGATGACTTTTCTTCCCATAGGGATAGAATGGACCCAGCTCAAATTGTTTTCGTTATTGATGAAATGATATAGTCCATGTCTGAAAGTATTGATGATGGTGCTAAGCATGATGTTATCCCACATCATCAGATCTTAGTGGAGCTCATGGGTGTTGGATTCAAAATCTATCCCATATTATATAGGTTTCCCTTTATGAATTTAGAATTTTTTTGAAGTCCCTATCCTAAAACCACATCATAAAACTCAACCCTTGGCTTGAATAAATAGGTAAAATAATGCACCTAGGTGAATATCTCGACAAAGGGGTTGTATATTCATGAACCCTTTTCTAAGGGGTTTGTTTTGGGATATTTTCTTTTATCACTAGAGGAATAGGTATGAGTTCCATAATCATATATCCATTTATATCACTAAATTATGAGGAATTTGATGGAAAATGAGAGAATAGGATGGTTTTTAAAATGGGATCTTTTCCCTAGAGGATCAATCAGTCTAGAATAGGTATGGAATTTTTGGGTTTACCAGAGTTGCAAAGAATTTAAGGCCAAGTTGAAGGTTGTAGAACTATATGAGGCTATTTGGGTATCACAAATATTCTATCATCTAAAAAAAACCATCATCCCTCACCTTCTTATCCAATGGATCCCATATAAAAATATGTTCCACCTGGTGCATGGGGAAGTTTGTATTTGTCTTTAGGATGTTTGGATGATCATGGGGGTTCCCAGCATGGGTGATATGTATGATGAGTTCCTTCCTCCTTCTTAAGTGTGGGATGACACCGAGAGGACCCCTCTACTCATGAGGAATAAACTTAACATAGCATTGAATATTCAAGAGGTCGATCTCTACCCCAGGATGGATGTCCTTTTTTCTTATTGGTTTCAAGTTTTTTATACATCATATAGTCATAATATCTATGTGAGGAGGCTAAGGATGTGTCCTACTATCAACACTCAAATATGTGATTGTGATTATTGTTTGATACTTAATGAAGGTCTCTTTGATAAATGGGATTGGAAAGTTACCTATAGGGTTGATCCATTAGTTTTACTGGTACCTTTCTTGGTAATGTTTTTAAGAATATGGTTGCTACCAGTGTGTGAGTCATGCACTAGTGTCATAGTTACAACCTTTGTGATGGTATCCCTATTGGGGGTCCGGAGACGAGTCAACCCAGCGGTCCCAGTATTGGCACAAATATATCATCTATTGGGACAAATTAGTATGGGGAAGTCTCCCTATAGGATCGTAGGACCCTTACAACTCTTATATAGGTGGGTATTAGCTCATATGAGGGGTTATGAGTTTATCAATGGCCAAAAAATTTCAGATTATCGATTTAGTCCCAACTTACAGTGTATAAGTGGTGTGAATCCATTGACGTTGGGGTCAAGTGATGTGATGAACAAGATCAAATATCATGAATGTTTTGTATATTACACTTAATCTCCTCCTACTAGTACCCTGGTAAATGTCACATCTGGTGATAATACAAGATGATGGAACCTCATTTCCTTGAGGGAGGGTGTTTTGGTTGTGAAAATTGATGGAAAACTAATCTGTGAATGATATTCACACTATTGACTTGGGAATCAATTTCGTTGCATCGAAAATAGGCATCATACCTTGATTAATATCAAATGTTAAGAAAATCAGATGATGGACTCTTGTCATATTTGGTTGATGTTCACATGTAAGGATACATGCTCTTAGATCAAACTCCCACCCACAAGTATCAATCTTGTTCTTGTGAAGTCCTATACTGAATATTGGATCCGCTCATACCCAAATGGCCAGTTGAAAAAATCAATACCCATTATTGTCAACCTATCACTAAGTCTGGAGAGGTAAATGATCATAAAATAGAGGCAGTTAGGATTGGAAAGCGTATTTCATTGAAGAAACCTCTCATTTTTGAAATATAGAAGAATAGGTTGAAGATCTGGGGTCCAACCCCTCAAAACATTGGTTTCTACCTTATGGAACAAGATATTGAACAATCTTCCCATGTTATGATTCCCATAGTGGATGCATATCATATGGTTTAGAGGTAGTATGACACATGTAGAAATTATATTCCTATTAATGGAATGTGACGCTTCCTTTAGGGGAAAGAAATCATTTTGACTGAGTATAGTGGAATATCTTATCCTTAAATAATTTCTTATATGGAGTACCCTGACTTGAAAGAAGATTATATCTAGGACCTTGAAGCCTCATTATTTTTAAGGTTAATTCATATTTTAGAATGGTTACTTGAGATGTTGAGACCATATAAAAGTGAGAGTAAAGATAGAGAAAATGGTTCATAGGGGGCTGATGATGCAAATTTTCTAGTTCCATGTGAACTCAATGATATGTCATCTTCCTCACAATGGGGCTTAAAAATTTCCCCACTCTAAGGGGAGTGGTACCCAAGATTCAAAATAAGCAGGTTTGATGAGTTGATCCTACCCTACCTACAAGGTTGGTCTCCTTTTCATTATCCATACCCGTCTTGGAAGTATTTCACGAATCTTGGAGATAATGGTTCACCTTGAGAAGGAATGATCCTACTGAGGAAGTATGGGATATTCTTCAAGCAGAGGAAATTTATTTTCCTAAAGATAAGATTATTAAAAAACCTGAACATATCTCTTTTAGATAATATACCAAGTAGGTTTATGTTGTAAGACCCCGGGATTCCCTGAGAGGGGAGGGGTGAATCAAGGTGTCAACGTTTTCTTTTAGAGTGATGGATCTTGTTCCCAAATTGGTAGGAAAACGTTAAACCTGTATGATAGATATGAATAGAAATTAAATAATCACATTTGAAGAGACCACATGACACTTTTACTTGGTTAACCAAAAAGGGCTATGTCCAAGGAGCATACATAGACAATGTGTCAGTCATACAAAAATCTATTAATCTTCACTAGTTGTGGAGTACAAGAGTTCAGACACAGTCACTCTGTGTCAGGAACACTGCCTTTACAATAAATCCAGGATATCCCACTACATACCTTGGAACACATTCGTCGACTCCCCCTTGCTCACTAACTTGGGAGAAGTCTTACTTAGTTTATTTACTTGAGGGTCTCTTAAATAGATTTTTATTAAAGTCTTTGTCTCTTTATTGCACGAGACACTGCTTGCATCAAAGTCCTGAATTGATGCACTTGAAAGCACTGATCACACAAACCAGATATTCAAAATCTTGTCAGAAGCTTAACACTACACTTGTGCGCAATACCAGAACTTGTGCACAAGATTTGGTATTTGTCATGCAAGAAGAATTTTACGCTACCCTTATCTTTTGTGCAACTACACTGAAGGGTTCACTTGGTCTTTTTTAAACTAAAGGAACACATTACGTGCAAGATTAACTCTCTAAAATTATTTCATGTGCAAATATTTTGTGTGGTATCTTTGGAAAATTCTTAACTATTCCATGGGGGTAATCGCCTATTTATAGGCCTCGATGAACCTACGTGCAAGTTTCCAATGCATCTTTATTGGTGTATGCAAGATTCTTCCCAAGCGCAGAAAACCCCTTTTGGCGTCACATTTGGTGCGTAAGATTCTTCCACGCAACCTCATATTTCACACACATTTAACTCTTGCACACAATTTTTTTTCTATATTTTGATGCACTGATCCCAAATTAGGCCTTGTGTGCAAGTTTCTAAACACCCTTCAATCTAGCGCGAAACTCCCTTTTCCATAAACACTTGTCTCCATATTCTAGTTTTTGGACCCAAAAAATGGCAAACACTAGGAAAAAACGCCACCTTTAATACCGTTGCTCGCTTGAACTATATGGTCCCTTTCCTAGAAAACTTTCTAAACTTCCAATGAGGATTGAAAACAAACACAAATAATACTCCATTTATAACATAGAATTACCATGGTTCCAATATATGCATATCCTGAGGATATGGATTCCTCCATCTATTCTATCAAAGGTAGGATTGAGTGGTCTAACCGAGTGTGAGAAATGCTGGTGGTGAGGGAGAAAATGGACGATTCTAGTAGAGAGGTAGCATGAGTTCTTACGATGACTCTCTTTTCACTCTTACCATAATATTTAACCCTTATTATCTCCTCCATTTCTTTTAGAATGTGAGGGGTGATTTGTCACCCATTCATTCTCTAGAATATATGGAGGGAGGAACCGCTATTGGAATAGATGTTTCTATGGATAAAAGGGTACTCTAATAAAGATACCATGGGGAAACCGAGCATATAAAATTGGTGATTTTAGAACCAACAAGATTATTCCTACCCCCTCCTCCACCTACTATATTCCTTGAAATACTACCTTTATTGGTGATCACAAGGAGTAGGTAGGAAAGGAAGCTGACAATTGAAATTCAATATGGGAAAAAAAAGTGAGTGTTGTACCCTTCTCACTTAGTTTTCATGTTGTATGTCCCATTTTTTGGATGATTTAACTTGTTAAGGGGTTGAAATAGGTTCCAAAAGTTATGAAATACTGATATTTTGAGAGCAGGTAGTTCCAGGGAGGTCTGGATCAGATAATTATTCAAGTCCAGTTAGTGACATTATAGAGATTTTGAGCTCTAGGGTGTTAATTACTCAAGTGAAAATGAAGAGAAAACAAATACAAGGAGTCTCCTCAAGAGACTAGACGAAATCTTGGCTTGAAAACCCTAAATCTCTCATTTTCGGTGATGGTTGTTCCTCTCCTCTCTAGATCGGGTGAGTCTTGGCATCCTTCATCCCTGAATGGGAGCATTTTTTGGAACCTAAGCCTCCAGAAATGAAGGAGGACCCCCCCACCCCCCGATGAAGATAATCCTACTCATGCTATGATTGATAAATCCAAAGGTATATCTTTACTAGAGGCACTTAAAGGATCAGATATTCTAAAGATATCATCTTAGAAACCTCCTTTGTGAAAAAATATGGATGATGGATTATTTTTAGTAGAGTCCGATCCTAAATCACTTTAGTAAAGAGACCAAATGTGTAAGTTTTTAGTTATGGGACACATCTCTTACATAAATGGTGTTAAATCCTAGTCTTAATATAATATTAAACATTTCATTTCTCATTGTTGGGGTTTTTTGAACTCGAAGATCATACCTATAGGGAAGAGATATTTTCATATACTACTTACTTCCTAGGATTAATTAGATCAAGTCTGGAAGATAAGAAATACTCAACTCAAACCTGGTCTACTTCATATTTCTAATTGGGATTATGCTTTCATTCCGCACACCCATAGGAACACTACTACCCAGATATGGGTTATATTACATGGTCTAAATTGGTATTTTTGGAACCCAAAGATTTTAAATAACATATCCTCTTTCATAGGTATGCCCCTTAAGATTGATCAGCGAACATTGAACAGTGTGCTAGGCCTCTTTTCTAGAGTTATGATAGAAGTGAATTTAGAATCTAAGCTCCCGTAGAGTATCACCTTCAATGAAAATGATTATAGAATAGAAGTTATAACTGAGTATGAGTGTAATCCCCCATTTTGCAATCTTTTTAAGATCATAGGGAATTCTATCTTAAACTCTAGAGTGGTGAAGAAACAAGTCACACAACCAATTGACTCTGAATGGAATGAAATAAGAAAAAAGAAGGGAAAAGGTCATACCCTTGATAAACCAGAGCCCTCCAAGAAGAAAACTAAAAAATGGGTGAAAAAGTCAAAAACTTTGAATCTTAATGGGGATAATGTGGGGGAATATTAGGAAGAATTAGTCTAAGAGGATGATTAAGCAAATGAAGAACACTACTTTGTTGAGTAATTAGAATCAATTATTATAGATATCATTAAAAAATATCAACTTGAGCCATACCCCATGTTGAATGAGTCAGATATGAAGGATAATAACTCCACCAATCAGTCCCCTAACTCCTCAAACACACCTTCTGACCGTAAGTACAAAACCGAACAATCTATTCTCCCTACTAGTATTTTGGGTGACCAGTCTGCTTGTCTCCCACTACACACAGCTAATGGGGGAGGCTTCCTTAGTATTTCTTAGGTCTAGATTATCCATTCTTCCTTTCAGGTAAATGATGATATCTCTTTATATGTTGCTGTATTGGAGCTTCATCCCACTGTTCTTACGGAATAGGACTATATTACTACTTATCCTGATGTCACGAAAAACCCCTCTATTTCGATTTCAGGTGAAGGTAGTGACACACATACCACTGATTCTAATGCATTCACCCACTACATTTCAATCTCAGACACTTATATGCCTTTCAAGTAGTCTTCTATAGTTTAGGTTGAGAACTCTTTGACTATTTTAAATAATAGACAATTGACTTCCCCCTTAGATGCTATATTGTAGGATCCTCTAAATGCTGAGGCAAATGGAAATTCTACTAACATTTCTTCTGTTTCTACTAGGATTAAGAAGTGAAAGAAGTCCCATCCAAGATCGAAAAAATCCCCTAGAAGATCTTATAGGAGGAAGGGTTTAGGGAATAAGAGAAAGAAGGGTTCCAACCCCAAAAATAGGTTCTAATGGATATTTTGTTTTGGAATTTTCAGAGCATTGCAAACTCTAACACTTTTATTGTTTTAAAAATATTCATTAATAATCACCATCCTAATGTTTTTTCAATTTTTGAGCCTAAGATCTATTTCTCATCTCATTTTTCTAATCTTTTTAGTCTAGTTATAACTTCTGAGGTGCTTGTAAAAACTATTCTTCTTTTGAAACCCTTTGGATCTTTACTCACTATACTCTTCAGAATATTAATATTTTCCATACTTTGGTGTAGGATTTCACTTGTGATTTTACTTTTGACCACTCTCATATTTATTTTTCTTTTATCTATGCTAATAATAGATACTAAGACACGAGACAAATTTTGAATGACCTTTCATACTTAGGCAATAGTTTTCATGACCCTTGGTATGTGGTTGGTGACTTTAATTCTACCCTTTAACCAAGTGATAAAATGGGAAAAAATCATTCCACTATATATTTAAGGGATTTTAAATATTCTATTGAGGCTAACAACCTTGTTGAAATTAATCTTACCGGTGCAAAGTATACGTGGTACAAAAGACACTATAATAGGGTTATGGCTAGAAAATTGGGTAGAGGTTTCACAAATGATATAGATCTGAATAAGTGGAAAACCATTTCTAGAATAACCCATAATAAAATTAATTTTGACCACCATCATATACTTGTAAATTTCTCTATTAAACACCAGAAGCTTGTTCTTCCCTTAAAATTTAACAATACTTGGTATTATTATGTTAACATTATTAAACATTCTAGGACTTCCATGCAACATTGAAATTATGGTTTTTCTTGTACCAATAAATTAAAAAATATCAAACAGATTCTTACAGGTTTGTGTAGTACCAAATCCAAACAAATTGATAACGGCATTATTCATTTGGAATAATAAATTACTCAACTTCAAAACACCACTACTGGCACCAATTTTTTCATTGATCCACAACATGAAATAAATATTACTATGAAATTTGTTTCCTTGTGCACCTTTAAAGATAACATGAGACATAAAATTTTCAAAACCAAATGGATTACAGATGGTGACAGAAACACTAAATTATACAACTCCCTTCAAAGAATCAGGAATGCTAATCGACCTCTTGCCTTCATAAGAGACGGGGACAACCTATCTGATATTGAGAATAGCATTTCCAATCATGTAGTCTCTTATTTTGAAAGTATCTTAAATGGACCTGACACTAACAAGGACCTTCTACCTGATGTCATCCCAGTTGTGGTCAATGACAAGGACAACTCTTTTCTTACAAGCATCCCGCTTAATCATGAGATTAGAGAAACTATCTTTAGTTTAAATCCTAATAGTGCTTCTGGTCCTGATGGTTTCAATAATGGATTCTATCATCATTTTTGGGATGTTATTCAAACTGAAATTTGTAGGCTAGTTAGGAATTTCTTTTTTAATGGTATTCTCCCTCATGGGTTGAATGACCAGTTTCTCTCTTTGATCCCCAAAGTGTATAATGCTTCTTAAATTCACCAATTCAAACCCATTACTTTAATCAATAACCTTTATAAAATTACCACCAAACTTATTTCCAATATTATTTATTCTATTATCTATAAAATATTTTCATGGAACCAATTTGGATTTGTTAAAGGTAGATCCATTCAAGATTGTATTTGTCTTTCCTTTGAATGTACTAAATTATTAAATAGAAATAATAGGGGTAGCAATATTTCCATTAATCTTGATATCCGGAAGTCCTTTGATACCATGGATTAGAGTTTTATTTTCAAGGTCCTTCAAAACTTTGGGTTTAACGATTCATTTATCAGTAGAATTAAAAATCTTTTCAACTCGGACAACATATGCATCCTTGTTAATGGATCTCCTAAGGGTTATTTTAAATGCACCAAAGGTGTCAGACAAGGTGACCCTATCTCTGTCATTATTTTCACGATTGTGGAAGATTACTTAACCAGATTGATCAATCGCCTTGTCAAGAAAAACAAGATTAATCCGATTAAGTCTTTTAGGAATTTGAATGTTCCCACAAAAATTTTATATGAGGTTGATATTATTATTTCTTTACAAGCATATAAATGGAATATCTAAAACCTAAAATGTTCCCTCTCACACTATGAAGAGATTTCTGGTCAAATAATTAATTTGAACAAATCATTTAACTTTTTTGGGAAAAGGTTTCCTACTAATAAAAATCCAATATTATTACTAATTTATGGATTAAAGAAGGATCCCTTCTCTTCACCTATATTGGTGTTCCCATTTTCTAGGGAAGACCAAAAGCTTTTTTTTTCTAAAAATGTTGACCAAATCCTCCACCAACTTTTTTCTTGGGAAAGAAAATCCCTCTCTATGGTTGGAAGAATTTTTCTTGTCAAATCTAAAATTGTTTCTAAAATTGTATACTCTTTGATGATTTATAAATGGCCTAATGGTATTCTTAAAATAATTAACATAGCCATCAAAAACATTGTTTGGAGTGGAAGCACGCTTTAAAGGAATCTGGCGACTATTCCTTAGTCCACTTATTGCAAACCTTTGGATAAGGGTGGTATCTGTATAAAAAATATCAAACTCTTTAATGATGCCTTACAAGCCAGACTCACTTGGAACCTTTTTCATAACAACTATGACTCTATTTCTTTCCTTAAAGATAGATTTCTTGACAAACTAAAGAAGGTAAATTTGAATTACCTGATCTCTTCCATTTCGACTTCCATTAAAAATTCATTTTACAACATCATGTCTAACTCTAGATGGATGGTGAACAGAGACTCTTCCATGAATGTCTGGCTCGAAAAATGGGATGGTGCTCCTCTCATATCGATTATTTACCCTAATCAACTTCCATATCACATTAACTATACTATCAAGGAGGTTGTTATCTCTTACAACTTTAATTTTCCCAACAACATCAATCATGTCATTGACATCTACCCTTTTTCCAGAACTAATTATTTTTTAATGTGGGAACCTGCTCATAACGACATTCTAGACTCAATTTTTTTTACAATCATGGTTTTATTAATTCTAAAAATACTTTTATTTGGTTTAAATTTTTTGATAAATTATGGTTAAAACCTTTGAGATTCACTCTGATTTGGAATATTTCTTTTAAGAGGATTCCCACTGACACTTGTCTTTAGTTTTTTGGGATCCATCTTTTCTCTAAATGTAGTCTTTTTAACCAAAATCACAAAGACATTAACCATATTTTTCTTTCTTGTGTTACTGCTACTACTCCATGGAATTATGTGCTTTATCTTTTTGAGTGCATATGGTTACTTAATAACTCAATCAACTCTCGAATTAAATGTTGTGTGGATCTTGAAGCCTCTCTGAAAATCAATAGCCTTTTATTAACTGGTGTTTCTGAACTTCTTCATGTACTCTGGTATGATAGGAATGCTATTATTCATAACAACTACTCACTTAGTTTACATGCAGGTTAGATGAAGATCCTCATTTCCATTATGGAAGTTGCTTCGATTCAAAATGGATTTTGCAACAACATAGTGAATTACTTTGGGATTATGTGTCATCTTAGGCTTAATGGTATTTATCCTCAACCTAGATTCACTTTTCAAGTGTTTTGGAAAGCTCTGCTCCCATGATGGATTAAATTAAACATCGACGGTTCTTCTAAATGAAACCCGTGACCTTCAGGCTGTGGCTCTATTTTTAGAAACCATTTTGGGTAGATTCTTGGATGTTTCTATGGAACTTGTGGAATCTACTCAACTTTGGAGGCTGAAATGATGAGCATGATATATGCTATCTTCTTCACCAATAATCATGGTTAGAAAAACATTTGAATTGAAAGTATCTCGACTACCATCATTCAAGCTATTTAGAATGGTGTAATTCACCTCACGTAGCCTCTTACAACACGTTGGATGGACTATCTTCATTCTCCCATGGACTTCAAATACATTATTACACATGCCTTTCATGAAGAGAACACGGTGGAGCATGGTCTTTCAAATATGGGAGTAAACCATGTCTCCACTTAGTTAGATGACCACCCAATTGATTTAATACCCCTCTATGATAGAGATTGAAAAGGAATCCCATCTTTTAAACTCATGTAATTCACTAGTGGAAAAAATGTTTAACACGTCAGAATTTTTCACGTCGTTTCTATATAACCAACATGCAAAGATTTAATAATCGATATATCACATCGGTTATTTTATAATCAATGTGATATATCGATCGGGATCCATTTTTTATCTTAGCTATTTTATAACCGAGGTAAAATATATGAAGATTAGTTTTTTTACGTCGGTTATTGTATAACCAACCTGAAAATAGAATCTGAAGCGCTTTATCACATCGGTTATAAAATAACTGACGTGATAAAGGAAAGGTCGACACTTTATCAAGTCGGTTATAAAAAAACAGACATGATAAAGCTAATCTCAGCAATTTATCACGTCGGTTATCAAAATAACTGACGTGATAAAGCAACATATATTACGTTGGTTATTTTATAAATGACGTGATAAATTGTTTTCTACGTTGGTTATTAATTAACCGACGTTATAAACATTAAAAAAATATTTTACCACATCGTTTATTAAATAACCTTTGTGCTAAATCTTATAAATGATTTATTGCACCCCATATTCAGTCATTCTGTTTTCTTCGATTGGGTGACCTCTGACTCGTCTCTCTCACATTGAAAACCTAGAAAAGATTCATTGATGTTGTGCCCTGCAGCCTCATTTTTCCAACACCATTCTTCATATTTATTATCATCAGATCTATCAGGTCGACTCACAACATTCAAGTAATCCTCACACGACTCCTTTTCAATTTTTATTTTCAATGATGCCCTAAACTAATTTTTTGAGATGTTATTTTTCATTGTTCTTGCTATCATGGTAAGTTTCATAGTGTTCATCTATAACATGCTAAATTCTTTTTTGGTAAAATAAACCTATGGAAGTGATATCATGCATGTTTATGATTTTTGTGTGTTCTATCATATGTGTGTGCGCGTATAGGGGGTTTCCAAGGGGGTGGTGGGGCTGTACAAGTGGGTGGGGGTGTCCAAGGGGGTTGGGTGGGCTGTCCAGTGGGGTGGGGGTGTCTAGGGGGTCTCAAAGGGGGTGGGGGGGTGGTGTCCAGGGGGTGCGGGGGCTGTCTAAGGGGGTTAAGGGTGTCCAAGGGGGTGTGGGGGATGTTAAAGGGGGTGTGGGTGGTGTCCATGGGGGTGTGGGGGCTCTCCAGGGGGGGGGGGTGTTTGTAACACCCCGAGATTTTCTGAAAAATATTCTTTTAATTTCATTAATTTCTTGTGTTGTATGCTACACCAATATTACCTTGCGCTATACGCAACACCATATTAGCTTGCAGTATACGCAACACTATTCTTGGATTGTGTTACACACAATTTTGATAATAGTTATTCTACGCAACATTGAGTATATATATATATATATTCAATGTATAAATGAAATATGGTTGGATTATGTTATACAAAACAACGAAGGATTCTTGCACAACACGCAACCCTGACTTGGCTTGCATTACACGCAATCGCGACCTTCCTCGATAACGTGTGTTGTACGAAATACCGAGTTTTACTAAACAACGATATATTATTATAATATTATTATGAATTAGCCGTTATGAATAGTATTAGATAAATTTTTAATCTTATAATATTATTATTCATCTTGCACATTTTCTAAAACATGGTATAAGAATAAAATAATTTTTTCGGGTAAAATAAGTATTTTTCAAAAAAATGCAGTTTTGCCGCCTCTTGATGGCGCACCCACTTTAAATCTAGTTTTTGAAATGTTTATAAGTTAAATTTGACAAAATAAAATTCTTCTTTGGAATCATGAAATAAAAATTTACTTTGGATAAATTTTCATATCATTCTGGTAACTTTCATATTTTGATGAATAGTAAAAACACGCTATATTTTAATTAAAAACAAATTTCGTCATCGCAATAATTTATATGGTTAAATTATAATATTGAATGGTTTTAAAGTATAAATAGAATATATTTTTATCATTTAATATAATGTATATCATTAGCATTGATTCTACCTTGAATTCGTAGGATAAATCAATTCAATCTTTTGCAATGTTTTAAAGAAAAACCTGTTTTCTTTCGACAATGGGATTAATTTTAATTTAATTTCTTCAACTTTTGTGTATTGAATTTGGAAAAATGGATTCCATATTTGGAATCAGTGGATCCAAATTATGTTAATAAGCTACTTTTTATTTTTGGGAATTATGAATAGTAACTACGGTAAATTTTATTTACCATAGTTAAAGGTAAATCGGGTAATTAAGGGTAAATATAATATTATAAAATTACCCTAACACATGTAAAAATCCTATTGGATGACTAAAAGTCTACCCATATCACCTAAGGTTCGGATTAGATTAATTTAATGGACTTTTGTCCATGAAAATAATTTAATTATTATTAAAACCAAATAATGTGACAACATGTCACTTTCTTAAATCTTATAAGTATAATAATTTTAATTTTGTAATACACTTCATGAAACATCGAACATGAATAGTATCCAGAAATATAATACAATTATCTACATCATAGGAATTTATTTAGAATTTTTAGGGATTAAATAATTATCATTTATTATGACACAATGATGATACAGTAATTTTCTTATTAATGAAATATTGACATAATTGATGTTATAAATACCCAAATAAATGTAATTGAAGACTTTTTTATGAATTAAACTAATTTTATAGGTTAATATGACATGTTAGTATTGATTTAATTAACTTTTTTCGAACTAATCATTCTGTTATGATTTTTACAAAAATCAATTACTAAATAGTGTCAAAATTGACATAAAATAGTTTTTAAAACAAATATTATATTATTAATTGTTATTGTATTCCTAAAAATATAAGGTTCGGCCAAATGACTTATATAAAGTTATATATATTAATAATAAACAACTTGGGGTTCGTTTGGCTTGATATAGTAATTTTATTAACCATATAGTGTAAGAAAACAAGAAGACACGATGAAAGTTAAATTATCTAACTTAAAGTTAAATCTAAATGATAAGGTTAAAATTGATAACTAAACTTGTATAAATTCTATTGGATGAGATGATTTCGAGCCCTACCCACCTTATCTTTGAGATATATCAATTTGAAGCTATTAAAAACCGAATTTGACTTTATAATAAAATAATATTTTTAGTTATTCCAAAGGTTCCCCTCTCCTTCCTTATAAAAGGGCACCTCCTCCCCCTCTTCCTCACACCACTTTGAGACTTCAAGCTCGGCCAAACCCTGCCAATTTCTCCTCTCCACTTCCCTAGAAACATACTATAGGTTTTGGTCTTCTTCAAAGACCTATTTTAGTGCCCTAAAAAGCGGTCTCAAAGAAGCACTTCAAAGAAGAGGTAATGTCCGTTACCGATTCTTTCATCTTTATTTCTTCTTCCACTTCTTCTTCTTTAGTTATTTCATTATGAAGTAATAACATCAGTATCACTCACATACTGATATGTTATTATAGGTATGAAAAAACCCTATTTCTCCATCTATCCATCCTACGGAAAAATAAATCACCACGCGTGCGTACGTACGGAATACCGTCTCCATGCCTTGGTGTAATCTATTTTCCACCACCACCTTACTTGGATGGGTATAATGGTGTATATAATAACTATATATGATTATTTTAAAGTGATATTGATTCTGAAATAGTATACATACACTCCAATACAATTCTATGATCATGAGAACGATATCATCGCTCGTGCGTACGTACGGACTACCGTCTCCACTACGCGATGAGATTCATTATCCACGTTAACCATTCATGAATGATTATAAAGTATATATAATAAGTAATAATGAAATATATGACATAATAATGATTCTGGATTTATGTGTATATATATGTATGTCATCTACTTAATTCCATTCAACTCAATAAGGAAAAGAAAACAGCATTCATCCGTACGTATGGTCTACCGTCTCCATGAACGGTGTATTTCTTTCCATTTACTGATCTATTATATATATATATATATATTCTGAATATATATTATATATAATTCATGTTTTATATTCTGGAATTAATTAATCATGATCTAAGTAATCATAAGAATAATTACAATTCAAAACACGGACGACAAATGAAACGATTTTACCCAAAACGCTCTTTAACATGGAATTTACAAAAGAACGGGTAATATAAAGCCATAAGTGAACCATATATGATATCATAACAATGAGTATGATTCTGGAATAATTCAATGACATTATTTAAATCATTATACAGGAGGTTCGGACACATACGAAGCAAATCAGACCTAAGGTAAGGGAAATATCACAATCTCATTTTTATCTGAGATTGTTTATACTTTGAAATTTACTGGGGTCTATTTTATCATCCAAATCCATTTTCCCTCAATATGTAATATTGTTCCCATCCACCTAAAATTTTTTTAAATCCAATTTTACCCTTCGGTGAGTTTTTAGTAAAGGATGTGAAAGGAATCTTCTGTCGTTTTTCATACGAGGTACTTTTTGACATTTCCGACAAAATTACGAGAAGAATGTTTTTTTAACTTGTACAGCATGAATGGATTTTTAAAACATTATTTCCAAGAAGGTTCATTTACAAGTTTTCAAGTTTATTTTTAATCAACTTCTTTTAGTTTAGAATTTTATGACATGTTAAGAAAGGAAAAGTGTTTTTGAAGTATAAAGGATATTTTCCTCAAGAATGGAGTTCAAGTGTTTTATCAAAATTATTTTCCATATAAGATAATAAAGGGTTTTGTTTCTATCCCTATTATTAAATTAATTTTATTATGTTTTGATGGAATTATTTTTATGAATTCCTTTGTCTTATATGAATTGTTTTATGATGTCACGATGTTTAAAGAATCCCATTTTTATTACATGGGTTATGCTATGATGTATGGTTTAGGATTTTGTGGCACACATAAGAATGGTATCATTATGAGATGGGTGGGACCTATATCTCCCTCCAATTAATTGGGTAAAGATTTTATATCTCATGAGATAAACATGGATGGAACGGTAGGTTATACCGGTTCAGTGAAACAGGACTGAAACGAGGAGTGAACTCGGTTCAGAAAGGGACTTTGTCCACTAAGATAGACTTGGCAATGAGTCTTGACTAATAAGAAATGATTCTCTATGATTATGTGTGTATGCCACAAAGTTTCATGTTTTAAGTTATGATTATTGGGATTACATTTCACTACTATGATTTATCCCATGTTATGAAATTATGATATCTTTTGCAGGTTAAGATTTCCAAAAGATATGTTCTTATGAATATAACCTGATTGATATTTCTTTTGTTTACCCTTACTGAGCATTTGATATCACCCTTTTATGTTTTTTTTCTCCAGGACATAAAGAGAGGATTTAGGTTTACAAAAAAAAGAAGATCTTTATGGGAGATGTTGAAGATCTTTTACCCTGATTAGAAGATTATATTCCGAGTTTCCAAAGACACTAAACTATTACGGTCCTTGTGTGTGTGTTTTTGTTATGTACTAAGTATTCCATAAAAGTAATGTAATGTCAATGTACGTCAAGATTCGGGTCTCTACAGTTGGTATTGGAGGAAAAGTTTAGTCAACCTTTGGAAACTAGGATGCAAAAATGTTAGTAAGATCCCTAGAGATATTTCTAAGGTATGTCTAGGGATGTCCCTAAGGATAAGTATACATATAGTATACAGTCCTAGAACTATGGTAACGATCAACGAATTTAACCTAAGATGTTAGATATTGAGGATACTCCCCCTTTATTATGTTGTTTTCCCTAGCATGATTTTTGCCTCTCACACTATTCTTTTTGGGTTTTAGACGATGGCTGGAACCCGAAGGAACCGTGTTGATCAATGTAATGGACAATGCAATGATTGTACTCCTGAACAAACAAATGTTATGGGAGATAGAGTGAAAAATCTTATTGCTATACTTACACAAGATATGAATCATTCTGGACTTCCAAATGAACAGGTAAGGGAACAACATTCTATTGAGTCCTTCATGAGGCAACGTCCACCTTCTTTTAGTGGGTCTTCTGATCCACTTGTTGCTGAACAATGGATCTATACCACTGAAAAGATATTTTCAGTTCTTCAATGTTCTGAACTTGATAAAGTCATCTTAGCAGTATATCGTTTGGAAGGTAAAGCTGATCAATGGCGTAATCTTATCAAGAATACGAGGAAAATAGATGAAATTGAGTCCATGGAATGGGACGAGTTCAAGAACTTATTTTTTAATAAGTACTTCCCTCGTATTCTTCGAACAAAAATGGAGAAGGAGTTTCTTGAACTAAAGAAAAAGGATGATGAATCTGTTGGTATATACGAAGTGAATTTTACAAGGCTTGCAAGGTATGCATCTGGATTTATCATCCAACCTGAAAGTAAAGTTGATCGATTCTTCAGTGGCTTAAAACCAAATATTCAAAGGGCATTAGCTATAAGAGACTTCAGTATCCATGAAGAAATTGTGCGTTGTGCTATCAAGGTAGAAATGGAAGTTTGTGTCACTTATCCATCTCATAGTTTTGACAAGAAACGAAAGATGGAGTTCAAGGAGAAATCTCAGAATAATGGTGAAAAGAAGATGAATGTTTCCTTATGGTCAAAGTGTGGAAAGAAGCATGGTGGAGATTGTCTTAAAGGGACAAGTAAATGTTTCAAATGTGGAAAGGAAGGTCATCGGGAATTTGAATGTCGCAATGATGAGAAGAAGATGCCTAATGATGCAACCAAAAAAAGGGATACACAGAATGAACCTACTACACTTCAATGCTTCAAGTGCAAGGAAATGGGGCATTATGCTAATAAATGCCCTAATCCAAGGGTTAGTGATGATCGATATGAGAAACCACTTAAGGAAAAGGACAAAGGGAAGTCACATGCGATCACCATTGGCGATGTTGAATATGACAACGATGTGGTGGAATGATTAAGTGTTTATGTAATGGGATTCCAGAATAATGTTGTATATAGTATCGTGGAATATTGGAATATTTATGTTTTGGTATATTGTGGTTTTCAATAATTTTATGGCATCGGTAACCATGAAAAGTGATTGAAATATTTTTGGAAAGCAGATTATATGCACATAATGAAGGGATAAAGAGAATCTAATATGTTTGATAGTATTCATGAGATCATGATTGATATAAGGACTAAGTGATATCATGGTTTGAGGATATAGAATTTTGAGGATTTTGGTATGTGGAAAGAGTTAACTTTTAACTGCATTTATGTTTTAACTAAGGTTCAATGGATATTCATTCTTCAAGAGAATACATGATTAAGGTATTCACATGTTTGTAATTTGACCAACAAGATATTTATTATGATATATGGGGGATAAATGATGGCATTCACGTGATCATTTTCTTTATACTATGAGCTTGGACCGAAGTATTTTAGATAAGCCTAAAGATTGGAATGGATTATGTTGGACATAAGTTAGTATTGTTTAAGGATAAAACTTTTTTGATATTGTTGATGGGATGTTATAGTAATATAGCTTTAGAAAAAGGACAACCTGCAGGACGGGCGATAACCCATCGCGTCGGACAAGGCTGTGGGAATCGAACCCACAACCGAAGTGCGACTGGCCTTTATTGCATACCACTGGCCTATAGGAAGTCCCTGTTTAGTAGAAACTAGTTTTATTATATTAAGAAGTATGATATATGAAGTATAAGTCCATTTTAAGAACCATATATGATTAATCTCACTATAGATGGACTTATGTATTTTTTTCGATAACTTTTCTAACCTTTTGTTTGAGATAGATGGAATGACCCATCATTCTATCACATGATCTGCTAACACATCACAAATGACAAATTCAACTTCATTTCTTTAAGAGATGAAGTGGAAATTGTCCAAAGAACGACAAACGGTGAGACTATACCAAAATCACGAAAGTATTTCTTCTAATTCCAATTTCATCAACCTTAGGGAAATGATCTTGAAAACCAAAAATGTTGTCCTAGTGCTCTTATATCTGATGAATCAGATGGTACCTTAGATCGTCACAAATTTATGGCTTTGTGTTTGCTGGCTTTTCCATAGCCATGTTCTCTACCACTCTCCATCAGAACATGATGGTTAGATTTCTCTTCTATATCCATATTTTCACCTATGTGGAAACCCAGTGATTAGTTTATTTGGGTAACCTTTACGTTTCATACTTTTGTTTTTAAAGATTGGTTTTGGTATTCCTTTTTACGATTTGGGTTTCTATTAAAGAAATTTTCGAATAGTAAACCATTTATAACCCCGACGAATTTCGAGGGTGAAATTCATTTTAAGGGGGGTATAATGTAACACCCCGAGATTTTATGAAAAATATTCTCTTAATTTCATTAATGTCTTGTGTTGTATGCTACACCAAGATTACCTTGTGCTATACGCAACACCGTATTAGCTTGCAGTATACGCAACACTATTCTTGGATCGTGTTACACACAATTTTGATAATAGTTATTCTACGCAACATTGAGTATATATATATATTCAATGTATAAATGAAATATGGTTGGATTATGTTATATGAAACAATGAAGGATTCTTGCACAACACGCAACCCTGACTTGGCTTGCATTACACACAATCGCGACCTTCCTCGATAGCGTGCGTTGTACGCAATACCGGGTTTTACTAAACAATGATATATTATTATAATATTATTATGAACTAGCCATTATGAATATTATTAACTAAATTTTTAATCTTATAACATTATTATTCATCTTGCACATTTTCTAAAACATGGTATAAGAACAAAATAAATTTTTTGGGTAAAATAAATATTTTTCAAAAAATGTTGTTTTGACACCTTTTGATGGCGCATCCACTTTAAATATATTTTTTGACATGTTTATAAGTTAAATTTGACAAAATAAAATTCTTATTTGGAATCATGAAATAAAAATTTACTTTGGATAAATTTTCATATCATTCTGGTAACTTTCATATTTTGATGAATAGTAAAAACACGCTATATTTTAATTAAAAACAACTTTTTTCATCGAAATAATTTATATGGTTAAATTATAATATTGAATGGTTTTAAGGTATAAATAGAATATATTTTTACCATCTAATATAATTTATGTCATTATCATTGATTCTACCTTGAATTCGTAGGATAAATCAATTCAATCTTTTGCAATGTTTTAAAGAAAAACCTGTTTTCTTTCGACAACAGGATTAATATTAATTTAATTACTGCAACTTTTGTGTATTTAATTTAGAAAAATGGATTCCATATTTGGAATCAGTGGATACAAATTATGTTAATAAGCTACTTTTTATTTTTGGGAATTATGAATAGTAACTACGGTAAATTTTATTTACCATAGTTAAAGGTAAATCGGGTAATTGAGGGTAAATATAATATTATAAAATTACCCTAACACATGTCAAAATCCTATTGGATGACTAAAAGTCGATCCATATCACCTAAGGGTCGGATTAGATTCATTTAATGGACTTTTTTCCATGAAAATAATTTAATTATTATTAAAACCAAATAATGTGACAACATGTCACTTTCTTAAATATTATAAGTATAATAATTTTAATTTAGTAATACACTTCATGAAACATCCAACATGAATAGTATACAGAAATCTAATACAATTATCTACATCATAGGAATTTATTTAGAATTTTTAGGTATTAAATAATTATCATTTATTATGACACAAAGATGATGCAATAATTGTCTTATTAATGAAATATTGACATAATTGATGTTATAAATACCCAAATAAATGTAATTTAAGACTTTTTATGAATTAAACTAATTTTATAGGTTAATATGACATGTTAGTATTGATTTAATTAACTTTTTTTGAACTAATCATTCTGTTATAATTTTAAAAAAAATAAATTACTAAATAGTGTCAAAATTGACATAAAATAGTTTTTAAAACAAATATTATATTATTAATTTTTATTTTATTCCTAAAAATATAAGGTTTGACCAAATGACTTATATAAGGTTATATATATTAATAATAAACAACCTGGGGTTCATTTGTCTTGATATAGTAAGTTTATTAACCTTATAGTGTAAGAAAACAAGAAGACACGGTGAAAGTTAAATTATCTAACTTAAAGTTAAATCAAAATGATAAGGTTAAAGTTGATACTTAAACTTGTCTAAATTATATTGGATGAGAGGATTTAGACCCCTACCCACCTTATCTTCTAGATATATCAATTTGGAGCTATTAAAAACCGAATTTGACTTTATAATAAAATAATATTTTTAGTTATTCCAAAGGTGCCCCTCTCCTCCCTTATAAAAGGGAACCTCCTCCCCCTCTTCCTCACACCACTTTGAGCCTTCAAGCTCGGCCAAACCCTGCCAATTTCTCCTATACACTTCCCTAGAAACATCCTAGAGGTTCTGGTCTTCTTCAAAGATATATTTTAGTTCCCTAAAAGGAGGTCTCAAAGAAGCACTTCAAAGAAGAGGTAATGTCCGTTACCGATTCTTTCATCTTTATTTCTTCTTCCACTTCTTCTTCTTTAGTTGTTTCATTATGAAATAATAACATCAGTATCACTCACATACTTATATTTTATTATAGGTATGAAACAACCCTATTTCACCATCTATCCATCCTACAGAAAAATAAATCACCGCGCGTGCGTACGTACGGAATACCGTCTCCACGCCGTGGTGTAATCTATTTTCCACCACCACCTTACTTGGATGGGTATAATGGTGTAAATAATAACTATATATGATTATTGTAAAGTTATATTGATTCTGAAATAGTATACATACACTCCAATACAATTCCACGATCATGAGAATGATATCATCGCTCGTGCGTACGTACGGACTACCGTCTCCACGACGCGATGAGATTCATTCTCCACGTTAACCATTTATGAATGATTATAAAGTATATATAATAAGTAATAATGAAATATATGACATAATAATGATTCTGGATTTATGTGTATATATATTTATGTCATCTACTTAATTCCATTCAACTCAATAAGGAAAAGAAAACAATGTTCATGCGTACGTACGGTCTACCGTCTCCATGAACGGTGTATTTCTTTCCATTTACTGATCTATTATATATATATATATATTATGAATATATATTATATATAATTCATGTTTTATATTCTTGAATTAAGTAATCATGATCTAAGTAATCATAAGAATAATAATAAGTCAAAACACGGACGACAAATGAAACGATTTTACCCAAAACTCTCTTTAACATGGAATTTACAAAATAACGGGTAATATAAAGCCATAAGTGAACCATATATGATATCATAACAATGAGTATGATTCTGGAATAAGTCAATGGCATTATTTAAATCATTATACAGGAGGTTTGGACACATAAGAAGCAAATCGGACATAAGGTAAGGGAAATATCACAATCTCATCTTTATCCGAGATTGTTTATACTTTGAAATTTACTAGGGTGTATTTTATCGTCCACATACATGTTTCCTCAATATGTAATATTGTTTCCATCCACCTACAATTTTTTTAAATCCAATTTTACCCTTCGGTGTGTTTTTAGTAAAGGATGTGAAAGGAATCTTTTGTCGTTTTTCGTACAAGGTACTTTTTGACATTTCCGACAAAATTATGAGAAGAATGTTTTTTTAACTTATACGGAATGAATGGATTTTTAAAACATTATTTCCAAGAAGTTTCCTTTACAAGTTTTCAAGTTTATTTTTAATCAACTTCTTTTAGTTTAGAATTTTATGACATGTTAAGAATGGAAAAGTGTTTTTGAAGTAGAAAGGATATTTTCCTCAAGAATGGAGTTCAAGTGTTTTATAAAAATTATTTTCCATCTAAGATAATAAAGGGTTTTGTTTCTATCACTATTATTACATTGATTTTATTATGTTGTGATGGAATTATTTTTATGAATTCCTTTATCTTATATGAATTGTTTTATAATGTCACGATGTTTAAAGATTCCCATTTTTATTACATGGGTTATGCTATGATGTATGGTTTATGATTTTGTGGCACACATAAGAATGGTATCATTATGAGATGGGTGGGAATTATTTCTCCCTCCAATTCATTGGGTAAAGATTTTATATCTCATGAGATAGACATGGCTGGAACGGTAGGTTATACCGGTTCAGTGAAACAGGACTGAAACGAGGAGTGAACACGGTTCAGAAAGTGACTTTGTCCACTAAGATAGTCTTGGCAATGAGTCTTGACTAATAAGAAATGATTCTCTATGATTATGTTTGTATTCCAAAAAGTTTCATGTTTTATGTTATGATTATTGGGATTACATTTCACTACTATGATTTATCCCATGTTATGAAATTATGATCTCTTTTGCAGGTTAAGATTTCCAAAAGATATGTTCTTATGAATATGACGTGATTGATATTTCTTTTGTTTACCTTACTAAGCATTTGAGCTCACCCTTTTATGTTTTTTCCCTAGGACATAAAGAGAGGATTTAGGTTTAAAAAAGAAGAAGATCTTTATGGGAGATGTTGAAGATCTTTCACCACGATTAGAAGATTATATTCCGAGTTTCCAAAGACACTAAACTATTACGGTCCTTGTGTGTGTGTTTTTGTTATGTACTAAGTATTCCGCAAAAGTAATGTAATGTCAATGTACGTCATGCTTCGGGTCTCTACAGTGTTGTCCCGAGGGTGAGGGAGATGAGGGGGCTATACAAGGGGATAAGGGTGTCTAGGGGGGTGGTGGTGTCCAGGGAGGTGAGTGGGCTGTCCAAGGGGGTAGGGGTGTCTAGGGGGTGGGGGGCTATCTAGAGGGGTGGGGGCTGTTCAGGGGGTGGGGGCTGTCTAGAGGGGTGTGGGCTGCCCAGAGGGTTTGGGGGGCTGTCCAGAGGGTTGAGGGGTGTCCAGGGTGTCCATGGAGGGGGGTGAGTCCAGGGGTGTGTGTGTGTGTGTGTGGGGGGGGGGGTGTCCAAGGGGGTGGGGTGTTAAAGGGGTGGGGGGGGGGGTGTCCAAGGGGGTGGGGGTGGGGGTGGTGTCCAGGGGGTGAGAGGGTTATCCAAGGGGGTGCGAGGGATGTCAAAAAGGGTGGGGGTGGTGTCCAGGGGGTGCGAGGGCTGTCCAAGGGGGTTGGGGGTGTCCTAGGGGGTGGGGGTGTCTAGAGGGTGAGGGGTCTGTCCAAGGGGATAGAGGTGTCCATGGGGTGGGGGTGGTGTCCAGGGAGGTGAGTGGGCTGTCCAAGGGGGTAGGGGGTGTCCAGGGGGTGGGGGCTGTCGATAGGGGTGGGGGGCTGTCGAGGGGGTGGGGGTTTGTCCAGAGGGGGTGGGGGCTGTCTAGAGGGTTTGGGGGGGCTTTCCAAAGGGTTGTGGGGGTGTCCAGGGTGTCCATGGAGGTGGTGGTGGTGGGGGGGGGGGCAGTCTAGGGGTGTGTGTGTGTGGGGGGGGGGGGTCCAAGGGGTGGGGGTATCAAAGGGGGTGGGGGGGGGGGTTGTCCAATGGGGTGGGGTGGGGGGGGGGGGCTGTCCAAGGGGGTGGGGCCTGTCCAGAGGGTTAGGGTGGTTGTCTGGGGGGGCTGTCTAGAGGGTTGGGGGTGTCCAGGGGGGTGTCCAAGGGGGTGGGGGGTGGTGTCCAGGAGGGGTGGGGGTTTGCAAGGGTTGGGGGGTGGGTTGGTGGGTGGGGGGGTGTCTAGAGGGGTGGGGGATGTCCAGGGGGTTGGGGGATATCTAGAGGGGTGGAGGGGGGGGGGGGGGTGTCCAAGGGGGTGGTGGTGTCCAGGGGGTGTTAAAGTGGGTGGGGGTGGTGTCCAAGGGGTGGGGGGGGGGGGGGCTGTCCAAGGGGGTGGTGGTGTCCAGGGGGTGTCCAAGGGGGTGGGGGTGGTGTCCAAGTTGGTGGGGGGGTTGTGTCCAAGGGGGTGGGGGTGTCCAGGGGGTTGGGGTGTCCAGGGGGGTGTCTAGGGGGGTGTCCAAGGGGGTAGGGGATGGGGGTGGTGTCCAGAAGGGGTGGGGGTGTCCAAGGGGGTGGGGGGGGGGATTTCTAGAGGGGTGGGGGCTGTCTAGAGGGGGGGGGGGGGTTGTCCTAGGGGGTTTCATAGTCCATGGGGTGTCCAAGGGGGTGGGGGTGGTGTCCAAAGGTTGGGGGGGGGGGGGGTTGTCCAAGGGGGTGGTGGTGTCCAGGGGGTGTCCAAAGGGGTGGGGGTGGTGTCAAAGGGGGTGGTTGGGGTGGGGGTGGTGTCCAAGGGGGTGGGGATGTTGTCCAAGGGGGTAGGGGTGTCCAGGGGGTGGGGGGTGGTGTCCAAGGGGGTGGGGGTGGTGTCCAGGGGGTGTGGGGGCTATCCAGAGGGGTGGGGGGGGGGGCTGTCTAGAGGTTTCAAATCGTTAGGATCTATGTAATTTTCAGTAGTGAATGTATACATATTTTAATATTTATACTTCATATTTCTTTTTTACGGAAGGGTGAATTTGGTATCCAGTTGCACCAGGATGTATTCTTTGTGAACCTTAAGAAGAAAGGATCCAAGATGAATTTAAAACTGTTATATCTAACTATATTTTCTTTTTTAAAATCAATTTCAAGAATATTTTTTAAAATACACATAAATTTGTTTTATATTTAAAAATTTCTTTACATTCAAATTATGATATTTTTCATATAAACATATATTTGTCTTATCTTAAAAAGATGTATAATTTTGATATTTTTTATAGGTAATAATGAGTCGAAGATGGATTACGGCACATCGAATGAGTAATTAATATGAGGAAGGTGTTGATGCCTTTATGTAATTTTCTAAATGAAATGTTCCAAGCAGTGAAATTTTTTCCCATGCCTAAAATGTTTGTATATGAAGAAGTTGAAAAGTATAGAGATAAAAGATCATCTAATTTGTCATGGTTTTAATCCAAGTTACAACCCTTGGATTTGGCATGGTGAAACTGGACGGAATGTCAGATCTATTGATGATGATGATTCACAAGATGGTAACTCCGATGGAATTGAAGAAATGATTCGCGATATTGTAGTAGAACAGATTGAGATAGAACTGACAGTTGCACATCTATATGGTGATGCTGAAAAACCATTGTGTCCTGGTTGTATAGTTTTTACAGTTTTGTCAGCGATGTTAAGATTGATTAACCTGAAGGCGAAACATGGATGGAGTGACCTAAGTTTTACAGAGCTTCTACAATTGATGAAATACATTCTTCCAAAAGATAACGATCTTCTAAATTCACATTATAAGGCCAAGAAAATATTATTCCCAATGGTATTGGGATATAGGACATGCCTGTCGAAATGACTATATGATATATAGGAAGGAATATGAATTTATGTCAGAGTATCCTAAATGTGGGACATCACAGTATAAGGTGAAAGAAAAATCATAGGCTGATATAGAGATTACAAAGATACCTTACAAGTTATTTTGGTATCTTCCTATAATTCATCATTTAAAATGTTTATTTTCTAATTAACATGATGAAAAAAAGTTTAAGATGGAATGCTGATGAGTGGTTATGAGATGAAAAAATATGTTATCCAGCTGATTGTTCACAATGGAAGAAAATTGTTGAGCAATATCCTATATTTGGAAATGAAATTAGAAATCTCAGACTAGGGTTGTGCACAGATGGAATGAATCCATACCGAACCCTTAGTTGCACACATAGTTCATGGCCTATTTTATTGGTAATTTACAACCTCTCTCTTGAAGTTTGTATGAAGAATAGATTTGTCATGTTGAGTATAATGATCTCTGGTCCGAAGCAACCCAACAATGATATTGATGTTTTCTTATCACCATTGATTGATGATTTGAAACTTTTATGGGAGGATGGTATTAGGGTGTATGATTCTTATCAAATGGAATATTTTTCAACTACATGCAGTGCTTATGTTCACTATAAATGACTTCCCAGCATATGGAAATTTGTTTGGATATAGTGTTAAAGGGCATAAAGCACGTCCAATTTGCGAACAATAGACTTCATATTGTCAATTGCATCATTGGAGGAAAACAATGTACATGGGTTATTGGAAGTTTTTGCCTATGGATCACTCTTATAGAAGACTTAAAAAGTAATTCAATGGCTCACAAGAATTTGATATTTCTCCAAAACCTTTATCCCCTGATCTATATTTTGATAGGGTGGAAAACCTTGATGTGACATTGGGAAAGACACAGAAATCTGGTAATGGTAGACATAATTGGAAGAAATGGTCAATATTTTTTGAGCTACCATATTGGAGATATCATGAAGTTAAACATAATATTGATGTCATGCACATGGAGAAGAATACCTGTGATAGTTTGATTAGAACATTGTTAGATATTAAAGGAAAGACAAAATATGGGATGAATGCAATATTAGACTTACTATCAATGGTAATACGTTTGGAGTCAACTCCCACTCCTAATGGAAGACAAACATTTCTTACCCCAACTTGTCATACATTATTTAAGAGGGAGAAAATTATCTTTTTTCAGTGTCTTCATGATATCAAAGTGCCTCAAGGTTATTCTTCAAATGTAAAATTATTTGTCTCATTGAAGGACTTGAAGTTGATAGGTATGAAATCTCATGATTGTCACATCATAATGCAACAACTTCTACCAGTTTCATTGTGTGTAATATTTCCCATCCATGTTAGAAATACTATTAAGAAGTTGTGTTATTTTTTCAATTCAATTTGTAATAAGGTGATTGATGTGAATTCTTTGAACATTTTAGAAAAGGATGAAATTTTTATACTTTTTCAATTGGAAATGTATTTTCCTCCAATTTTTTTGATATAATGGTGCATTTAATGATTCATCTGGTTCGAGAAATAAATCTTTGTGGACCTGTATATCTTCATTGGATGTATCCTTTTGAAAGGTATATGAAAATATTGAAGGGGTATGTTAAGAATCCATATCGACCTGAAGACTCCATTTTTGAAAAGTATATTTCTAAGGAGGTTGCAGAGTTTTTTATGAGCTAATTGGATGTGACACAACACATAGGTTTGCCTCCATCTCACCATGAACGAGTTAATAATGAGGGAAATGGGATTCGTGGCTTGAAAGTCAAATCATTGTCAGCTGAACAGATGAAGAAGTTAGAATTATACATCTTGAATAACATAGATGATTCTCAACCGTATATCACATTTCATATTAATGAGTTGAAACAATGTCATCCAAAGAAGAAACAAATGTGGATTTTGAATGAGCACAACAAAACATTTTTGTCATGGTTTAAAAAGACCTTGCTTGGTAGATCAGATGTATTAGATACATTAAAATGGGTATTGGGTGGTCCATGTTTAAATGTGATAACATGGTCTGGTTATGACATTAATGGCTATACATTTCATACAAAAGATCAAGACAACATAAGTGAAGTTCATAATAGTGGTGTATTGGTGTTTGCAGAAGCAATGCATTTTTTGAGTGCTAAAGACAAAAACCCAATTTCTACATAAAGTGCATATTATCGAGTGATTGAAGAAATATGGGAGGTTGATTACTTTAAAATTAAATTTCCTGTTTTTAACTATAAATGGTTTATCGGTAACAACAGTGTAATACATGATGAATTTGGAATGACAGTTGTTAATATGAATAGATTGGAAGACATAGCTGATTCTTTTATAATGGTAACACATGAAAAACAAATTTTCTATGTAGAATATCAATCAGATATGCAGTGGGATGTTTTTTTACAAGGGAAAAAACAATATGTTGGTGAGGATGAACTTGATGAAGATGCTGATTTATGTGAGATCCCTACTTCCATGGAAATATTAACAAAACATAATGATGAGCATGTTGAAGACATGGTTTGTGTCATAAGGAACAATCACAAATAAGGAATTTGGGAAAACAATCCATTTGTACATTCTTAAAATTACAGGTAATATTTTTTTATTTCTTGTTTACATTTATTATTTTCATAAAATGTTAGATATTGTAAGTTTTTTCTTTATTAAAACATGTATTAAAACAAATAAGTATAGGTTTTTGTTTGTTTTAATTTTTTTAGTTTACTTTATCATATTTACCATTTCATAAATTATATATCTATTATTTTTGTCCAATGATAATTAATTTACCATGTTTACCATGTTTACCAGGTTTACCATGTTTACCATGTTTACCATGTTTACCATCTTTACCATCTTTACCATTGTTTAACATTCTTACCATATTAACCATGTTTACTATTACATAACTTAGTACAATTTTCAATTTTCTGTTTACATTAGTATTTTTATATTCGAATTTTTATATTTGTGAACTAATGTTTGTTTTTTGATTTGAAGGATAATGATAGATCAATCAGTTGATCAACCACATGATTCTGAAGATGAGCATATTGGTCATATGTCTGGGGAGGAACTTTCACATTCTCCTCTTGATGTTCCCCAATCTTCCTCATGTGCTCCCTTTACAACAAAGAGTTCAAGAGTTGGTAAACGTGGGTGCACACGTTTACCAAAATTATCATTTTCCCGTACGCAGGATCATAGGATACTCATTGAGTTTTATGAGGATGATATTCCTAGAGGTCCAAATGCAAAATATTTTAAAAGTTTTGTATCAACTCAGGGTAAGAGAAAAGTAAGCATTTTGTATGATGACTGGAGAAGTGTGGACAAAGCAATAATCTCTCAGTTGTGGGAGATGATTTTGGTAATATCTTTTGTTAATGTTTTCCTATTCTTTAAATGTTTCTAGTATATATAATATGTTTAACCTCTTCTTTATCAGTTGACATTTGATATTACAGACACTAGAGGAGTCAGGAAGAAATACTTATCGATGGCTGCCAAGAGATGGAGTGATTTCAAATAAACCCTCTCATCTGATTTCATTTTTGGTCATAGGAGTCATGAAAATCCATGTCATATATATCCATTCATAGATGAAGACACATGGAGACAATTTTTTAAAAGTAGAAGAAAAGATTCAATTTTGTTAAGGGCAATGTAAACTTTTATACGATTTCTTATATAAATGATCTTATTAATGTTTTGTTAATGATTTCTTATTCTTAATTTATAGAAAACAAGGAAATCTCATCAGGAGATCCAATCTAAAAATGTATACCCTCATAGTTTATCTTGGGTAGGGTATACATTATTGAAAGAAAAAATGATGGCGGAAAAATTAAAAAAACTAAGAGCTGAGTCTTCAAGCTCTGGAGAGGTGGCCCCTCTATCCCCTCAATCTAGACATGAAAAATGGAAGAGAGCTCGGATGGGCAAAAAAGGGCAATATCTTTCGGAAGATTCGAGAATCGTAGTTGAGAGGATTGTAAGATATATATTTTATTTATTTAAGTTAACTATTTTCTTCATATAATTTCAATCATTACAGAAATTTTCAATTAATTAATACATGGTTCTCTTGAGGAGCAGAGCTCACATGAGGTATTTACAGCTTCTGGGAGGCATGATATTTTATCTGCAACATTAGGAAAGCCTGAACGTCCTAGTCGTGTATGAGGATATCTAGAAGGTGTATCGGTAAGAAAAGTGTTGCCACATTCTTCAACTTCTTACATTGTGGGTGTTTACTAAAAAATAGAATCCTTGGAGGCTGAAGTTCATAATATTAATGCCACGATAGAGGAAAATATTAGAGCATCAATACAATCAATGTTTGTAGACATGAAAAGAAAATTTCATCCTGAATCTCCCACTCCTCCACCTCCCCCTGCATACCCCATTATTTATCCTCCACCTCTGCCAGTAGCTCCCACTCCCCCACCTCAGCCTGCGGACCCCATTTTTTATCCTACTCCTCCACCGCAGCTTCTTACTTATCACGAGTTGTATGTTGATGATACTAAACATCATATAGATTCATATGGGATGGTATATTGTATAGGAGATACAGTTAATCATCAACAATTGGAGGTAGAGAATCATAGGGTAACTGTATAGGATATTATAGATAGATCAGCTCGAGTACCATTACCTACAGATGAGGTGACGATAGTTGGACATAGTATCAGACATTTTTTAATTTGGCCATCCGGACTTCTATGACTCATTACCATAGAGGTATGTATGTTATATCTTCTATTTTTTTTATTAAAGTTGTTTTATCATTTTAAAACTAATATATTTTTATATTTATTTTTACAGGAATACTTCAAAGGTAAAGAAACACTATATAGACAACAACAAAGATAAATGGCTATGAAATCAGATACAGATTCAAGTAGTCTTGATAGATTTTCAAGATATTCAAATTTTTCGGTGGATCATTATGAGTTTCTAATGGAGGCTCTTGTTTGAAGATGTGAAATAACTATGGGGATTGTGAAAACTGATATCATGGAGCTTGTTACTGGAGATAAGTTGGGCATAAACGTGGTGAATTTTTTTCCATGTAAGTATTAACACCTTTTCCCGGCATTATATTTATTAAAAATGTATACTTATGTCTATTTTGTATTAGGTATCTTTATAAAATTTGTGAGAAGAATGAGTGGACATATGTATATGGATTCATGGACCCACATTTGATTTCCCCCGAAACACATGCATTGGATGAGGAACAAAGAATGTTTTATATTGCTGAAAGTATTGAACAAAATATAATCACACAATGTTGGATGATGCATTTTTATGAGAGGTATGAAACACATCTCTCCCAAAGAGTTCATCATCTTTTAACATAAAAAACCACTAACATTAAATTTTCTTTTATCAGTGATCATTGGATGTTAGGTGTTTTTTTCCCAAGGGAGAAACCACTTTATTGGATATGCTCTGTCTATGGAGATTTGTGGGAATGTTTTAAGAAAATGTTATAAACGTAAGTTTCAATTTCTCAATAGTTTTATATATTATAATTAATTTTAAATTTATCCCATTTTTATTATTTTCTAACAGGGGATGGGTCTACTTTTGAAAAAACACAAAGAAAAGGAGTGCAAAGATCATATATATAAATTTAAAGGTAAATATCAATTTATAATTGGTACTTTTTGATTTATTACATAAAAATAATATATTGCATTTACAATTATTCAAACAGAATTGTCATGAACAACAAGGCATCATCGAATGTGGATATTATATGTTAAGATTAATGTATGAAATAATAACAACTGGAACAGTTGTGAACTTTGACCTGGTAAGATTTCCTTTTAAACATTTCCATAATATTTCATTTTATTTATTCATTATACACATTAACTACTATACTTTTAATTTGTAGATATTTGATGACCCTCAACCCTATAGTGCTCAAGACATTAAACACTTACAAGTGGAACTGTCAAATTATTTTACAGGTTTAATGGAATTTTATTTGTTTGTAGTGTAAAATGTAATTTTGAATATTGTCATTGTAATTGTGTATTTGGAAGTCATTTAGGTTTGATTTAGTTTTTTTAAGTTGACTTTGTAAGTTTTGAATGTTATATATGTGAATGTTTAATTTTTCTCTAGTTCTTGTTTTGGTCTACTTATGATGGGTTTTTTGGAATGGATTCTGGTCTGGTGGGAGGGGTTCCAAAGGTGTGTGGGGGGGGGGGTGTTCAGTGGGGTGGGGGGTATCTAGGGGTGTGGGAGGGCTGTCCGGTGGGGTGGGGTGGGGGTGTCTTGGGTGTCCATGAGAGTGGGGGCGATCCAGGGGGTGGGGGCGTTTCCAGGAGGGTGGGAGGGCTGTCTAGGGGAGTGGGGGGCTGTCTAGGTGGTGTCCAGGGGTGTGGGGGTGTCTTGTGGGGTGAGGGGGGTTTCTAGGGGTGTGGGAGGGCTGTCCAGTGGGGTGGGTGGTGTCCATGGGGATGGGGGGGGGGGTAGTATAGGGTGTGGGAGAGGAGGCACCGCCATCCCTCGGGGTGGTGAACGCCACTGGAAGGTACTCATCACTCTCACATGTGAAGCTTGAGCTCTCAAAATGTTTCACCAATGCTATCTTCCCCTATAAACATCATTCATTTTATCACTTTGATGCCAGTATAACTAGGGGGAAATGCCTTCATGTGTGACTAAAATACCTGGATCTTGGTGGTGGAAATCTCACGGATCTTGCAGGATTGGAAATGATGCTCCCAAGGATTCCCATGAGATGCCTGAAACAACGTTAACAAAAATACTGACGGTGGGAAGAGGGCACTAGTTCAGTTGGTGGAGAAGGACGTGGAGAAGATGACTGCGATGATCCGAAATATACCCAACAAGTACATGTAAGTGACTGTTTAGTTTCCCAAATTAGATGCTTGAACAAATATAGGGCTATTTGTGTGCTTTTTGGTCTTTTCCATGCAATGTGGGTCCAGGAACATTACCAACATATCCCGTATGGCACCAAAAACACACACAAACATCCCTATAATTGTTCAATCATCTAATTTGGGAAACTAAATAGTCACTTACGTGTACTTGTTAGGTTTTTTCGGAACATTGCAGTCGTCTTCTCCGCGTCCCTCTCCACCAATTGAACCGGCACCCTCTTCCCACTGTTGGGATTTTTGTTAACGTCATTTCAGGAATCTCATGGGTAGCCTTGGGAGCATAATTTCCAATCCTAAAAGATCCGAGAGATTACCACCACCAAGATCTAGGTATTTTAGTCACACATGATGATGTTTCCCCTGGTTATACTGGAATCAAAGTGATAGAATGAATGATGTTTACAGGGGAAGAAAGCATTGGTGAAACATTTTTGAGAGCTCAAGCTTTGCATGTGAGAGTGATGAGTACCCTTTAGTGGCATTCAGCCCCCTGGGGGATGGCGGCACCTCTTCTCCCAACACCAGTTATCCAGGGGTTTTCCAGGGGGTGGGGGGCAGTCTAGGGGTGTGGGGGGTGTCCAGGGGTGTGGTGGGGACTGTCTAGTGGGGGGGGGGGGGGGTTCTGGTATGGTTTTGGCTGGGTTTTGGTCTGGGGTTGTCTAATGAGGTGGGAGGGGTGTCCAGGGGTGTGGTGGGGGCTGTCCAGTGGGGTGGGAGGGTGTCCAAGAGTGTGGGAGGGATGTCCAGGTGAGTGGGGGGATGTCCAGGGGTGTGTGGGGGGGGGGGGGGTTATAGGGGTGTGGGAGGGATGTCCAGGGGAGTGCTTTCCAGTGGGGGGGGGGTGTTCAGGAGGGGGGGGGGGGTCTAGGGGTGTGGGAGGGTTGTCCAGGGGTCTGGTCTGTTTTTGGTCTGTTTCAGGTCTTTTGGCAGGGCATAGTAATGGTTGATCAGTGGTGGGGGATGTTTAGTGGGGTGGGGGGGGGGGGGGGGTTCTAGTCTGTTTTGTTATGTTTTTGGTAACTTTTTGGTCTGTTTCAGGTATTTTGGCATGGAATAGTAGTGGTTTGTCAATTTTATTTAAAAAATCGTTTTTTATGTCGGTTATTTCATAACCGATGTAAAAAATGCATTGGAATTAGTTTTAACAGCAGTTATTTGGAAACTGACGTAATAAATGTATGGGAAATGGGTTTTATGTTGATTATTTCATAACCGATGTAATAAATGGAAATGAATAGTTTTTTATGTCGGTTATAAAATAACCGACATAGTAGATATGTTTTCACGTCGGTTATTATGTAACCAATGTTGGAAACTGCTTGGAAGAAATGTGTATCATGTCGATTATAAAAATAACCGAGATGATAAACACTTCGGAGGAGTGATTTATGATGTCAGTTATATAATAACCGACATGAAAGGGTATATACCATGTCGGTTATTAAATAATAGATGTAATAAACCATTACTCTGAAGCATTTTCCACGTTGGTTTTTTATCAACAGACGTGAAAAATGATTCAGATTTGTGTTTTTTACATCGGTTGTAAAATAACTGACGTAAAAAAACAATGTTTATAACGTCTCCTGTAATAACGTCGGCCAAAATCTGACGTAAAAAATAAAAAATTACCGCCTTACAAAACATTTTCTGCACTAGTGATTCCTTGTTTTAATAATAAATTTTGTGCTTTGGTCTTTGAACAAGGCACTACATTCTTAAAAAAAGGTGTTAATTCCTCACAATAATTTGAATTTTACCCCATTAAAATATGGGTTTTAGAGGGTTGAAAATTCTTTGAGATGTACTTATTTTATTCCTTTGAAAGAAGTAATTGTGGAGGAAGTAGCGATGCCTGGCAAAGAAATTTTGAGAACAACTGTTACTCCAAGTTCACTGATGGTCATCCCTATGGGATCAATGTGTGTGAGTGACCTTTTGGAGGTCACTAATCTAGATGAACATGCGAACATTATATGTTCCTTACTGAATGATTTATCTCATGATGCCTAACCTCTATCTTTAGATGCACTGTCTAGAGACATGGTGTCTGTCATGCCTGGTGGTTAGGCGATGAAGACCGAGGAGGTCAATTCCTCAACATGTGAAGGTGAGTCTCTCGACTTCTTGAACATATCATATTCTTACTTATAATGTATTTATTACTAGATACCCATTTTAGGATCATTGGTACATGTATCTGAGGTCCCATATGCTTAAAATTTCTAATCACCTATGGTTACCATGAATTCAACTATTGTAGAGCCTGCTCATTTTGAAAATGTTGATGACACACATACTCTAATTAACATGGTCCCAAAATATATTATTCCCATTGAATTTGATTCTAAATTAAACCAGGTAACCCTTGATAATTTTTTTCCTAGTAAACAATATAGATTGATATATGAAAATTTATTTCTCAAACCCCACTAAAAATCCTCCACAAAAATTTCCCAAGATGTGTTGTATGTTTTCTATGTTTGGTTATAGGGGGTTTGATTACCATTATATAAACTCCATGGTGAAATATGTGGTTTCCTTATGACAGAAGGAGAGCGCACAAAAATATCATCTCATGACTATGGTGTATATGGACCATTTTTCTACAACCTGAAATATATTGCTTAATGAGGCCTCTAAAAAAGCTAGAGTAGTAGCATAACACCAAAGCTAAGTTGTAGAACATAGGAACTTGGAAGAAAGGATCCATCTAGAGTTAGATCATCCCAATAAATAATTGAATCGTATTGAAGTAGTGGATAATAATGATAAGAGGATATTTCTAGATCCAATGAAGATCAAGTGAGATGCCTTTGAGAAGTAAAAAGAGATACAAGCTTATGAAAAAATAGAGGCTATAGTGTTTTTATAATTACATCGAGTGGTAGAGGACTCAGGTAATGATTCAACTATATGAATATGTTGAGCAAGCCTTATAATAGAATAGGTTGTCTCATGTGGGGAGGCTCCTAAATTGTGGATGTTCTCCAATTTTTCAAATCTTTTCAATGAATGAAAACTTTTTTGTTCTCAATTTCATATATTGTTTTATTTCCATCTTATCACTTCACATTAATTTACAGTGTTTCAAAAGAGTAAAATCATGATAAACTGAATCATTTTACCGTCGAGTAATAAAATCAACCATAATCATGAAAATTTTGAATGATTTACTCTATTTATTTTCCTTTTGGAGTGACTCATGGACAAATGTAGGTATGATTACCATTATCGTAACACTAGAGTTGGATTTTTTGAAGAAAAAAAATGATATTATATCGAGATGTTTGAATATATTGAATTACAATGTCGTGAACAAGTGTTTTTTATTCTCTAAATTTATTTTCCTAGGTTGAGGGACCTAACGAGTATAGTTTGAAAATTTCTATGGTCACATGATGAGAACTAAAAACTTTAAATCTCTTATGTTACCACCCTAACTTTCTTCATTTGTTCTATGTTAAGTATACTTAGTAGGAATGACGTGAATTTTACACTGGTTTCCCTTTGTGAGTTTTCAACCTGATGAGTTTTATGTCTCTTTCCATTGTTAGTTTAGGGAACTACACACCAGACCAGTGCAACTGATGTTTTAGGTTGAATAGATTTAACCAATAATTAACCAATCAAATATTCCCAGTCAAGAATACTTCAACATATTTTGGATACGGGGAGAGGGATCATAAACTATAATCTTGAGTCTCACAAATATGGAAAGGATAACATGGGGAATGTATGTAAGGAATGTATATGGACCTTTATCAAAAGGTAGACTTCATTGAGATGCTATTGAGGCATATGAAAATTAAATCATTATCTAATAAGAATAAATATGCCTCTTGTGGATGGGCCACATTTAGGGAATTCATTATGTAGATCCTCATTTGGGAATATTATTAATATACAAAGAAAAATTTTCCTTTAGAGTCACATGCTATTACCATCGATAGACAAGGAGTGTTTGGGGGAAATGTAGTTTTCCTAAGATAATGGAGTCTGTTTTATGAAAATATAAAATTACCCCAAGAAGTATGATGGAAAGCATCTTGGTTAGCATTGTCCATGGGTGGAATCTTTTTATAAAAAATTAATTTGAAGTAAGGGGGGAATTTTTCTCCAATCATGAGTTTCAAAGTGATGGGTACCCTTCCTAGGACCTCTTACATGGATTATAACATACTTTTTTTGAGTTGTATGGGCCTAGAATAGGGAAATTGGGTGTCAATACATATCTCAATGAGATGAGATTCAATTAACATGTAGTCCTAGAGTCAAACTGTGATGAGAAGCCACAAAAAGTAGTTTTATATTATATAATAGGGATGTGAACTATACAGTTTAACATAATGAAGAAAGGATGTTGACCTATAGTTTAACGTCATGTAACAAGGACATATGGTGTGACTTTTAAGTTCTTGCATAAAGGAACATCCATTTCATAGTGATCTAAAAAAAAGTGATTCAATATTTTATAGACATGAAGGGGAAGGTTTGTTCCTCATATCCGATGGAGTAGGAAAGGATAGACATGTAATGGAGGACTACATACCATGTTTGAAAATCAATTTCCATTAAGATGTTATTAGATCATACAAAGATAAGATGATTTTCTCCTGAGAATGAAGATACCTCTACTTGATAGTCCTTGTTTAAGCCACACATTATACAGAGCCACATATGGGAATATTATGAATAGTCAAAAAAAAGGTGTCCCTCAAAGTTGAACACTCTTATTACCGATAGCTAAAGGAAATATTATGGAGATAAAAATTTCTCAAGGTATAGAGTGTGTTATGTGAAAGGAATGTTCCTGAGTATGAAATAATGGGTAGAGTGATACTTACATTTATTTTAAACATATATAGTGAATGTAAAATTTGTTTATAGACCAAGTATTTTAGATTTGGGTGTAACTACGTATCATGTGGTGATAGGAATAAATCATACATATTTTTAATATAGAAAACTTCTAATGTTGGTCTAATATATGCACATGGAGGGGGAATTTTTTTATATTTCTTCTAGATCATGATGTAGGATTTGGGTGTCACTACACATTTCATTAGGATAATAATAATGAAGCCACATGTAGTTCTTGAATAAAGGTGTGGTGAGATAAAAACACAAAGGATATTGGTCCTCTTAGGAAAGGGATATAGTGATGCAAAATTTTATGACATACAAGGGACATCAAACTTCCAATATTAATGTCATTTGGTAAAGAAATATAGTATTCATTTTAAGGTATTACATCCAAGACCATGCTAACCCAGACGCAAACTGATACATCCCAATCATGTAGGGAAGCCCTTACCAAAATTCCTAAGCCCACATGATCTATTATTGGTGTGAGAAACAAGGAATGAAAAAGGTTTATTTTACCACATATGTGGGATTGAAAGAAAGGATAGGGGTATTTTTATCACATTGTGATTATGTTAGGATGTAGGATCTTCCTGTCACTATATATCCTATTAGGATGAGAATCAAGCCACACATTGTTCTGAAAACATAATGTGGTAGATAAAAAACACTATTAGGTGGGATCCTCTATGGTGAGGAAAAAATGAATCATGCATTTTAAAGTAATATGAGGGGGATGTTTCCATATAGTTTGGCATCATGTGACTAGGGAGAATCAGTTGTTCCTTTTAATGTCAAGTGACAAGGAACTCAATGCAGTTTATAGTTATATAGAAATGACTACAATGACTTGTAGTTTCAGGTCACATAAATAGGACCACAGGGTTTCTATTTTTTATGGTTATAAATCTTTGACTGGTATGGGGGTGAAAATATTTCCTCACCAGTTAACAGGAGAAAAACTAAAGATGAAGAGAGGCCTTATGGTCGAAAGGTTTGCGAAAAAGATCTTATAAAGGGGTGGATTTGGGGATGGTCTTAAGGAAGAGCCCATAGGTGTTTCACTCTCTCTCTCTATATATATATATATATTAAAATATAGAATCAAGATAAATGTAGTTTCTAAGTGATTACCTACACAAACTTGAATCATGTAAAGAGAGAAGGAATTTTACTTAAAATGGGCTTGTAAATGAAAGGACCCATGCTAGAGTTACCTGCATCGATTTTGTTTGTATACACGAGAGGGTTCATTTTCCTTATTTCATGTCTGGTCTTAGGAAAGAGGGTTTGAGAATCACTATGTATCCCATTGATATATGATTCATCTACACATAGTTCTAAATAATGATAGGACAATGGTGCAGTAGGAGATCAACACCAAGAATTGTGGCCCACTCAAGCACAAACTGAAGTATTGCACATTTTTATGTCATGAAATCGATATTTAAAACATGAAGTTTTACATCATGTGATATGGATTTTTTCATACAATTTAATTTCTTTTTACCAGGACATTAGGATATAGATTTTATATTCTTACAAATCAGACTACAATGTCTTTTAATTTTAGGTCTTATGACTAGGACCATAGTGACTTGAAGTTTAGGGTCTTCTGAATAGGTTCATAATTTTTTTTGGGTCTTACACCTATAGATGAGACTCATTCTTTTTGAGTCACATTAAGTATTTTTTGAGAAATATTTCATTGGTAGGGATCATGGTACGCTCCCCATCCATGTTAACTAATGAATATGCACCATTATAATAGAGTGTATGAATGACAAAAGGTCCTTATCATTTTGGTTCAATATTAGGAGGTTTATTTCCATGTATCATTGGATATTTAAGAGATAAAAATATTTCTCCTTTAAGTAATAGATAGAGATAAACTCTCTTGTTGGAGAATCATGCTATTTGGTGAACTTAAAAGTGGTGTAAGGTATGAAACCTTTTTTCTTCAAGTCTCTCTAACTCATCCAACTGATACTATGATTGATCATCATTAGAGAGTTTTCTATAGATATCTATTTAGAGTGAAATTTTTTGGAAATAAATGGGTAGAACTACCTCTATTCCAAAAACCAGTGAGTACGGGTTTTTATGAGTAGTAGTGCATATTATAGTGTGATAGGCCCATAAGGTGTAAAGTATATTTTCGGGACAAGATTTATTATCGTTGTCCACCATTTTCTAAAGTATGTTTCATAGGGTTTTGTTGAAATCCTCTCTCTATACATTTGGTGTTTCGTGATAGTAGGATGATTGATTGGAATTGATGTTATATTCCCGGTACAACCTCTTTAAGTCAAAAGAATAGAAGTTGGAGCCATTGTCTGTCATTATTTTGTTAGGGACACCAATTCGGGTAATGATTTTAGTCTTCATGAAATTGATAATTCTTTTGGTACTGAATTATTTGAGGGTATTACTTCATCCCATTTGGAGAAGAATTTTGTATTAGTAAGGATATATTTGAACTACTTAGTCATAACTGGAGGGTATGGTCCTACAATATCCTTTCCCCATGTAGAGAATGAATATGATTATTTAGAAGTGTGTAGAACTCTAGGTGTTTATGGATGAAGATAGAATGTGCTTGGTAGGAATGCCACTTTTTATAAATTGTGTGTAATCCTTCATTATTGAAGGCCAAAAATATCTAAGCCTCCTAATTTGGTGAGAAATATTTTTTCCTAACTGGTGTTAACCACGAGTGCTAGTATAAAATTCCATTATAGTGATAGTCATATCCTATCTGTCAATGCATATGAGGAGAACTCAATAGAGTATTTTATAAAAAAGAACCTTATAATGAACTAGACTATCATAGAGAGTGAAATTGACTTATTTCTATCATATCTATTCTTTTCTATTTTTTATAATGGAAGGGTCTCATTTTTAAGGTATTTTAGGATAGGAATCATGAAACCATTTGTAGAATTATCTATTTCAAAGGTAGAATTGACCTCATTTATCACTTCCATGTTTCTCTAAACAAATGGAGATACAATTCTACGATGTTCAATGATAAATAATGTTTCATATCTATCTAGATCTACAAAAGGTGTAGACAAATTTTCCAATGTGTCTGACTAAGTGTTTTGTGAATGTGATATATGAGGTAGTGTTATTTCAGAGGGGAATTATTCCATCAACCCTCAAACATAATTAATAAGGGGGATTAGTTCTTCTTTTATGATAGTATAATCACCGTTGATCTACTTAATCCTAAACTTAGATTCACCTTTTATTCTCAGGTGATATAATGATATTTGTAAATTTGATTCCAAGCCTAAAATAGGGTATAGGTATTCAGTCTCATTATTATTGAAGCATTATGATATAATAAAGGAGAAGGATAGAAATTCCTTTTCCGGAAAAATGAGAATTACTCCCAACATGACTTTATTGAGATTGGGGCCTTCCATCCTCTTTCGGGTTAGGATTCTAGATGCACATTCAATGTATATTTCCCAAATTTGGATAGAGTATTGAATGGATAAGATCTTATAATTTGGTAGTTCAGTACTAATTCAACACTTATTTCACATAGGGGTGTTCTACCAGGAAATTTTATAAAGTTTTCCCTTTTATCACTTTCTTTGGTATGAATCAGATTCCAAACTATTACAGAATGACCTCCCATCACACCAAACATCCAATAAAAATGGGATGACTGAGGATATATTTAAGTGGCTCATCTTAAGAGATCAAATGGATCTCATGGTACTATAGATAGTGCCTTAATTTCTAAACTATGAAGATTAGTACTGAACATTTCTTCTTAATATCTTAAAACCAAGTCTCAATGTTGAGTATGATAAGGATGAGATAATTAAGGTTTTTTTCACTACCATTGTCATTTTTCTGTGTGATGAAGTCACCAAAAACCAATCTAGATATATATTATATAATATGAGAAACTTTATTTCAGTTGGAGGCACTAGAACTCATGGTATTATAAGATATTTCTTGAGTCTATAAAATTATTCTTGGAAGACATTAGTCCACTCAAATGTGATCCCTTTTTCTATCAACCTGGTAAAGGGAAAACATTTTTCTATAAGGTTTATATGAAGTATCTAATGTAGCAAAGGTATCCCTATATTCATCTCAACTCTTTTATATTTCAAGGGGGTGACATACCAAAGATTTCCTTAAACTTATTAGAGTTGACTTAAATTCCATGATGGCGTAACATGAAGCCAAGAAATTTTATTGAGAAAATGTTGAATGTGAATTTAAAGGGGTTTATTTTTCGACTATTTTGTCATAGTTTTTTGAAAACGGTTTCCAAATTTTTGAGGTGATCAGAATGTTTCCATGATTTTATCCCCAAATATTCAATATACCACTTGATCGATTTTCCCAAGAAATTTTTTAAAGATGCAATGCATAAAATGTTGATATATAGTGATAGTATTATTTAAACCAAAGGGAATCACCTAGAAGATGAATACTCCTTAGGAGACCCTAAAGGTAGAAAGTTATTCATATTATAGGTCCATTTGAATTTTATTGTATCCTGGATATCCATCCATGAAATAGAAGGATTGATAATCAACTATTGTATTGATCACAAGATCTGTAATCGAAAAATGGGAAGTTAAATTTTGGATAGTGTCGGTTGAGGTATCTAAAATAAATGAAACTATTATTTTTCCATTTTTCTTATTTAATGGGACTATATTAGGGAGAAAATTTGGATATTTAACTTCCTGAATGAAGTTTTATTTGATGATCTTATCATCTTTGACTTAAACCTTGGTAGCATAGGTCAGATGTTTCCTTCTGATTGGCTACTTGTATCCATGATGGATTTTTGGTAGAACCAGTTGATGAGTTTCCACCTCAGGATTGAGGCCCAAAATTTCCATGAAATTCAAGGAAAAAATGTACTGATGAAACATTAGAAATGAGGTATCTGATTCTTATTATTTAGAATACATGGTTGCGCTAATCAAAGTGGGCTGTTGGACCTCCTATAAAAAGAGATTTATCTATAAGAGCTCCCCAAAAGTGGTGGAGACTCCTTTATTGAATACAAAAGGAAATTATATCAATTTTTCTTCTTCCTATTCTTCATCTTCTTACTCTATGTTCATTTTAGGATATATAAGAGACAAAGGGGAATTATTGGGGTAAGGGGGAAATTTGGTGTTTTGAGAGATGACTTCCAATGGTGATATAATGACTTCCTCATATTTTTCGGATAAAATGGAGACCTATTGAAATTCTATGGATGAATTTGGAATATTTTCATTTGAGGAATGACCACCAATGGGGAAATAAAATACTTATTCTATTCCCTTGGATTCATATAATATCTATGATATCATGAAGACTGGAAATTACATCTTTGAATCTAAAATTACATCTTCAAAATGATTTATGGGCATCACATATTCATCACCAAGGCATTTTAATGGGTTAGTTGGGGTTATTTCCAAAACATTTGGGGCAGTAACTCAAGTGACACCATCATTTATGGGTTTCTTCCCCTCTCTATGGTAGAATCTCATATCAAAATATTGGGATTTACAATATTCAAATAGAGATTTTTCACTATGTAAAATCCAAATATTCCCATAAATAAAGTATTTGAGGCATTGATGAGATGATGAAGGAATCACCGTATTCTAGTTCAACTAATGCATTCCTATCAAGTCATTGTAAGCTGTATCTTACTGGAAAATGAGTAACTCATAGTTGGATAATAAATCTCCAAATTGAGTTATGTGCTTAATGTGGCTGAGGGGACTCTGTTAGATTTTATCACACCCTTGAAGCATTAGAGAGAAAGGGGACAAATTAGATTTAGTGTATCCTTGTCAATGGAGTGTCCTAACCAAAATGAGGTTAAACCCCGAGCCATTATTAATGAAAGATCAATGGATGTCAAAGTCACATAGTTTGATAGATACATACAGGGTCCTGATATATCAATGAATAATAGAATCTATGTCTTGTTCTATGAAAGAGATAACCACATGAAATTATTTAGTGTAAATATCTACATGATATAATTTGGAAGAAATAACTTCATCTTTAAACTCTTTAGGGTTAATTAAAGCCTCTACAAGTACTTATTATAGGACCCTTGTCATTTAGAGAGCATCCAGAATTGAATGTTTTACTGGAACCATGGACAACCACTTCAGGATGCCATATTTTTTTGTTGACTGCGTACATTTTACTATGGGGATATAGTCCCTAGTTGAAAATTTATTGACTAGAACACATGGAGTAGATGATTTTGTAGTTACACATATATTGAATTCATATTTTCTATTGGATTGGACCATTTTAGCTTGAATTCCTCTCTGAGTTGATGAGACTACTGCACTCCTTCTATTAGATCTTCTAGAATGATCTGTCCTAGAAGTCCCTTTGTGAAGGTGGGGTTATTTACATATTCTTCCATTGATCACTGAAGGACTCTTTCATGAGTCTCAAAATCATAAATGACCCTGTTGTGGATGTGGATGGGATATTGGTTCCAACCATGACTGCATATTCCCCTACCTCTCTTGCTTCTGTGATCTTTACCTATGGTTTACCAGCTTTGCTTAAGGGATTAGAGCTCATTAGTATACTCATCATAAGAAAAGGGATCCATTAAGTGAATAACATTAATTTAACCAAAAATTAATTCCACATCTAATGAGGATTCTGTTTGGTAGGATGATTCCCATCGTACTGTTTGGTGAGGTATCACCCATAATTTCCGGGTTGAAGGAATGAAGTCTTTGAGAGTTAAGGATAAATTTTTCCTTGGTGTAGGTTCATCCTCCTATGTTTTTTTTTCTATCCTTTTGGACATGTTTTTTCTTATAGGATTTTTTTGGAAGGGTTTTGGTGTTGATGGAGTAAGATGTACTATAGAAGAAGCAACTCAGGGCACAATTGGTTGTTTCAACTATGCTTGAAGGATAACATGAGTTTGGTTTATTTTTTCTAGTAATCCAATTACTAAACTTATGTGTATTATTTATAGTACTTTTTCCATTCACCTACTTCTTTAGGAATAGTGAAGAAAACACACACTACCTGCGCTACTGGTTTTCCCAGCTTCACTTACGTAGAATCAACCATATTTTGTAGGACATCTTTGAAAATGAAATATTCTTGTATGATGTTCCCCAATATTCAGTGAAAGGGAATATAAAATGTTTTTTATAAAGAATAACTTGGTTAGGACTTTGGGGTTCTCTTAGGGTTAACAAGTCATTTTCCAAAGCTGCTAAGAAGTAGTCGAGAGCCTGCTCATCTCGGAAGGAGTAGACTATGTTTTTCTAGTGTCCAAACTAGAATCATTTCCTCACTTTACTTTCATCCTATTGATGTTATTATTAATTTTCTTACCAACCAGTAGGGTGTTCCTCTTAAGGAGGTGTGGTCTTTAGAGTCTGATCTAGTTTATAGGATGGTTTTAAGGTAACCATTATAGTTTACACTCTACCCATCATTATTCCTTGAGATGATGGAACAAGATGGGAGTTAGCTTTAGTTCATAAAATAGAATCTTACAAACTTTTTTCTAATATAGAAATATCCTAAAATCAACCTAGTTACATTACTAGGATGAACGTTGTTCATATTATATCATAAATATTATCAAATCAAAGACCCAAAAAATATTCTTGGGGAAGATACAAGTTTAAAGAATAATTAAATCTCTTCCATATGGAAATGAAATCCGAAAACCTTCCATTTTTTCATTGTCTTCACTTTGAGTGATCAAGAATATTTTCTTCTGTAATACATATTTGAATTTATAGAGGAATTGTCAGTGAAGATCTTACCACCCCTTAACTAACCTGACTAATAGACTGGTATACCCAGTAAAGGCTGGTCCCTCTAAAGTTTTCATGAAACATATGAGCTTAGCTACCTCTTACTGCTTGAGGGGCCCCATCATAGGGCCACACCTAGACATGAATTGTGTTAGGTGATATTACAGATCCCCTAAACCATTGAATATTGGGAATATAGGATTCCCAAAGTTTGGAAAGGGAATATTTTCATCCACCCATTTAGGGTAAGGCTTCCTCTCTAGTTGTACTAGTGCACATCATCCTTACACATCTTCTAATTAAGACACCAGTGTTTCAATAGTGTTAATGAGATAGAGAGTAATGTAAAATTGCGTAGGATCATAAACAAGGGGAACAATAGGTTAGGCTAGTCATGGAATCTTTTATTGGATTTGAGGTAGGTAACATATAAGGGATGTCCTATGAGGATGCGTCTGACCTAGACCTAGTTTTGTAACCAATGGAGGGAAATTTTTATATCTTGATGTTGTGGGGTACAAATATATGTTTTTCAGTTCCCTAAACTGAGCGGGCATTCTGAATCCATTTCAAATTCTATGAAAAACCCTCTCTATTGAGGTATGTTAGTTGGGAGTCCAAGGTGATGCTCTTATTGTAGAATATATCCAGTAGGGATGTTGCCTAATATTAGTTATGTATTGAGTTTTCTAAACTCCTTCATATCTTCCTCTCATAGAGAAAATGTTTACTCAAGTGTAAGGAGTACAACATCATCAGGTCTTGGGTGAGATATAGGTGAACCTTTACCCTTCTCTTTCGTAGGTGATCTTCAAGGAGGTAGTTTTGGAGTAGTCAATGGAATCCCAAAATTCATAGAAAGCCTATGGTTTCAGGTATGAATGACATCTTTAATCATTTCATTATGGACTATATTATGAACAAAAACCTCCTCCTATCATTTATTTGAATTATCCTCATGTTTTATAACATCTATAGGGGTGGTTCTAATGATGTTTACTAATTAATAATGAATTGTATTCATCTAATCAGTCTCATTGAGAGATTTATTTTGTTTTGGTCTTCCACGGGGCCTCATCATAGCCTTCACGGGTCCTCTTAGAATCGTTTGATGAAAGGTGATTCAAAGAGAATATCTAGAAAATTTTGTTGTGCATGTTCCTAGTGAGGAATTCATATCATAGGATAAAATAAACTAAGAGGATTCATTTTGGAAAAATCCTCCTAAATAGGAAAAAATAACTCCCATTCAGTAGGTGGTTATGGTAAAAATTCCACTAGACCAATAGGTTGGTGTTGCTTCTGTTCTGTTTTTACAACCACTTAAGCTTGGTTTGTCAACCTCAAAGCCAGTGTTAAAAATTTACCCAACCCTACAGTTTGGGGTTGCTCCAGTATTATTGTGGCTGAAGAAAATTATCTATTGATTTTACAGAGATTTATTCAAACATGGGCTTGGTGCATTGTATGATTTTCACTTTATCCACATACTTCCAAAGATATTGTCATCATTTTATGATTGGATTCCCTTAAGTGGGTTGATTGCTCAATATTTTTAGATCCTTAATGAAATGGTCTTTTGATGGTTCTCTCTCTTCAATAACTACTTCGTTAAGAGCCATTTAGGGATGATTTTTGTTGATCTTACCATATATTGTACCCAGAGCCCATTTTTCAAAGATGGCCTAAAGAAATGATGTTACATGATGTCATCTTGGGTAGGATTTACTAATTAAGGATAAAGGTGAAATGAAAAACCCTATTTTTTCTCCACCCTTTAATATAAAAACCAGATGGGGTGTCAAAAATCAGTTTATGTAACACTTTTAACACATTGATACATACGCACTGAAGGAATCCTTACTGTTTTTTTAATCTCAAGTGTTGTTTAGTTAGAAGGTATGATAAGTTGATTTGATTATGTATTTATTCTATTACCTTAACATGGTTTGGATATTCTTATTAAGACCAAAACTTTATTTTCAGGTGATGAATTTTAGTTCATAAATTTAGGTAGATTTCATTCACACATTATTCTGAAAACACCTTGGGAATACTGTATTGGGGAGTGGATGAAGTCCAAAACATGACTGGTATATTGTCCTTATCTAATTTTTTCCTTATGAGAAATATGACTTCTTCATATTTGGAAAGAGGTTGCCTAACTTGATCTAAAAAAATGGATTTTCCCTACTACTCTATTGTAAACAATAGGGTTGGTAGGGATTTCATCTATCATATTGGAAGGAAATGAATCCATGGGTGGTTCAGAGAATGACTGTTTCCTTGGGCTATATTCTAGTTGAGAAAGAATGTCACTTGTCAATGATGAGGCATCTGGAATGATTGAACTTATTTTCCTAAGTGCCTCATGATAGGAGGGATTTCTTATATTTGGTTTGACAAGGGGAATTCCTTCTTGATGAAATTAAGTGTCACTATGGAGAGGAACTCCACAATTAATTCTGTCATGGGGCGGAATACCATCACAACTTGATGTCTGATTAAAAGGGTAATTCCCATAGTGTATACCCTAGGGAGGACCATCGGGGTAGACGATAGCAAGAGGAGGGCCTTCTTGCTATTTTATATTATCGTGATGAGGAGGGTTTTCATGGTCCTAATGAGAATATGGGTTCTTATGATCGATTTGATTGTGGATATGAAGTAATACTTCATGGTAAGATGTCTGGGGAGGACCTATGAAACTTATAGAAGTAATATTATGGGGAGGACCTTCAAAATTGAAAATACTATCTTCATAATTTGGTAACAGGTGAGTAGGATTCTAAACCTCTATAGATAAAAATTTTAGGGCTTCAAGAACACTAGTATTGAGTATTATAGGTTCATAAAATAGCTCTTCATTTTTCAACTTCCTTTGGTGGGCCTTTTCTTGGATGCTCTCTTATAGGAAACTGGGGCCACTTAATGTGGATAATGAATTTCATATATGGGGGTTTGTTTGAGTAGCTCCCATGTTGTTGTCTAATTTTTTTAAAAGATTTATATAATTTTGGTAGGGATATATGCCTACCTTGGAGTGGAAACTAGGATAGACCAATGTCCTCTGGTTGGAAAAAGGATATGGTACCGATCCAATTGTCCATTTATCCTGGGATTTTTACAATAAACCTCCTATATGGAAGTGGGGATATGTGAATTCTTTAAAGTGACCCTCATATTTTTTTAACGAGTCACCCAAATTATCAGAATGGAGATGTGTGACTTCCCTTCAACCACTGATTCTTCTATCATTATATTTTGGAAGGATTATAGGATATGGGAAGAAATTTTCATATGAACTTTCATTATCATTATATACCAATAGAGTTCATGTGTGTCGGTAGATATATGGTACATCCCATAGTTTTATACTATGATTTTCTGGCTATTTTTTATGAGTGCTTCTAGATCATGATGGCAGGCTTGATATACATGGTAAGGATTTACATATACTCATTGGTTTCCATCATATTTTGTTTATGGGTTACTTTGGTTACTAAAAAATTATATTGGAAAGTTTGAGGGTTATGGGAAGGAATTTGCATCTACTCATAAGTTGCTACCATTTTTTGTTGGTGGCCTTATTTGGCATGAATATGGATGTGATCCCATCCCTAGTTGTTTGATTTTCACCCTCGATGGGCTGTCCTGGGTGTCTGGGTCTGAATGGACTAAGTTGGAGCATGTGGGGTAGTGTCCTCATCATGATGAGGACTTTGTTCCATGTGACATTGATGGCAGCGACTACTAGAAGGATCACCTTGATGGGACCCCTATATTTTCAAGAAGATGACATTGGTGGCCTATTGATCAACCTCTTAATGATATGTTAGGAATCAGTTGCTTCTCTCCAGGGAATGTTTCATAAAATGGTTTGAAATGATAGCTAGTGTCGTCTATTTATTATCCATTAACCATTGTTGGATGGATGGTTGGAAAGGCTTCATGTCATAGAGGGATTCTCATACAGCCTTCAGAGTTGGGATAACACCATTTAGGTGGTACTCCAGAATAATTATTTTTGATACCCAGTGTTGAAGGAACAGGGTTGCTGACACTATCCTCGGATGGATAAGGATCCCACCTATTAAATGGTTGAATCATATGTCTACTTAAACTGGTAATATTCTATTTGAATTGAAGAGAGTTCTGGTGAAAGTGGATGGGTGTACATGAAAAACACAAATAAGAAAACCCCATCAAAGTATCATATCAATAAACAAACACATGCATAATCGATTGTTTTAAATCCATGTTTGGACCAATTTCATTTTGTGATAAATAAAAAGGGGAATTGCATATGGGTGTCACATTCATTTTTGTTAAGGATTCAATTTGGGTTTAACATTTTTGTTTTCAATAAAAAATATGGAACCCTAACAATTGAATGTGGGGGGTTGAATATGGTTTCAAAACCATTCATATCAGGTGCCAATTTTATTTCGCACCCATCTTTGTTATGGGTATGTTTACAAAGGGGATTATTTGTGGAACTAGAGACACTCCATAGTTCCCTTATTTGTGATGTTCATAGAACTGCTTTCCAATGGTATGTGGTCATTGGGATATGGTTCCAACAACACTTAGGGACTCACATTGGTTTATAGGATGGGTGGTCGGGCTCATAACTCCTCTTTGGGGGGAACTATTTACTACTATGATGCTCTATTATATATTTAAGTCATATTCATGAATCCTTTATTGAATCCTAAATATAGAACTGGTCACCCTTATATTAAAAGAAATTGATAGCATGTATTGGATTTAGAATCATCTGTATATATCTGAGGTTCTTCATCGATAAAGAAATCTATATGTATCAAAGGATCTCCATTAATGGTACCATTTTGATATAGGTTAGATATTCTTATTTCATTTATTATCATGATTATGGATTTAATCCATGCAATGTGATGCTTTGGAATTTACTGTCATCTAGTAAGACGGTAGCTATTTTGATGTTGGGATTGGGCCCATAAAAAGGATTCCTATCTGTCCTTGTGAAAGGAATAAGAACCTATATAGTTAGGTTCCACTTAATGGGACACATAATACATTTTATGGTTAGGTGATGAGGACCAGACTATACACTTTAACATCCTGCAATAATGATGTCTGTAAAAAAGGTGCCTTGCCAAGGGCTGGTGTGGGACTTATGCTAAAGCAGCCCTAATGACCCAGAAGGAGTAAGGACATCTGTATTTAATATGAACCTACTGGGAAAATGTATAAGATACGATTAAGGGGATTTTGGGGTACTGGGTTTGAAACTCATGGAGGCTTTTTATGTATCATATTTTTATAGGATTCAACACTGAAGTAGTTCATAAGGGCTGGGGATTACACCTATGGAGGAGGCATAATAGGTTTACACATTTGTAATATATCCCTTTTAGGTGGTGATAACATGTTTGGGGATTATATAGAATAGGTGACCTATATGGATATTTGATCGTGCTGATAACATGATCACTACTAACCTCTAAGACTATGTGAGTCATGCTCGGTGTGAGAAATAATAGGAAGTGGAAGATTTGGAAAACCGCACAATCCCCTCCGTTCACTGGTGTATGTGGGATAGGATATGGTAGGTGAGAGTAAATTAATATGTCACAATAAATAATATGGGATTACTCCATTATGGATGCTCTAACGAAGATCCTCCTCTCCTACCCTTTTGATAGGTGGAAGAGAGGAGGAGGGTCGGGTGACAGATGACAAGAGGGTCATGTCACATGATTTCTTCACATTTCAAGAAACTTATGCTACCACCCAACTCAAGAAACAATCCACCACCATCCCTAAGGTTGGTATCCTCATTACCATGATAATTCAAGGCTATGAACATTATGAGGATCCCACCCACTAGAGAGGTTAAATGTGGGGCTTTGATTACCATGAGAATGAAAGAATGGATGGGGGACAGACTAGTGTGTCCTATCCCTAGGCCAATTGAATAAGGTGGTCATGTAGGAGGTCTTAATGAAACAATTACTAGGTTCTAGTAAGAGAGACATGAATAAATCGAAAATTTTTCTAAAGGGGCCAATATGGGGCCGAGTGCTATGTAGAAATAGGAAAACAAGGCTGCAAGGTCAAAAGGCCATAAGGATACCCTATTCCACATACTGGTCTTTGTTATATGGGATGGGGGATCAAAAAAGGTTTTATGAATGGGTATATAAAGGAAAATGTTTCTTGGTAAGCATTGTTTGTGGTCCCAAGGGAACTCTTTGTGGGTGGCCCGATAAGTCCTCTCCTAAAGGATACCTCATGCAGGTCTCCTTCGCGGTATACAATAGGTGAATTACTTGCAAGAGTCTTCTATACTCTTCTCTTCTATCCATGCCTTTTTTTGAAGACCAATTATTTATATAAATGGAAAAAAATATTTTCCTAAGATAGTCGGTCAACCAAATAACATAAATGGAACAATGTAGTTAAGTGATAAAAACTATCGCCTGCATAACATTTTGTGGTTTTGTAGGGGTATTAAATCCCCACCTTCTCTCACAAACAAATAGGTAATTTGTGTGGGGGTGTTAAATCACTGTCTTCTAATACAAACAAAAATGTCATTTTGGGGGGTAATTATTTCACTACCTCACCCCATAAACAAAAAGGTTTTTTCGGGGGGTATTATCTCATCTCCTCCCCTCGCAAAAAGAATTCATTTTCATGGGGTTTTATTTCATTGCCTTGAACTGAAAATGATTTCTTCTCATTTATAGGATTTCCATGTGGAGTGGTTATCTCTTATAAAATGTGATCTATACAGGAAGAATTCTATGATTAGTGGTTTTGGTTACTTTACTGATTTTAAACTCCTTGAATTCCTTATCCATTTAAAATTTTGGATTCTCCAAATTCATCAAAGCTTTATTAGATTATTTTTGGATCTCACCAGGCACAAAAATGACAATGAATGGCCTATATTAAAATGAATATGTCTTAGATTAAAAACAAGGTGTCATGATTTAGACATCTTATAAATAATTATATTATTTTCCAATATGATTATTGTCTCACACTCTATGATTTTTTTTAGTCAATAGATAGAACCCAAATGAATCGTGTTACTATTGAATATGATAGAAAATGTGGTGATAAGAGAAACCAAATGGAGTGATGACTAGAGTAAAGGATATTGTGATTATTCCTAATCAGTTACCATAATATATGATTAACAACATACATCTTAACCAACTCTAAGTCTCACAAAATAAGAGAGGAATGGAGGTCATTGAGAGATCAGGTGGTAGAGACCATGGAGGAAAGATAGATCAATTTCCTTCATGTCAGAAATGTCAAAAGAGACACACCGGAGAATGTCTTAAATGAATGAGAAAATGTTTTATGCACAGAAAATAATAGAATAAAGTAATAAATTGATAAGGAAAGGTGAGGAATTAAATGGAGAGGAAGAAATTTCATCCCATATATCCATCTATAGTTCATTATCTTGAATGTGGGGAACCTAGTCATTATCTGAGTCAATAAACTTAGTTGAAGTTTAACTCATATACCAAGAAATTACCTATGTTATTCCAATAATTGATATAAAAGGGTTGAATCATTTATGTATTAGGATTAAATAATTATATTGTATAAGTATTTTTATGAATGATATTTTGGTTATAAGAATAATGAAACATCTAAGGATTATGTTCATTTTTTGGGTAATATGTATATATATATATATATTCATCTAATATTAACTTAAGAGTTATGGATACCATCATGGGTTTATGATTTTATGGTTGATCATAAGTTCAAAGTCTTATACGCCCATTTTTAAGTTTTCAGTGATGGGATTTTTATGTGATTAATGATATTGTGGGAGATGTTCTATTGGGCTGAGGTATATGTAATCCTTAGGTTCAACATGAATTATTATTTGAGTAAGAATTTTATTTTCATAATTTTAAAGGTATGGATAACCTATAGGGTTAATTTGATCATTGATGTTAAGGTAATAATAGTAAATTAAGATTATATTATTTTTGGGAAAAAATAAGTTGTAAATAAATCCTTTGTTTTTAAAAAGTGATTTGACGATTAATGTTATTTTTGAGTATTTTAATCATATTTTTGGGAATTTTATAGGAATTATATTAATATATTTTTAGAAAAAGGACAACCATAAAGGTGGGAAACAACCCATTGTATCCAAAAGGCTATGGGGCTTCAACCCACAATCGAAGAGCGACATGGTTGTAACACCTACCACTGGATTTTGTGATGTTATGGTTAATATGAAATTATTTTTTACTTAAAAAATTTGATGGATAAATATCAAGTTGAACTTTGTATGTTACTATTGACGTTTAGATGTTAATGTATTATATTGGATAACTTTTTCTAATAATTTTAGTTTGGTAAATATTTAGAGACATGTTGAAGGACTTTTCATTCTTTTTATAGATCTTATAATATGTTAAAATTTAATTATAGTGATTTAGGCATAACAAATTCATATTGGTTATTCATTTCTTGGAGTAATAAATGAAGAAAAAATTGATCAAAGAACAACTAAATTATGAAATTATTCTTATGAGAAAAAAGACATAAAGTAAGTATATTTTATGGTTTTTTATATATTTATTTTAAAAGACTATATAAACTTTAGGAAAAGGATCCTGAAACAAAAATGTTATCATATTTCCTTCATATCTGATGAATAAATGGTAATTTAACCCATAAAAAATTTATGGTTTTGTAGTACCTTTTCTTGACTATGCCCTTTATCACTACCTATTAGTCCTTGGGCATTAGTCTTCTCCTCCATGACGATATTTTCACTTCCCACTAATGTTCTTCTATTTAGAAACCTAGCTTTGTTATGACCTACATATTTATATTTCCACACTTTTTAATAGAAAGTTTTATTAACCCTAGTAAGATGTGGGTCTTTCACAACGGTATTTTCAAATGTCAAGCCCTTTATTTTTTTATGATCACAAGTTAAATTATGATGATGCAATTTATTAAAGGTGGGGATAATGTAACACCCCATGTTTTAAAACAAATACTATGTTTGATATTATATACGACACAAAACACCAAGCATAAATGAACAATGATATACTATTTAGATGTGATTGGTAGTATGAATGTGAATAAATAACTTTTTAAAATTATCTGTTAATATTTTATATGAATCAAATATGTTGGTAAATAAGGACTAAATTTTTAGTAAAGTCATTACATGATTTAAAAATATATTTTTCAGCAAAAATGTCTTTATTTCTTTGTGTAAGAAAATAATATAATAAATTTATTAAAATTTTAGAAATTTTATTATAAAAAATGAACTTAAATTTTTAAATCATCATGTGAAAACTTACTTTGGTTGAAAATTTGGGATTTTTCGAAAAAAAATTGTTTTTTAGTGAAGAGTGAAAAATACCACTCTTTATAGAAATATCATTTATTTTTAGTAAATTAAGTAATTTAAATGTAAAATTATTATTTGAATTTGTTTTACAAGTAACATAAGTATTATTTAATACTTTATGTAATCTAATTGATTATATTTGAATCATATTTATATCAGATTTTGGTATAAGTTTATTTTTTGGTGTAAAAACGCATTGTTCTGGAAATATTTTTTAAGTGAATAATTTTTATTGATTATAATTAATTAAAATAATTTTTTATAATTAATAATTTAAATGAAATTTATATACTATATATATAACTCTATGAATTGAAAAACATATAATTATGATTATTATTAATATAGTTAATGCAAGATGGTCTTATGCTTGAAAAATGCATATGAACAATTTAAATGAAATTTATATACTATATATATAACTATATGAATTCAAATACAAATAATTTTGATTATTATTAATATAGTTAATACAATATCATCTTATGCTTGAAAAGTTCATTTCTTGAAAACCTATTTTTTCATCGCGAATGTGGGTTTATTTCTAAATAAATTTATCCCAATTATATGAATTTAATTTAATAAAATGGATTTCATATTTATGATATGATAAATTAATATAATTTAACAAGGTCAAATTATTTTTTGGATGTAATTAATAGTAAAAATAGTAAATATTAATTATTATGGTTAAAGTTAAAGCATGGTTTTATACGTCACATGCTCTTGTAGTAAAATTAATCTTAAAAACACATAAAATTATTATTTTATAAATTTTATTTCATATCATGAATAAATTTATCCAAATTATCTAATAATTTCCATTTTATTTTAGTCTTAAAGGATAAATAACCTGTGTTAAAAAACTAGTTACTGTGGTGAAAAATAAAATGGTAAAAGTGAGTAACCTTGTTGGTAAAGGGAATGAAATTTTTAAGACATATTTCTTATTTTATGGTGGAGGTGTTTATTGAGCTTAAATTCCATAAAATCCTATATTTATAAATTTCAAAGGTACTTGGTTTGAGTGTGACTTCCCATTGTAGAATATTTTTCAGTATTTATAAAAATCCCACTCCGCCTAAATTATAAAAGGGAACCCCCTCCCCTCAATTCTTCACACATATAAAGACATTTATCATGGAAAAACCACAAAAAAATATCTCCTAAACACCCTTATCCACTTTCTAAATGTGATTTTATTTCCAAAATACCAACCCTAGGGTCCTTAATAAGCAATCCAAAGGTGGGTTTTCTAAGTGAAGGTAATCATCTTCACTAAGCACTTTATTTTTTAATTCTTCTTTTACCACTTTAAAATATGTATTAAAAATTAAAATATAACAACAAAAATATCTACCATATATCGAGATGTTTTTATGTTTATAGAATATTGTTTATTAATATCATTCTACATTAAATGGGAAAAAAAGCTATTGCTTTTGTGTATGATGGACTACTGTATCACAAACCGATGTAATTGGTTTTCCATCAACGAATCACATGGACAATCATAATGTTGAAAATATGAAATGATATTTATTATATAAAATTAGTATATTATATAATTACTTACCATTTCACCCATCAAGAAAATGATAATGTCGTTCGTGCATACGTATGACATACCATCTCCACGAAGTGAAGCGATTCATTCTCTACGTTTTAAATTTCAAGAATCATTATAAAAAATATATCCAATAAATAAATATGATATTTATAACATTAATATAATTATTTAGATGATGAAACTATATCATATTCACAATAATAGTAACTTTCGTTATAAAACATGCTTGAGAAAACGAAGCTGTTAACACCCAAAACAATGCTAATAATGAAAAATTATTAACAGACGAGTGATAATATTTTATTAGAAGATCATATATGATATTATAAATACTAATATGGTTCTATAATAAATTAAAAACATGTTTAAAACCATTATATAAGTGGATAAATCATGTTCAACTAGAGGAAAATGTGATATAATGGACTTCGTCTCAATTTCTCTTCATTGAGGCATGCTTTAATATTACACACCTAATTAATTTTTTATGGTGTATGTACTACAATTTAACATGTTATTTCATGAATACTTCATAAATCATGGTATTTTAAATTTCAATTAAATTATTTCATCCAAGGATATTTTACTCATAAGTTACCAAGTGGTAAGTGTTTCATAACTCAATTTATTTTCATTAGGTTATATTACTTATTCATTGTATCTATTATTCTATGTTTATGTGTGTAATATATTTTTATTATTTTATGTTGTATTTACCCTTGTTTTTTATATAATTACATTTTAAATACATAATCAATTTATTTATTAATCCTCACTTTAATAGTATGATCATTGTAGGAGATTTCATCTCAATTTCTACTAAATTGAGGCATATTTGGTATTATGCACCTATTTATTTTTATGTGGTGAATCTATTGCCACTTTTATATTTTATATCACTAATATATTAATATGCATCATATTTAGTGTTTTATTTAAAGTTATTTATTTCATGGGATTTATGATTCCAAAGTTACCAAAATGATAAGGGTTTATTCTTTAATCTCATTTTAATCATGATTGTTTATGATTGAATTTCCATTGAAGAAAATTATTTGATAATTGTCTAAAAAACCCCATTCATTTTATTATACTTCTATTATTCATGAAATTTTCACGTTATATTACTATTTTCCACTCTTTGGTACTTTTTATAGTTGAGATTTTTTTAAGAAAAACCAACTTTATTTATCTTTTCGGTAAAAAATTATTTTTAGACCATATCCATGTTTTCCTTAAAATATTTTAAATAAAATATTTTATATTATACAATTATTTATTAAATACATTTTGACCCATGTTTTTTCTTTTAAAAAATGGTTTAAAAGGAATCTTCTTTTCATTTTCCAAACAATGTACTTTTTTGACTCTTTATTGAAAATATGAAAGGAATATTTATTTTAACATACTCATCATGAAAGAGATATTCTAACCATCATGGATGATAATTACTTTGTGGTTTCTATTACAAGTTTATAAGGTTATTTTTAATGAATATTTTTCCAAATTTTATGGAAAGTTTTAGTTTTTAAAAGTGATTTCAAAGTGAAATGGGTATTTTCCTCAATAATGTTTTTAATGATCTTTATATTGTATTTATATTCATCAATAACAATAATGATTTGTTTTTATTATATTCCCCTTGGAATATATTATAATTATACCATCCATATTTTTTCTTTATATGGGTTTTGATCAGTTTAACAAGGAAAAATATTGATATTAACTTTTATTGATCAATCTTATAGTTAATAAAAATACCTTGAAACATTCAATTTCTTATGGTAATTTTATTTTATATTTCCCCTAAATTTATATATTATTTTTAATGTTTATATGATTATGGCCTAAACATATAACATTTCTACATATGGTGTTTATGTTGAAAGTTATTCGATTGAGTGGGAAAAAATTAATATTTTGTATTATTTAATCAATTCAGATATTTATTGATAAGCCATATTGTTTATAATTTGAATTGATCATTCAATATATCAGGAATGCGTTGGACACGTAGTAACGGGTGGGGCCTAATTTTAGATTTTACCTTAATTCACCGGTAGTCTCATGAGGGGAATCAGTTAGCCAAACTAAACAAGTTTTTGGTGTATACCTACACATAAATTAAACTGTCTTGACATAAGGTCTTAATGGTACAAGTATAATGATTTATAAGATCATGACGTCCAATATTAAGAATTTCCTTCATTGTGAATTCAGTTATTATTATCAATGATATTATTTCATTTATATTATCTTTTGATGCATTTTGTGTTGAAGTTATTAATGAGAGGGAATGTATTTTCAGTTATTTAACTTTTCATATTGATTATTACTTATCTACTAATAATAGATTCCTCTGTACATAACCTTACTAAGAATTTGAATTCACCCTTATTTATTTCATTTCCCCAGGATATGAAGTTGAATTCTTTAAATGAGTTTTAAGGATGTCGAGCATTTTCATTCGTTATATTTTATATTACATTCCCAATGTAAAATGGGTATCATGTATGTATCTGGTTCTCCAATAATACTAAACTGATTGGTATTTTAGGATTATAACCCTTTTATCTATTCAAACGTAATAATTTAGACACTATAATGGGTTGTAAGAGTTGGGGTTGTTATAGGGAGCATTCCTATGTGAGAATGTGACATGACTCTATGTCTCTGGGATATATTATACAACACCATGAAATTATAAAATAAGAACATTATATTTGATACTGTGTACAAAAAAACACCAATATTAGAGGAAAATAAAACACCCTAATATTTTATGATATATTTTTTTAAATAAATTCAAAATCTTTAATAGCTTGCAATGCACGCAACACTATGTTTAAAAAAACATGATAATCTATTAAAATATTAGTATTTAAACATGACCATTATAACCTTTCTCTTAAGTTGGGGGGTATGAATAGTACTAACTAAATTATGAAAATTATATTCTTTATACATATTTAAAATAAACTAAATGGACATCTATTAAAAGGTGGGTTACAATAGTACACACGCTACAAAAAAACAACATGGGGACTCGACCCCACGACTGGTTCCCCACACCCCATCCCCCATGCCACCCAACTAATTTCATGGGAAAATGGATATCTATTGATTATAAATAAAATAAGAATAATTTTACAGAAAAAGAAATGTTTTCTAAAAAATTATTTTTTAATGAAAATAGTTTCATCGCTTCTTGTGCACTTATGATAAAATTAAATTTTGACACTTTTAGAAAAATTATCTGATAATAAAGATTAATTTTAAAAGTACAAATATAAAAACTAAATTAGGGTGATTTTTTTGTATTTTTCTAAAATGTTTCATTTTTTGATGAATAGTGAAAAATACCATTTTTATAAAAAAAATGCCTCTTTGTTTAAATTATTTACAAAGTTAAATTATATTTAAAATTGGTTTTAAAGAAAAATTAGTTAATTTATATATCTATTAATACAATTTAAGTCATTTGAATCAATTTCATATTGAATTAAAATATAAAAACTTTGTAAACTTTTGATCATTTTCTCTTTGAAAAACATGATTTCTCATCACGTCTGTAGGTTTGATTTTAAATAAAAAATTTCCAAATCTATGTATGGAATTTAAAAAAGTTTATTTCATATTTGGAATTAGAATAATTTATATTATATAATTAGATCAAATTAATTTTTGATCAAAATGAATAGTGAAAATAGTAAAAATTAGTTACTGTGGTTAAGGTAAACAATGGGTTCATTGTGGGGTTAAACGAAGAATATAAGGGTTAAAATAACCTACTAACTTGTAAAAATATTATATTAATGAAAACATTATACATTATATTTTCAAATTTATAATATAGGGTCATTTGGAATATTTTGGCATGTAAATAATTATCATTTTAGATTCTTTTGGGAAAATTCCAAGTAATTTATAAAGAGGTCCCCATTCCCCACTTACCCCTCACTTATTCAAACCTCCCAAGATCTTTGGATCAAACTAATATTGAAAAAATTTCTACCCAACATCCTTATTCACATTCTATATCTTCTTTTCCTCCCAAAACACCATCCCTAGGGTCCTTGAGAGGATATCCGAATGAGGTTTCTCTTAGAGAAGGTAATTTTCTTTACGAATATCTTTCCATTTATTTATTATTTTTTACTCTGTAAATTATTTATTAAAAATTATAATATAATTAAAAAATTATATAACAAATAATTAGATGTTTTTATGTTTATGGAATAATATTTTTCCATCTTTACTTTCATCAAATGTGAAATGAAATCATCGAACATGTGTACGGTGGACTGCCGCCTTGTGTACCGATATAGTTTTTTTTACATCACCACTTTTAGAGGATGGAAATAATGATTTATTTACCACATTAATATGATATTTATGATATTATAATAATTATTTAATTTTAATATCACATATACCTTTTTTATGTTTCATTCTGTTTCAAATATGATAACGTCACTCATGTGTACGATGAACTACCGCCTCACAAAGAGGTGTGATTCGTTTTTCACATATACTTTACATGGAATGTAATAAGGATAAAATTAAAAAATATATGTGATTTATATTAGATTATATTTATTCTATAAAATTAATATACCATCCACTTCCTTAACCTTTTACCCGTTAAGGTAATGATATCATCGCTTGTACGTATATACGACCTACCATATCCACGAAGCGATGCGACTCATTTTCCATGCCCAAATTATAAGAGTTATTATAATAATGAATCTACTAAGTCAATATGATATTTATAAAATTATTATTATTCTTAATATTATGTAATTATACCATATGTAAAAGAATCAAAACTTTCATTACAGAACACACATGAGAAAATAAGAAAATCAACACCTGAAACAATGAAAATAATGAAATATTATTAACAAACAGATGGTAAAATGTTATAATCAGATAATATATGATACTATAAATATAATATGAAACTATTATAAATTAATAATATTCTTAAATCCATTATATATTTGGTTAAATTATGTTCAACTAAAGGAAAGCGTGAGGTAAGGGACTTCGTCTCAATTTCCCTTCATTGTTGTATATTATAATGTTATAAACCTAATTTTTTTATATGGTGTATATAATTCCCATTGATAAATAATATCACGACCCATTAATAATTAATTGTGTTTTATGTTTCAATTAAAACTATTTCATCCAAGGGTATTTGGCTTGGAAATTACCAAGTGGTAAATGTTATTGTACAATCTCACTTCTTTTTGTGATTATTAACGCTCCTTTTAAACAATAACCTCATTGTGATCAATTTTAGTTAAAAATTACATTTATATTAAATAAAAATATTCTTTTATGATTTATATTATTATTTTTTATTCCATATACCATTTTTTATATGGTTTTTAATTTGAATGTTATTTGATTAATTTGGGAAATATTGATAAATATGCATCCTTTACTTAATACAGATATTTGATGATAAGGAGTATTTCTTAATGAATTAAATATATCATTTTATATGTGATGAATAATTTAGAACTTCCATGACTGGTGGGGCTAGAAATTCTATATCTCTTCGATGCATTAGTAAGTATCATGTGACAAGTGAGTTGGCCAATTTTAATGGGTTTCAACCTATATTTTTAAATAGTCTTGCAAAAGGTCTTGACAGTAGAGGTATCATGTTCCTAAGAACATGATTCCCAATGATTAAGAATTTCCTTAATTAATACATCAGTTATTATTATCCATGAAATTTTCACAGTGATAATATCTATAGATGCATTTAATTCTCAGTTATTTATTAAATGGAATGTGTATATAGTTATTTACCATTCCATTTTGATTATGATTTATTGATTCATGATAGATTTTAATTTATGTAACCCTTAATAAGAATTTGAGATAATGATTATTTTATTTTCTTTACACAGGATATGAAGATGAATTCCTGGAATGATTTCAAGGATTCCAAATGTTTTCCGTTATAATGTTTTATATTTTATTTCCCTATATAAAATGGATATCATGTATGTATCTGGTTCTACAATACTACTAAAATATTTGGTCCTTTAGGATTCTATTACTTGTATTTATTCCAATGTAATAAATTATTCACCGACTTTGGGCTACTGGGGTTGGGGTCATTATAGTTGGCATCAGATGAAGTTCAGTATAAACCTTTGGGAATAGCTTAATGAAAACATAGATTATACATTATAACCAAATAATAGACTTTGAGGATAAGTATATAATAACATATTAATTTTTTGGTAAGGAAGATATTATGTGGTTTTTCATTGAAATGCATCCTTGTATAGATACTATAAGTGGTTTTGGTTCGGGAACAGTTGTACCAAGGGGTAATAACTCTAAAAAGGGTGAATTTGGATTAACCCGATCATCACCTAAGGCATGAAAATGAGCCTTACTACACACTAACTTTGACACTCCTAGGGGATTTGATTAGGATAATTTACATTTTATTAAAAAAATATTATGAAGGATTTGAATAGATGATGATAATGAATGGCCTAGGTTAATCCCAATGTTTCTTAGATTAAAAAAGGTTTCATGATTTAAAAACCCTATAAATGATTATATGATTTTGTGATTATTATTATTATTGATCACAATATGATTTTTTGTTTTAGTAAATGGATGGAACCTGAATGAATCATGTTAATATTGAACATGAATGATAATGTGGTGACTATGTGAAACCAAATGGGATGATGTCAAGAGTAAAAGATATCATTATTATACCTAATGAGTTTTCCTAAAATATAATGAAAAACCTGTAACTTAACAAACTATCAAAATCACCAAAGAAGAGATGGATGGTGTTTTATAAGAGCTCAAATGGCGGGGACCATGGAGGAATGAAGGCTCAATTTACTTCATGTCATGAATATGGAAAGAGAATCATAGTACAATGTCTGATATTAAAGGGAAAATAATTTTTGTGTGAAAAATAAGGGAATAAAGCAATGAATTTATAAGTAAAAATGAAGATTATGATAATAGGAAATACATTTCATCCTAGGGATCCATTTATAGATCTTTTTCTTAAATGTGAGGAACCCATTCATTATTTGAGTCAATTACCTCTTCTAATGGTTAAATCCTAGACCAAAGAAGGAACTATGTTGAAATAAAATGGTTGAAGTATTTATTGGGATTCCATAATTATATTATTGAAGTATTTTTACAAATGGTATTTTGGTTATAAGAATCATGAAAAATTTAATGATTCTGTTAAATCTTAGAAAAATATGTGTTTTCATTAACATAAGATTTAGAGATATCATTATGGTTTTATGAGTTTAACGTTGATCATTAGTTAAAAGTCTTAAACACCCCTTTCAAAAAATTTCATGGTAGGAATAGAACATGATTATAGATATTGTTTTAAAATAGTTATCGTAATAAAAGTTGTTTGTTTAGTATATGTTTTAGAAAAAAAAATTATTTATGGAAGAATGAACTTACATTTTTTTAGAATAATTTTAAAGGAATTGGTAACCTTTTGGGTTTATCTTATCTTTTATGATGAGGAAATTATGGGCTATTACACTTTGGGAATGTTATAGTAATTATATTATGATATTTTTAGAAAAAGGACACGCCATTACATCTGGAAAGGATGTGGGGATTGAACCCATAACTAAAGGGTGATAAGGCTTTAACACATACAACTATCTTATGTGATGTTTTGGTTAATATGTCATTATTTTTCCTTAAATGATTTTTTGAAGAAATATTAATGATAAAATAGTGGTTTTACTATTTAGGTTTAGAGATTGATTTATTATATTTAACAACTTGTTCTAACCATACTCGTTTTGGAAAATATTTAGAGATATAAAAAATGGATTGTCCATCTTTTATGGATATTATGATCCATTAAAAGTGAATTTTAGTGATTCATTCATAAAAAAATTCATTTGGGATATTCATTTCTTAGATTAAGTGATATATTGAAAATTGATTGATGAAAAACAAAAGTATTAAATTGTGCTTATGAAATATAAACATATCAAGTAATTATATTTCCTTATATTCATAGATAGTAAAATAATTCCTCAACTTAAGGAAAATGATCTTTAAACAAAAATATTCTCCAATTATCTTCATATCTGATGAATCAAACGGTATTTTAAATCATCAAAAATTTATATTTTTTAAGTCCTTAAATTTACATTTATTACTCAATTTCTTTTGATCAATGATCTTTATCACTCTCTATTAATCCTTAGGAATCAGTGTTCTCTTATATATCCATGTTTTCATTTCCCACCAATGTTCTCCTATATGGAAACCTAGTAATGTGTTATTCTTGACGACCTTTAAACTTACCTTTATCTCTTATTAATAGAATGTTCTATTAACCCTTTTTTTGATGTAAGTTTTCAAAAAATTAAATTTCAAGTAGAAAACCCATGTTTTCTGAGAAAAATATCAATGTGTGAGGAAAACATTTATTTATTGTGGGAAGATTGTAACATCCCAAAATTATAAAAGAAGAAAATTGTATTCGAAACCATGTATGATATGAAATATAAATATTAAAAGAAAATATAACACCCCAAGGCTTTATTATATATTTATTTTTAAATAAATTCAATCTCTTCAATAGCTTGCGATGCACACAACAATAGGTTTAAACAAAACATGATACTCTATTAAAATATTATTAATTAAACATAATAATTATAACCTTGCCGTTAAGTTTGAGGTTATGAATAGTACTATATAATGTATTAAAATTATAAGGTTTATATATGTATAAAATAAATTAAATGGATATATATTTATTAGAAATTAAATAATAATCATTTGATAGAAAAATAAATGTTTTCTAAATAACTTTTTTTAAGTAAAATTATTTTGTCGCTTCTTGCACACTTTTGATAAAATTAATTTTGAAAATTTTATAAAATTTATTTTATAAAATCAATTTTATTTTTGAAAACATCAAATCAAAATTATCTCAGGGTTTATTATTATTTATTGAAATGTTTAATTTTTCTCTGAAGAGTGAAAAAATACTAAGTTTTACTAAAAAATGTATTTTAATTTAAATTATTTACAAAGTTAAATGATATTTTAAATTGGTTTTAAAGTAAAATTAGTTCAATTATATATCTATTAATCCAATTTATTTTATTGGAATCATTTTCATATTTAATTTTCATATAAAAACTTTGTAAACTTTTTAACATTTTCTCTTTGAAAACCCGCTATCTCATCACATCTACGAGATTCATTTTAAATTAAAATGTTCCACTTCTATGAATTGAATTTGGAAAATAAGATTAAATATTTGTAAAAAAAATTATTTATATTATTTAATAAATTCATGTAATTTTTTTACTAAAATGAATAGTGAAAATAAAAAAAATTAATTACTGCGATTAATGTAAAAATAGATTTACTATGGGGTTAAACTAAGAATATACGGATACAAATGTCCTACCAACTTATCAAAATATTATTTTTTGGAATTATTTACACCTTATACTCATAAAATTAGAATATAGGGTCATTTTGAATATTTTTTCATCTGGATGAATTTAAATTTTTTTATTTTTGGAAATTTTTAAGTAATTTTTGAGGAGGTCCCTTTTCCGCATATATAAAAGAGAACTCACTCCCCTCACTTTTCACACATCCCAAGACATTTGGATCAATAAAAATATGAAAAATTATCTCCACAAAATATTTAGTTACATTTTAGGGCTTTTGTTCCTCCCAAAAGACTATCCCTTGAGTCTTTAAGAGGAGATCTAAAAAAGGTTTATCTTAGAAAAGGTAATTGTCTTAACAATGTTGTTTAATTTTATTTATTATTTTTCCACCTTAAATTATGTCTCAAAAATTAAAATATGATAACAAAAATTTATCCCATATACTAATATGTTTCTATGTTTATTTCATAATATTTATCTATCCCCGCTTCTAACAAATGGGAAACAAAATCATCGACCGTGTCTACGGTGGGATATCATCTCACGAACTGATGTAATTTGTTTTCCATCACCACTTTTTAAGGATGGATATAATAAGGAATTTATTAATTTTTTATAATATTTATGATATTATTATATTTATTTAATTTCAATATCACATATAACTTTTTATATTCTATTCTATTTATAATATGAAAACATCACTCGTGTGTACTGTGGACTACCGCCTTGCGAATTGATGTGATTCATTTTTCACAAACACTATACATTGAATATAATAAGAATAAAATTAATAAATATATGTGATATATATGGTATGATATATATTATTTAAAATTAAAATATCATCCAACTCCATAAACTTTGACCTGTTAATGGAATGTTGTCGTCTCTCATGCATACGTACGACCTACCGTCTCCATGAAGAGATACAATTCATTTTCCATGACCAAATTTTTAGATTTATAATAATAATATATCTTCTGAGTAAATATTATATTTATTGAATTATCATCATTAAGTATATGATGTAATTGTATCCTATGTCAAAGAATCATAACTTTCATTACAAAACATGCATGAGAAAATAGGGCAACCAATACCTGAAATAATAAAAATAATGAAATGTTATTAACAAAAGAGTGTTAAAATGTTATAAGAGGATAATATATGATATTATAAATATGATTATGGTTATGGTATAAATTAATAACATGATTAAAACTATTATATAAGAGGTTAAATTATGCTCAAATAAAGGAAAGCATAAGGTAAGTGACTTCATCTCAATTTCCCTTCATTGAGGAATATTATAATGTTATGCATATAATTTATTTTACATGGTGTATATAATGAAAATTTACATGTAATATTATGATTCTTTAATAATTCATAGTTCTTTAGGAATCTATTTGAATTATTTCATCCAAGGGGATTTGACTTGAAAATTACCAAGCGGTAAAAGTTATTATACAATCTCACTTTTTTGTGATTATTAACTGTATCCTGAAACAATCACATTATTGTAATAATTTTTAATTAGAAATTACATTTATATTAAATATCCATATTATTTTATAATTTTTATGATTATTTCCTAAACCATATACCATTTTTACATATAGCATTTACATTAAAATTTATTTGATTCACTGGGGGGATATTGAAAAATTTGTATCCTTTACTCAATACAGATATTTTATGATAAGGAATATTAATTCATTATTTAAATAGATCATTTTATGTGAGAGGAATGCTTTGGACCTACAGTAATATGTGGGGCCTGAAATTATATATCCCCTTGATTCATCAATAGGTCTTATGAGGAAAATTAGTTGACCAAATTAAATGAGTTTATAATAATAGTTTTAAGTTGTATTTTGAAATGTCTTGAAAATAGAGATATCATGTGCCTGAGAACATTAAATCCAATGATTAATAATTTTCTTCATTATGAATTTAGTTATTATTATTCATGATATTTTCATAATGATATTATCACTGGATTCATTTCATTATATGTTATTAATTAAATGGAATGTGTGTTCAATTATTTACCTTGCCATATTCATTATTATTTATTGATTCATGATATTTTTTATGTTTAAAACCCTTACTGATCATTTTATCTCACCCTTATTTTATTTCTTTTCCTCAGGATATGAAGCTAAATTCATGGAATGAGTTCAAGGATTCCAAATGTTTCTATTACTCTCCTTTTTATTTTATTTCCCTATGTGAAATGGGTATCATGTATGTATTTGGTTATCTAATTCTACTAAACTATTCAGATATTTAGGAAGTGATTGATTATATCTATGTTAAGGTTCCTATAAACCGTGTCACTATGAAGAAATGTTGTGTAAGTTAACCCCAATTTGAAAAGATCCCCTTTCCAATTTTATTCTTTTGATAGTTAAAAATTACCTCTTTTGTTTTTATTATTTATTATTACTATTCATTTTATTATTATGTGGGTTTTAATTTTTTTAAAGATTTATATTAAAACAATAAATTAAAAATCATTCTTCAATACTAAATTTCTTACATATGTTGTGTTTTAAGAATTTTTCTTTTTCAAATATATTATATATGAATTTATTTCTTATGTATCAATTTTAAACCTATTATGTATTGATAATTTAAAATTTATAACTTATTACATATTTTTTTTTGTAAAGTGTGATATATTACATATTTTGTTTCTTTTATCTAGAGAATTCCCCCACACTCCCCCAACTTCTTTAAGTTTCTATCTTCCGTTCCCCCACTCGCGATTGCTAGGGTTTCTCTTATTGCACGATGATGATGGATTTCCCTTCCACCTTTCGCCTCAGCCTATCCTATGCATTGGATTTATCTTTCTTACTTGGTTCTTCATTTCCTCCTTACACTTATACAACTTTCATATATGTTATTTTGTTCCTGTCTTTGGATTTTTTCTCATTATGGTGCCTAGTTTTCTCATAGATTTTTTGAGGATATAATTTAACTCACTTCTCTAATCTTGACTCCTGGACCATTGTGGTTTACTATAGCTTTGTCAGTATAATGGGGTTTCATTTTAGTGGTTTGGGATTATATTGGTGAAATATGATGGTTCTGATTTCAAAAGAAGTGATTATTAGGGCTGATCCTGAATCATGACATGTTTAATTAGATAGATCATTCACGTGTTTTACAATATGTAAATGTCACGACTAATAAATTTTTGCTAAATAATATCGATAAGAAAAATTGTCAAAACTAAGAGAATATATTTTCAAGTTAAATTTATAATTAATTAAAATAGATCATAAGAAATAATACTTCAGTCTTGAAATCCTTATTTGATGAATATGTTGATCTTCCAAAACTCTTTTCGATCTTCCATCATTTTATTTTTAGTATCCTAGTGTTTAATCCCTCTAGAGGTGATCCACACACACTCTTTTAATCTCCAAACAACATTGATGGATTTTTGGGTACTAGTGTGAAAAATTGATTATCTTATGGTGTTCGTATTGATCAATACGATGATTCCTTTGGGATTGAAGTACTATCCTTCCACTCTCCTTCTTAAGAGGTTGGAGGAGGGAAGATAATATCTAGAGAATTCTTCATTCTTGAGAGAGGGATCTAGAATTCATTGTACACAAGGATTCTCAATCTTGATCTATCTGGATCAACCTCTATAAAATAGATGTAATTGACTATTTATAGAGATAAGGTTATGGTAAAAATATTATTTAATAGAACAAGTAACATTAAATAATATATTAAAACTCATCTGACCCCATCCAATGTAAAATTTGTAATATTTTTTTTGGTGTGTGAAAACTAGTGTAATGATAAATAATATTTTATCATCTTGCAAATTAATATTCATCACTAGACATAATCTTAGTGTGCTCATCCTCATTGAAATTCATTGAATACCCAAATAAATATTCAATTAAATATTTATTCATAAATAAAATAAATTTTTATTCATATTTTGGTGAATAAATATTTATTAAATACTAAATAAAAAAATAAGTATTTTATTCAAATTCTGGTGATTAAATATTTATTAAATATTTATTTAATTAAATAAATTATTTATTAATTATTAAATAATTATTTATTACCTTAAAAATGACAAGAAATAAATAAATATTATACATTTTAATAATTAAACAATTAATTTACAGATAAATATTTATTTAATATTTGTGATCAATAAATCCTGGACAAAATTATTCCTCGTTTTTTAGAATAGTATTTATTCAAATAATTAAATTCAAATATAATTTAAGTGATATCAATGGAAACACTTAGTGTGTGAACCTATAAGATTATTTCGCATTGGCATTAGGTAGGTTTGCCTAAAGTACAAGATTACTATCTAGAAATGGGTCAAGGAACTGAAGAGAAAGAAGTTAATCTCCTAATGTTGACAACCACACATGAACACTTACAATGTAATATAATCCCATTATAATAATATATCATAAAGTAGGTCTCACATTCGTATCACCAACCTATATGCTTGATATATCTTTTCTGACTATCTAAAATAAACACATCGTTACTCCATGGTCACAAAATTTAATGCGACAATTCAATTTTAATAAAAGGGATGAAATATCAATTTACATATAGAAGTGAAAAATCCTTCCCTGACTTATTAATTAATAACATATCATTCGTGACACACCCAACATACCCAAATTCTCCATGAATTATTTTCATCATGGTTTATAGTAATACATCTAAGTGTGTGAGTCATGACATTCATTAATAATAATCCTGAATTCTAAGTTCCATCATAGACTCTCTTAGATAGGAATACCTGATAACACATAAACATGTGGAATTGAAATAGGTGGGTATGTTCTCATAATTTTCCATCTTATAGATTACCAAGTACAAACTTCATGAGAATAAGTATCATCTTCTTACAAGTACTCATACCTAAAATTCATCATACTATGTTCCCCATCATATAATGTTATCCAACTATAGAACTAGGTTTTAGAATATCCTCATGTAATTTCAAGGTTCTTATCATATAAGGGAATTTTTATGACCCTTTGATGAGAAAAATACCCATAGAAATTATCAAATTTGTGTTATACAGAATAACAATCAATATGTGTTAATCTATTTATTAATACTCAAATTCATGAATAGAAAGGAAATATAACTGAAAATAGTCTGTTATAGGGAACTAACTCCAACATACTCCCCATGCACCAGAGATAACTAATAATGACTGGTTAGTTCTCAAATGTTAAACATGTTTCTCCAGAGTATGACTATAACTGCTGAGCCTACCATAATAGGGTTGGTAAAGAAATATGTCTGTGTGATGAATATGCTCAATTCAAAATTATTACATTAATAAAACACCTCAAGTAGTGATATAACCAAGTATCCACCTCGTGTTCCCATGTTAGAATCATAAAATACTAACTAATTTTATTGTAAAATCTTATAATAATAAGGATAAAAATCTTTCATTTGTTATAAATCAAATTTGATATAGGACATTTCTAAACCACTCCTAAAGCTTCATCAAATAAAGAAACATACTCAAATATTATAAATATTTAAACCACTAGATAAAATTTCTTTTTCTTTCAAATTTCCATAACATTTTCTACGATACCTGATAAATTGAACTAAGTGAAGAGAAGTTTTAAATTACCTTGATCACTAGTATTCCCACTTCTCCATACATTAGAAACTCATCCAGTTTTACTTTTCTAGGTACTTTAAAATAGTTTTAAGTATAATTTAATGCAGTTATGTTTGATTTGTTGTATATTTGCCTATTATGCATTATTAATCAGTAATATTAAATGTTAGTACATATCAAGGAATATGAGAGAAATTCTTAGAATTTAATCTTGTAAAATTATTTTAATCTCAATAATCACTTCCTATTCCCATGATTTTTCTAATGGAAGGATTATATGCCATTTAAAATTTTGTCTTTAATTGTTTGAACTTGTTTTTCTAGTGATTTATAATATATATAAATATAATATGACTAGATTTAGTAAACCCATGGATTTATTTTAAATATCTTGTTCCCTAGAACATGATTTCTACTTTAAGACATACTTTGAGATATTTCATTCCTTATTCCTAATAAAATGTTAAGACACAAAATTTGTTTTCTATATGTTATCAACATATTTATATTGAAAACATATAGCACTCCAACTAACCAGTTAGAGACACATGTCACTATTTTATTTCCAAAAGAATATTCTATAGTCCCCATGCATGATTTATTTCTAAATGAATTTATGTAATATGAATATCTCATTAGAATTCATTGATATCACTAACCCTTTCTAGTTATTCCTTATATATATATATATATATATATATATCATAGGGTATCCTTTTGGTCAATTTATATAGAAATATTATGTAAGGATTCCTAAAAATGAGGTGGAGTTGACTTTCAATGTCCTAATATGATGATCATAGAAGTATGGTTTGTAACGTCCTGACCCGGAAGCCACTAAACCGGTGCTCCGAGCCGGTTCACCAGAAGGCCTCAAACACACCTCCCCGTATGTCAGAGGCTGCTGACTAGTAGTGAGGGCCTAGGGTGTGATAGTGGGGAGACTATTCCCTCATACCAGAGTAAGTAAACAATGAAAATAACTAAGTATCATACACAACGTAAAGTAAATAGAGTGCATAAGTAGTAAACAAATGAAATAGAACAAGATGTAATGGTAAAATGCTGTAAAAGCATGAACAACTATGAAATACCATACAACCCTGGTCACCCCCTGGGCCAATCGTACATATACAAGTAAAAAAGAAACTAAATGTAAAAGTAAATGGATCAACTACTAACTATGATCCAACCTATGTCCCCGATCTCCAGACACTGTCGAACTGTAGCAGCTCGATCAGTAGAACCACTCGAACAGCTTCACTTGATCATGCAACATTGGGCCTTAGCCCTATCCACCATTTAACTCATGCCCAACCTAAAAAGCAGACATACGGTCTACACATACACCAAGGTGCACGTACAGGGGTGAGAAATAATCTCAGTAGGGAACCCCGATAAGCAACCTATAACTGTGCTGCTAAAAGTGTATGCAACAGCAATGTGCTCAGCCTAGCTGGAACATAACAAAAGGAAGTAAAACAAATGATCAAACATAGTCAAACTCAGGGTATGTAATCCCTATCAAATGGGAAAGTTCCCCCATGGATGTCCATATCTATATACGTACACATTTACAGTCCCATACTTATAAACATATACATAAATATGAATATTCATCATTAGGTGAATTAAAAAAAATAAGAAACCACATCAAAAGTCAATCCTTGGGACCATAGGCCCAATCCCCTGGACATCCTGTGCAAGGGAATTGAGTTAGACATCGTGCCACTCAAGCCGTGTATCATTAAGTCGATCTCTGGGTCCATAATCTCATCGACATGTACCTACTTCAACCAACGCTGGTATTATGTCTCTGAACAAGATAAATAAAAACAAGTAACCCTCTAAGAAGTACTCACAACCTAACCCATCTGATTCAACCAAACAAACAAAAGCAACCCTATGGGCATAACTCACAGTCTAACCCCTCTGGTTCAACCAAACAAACATAAGAAACCCTCTAGGAAGCACACACAGTCACACCCCTCTGGGTTAGCTAAAGAATAGATTCTATGGGGAAGCACTCACCGTCAATTCCCCCTATAGTCTCATATCGGTACTAAAGGTGCTATGAGGAAGCACTCAACGTCTCATTCCCCCTGTGGCCCACGTCGAGGAACTACAGACAATCTGAGGAAGAACTCAACGTCAATTCCCCTTGTGGTATCACATCCATAGCAAGGTAAAATACACTATTTACAATCAAACCACCTCTACTCAGGAACACAAGGAATAGTATGCATCCCAAAAAACAAGAAAGATGCATCGCGTTAGGCATAGCGGCCACCAACCAGGTATCACGTCTGTTAAACACAATAGTATCAGCAAACCAAGTTAGATATAAACAAATAGTGATGGTGGACCGAATGCCCAACTAAACAATACATCCATATCCACATGGATTTACTAGTTTTCCATGGGTTCTAGGTGACACCCAATCACCATCTCTACCCAAACCCGACGTAATAGCTCAGGGTCAGTCAAACAATGGGCACCCGTTGGGTCCCTCAAGTCAAACACAGAGGAGGAATAATACTCAGGATCCTCCTGGTAAACACGAGAAGGCATCCTACGCGGGATCCTTAGCGAAGAGTAAGGGAGGAATACTACACGTGATACTCAAATGAAGTACAACATAGTAATTCCATAACATGGTTCATCTCAAAGGAAAAATAGGAGAGAGATCATACAAGGGGCTCCCTAGGTCTATAATAAGTAAAGGCATCCCTCAGGGGATCTTTGGAAGTGACCAGTCTCAATGCCTCATAGGCCAGAAGGGAACATCTCAAAAGGGGAATGTCCTCTAAAGCATAGGTTATAAGAGATATCTCACATCCCATATCCAATTAAAGGTCTTAACTAAGTTGGTATGAACACCCAACCTATCATCCACGCCAAGTCTCACTCTTAGGTGTCAACTGAACTTGATAACTGGAGGAAGAACCCCTCAATTTTGATAGAAACCCCCCAAAACCCCATTTATATGACCTCTAAATGTCAAAAGTATTCCACCATCATGATCTAAATGAAAAAACTCTCATAATTGACTACTCACACACCCAATTCTGACTTACAGAGCATAAGATATCCCCAAACTACTAAACTGAAGTAGTACATGGCTAGAGCACATGGCCAGAACACATTGGCCCTGCCTATGTAATAGTACATGGCGTGTACTTTACTGTACACGTCATGTACTATTCAAAAAAAGTCACCCCATGTGTGTTTTCTCTAAAACACATGACCATGTACCACTACACAGTGTGTACTTATAGTAAACAACGTGCACTCCTTAAAAACCACCATTCTGTGTCTTATTTCACACGCTCGGCCACACAGACACCACTACACAGCGTGTACTCAAAGTACACGGTTTGTACTCAAAGTACACGGTGTGTACTCAAAGTATACGGTGTGTACTCAAAGTACATGGCGTGTACTTTGGAAACCTTTATGTTGGTCGGAGTGGATACTCAAGAGGGGGGTGAATTGAGTTCCAATTAAAATTTTCTGTTAAAAACAATGTTGATTAAAATCCCCCTATTTGAAAAACAGATTAAACTGTAGTGAATTTATACAGATTATAAAGGTTCAATTAGTTTCTCAAAGATTGATTAGTTCTCAGTTAAATTAATCTTATGATTAAATTAACTTTTGAAACTAACTTACTGGTCTATAATAAATATAAACACTTGCGAGTTTAACTATCACAATAGATTTGAAAATAAATTATATTTCAAAGTAATAGAAGCAGAATATAAAATAAATATGTTGTATGGATATAGTATGTAGCTACAAACACAGAGAATTAACCAAGAGGTTCAGTCTCAAGCCGAGACTTAGTCCTCTCAAAAGTTTATATAAAAATGATCCACACCCTGGATCGGGGTTAACAACAGTGAACACACTGTCCAGGTCACAAGACCTCTACCACAGTTCTGTGTGGGAAAAAAAACAACAGCTTAGAGCTGTCCAGGTCTCATATGACCTCTACCACTATCCACAGTGGGAAATGAAGTGTAAAAAGGTTTGCTGAGGATTTACAGATCCTCCAGTGAAAGTACAGGAGTCAGTGTGTGTGTTTAATACAGCAGATAACACACACTGCTCAAAATGTAAAACAAATGTATCACAGAGCAGAGATGTAGAGTTTAGAAATGGCTCTGGTGATTTCAGTGTAGCTCTGGACACTTTTGTATTTGGTCAGAATTTATTCTGAGTCCTCTTCTCGTTTTCGTTTGAGAAGAAGAGTGTCGTATGCTTCAGGTTCAAAGGCAGTGAGATGTAGTCGATGAAGTTCTTCAATGTTCTTTTGTATGCACAAAACTCTTCTTGAGTAGGCTTGATTGTGTATGAGGTTCTGTTCTGCTTGGTTCTTCCTCCTCTTTCTTTTCCTCTGTATTCCTCTTGTGTTCTTCTGTCAACTGCTCTTGTCTTCAGCAGAGTCTTCTTGTATTTATGTCACGTGCTTCGGAAGACAGAAAAAGTTTCCTTTCCGTAGGTACGAGGTACGTTTTCCTGACATCTGACAACCTTTATTAATTAATTGACAGAGCATTAAAATATACCTAATATGACCGTTGGTTAGATTAAATAAAGATAAAGATAAAGAAATTCAAACAGTTGTTTATGACTATTGAAGAATCAAGTGATCGGAAGGTCATCAGCATTAGTGAGTAATGATCAGTGACTCAAATAGATCAACATCAGTGACTCAGACTGATCAGCATCGGTCTGTCATATGATCGGTGAGTCAGTTTGATCAGCATCAGTGAGTCATTTGATCGGTGGCTCATTTTCATCAGTGAGTCATTTGCATCGGTGAGTCATTTGATCGGTGGCTCATTTGCATCGGTGAGTCATTTGCATCGGATCGGTGAGTCATTTTGATCAGCATCGGTCTGTCATCTGATCAGTGAGTCAGTTTGATCAGCATCGGTCTGTCATCTGATCGGTGCTTTCGATGTATGTTGATATTGGATCGGTGCTTCCGATGTCTGTTGATATTGGATCGGTGCTTCCGATGTCTGTTGATATTGGATCGGTGCTTCCGATGTCTGTTGATATTGAATCGGTGCTTCCAAAATACTTTGTACGTCAATAAGCATAGACAAAAAACATGATAATAGATTCATTAACAGATTATAATTATGTTTATGAGAAATCAAACCATATTAATCATTAATGGTATGTGATGATTTGTGATTATTAAAACATCAATCATAGACATGAAATCAACAATCTTCCGGAGGGCTCAACAATCTCCCCCTTTTTGATAATCACAAATCTTTGTCATAAAATATAAATAATATGATTTATCATTAATAAAAACATAATGAGAATTAAACCATAAAGAGAATAAGTATAAAGAGATATATAAATCTCCCCCTTAATTTAGATTACCCATATATATTATATAGATTTCTCCCCCTGAGATATATACATCTTTTCTCTCCCATAAAGCATTCTTTTTCTTCTCCCATAAAGCATTCTTTTTCTTCTCCCATAAAGTATTCTTTGTTCTTCTCCCCCTTTGGGATAATCAAAAAGGAGGGAAAACAGATAAGAGAAAGTGAAAGTAAAAGCAGTCAGCAGAGAGTATAGATAGAAAAATATTTGATAAAGTACAGACTATTACAAGCATCACATTGTTCACCCTATCAAAAACAATACACAACTATTTGTTGGGATACAAAGGGGCTTTGCCTTTGTCTTTAGGATCAATAGTGGGTAAGTTTGAAGGCTTGGAGGTAGGCTGTTCTTGGCGAATCTGAAGTGGTGGTAGGACAACTCGGGCAGGTGTAGGAGCAGGTGCCACAGAGGGTTGTTGTTGAGAAACAAGAGCTGGTTGAGAAGCTTGGTGAGGGACTGGTCTTAACTGAGATAGAGCATGAGCAACAGATAGCTGATTTGGAGCTACATCAGAGTCACTGAGTGGTTCAGAAGTAGGAAGTACTATTGTAGTGGCCTATGCATGCAAATAGGGCTTCAAAAGATGAATAAAGTCCTGAATGACTTCTGCTCCATACTTCATAGATTTTTCAAAATCATCTTTATTCTCCATGAACTGTGCCAAGGAAGGGATAAAATCTTGCAACTGATGAACTTGAGTTTTGAAGGCCTGAGTGACTGGAGGTAATTTCAGATTCTCTGCCAACACCTTGAAGCTTGCAGTCATCTCATGTTTTGTATAAATCTTGGAAAAGTAATTATCAACTTTCTCTTTGATCTCTTGCAGAGCTTTCTTAGCATCTGCTGAATACACCAATACCATCTTATGACTATTATCACAGAGCTCTTTCATCTTCCTCAAAGATTCTAAATCAAGAATTTGTCTAACAGCAGCTAACTCATCATGCACAGCTTCTCTTAGAGCTTCTAGCTCACAGGTAGTGATCTTGGTTACCTTGCCTGTACTGGCTTGGCCAACTATGTGAGTTAACTCAGCTTTCAACTTCCTCAGGTCAGACTTGTTGAGATGTTCAATCAAATTTCTCAAAACTTCCATCATACCAGAGATGGTTGATCGGAATTCGCTTGATAGAGATACCAGGCCGGTGTGAAGATCCTTCATAGTCTGATTCAAAAAGGCTATTTTCCTGCCAATAAGTTCACCAGTATTGGCCAGGTCTGGCTTCACAGCATTAGATACTCTTTGTGAGAAGGCTTCCAATGAATTTTCAGAAACTTGGAGAGACACTTTAGTAAGAGCATTAGAAATTTCTTCTCTAACTGTGGCTCTCACAGCAGTTAGCAATTCAATCTTAAACTTATCAAGATCAGCTTGAGAGATTCCAGAACCAGGTAAATTATCATTTGTAGGATCAACAGCAGGAACAGACCTTGCTTATCGTGGGAGGTTCCTCTTCACAGCTGCAGCAGATTCTGGCATTTCTTCTTCTTCTTCAGAATATTCTAAGCCCAACACAACATAACTAGGGTAGTCATCCCAAACAGCAGCACACAGGGTGTATTTTGGTTTCTCATAGCTTGCTGTTCCACGGATTTTTGGTGAATCATCCTTGCCACTGATATGTATTTCTTGTACTGACTGAGGTGATTCTATTTGATCTTCAGAAAGACCATCCACTGGTCTGTTATCACCATCAACAGCAGCCTCAGCATCATCAGCACGTCCATCATCACTCTTCTCAGAAGCTTCACTGTGATATTCTTCAGTGTCAGAATCTTCTTCATCACCAAGAATAGGTTCTGATTCTGGTAGGGCTAAGGGTGGACTAGCAGGTCCAAATTCTATTCTTCTTTTGGGACTAGCAGTGTCCGGATCACTCCTATCATCAAGAGATGACATACTTCCTTCCTCAGTCGCAGCTTCTTCTTGCTCTTGGGTTTCGGTGGCCTCATCCTTTCCTTCTTCTTGCTCATCATCATCAGAATAAACTGGTTCCTCATTTGGTTTCAAGCCAGGGTCTCTCAAATCCTTTGGCCTCTTGCCATGATCTATGGGATTGTAGGCTTCATAAAATTTATCTTCATCTGCAACCCAACACTTCTTCCATGGATTCCAATTGATTTTCATCCTCTTGCAGATCTCTTTGTTGAGACAGAAGGTATGATCTGTTTCATCAACTTCATCAATTTCATCAATACATTCTAGATTCTTGAGCATGGTAGATATCATCTTTGAATAAAACAAGGCAGTGGCTTTCTTGGACGGTTTTACCATTCCAGCTATGTGTACCATCACATATCTACACAAATTTATCTTCTCATGTGTTTTCAGAAGAAACAACAAGAAAACATCCTGGTACTTTACAACAGCAAAATCTCCTCTCCTAGGGAAAAGTTGGTGTTGAATAAACTTGAAAAGAAGTCTGCATTCACCATCTAATTCTGAAGCTGTGATTCTCCGTGACTCTCTGTTTCCAGTAAGAAGCTCCAGAGCTAATTCATAAGAAAAGTAATCAGATGTTAGAGGAATATTCCCAGCATAATCCCCATACCGACCTTCATGAGGTACGTTCAAGCACTCAGCCCACTGCTTAGATGAGAAGGATATTTTCTTTCCTTTTACCACAGACGACATCCTGGTAGCCTCCACACCATCTAAAGTGATTTCCAGATTCATATAGAACTCATGTACCAGCTTCGGGTAGTCTATTCGAGAGTTGTCAGAAAACCAGTCTATCCATCCTTGCGATTCAAGAACTTGCAGCAACAGTGACTTACTTGACAAAATCCACGCAGAGCTGACTTCTTTTTCTACAGCAACAATCCGAGTTTCCAGGTTCGGATTTACTGATCGTTGAGAGGTACTACTCGACTCGCCTCGAGCACGCTTTGAAGGTATAGGGCTATCTGGTCTTTTGCTCAGTCTCTTTTTCTTAGCCATTCGAGGATTTTGGGAAGGCAGGAGTTCGAAGGTTCGAAGTAGAGGGGAAGAGAGGTTGAAAGGTTCGGCGGGAAATGAAAGGTCAAAGGTTTAGGGAAGATAAATAGTCACGTATCATTTATTTTATCATTTAGGGTTCCCATAAAAAGTATAAAAGAAATTTACTAATTAATTACAATATATAAAAAAAGATCGGTATGACAGATCGGTTTCACAGATCAGTTTCACAGATCGGTTTCACAGATCGGTTTCACAGATCGGTTTCACAGATCGGTTTCACAGATCGGTTTTACAGATCGGTTTCACAGATCAGTTTCGCAAATCGGTTTCACATATCCATTTCACAGATCGGTTTCACAGATCCGTTTCACAGATCAGTTTCACAGATCAGTTTCACAGATCGGTTTCACAGATTAGTTTCAAAGATCAGTTTCACAGATCGGTTTCACAGATCAATCATACACAACTCTTGTTTAATAAATTTCATTCTTTCAGAGCATAAAGGCTTTGTGAAGATATCAGCTAATTGATGTTCAGAACTAATAAATTTCAAAGAAATATCACCTTTTTGATAATGATCTCTTAGAAAGTGATGTCTGACATCAATGTGCTTAGTTCTAGAGTGAGACACAGGGTTCTCAGATATATTTATTGCACTAGTACTGTCACAGTTAATTGAAACATGTTTAAGATCAAATCCATAATCCAATAAAGTGTGTTTCATCCACAGAATTTGTGCATAGTAACTACCAGCAACTATGTATTCTGCTTCGGCAGTAGACAATGCAACTAAGTTCTGTTTCTTACTACACCATGATACTAGGGATTTTCTAAGCAAATGACATGTTCCAGATGTGCTCTTCATATCTAACTTACATCCAGCAAAGTCAGCATCTGAATAGCTATTTAGGTTAAATGATTATCATTTTGGATAAAACAAACCTAAATTTATAGTATACTTAAGATACTTAAAAATCCTTTTAACAGCCAGTAAGTGTGATTCTTTAGGATTAGCTTGAAATCTAGCACACATACATACACTAAACATAATATCTGGTCGACTAGCAGTAAGATAGAGTAAGCTCCCAATCATACCTCTGTAATTGGTTTGATCCACTGGTTTCCCAACTTCATCTGTATCCAATTCACAGGTAGTACTCATAGGTGTATCACTTTCCTTAATACTGTCTAATCCAAAAAGTTTTAAAAGATCATTTGTATATTTACTTTGATTTAAAATAATTCCATCTTTAGTTTGAAAAATTTGAAAACCAAGAAAATACTTAAGCTCTCCCATTAAGCTCATTTCAAATTCATTTTGCATAATCTTTGAAAAATCAGTACATAAGGAATTTTTAGAAGATCCAAAAATAATATCATCAACATAGATTTGTACTATTAATACATCTTTTGAAATCCTTTTTATAAAAAGTGTGGAATCAGCTACTCCTTTTGTAAATTCTTTTGAGATAAGAAAGTTTGAAAGCCTTTCATACCAAGCTCTTGGAGCTTGTTTTAAACCATATAAAGCTTTAGAATGTTTAAAAACATGATTTGGAAAATGAGGATTTAAAAAACCAGGTGGTTGTTCTACAAAAACATCTTCAACAATAAAACCATTTAGAAAAGAACTTTTGAAATCCATTTGATATAGCTTGAAATTCAGATGTGATGCATAGGCAAGTAAAATCCTAATAGCCTCTAATCTAGCTACAGGTGCAAAGGTTTCCTCATAGTCAATTCCTTCTTCTTGATTGTAACCTTGTGCAACTAGCCTAGATTTATTTCTAATGATGTTTCCAGATTCATCAACTTTGTTTCTAAACACCCATTTTGTGCCTATGGTCAAAAAGTCCTTAGATCTTTCTACTAATTTCCAGACTTTGTTTCTTTCAAATTGATTTAGTTCTTCTTGCATAGCCATTACCCAAAATTCATCATTGATAGCATCATTGATATTTTTAGGTTCTAACTGTGAAAGAAAAGCTTGATGTTCAACCTGATTTCTTAGAGAAGCTCTAGTCTGTGTTCCTCTATCTAGATTTCCTACAACAGCATCTAAAGGATGGTTCTTTAGAGTCCTAGATGGTCTTGAAAAGATAGGGCTAGAGATTTCAGATTCATCTACAGATTGAGGTTCAACAGAAGAAGGTTCTGGAGAATTTCCAGAGCTGGATGTTTTAACTATAGGTCCATTGTCTTTATCATTGAGATTCAAACCAGAGAGATCATCTTCAAGAGAGATTTTAGGTTCATGTGGATCAGTTTCATCAAATTTGATGTGAATATATTCTTCCACACATTTGGTTCTTTTATTGAAAACTCTATAGGCTTTACTAGAGATAGAGTAACCTAGGAAAATTCATTCATCACTCTTGGATGAAAATTTGTCAAGATTGTCTTTAGTATTGAGAATGAAGACTTTGCAGCCAAAAACTTTGAAGTAGTTAACCTTAGGTTTCCTATGGTTCCACAACTCATAAGGGGTCCTCTTAAGAACTGGTCTGATCAAGACTCTATTAATGACATAACAAGCTGTATTTACAGCTTCAGCCCAAAAGTAAATAGGCAGTTCATATTCATTGAGCATGGTTCTAGCTATTTCTTACAGGGTTCTATTCCTTCTCTCTACTACACCATTTTGTTGGGGTGTCCTAGGGGCAGAGAAATTGTGACTATAGCCATTGTGTGAGCAGTAAGAATCGAACTCATGATTTTCAAACTCACGACCATGATCACTTCTCAGGGTCTTAATCTTGAGTCCACTAAGATTTTCTACAGACTTGGAGTATTTAACAAAGTAAGAACAAGCTTCACTTTTGTGAGCTAGAAAATATACCCAAGTATATCTAGAAAAGTCATCTACAAGAACACATACATAGTGCTTCCCATTTAAACTAGAAACTCTAGAAGGTCCAAATAAATCCATGTGAACCAACTCGAGAGGTTGATAAGTTGACACTTCTTTCTTTGATTTAAAAGAAAATTTATGTTTCCTTCCTTTTTGACAGGGATTACAAACTTTGTCTGCTGGAAATTCAAGTTTGGGTAAGTCTCTAACTAAGTTCTTCCTAGAATGTTTTCTAAGTGAGTGTACATTGCAGTGTCCTAATCTTCTATGCCAAAGCCAAGACTCTTTATGAAAAGCATTTAAACAAGGAATATTCTGCTTAGCTAAAGAATCTAAATCAACAGCATAAACATTTTCATTTCTTAAAGCAGAAAATACTAAAACATTTTTAGAGTTAAAAACATTGCAAGAATAATTTTTTAATTTCACATAAAAACCATCATCACACAACTGAGAAATGCTTAACAAGTTATATTTAAGTCCATTGACAAATAAAACTTCAGAAACCAAGACTGAATCAGTGTTACCAATCTGGCCTAAGCCGATGATTTTTCATTTTGAATTATCACCAAAAGTGACAAAGCCTCCATCAAATTTTACTAAGCTCTTGAAACATGAAAAGTCTCCTGACATATGTCTTGAACATCCACTGTCTAAGTACCATATCTTCTTGTGACAGATCTTCAAGCAGGTCTCCTACAAAACAGATTTAGATGGAAGATGATTTTGGTACCCAGATCTTCTTGGGTCCAGATATGTTAGCCAATGATACTTTAGGTACCCATATTTGTCTAATGGGTCTCATATAATTTGTATAATTAACATTCTTTGAAAGATAAACCTTATTAGATCCATAACTATGAATATAACTGGTTGAGGCATATGAAGTTCCAGAATTAACTATCTTCTGTCCAGATTTAGGAATGAATCTAGTTTTGGCAACTTTTCTTTGTCCAGGTTGGTATCCTATACCAGTAGTATATCTAGGTGCAACTTGCTTTCCTAGCATTTGTGTTAGAGTATTCTTGCCATTTGTGAACTTATCTAAGTCTTTTCTGAGTTGTTCATTAGACAATTTTAGTTCAGTATTCTCTTTAAGAAACTGAGCATTCTTTTCTACTTCTATATCCAGATCAGATTTATGCTTAACACTTAAGGCATACTGTTTCTTTAAACCATTATATTTATCTTTATGCTCATTACAGGTTTCTTCAAGCATATCACAATATTCAAACAGTTCAGATTTAGACATGTTATCACATTCAGAATCATCTCCAGAATAATATGAATTTGAAGCAGGAGTTTCTGATGTTACCTCAGAAGTGTTTGTCATGAAACACATGTTGGCTCGATTCCATTCAGAGTCTGAAGATTCAGCTTCACTTGTGCTGTCTTCTGAAGCACTCCAAGTAGCCTTCATGGCTTTCTTGTACTTGTTATCCTTGTATTCATACTTCTTTCTGTATTTCATCTTTGGACAGTCTGCTTTTATGTGTCCTTTTCTTTTGCATTCATAACAGACAACTTCATCTGATTTATCAGACTTCTTCCAATCCTTTTTCCAGTTTCCTTTGTTATCATACTTGCCTTTGTAGTTTGAATTTCTGAAAAACTTCTTCTTCCTATAGAATTTCTTAAATCTTCTAGAAATTTGAGCCATCTCAGCATCACTGTCAGAATCATTCTCACTTTCCTCACTGCTTGAACTTTCATTGATAGCTGGAGGCTTTTCCTTATCCTTATTCTTTGAGGTTGTAGTCTTGAAGGCAATAGACTTCCTTTTAGGTTCATCATCTTCTTCTTTATTTACTTTAAGCTCTTCTTCATACATCATCAGCTTACCAATTAACTCCTTGACAGGCAGTGTTCCAATGTCACAGGATTCTCTAATGGAGACAGAGGTTCCTCTCCATCTTTCAGGTAGACATCTCAAAATTCTCATGATTTGTTCCTTTGCTGGAACATCCTTTCCCAGAGAAGTCATTGTGTTGACAATTTCATTGAACCTGAGATACATATCAGAAATGGGTTCATCAGGCTTCATCTTAAAATTATCATACTTAATAGTATAGGTATTCAATCTCATCTCCTTAACATTAGTTGTTCCTTCATGAGAAACAGCTAAGGTATCCCAAATTTCATATGCAGTTTTACATGCAGAAATTCTATTAAATTCTTCATCTCCTAGAGCACAGTACAAGGCATTCATAGATTTACAATTATTATTGTAAGCAGTCTTTGTAGGTTCATCCCAAGTAGATCTATCAGTACTGGGAATTTTGTATTCAGCTTCAATGACAGTCCAAATATCAAAGCCCATACTTTCTAAGTGAATTTTCATTTTTAGCTTCCATTGAGCATAGTTGTTTCCATTAAAGAAAGGTGGCCGGTTAGTAGCAGCACCCTCAAGTCTATTATCCATGATATCACAAAAATAATTTTAAAGAGATAAAAATTTATAAATAACAGAAATTTTAAGAACTTTAAAATACAACTAAAATCAAAGTTGAAAAACAGAGTACTTTAGAAAATATTAACAACCTCTGATACCAAATTTTGGTCGGAGTGGATAGTCAAGAGGGGGGTGAATTGAGTTCCAATTAAAATTTTCTGTTAAAAACAATGTTGATTAAAATCCCCCTATTTCAAAAACAGATTAAACTGTAGTGAATTTATACAGATTATAAAGGTTGAATTAGTTTCTCAATGATTGATTAGTTCTCAGTTAACTTAATCTTATGATTAAATTAACTTTTGAAACTAACTTACTGGTCTATAATAAATATAAACACTTGCGAGTTTAACTATCAAAGTAGATTTGAAAATAAATTATATTTCAAAGTAATAGCAGCGGAATATGAAATAAATATGTAGTATGGATATAGTATGTAGATACAAACACAGAGAATTAACCAAGAGGTTCAGTCTCAAGCCGAGACTTAGTCCTCTCAAAAGTTTATATAAAAATGATCCACACCCTGGATCGGGGTTAACAACAGTGAACACACTATCCAGGTCACAAGACCTCTACCACCGTTCTGTGTGGGAAAACAAACAACAGCTTAGAGTTGTCCAGGTCTCATATGACCTCTACCACTATCCACAGTGGGAAATGAAGTGTAAAAAGGTTTGCTAAGGATTTACAGATTCTCCAGTGAAAGTACAGGAGTCAGTGTGTGTGTTTAATACAGCAGATAACACACACTGCTCAAAATTTAAAACAAATGTATCACAGAGCAGAGATATAGAGTTTAGAAATGGCTATGGTGATTTCAGTGTAGCTCTGGACTCTTTTGTATTTGGTCAGAATTTATTCTGAGTCCTCTTCTCGTTTTCGTTTGAGAAGAAGAGTGTCGTATGCTTCAGGTTCAAAGGCAGTGAGATGTAGTCGATGAAGTTATTCAATGTTCTTTTGTATGCACAAAACTCTTCTTGAGTAGGATTGATTGTGTATGAGGTTCTGTTCTGCTTGGTTCTTCCTCCTCTTTCTTTTCCTCTGTATTCCTCTTGTGTTCTTCTGTCAACTGCTCTTGTCTTCAGCAGAGTCTTCTTGTATTTATGTCACGTGCTTCGGAAGACAGAAAAAGTTTCCTTTCCGCAGGTACGAGGTACGGTTTCCTGACATCCGACAACCTTTATTAATTAATTGACAGAGCATTAAAATATACCTAATATGACCGTTGGTTAGATTAAATAAAGATAAAGATAAAGAAATTCATACAGTTGTTTACGACTATTGAAGAATCAAGTGATCGGTAGGTCGTCAGCATTAGTGAGTAATGATCGATGACTCAGACAGATCAGCATCGGTGAATCAGACTGATCAGCATCGGTCTGTCATCTGATCGGTGAGTCAGTTTGATCAGCATCAATGAGTCATTTGATCAGTGGATCATTTGCATCGGTGAGTCATTTTCATCGGTGAGTCATTTGATCGGTGGCTCATTTGCATCGGTGAGTCATTTGCATCGGATCGGTGAGTCATTTTGATCAGCATCGGTCTGTCATCTGATCGGTGAGTCAGTTTGATCAGCATCGGTCTGTCATCTTATCGGTGCTTCCGATGTCTGTTGATATTGGATCGGTGCTTCCGATGTCTGTTGATATTGGATCGGTGCTTCCGATGTCTGTTCATATTGGATCAGTGCTTCCGATGTCTGTTGATATTGAATCGGTTCTTCCAAAATACTTTGTACGTCAATAAGCATAGACAAAAAACATGATAACAGATTCATTAACAGATTGTAATTAAGTTTATGAGAAATCAAACCAGATTAAGCATTAATGGTATGTGATGATTTGTGATTATTAAAACATCAATCATAGACATGAAATCAACAATCTTCCGGAGGGCTCAACACTTTATCTTCCTGAAATGGGAAGAACACATGGCATGTTCCCCAGGAATACATGCCGTGTATTCTGGGTATTCCGACGGGAAATCCCTAAAAACACCCGGAACACATGTTTTCACCCCCGAAACAACAGATCGAGCCTCATGGGATTACAATAAAGAAATATAAGGATTTAAAAACATAAAAAAACATTTTTTAAGGGGATCTATGGCAAAAACATAAACTACCCTACCTTCGGGTGGAAACCGCCGAAGCTTCAGTTGATTTCATGGCTCCCGATTGTCGCATGCCGACTCAGCGCGTCGAGAGTTTCGAATCGGTGCCCCTCTTTCCTCCCAACTCTCTCTCTTTTTCTCAATCTCCAAATACCCCCAAAAGAAACCACAAAGGAGGACCACATATGGAGCATGCACAATAAGGAGAAGGAAGGAAGAGAGATGAAAAGAAAAGGAAAGAAGAAAACAAAAGGAAGAAAAAGGGGCCCGGGCCGGCCCCAATGCCCGACATGACTTTATTCCTTCCCTAGGATAAACTCCCCATTCTGGACTCAACGGAACAGAAGGAATCTCAATATGACATTCCATTTAAAAGTTATTGTTGAGTCAATAAGGTTTTCCTTATGACTTTTCCATTCCTTCTTGTTTTAAAAATCACAAACACCTTATGCTTAAGCAAATTTATATTTTACTTATATAAAGAAAATTTAATTCTCAAAGGAATTTACCCCTATCATGTTTTCATTGTTCATATCAATATTTTTCCGTAAGTATAGAAATAGGATTCATATCAAAAGCCTCGGAATCATATAATACTTAGATGTGAAGCATTCTGTTTTAGGATATGAATTCTGGATACAAACTCTAATGAAGTTCCACTCCGAATTCTGGATACGAACTCTAATGAAGTTCCACTCCGAATTCTGTATACGAACTCTAATGAAGTTCCACTCTGAATTCTGGATACAAACTCTAATGAAGTTCCACTCCAAATTCTGGATACGAACTCTTATGAATTTCCACTCTGAATTCTGGATACGAACTCTCATGAAGTTCCACTCTAAATTATGGATACACAATCTCATGTAGTTCGACTCCGAATTCTGATTATGAACTTATATAAGTTCAGACTCCTAGTTCTCTAAATTCAGACTCCGAAATCTTATGAGTTCTAACTCCGAATTCCCATGAACTCTGACTCCGAACTTTGTAAGTTCTGGTTCCGAATTCTAGTGAAACTAGACTCCGAATTTCCTTGAAATTCAGACTCTAGATTTCTACAGAATTCAGGTTCTGAATTCCTACAAAATAGAATCTTAATTTCTCTTTATTATAGACTCTGAATTCCATTTTGGTTAGACTCCAAACAATTATTTTCATACATTCCGAACTTCAGTTTTAGTTATGCTTACACTTGTTCCATTACAAAATAATGTCGTGCTTTTAGTTATTGACTAACCGTTGGTTGAGTGACACGTGTACAGGTCCCTCTGAAATTAAAGGAGAAATATGATCATTGGAGGAGGGAGCCGACCATTGGAGCTTCGCCTATAAATAGGAACTCATTTGAATGTGCTCACAAATTTTTAGGAACTGTTGGAACTTTTGTAATTTTGGTGATCGAACTTCCTGAAGTGATTTCTAGAGAGAGAGGCTCTTATCAACTCTCAAGCTTAGTGCAGAAAGTTTGAACAGCTTGTTCAAACTTTTTCTTGTGCATATTTTCCTTGTGAGACTTCGATTGTTGCTTGTTACAATCGAGGGCTTCTGGGTATAGGAATACTGAGGTTACAACACCTTGAAGTTGAGGGCTTCCTTGCTGAGGAAGACAGAGGTGCCGACTACCTGATAGTTGGGGGATTGCGGGGATAACAAGACAGATTCCGATCTTCGTATCAGGGGCTTACCCTGGGGTGGGTAAGACAAACTTTCTTGAAAGTATAAATCAATGGACCTCTTATCTAGGGTTGTTGGATACCCTTATCTTTGGGTTAAAAGAGTTATTGTTTGTTACTTGTAGTTTTACTACTTGTTTTTCCGCTGCATTTTTTATTGTTAAGGAAAGTATAACTTTCTTATACTTCCTTACTTGTACTATGATTTAGTTAGATTCTATATGCTTTAAGGTATAATCTTAATCGTTGTAACTTTTTATTAAGTTCCATTTGCGGAATCACTTTTCTAGAATCTAGAAAGTCTTTAGTACTCATAGAGGTCTTGTGAATTATCTTATTTAACCTTATTAAACATAACCATCCTAATAATTTCTTAAGGGAATTTTTAAATGGTACAATTCACCCCCCTCTTGAATATGAGAATATAATTATTATTTCGATCCTACGTTTGGTATTACAGAGTGAATCATACTCAGAGTCATACCATCCTAACAATTGGTATCAGAGGTTGGAAACCTCATACCCTGTACCAATTTAACAATTGGTATCAGAGCATTTGGTTCAATCTGAATTAATCTCACGATTAGATTCAGAAGAGAATTCTCATAATTGCTTTTCCGGAACTGATCATTCGGATTCATATTTCTGGATTCATACTTTTCATAATCTATTTTTCGGAATCATAGTTCGGATTAACATTTTTCTTAGAGATACAAATTTTCTGGCTTTGAATATTTTCTCTTGTTTACAAACTTACACTTCTAACAAGATTGTGTGCCAACGATTTTCTTAAGGATAGAAGGTTTAAATGTTGGTTCTATCGACAACTTAAATCCAACCATACCACACATCTTTGATGGTAATGATTACGAATATTGGAGAGATCTTATGAAGACTTTCGTTATCAATACTGGGGTAGATAAGTTTGTCATGATTATTGAAGGATATAAAATTCCTGACAAGGAAGTTAGTGCTTTTACTAATCAAGAAAAGCATGAATACCAACTCAACTATAAGGTACACAATACTTTGCTTTGTTCAAGGAATAGGAACACATATAGCCAAATTTCTTCTTGTGAAATAGCTAACTGTATATGGAAGAAACTTGAAGTTACACATTTTGGTATATCTAAAGTGATTGAGACTAGAAGAGCCATGCTCAGAGTTGAGTATCATGGTTTTAATTTTCCTTATGGAGAACCAATTTTTAAGGTAAAATAGAGATTCATGACTATAGTGAATAGCTTAAAATCTATGGGAGAGAAAGGTCTAGATGATGAATCTCTTGTTGACAAGATCATAGACATTATGCCCAATGAGTGGGAATCAAAGAGAACTGCTATCGATGAAAATAGAAAGGTTACTCAAATTTCTCTTAATGAATTGTTTGGAACTCTTCTTCAACATGAGACTAGAATGAAGAGATATGATGAAAACATAAAGAATAAGAATGGGAATGGTAGTGTTGCTTTTACTACAACATAAAATCACATGAAAGCTAAGACTCCTGAGAGAGTTACTAGATCCAAATCTAAGAAGGTTATTATTCAATCTGAATCTAGTGAGAGTGAAGTATCAGAAAATGAGTTAGGTAATCTTGCTAGAAGGATGAACAAGATAACTGGACAAAGAAATTTCCAATCCAAGTATAAGAAGAAGGAAAGGAAAGATAAGAAAGATTCAGAGGTCACGTGCTATCAATGCAAGAGAGCTGGACACATAAGACCTGATTTCCCTATGTTCAAAAGAAAAGAAATAAAAGAGAGGCATTCTGAAAGGAATAGAATGAAATATTACAATTCCAAATCTAAGAAAGTTCTGAAAGCTAATGACACCTGGAGTTCCAGTGGTGGTGAATCTTCAGATGAATCTTCTGGATAGAAGAATCTTGGTCTTATAGCCAGGCTACCTATTGATAATCATTTCTTTATGGCTAAGGTACACAATGGTGCATCCTTGACCAAAGTTTATTTAAATGACAGTGATAGTAAATATTATAACTCTTATGATGAATAATCTTCTTCTGATGAAGAAAATACTTTACCTACCTATGAATAAGTTTCTAGGTTTGCTGAACTACTTGAGATTGAGAACTCAAAACTCATGAAAAAATTTGATAAGGAAAACTCTAGGAATACTATTCTTATTAAAGAAATATCAGATCTTTCTAAATATATTGATAGGAAAAATTCTAATTTTGAAAGTATTTCAAAAAATCTTGAGGAAGTATGTTCTGAGAAGAATAAACTTTCAAAAGATCTTGAAAATGTAATTTCTAAGAAAAATGTTTTAGAGCCTAGCTATAGTTCAAATGTTTTTGTAGATAAGAACATAGTTATTAAACTCAAATCCAATATATTTTCCTTGAGGAAGTGTTTTTCAAACTTTACCCATGGTAAGGAAAATTTTGATAAAATGTATTCACAAATCCGACCTTGAAGGAATACTTCTGGTTTTGGTTACACTAGTTCTAAACCGAGTTTTAGTAACAACTACTTTGTTCCTCAAAGTGCCCCATTTTGTACAAAGTGTAAATGTGGTGGTCACTGGGAAAAGAATTGTTCCTTAAACAAAACCCAATATTTAGGATTTCATAAGGCTTATTTTTCTAAAAAGATGTGGGTACCAAAAAAATTTCTTTCTGAAATTTCCGGATCCAAGCAAGTATGGATTCTGAAAACATATCTTTTTCTTATTTTCAGGAAAATAGGGAAAGTGCCGACAACAATACTTGGTACATGGATAGTGGATGTTCCCAATATATGATTGGTAACAAAAACTATTTGGAAAAGATTATCAATATGAAAGGACGAAAAGTAACTTTTGGAGATAATGCTCAGGGAGAAATTATTGGTGTAGGTAACATTGTTCTTCTTGGAAAAACATTGATTTCAAATGTTTTATTTGTTAAGGGTCTTAAGCACAACCTCATCAGTATAAGTCAATTATGTGATGAAGGATACCTTGTGAATTTTAGGAATGATAAGTTCTTAGTACACAATTCCAAGGAAGAATTTATTCTTTCTGCCAATAGGAAAGAGAATGTTTACACACTAAACTTAGAAGACCTTAGGAGACAAGACTTACCTTGCCTTAGTTTAATGGAAGATCACTCTTGGTTATGGCATAGAAGGTTAGGACACTATAACCTTAAGAACCTATGTAAACTTTCTAAGAAAGGATTAGTTAAGGATCTACCAGAGTTTAGATTTGATTCTTCAAAATTTTGTGATCCTTTCCAAAATGGAAAGCAACATAAATCAAGTTTTAAATCAATCGGTGAAGTCTCAACAACTGATGCATTACAGTTGGTGCACACAGATCCTTTTGGTCCAACACAAACTAGAATCATTGGGGGTAAATATTATGTATTTGTCTTAGTTGATGATTACACTAGATTTACATGGGTCTATTTTCTAGAAAAGAAGTCTGAAGATTTTTCTTATTTTAAAAGTTTTAGAGCCCAAGTCAAAAATGAGAAAAACCTTACATTGAAAACTATTCATATTGATCATGGAGGAGAATTTCAAAATTCTGATTTTGAAACTTTTTGTAGTAGAAAAGATATTACTCACAACTTTTCAGCACCCAGAACACATAAAAAAATGGAGTTATTGAAAGAAGAAAAGAGATAACTAGAACCATGTTAAGTGAGTATTCTGCAGCCAAACATTTTTGGGATGAAGCTATAAGTACTGCTTGTTATACTATAAATCGAGTTTTTATTAGACCTTTTCTTAATAAAACTCCCTATGAGTTATGGAATGGTAGAAAACCTAGAATTTCCTACTTTAAGGTTTTTGGTTGAAAAGTATTCATTATGAATACTAACGATAATTTACAAAAATTTGCACCAAAATCTGAGGAAGGAATTTTCTTAGGCTACTCCACAACTTCTAAGGATTATAGAGTTTTCAACAAAAACACGTGCACTATTGAAGAGACATTACATGTCAAATTTGATGAAACTGATCCCTTTATTTTCAAACAACGTCAACCTCCATCTTCAGATGTGTTTTCAAAAACTGATTATCAACCTTTGATAGAAAATTCTTCAGATAAGAAAAATGTTCAAGAAGATACTTCTGAAACATTTACTCCAGAAGATTTCCTACCCTATATTGATGAACAGGTTCTTCAAAACCCAAATCAGTCATTTCTTAAGAATCATCCTAGTGATAGCATCATTGGTTATGTGAATCAACCTGTAAAGACTAGAAGTTCCTTAAGAAATGAAGTAGAACATCTAGCATTCATTTCCTAATTAGATCCAAAACGCACTGATGAAGCTTTAGGTGATGATGATTGGATAAAAGCCATGCAAGATGAACTAAATGAATTCAAAAGGAATAAAGTCTAGACCTTGCTTGAAAGACCTAAGGAATCTTCTGTCATTGGAGTAAAATAGGTCTTCAAAAATAAGTGTGATGAAAATGGAATCATCGTAAGAAATAAAGCTAGATTAGTTGCTAAAGGATATAATCAACAAGAGGTAATAGACTATAAAGAAACCTATGCCCCAGTAGCTAGACTTGAATCTATTCGTATTTTACTTGCCTTTGCAGCATTCTTCAATTTCAAACTTTTTCAAATGGATGTGAATTGTGCTTTCCTTAATGATTATGTTCAAGATGAAGTTTTTGTTGAACAACCTCCTGACTTTGAAGATAAAAAACATCCTGATCATGTTTTTAGAATTACCAAAGCTTTGTATGGACTTAAACAAGCCCCACGATCTTGGTATGATAGACTTATATGATTTTTGCTTCAAAATAACTATGTTAAGGGAAATTCAGATCCAATCCTTTTTATAAATAAAGATATGAAAAATGTTTTGTTTGTTCAAATTTATTTTGATGACATTATATTTGGTTCAACTCAGCAATCTTTAACTGAATCCTTTGCGGATCTAATGAAATCTGAGTTTGAAATGAGCATGATGGGTGAGTTAACATTTTTCCTTGGTTTTCAAATTTCTCAAAAACCAGAAGGAATCTATATATCCAAACATAATTATATTAAATATATTCTTAAAAATTATGGATATGACAACAATAAAAGTATTTTTACTCCCATTGGTACCTCAAACACACTTGATCTTGATGAAGCTGGGAAACCAGTGGATCAAACATATTTTAGAGGTATGATAGGAAGTTTACTATACTTGGCAGCTAGTCGTCCAGACTTGATGTTTTCAGTATGCTTATGTGCAAGATATCAATCCAATAGTAAGGAATCTCAATTAAAGGCATTGAAAATAATTTTTCACTACTTAAAGAGAACCATGGATTTAGGACTCTTTTACACTTCTGGAAATGATTTTATTTTAAAAATATTTTCAGATACATACTTTTGTGGATATAGAATGGATAGAAAGAGTACATCCAGAACTTGTCATTTATTAGGAGATTCATTATTTTCTTGGTCATGCAAGAAGAAACATTATGTAGCACTCTCCACTGCTGAAGCTGAATATGTAGCAGCTGGAATTTGTTGTACTCAAGTGTTGTGGATGCAACACACACTCATAGATTATGGCTTGAGTTTTACTAAGACTCAAATTTCGTGTGATAACATAAGTGCCATTACCCTTAGTAAAAAACATGCACATCACTCCCGTGCAAAGCACATAGATATTAGGCATCACTTTCTTAGGGATCACACACTAAAAGGAGATATCATTCTTCAATTTATCGGAATGCAAGATCAACTTGCTAACATTTTCACAAAATCTCTACCCTCTGATAGATTTTAATACATTAAACAGAAGTTATGAATGATAACCGTGAGGTAATCTGCCTTAATTAACTTCTTACTGAACCATTCTCCTTACAGTAATAAACTTCTTTTCATAGGGGGAGTACATTTGTTAATGAGCTTTTCAAAAAAAATTCATAATAAGCTTTTCAGAATTTTTCATAATGATCTTTTCAAAAACAATTCGTAATGAGCTTTTCAAAAAAAATTTGTAATAAGCTTTTCAAAAAATTTTGTAATGAGCTTTAAAAAAAATCGTAATGATATTTTCAAAAAAATTTCGTAATGATCTTTTCAAAATTTTCATAATGAAGTTTTCGTACTGAAAATTTTCGTAATGAAGTTTTTGTACTGGAAATTTTTGGAATGAAGTTTTCGTACTGGAAATTTTTGTAATGAAGTTTTCGTACTAGAATTTTCGTAATGAGAATTTTCATACTCACATTTTTTGGACTGGAGTTTTTTGTAGTGAGTTTTTCGTAGTCAAAATTTTCTTCAACAAGAATATTACCTATTAAGAATAAACTTCCTAGCCAATCCGAAAGGTATGATTTCCTTACTTAAGTTTTCGTAGTCACTTTTAGTTTCTGGTACTTTCATTTTACTTATAAAATTTCTCAGATTCATTTCTTCATAAATCTGAATGTTTTTGTTAAAAAAAACCTCAAAAGATCAGATTCAAGATTTCCTTGCAGATATGTTTCAACCGTCATATCAGATAAGAAATATTTTCAACCGTTAGATTATTGTTGGAAGCTAAAAGGCCAAATTCATCGCCTATATAAAGGGCACCCCCATTTGTGTACCACATCAATTTCAAAGCCCTTACGTGCTGAAGCTCTGCCTCAGTTCTTAAAGCCTGTTCTGAATCTTCCACTGCTACTCCATTTCGAATGTCTGTAGAAGCCACTTGCCAAGATATGTCTTCCACGAAGCCAATTTCAAAATGGAAAGTGTACATAGAAATAATGGTCTATCTGATCTTTTACAAGTACAATTCTATCATCTCTAAGAACATCAAGTTGAATGGTTGGGAAGATGTATGTATATCTAAGACAGATGTTCAAGATGTGGTCTATCCGGAGTTAGTTATAGAGTTCTATGAATCACCATGCTTCTATGAGGAAGAGGGAAGAGAAAAAATTTCTTTCAAGTCTTATGGGAAGACTTACAAACTTACTTACACTAAGGCAGAAAGCTTGGTGGGGCTAGTATATGATGGAGAAGCTGAATTTTTCTCACACAAACTTCCGGATGTTCAAGGCAGATTTTTTAAGGTAAAGGCCTTGGAGTGTCTTGGGCTTGATGATGTAAATACAACCAAGATTTCTCACCTATCAACTAATAATCGGATCCTTCAGCTATGGGTAAATGGTTTCTTGGTTCCGAGAAAGGGTGACACAGATACCCTGAAGAAAAGTTATATATATTTCTTAGACTTCTTGGTGAATCTATGAAAAATAAATCTGATGAGGCATATTCTTGTGACAATCAAGAACATAAAGGAATGAAATTTGAGAGCTCAAATCATCATGTACCCTGCCTTTCTATCAAAGCTGATAGTTCGATGTCTGAATTCTTTCAAGGTTGAATGTAAGTATAAGGCTCAGAATTTCAAGGTTATGCTTGTTAGTGATGATACCTTGAAAAGGATGAATATGGATTATTCCAAGGAAACAAGAGAGTTTAACAATTTTCCATAGGAAGAGACTGAAATCAATCCGGAAATTGTGGAGAAAGCTGAGCCAGTGAATAAGGCTGGTAAGAAGAGGAAATTGAAAGAAGTGGTTGCTGAAGACAAGACCCCTAAAGCTAAGTAAACCCAATCTGCACCTCCCAATCCGAATAAATAGAAAGCATATCCAGATGAGGTGGATGCTAAATGGAGGGAAGATAAGGAGAAAAGGAAAGAAGGGGAACCTCAGTTCGAATTGGACCCTACTGAAGCTAAATATTTAAGGGAGAAGATAGTTGAATACCTTGAGAAGGTAGAAAAAGAGAAGATGAAGAAGAAGAAGAAGATTTCTAAAGCTGAGGTTGTATAATTTATTTTAAGAGACATAGAAATAGCTTCTGAGAAGATTCTTATTCCAGAAACTTTTGTTGTCCAACCATTACTGAAGACCCATGGAAAGAACTACTTCACTCTGGAAAAGTCAAAAGGGAAAGAGGTTGTTGAAGGAGTAAAGAAAGAAGCTAGAGGAGAAGTAGAGGAAGATGTTGTTGAAGAAATAGAAGAAGAAGAGGAAGTAGAAGAATAAGAAGAAGTAGAAGAAAGAATTGGTGACCTAGATGACTTGATTAAACAAGTTGAGGATTATCAAGAGAAGGAAAATCTATCTAAAAAACCACCACTTCAAACTTCTAAGGACGATTCCTCAAAACTTTTCACTTTGGGAAAGGGAGATGAAAAAGATGGTAAGAAAGATGATGTCGATGAAGAAGAGAAAGAAAATGAATTGTCTGAAGAAGAAATCTTTGAGAAGAACTTTCTCGAAGAAGAAGCATAGAAGGTGAAACCAGATGAAGATAAGATTGTTCAAGTATCTGAAAGTGAGGAATAATCTCCTGATGAGGTAGTTCCTAAATTTGATAAGGGGAAGAAAGTGCTTATGGACACCCCCAAAAAAGATATCATTAGGAAGAAAGATGTTTGTGGTTCTTCTAGAAGAAAGCTGGTGGAGATTGAAGAAGAACAATCCCCAAGAAAGGTATCTGATTCAGAATCATCAGCATTGGGTTATGATTTTGTTGTAGAATCTTTGAAGAAGTTGGTGGATAAAATTCCGATCTTTCCCACCATAGAATCCAGGTTCTAGATGATTCAACACAACCTTAATCAGAAATCAGTATCTGTATCCATGGTCATGGATAAGTGTGTGAAGATTGAGGCTGAGCATAGAAATTTACTTATCAATTATGATGTTCATAAAAAATCATGCAGCAAAATCACTCTATGGTCATTGAAAGTTGATGATGAATTGGCTGAGTTTGATCATTTTCAGAATGATGTAAAATATTCTTTTGATACCGAGGATTCCAAGATAAAGAATCTTCAGGAAAAGCTGACCCTTGAGTAAAATACTCAGAATCAATAGGCGAGGGATTTGAATGGGAAGCTTAACTCGGTTTCTCAAAACTTGAAAGGGGAAAGAGATATCCAGATTGAGATCAAAGAGAAGCTTGAAAAGCAGGATGAATTACTGAAGATGCAGGAAGAATCCATGAAGGGTCAGGAAGAGGTCCTAAAATCTCAACAAGAAAGGATCACATCCTTATAAAAACAAGACGAGGAGGACCAGAAAGACTTGAAGAATCTGAAAACTCTGTTGAATAAATTAATTCCCAAGGAAAATGAAGAAAAATAGACAAATATGATTTTTTGTTGTAATTTCTTTCCTTGTAAAAATTATTTCAACTCTAATGAAATATTTGGTTGGATTTATTTTTTTTGTTTTGTTGTGAATTAATGTTTCAGGTACATTATATTTTTTCCATGCCCTTAAATTCTTTTTGAAAATCAAAAAGGGGGAGAAGGAAAAAAAACTACTCAAAGGGGGAGATGGAAAAATCTAAAAGGGATAAGAAAAATTTCTAAGTGTAGAACTATCCTTAATTAAGGTGGAGTTTTTCATTAAGAAGTTTTTCATTCCTATGATAATGAAAACTCCATTCCGGAAATCCAGAATACAATCCTTAGATTTCCAAAGCCTAAGGGGGAGTTAGTTGTATTCACCATCATCTCTGAACAAAGGGATATAAGTTTTAATTCCAAATTCTAAATAATTTTTTTTCAAATCCTTTTATTCTTTTTTAAAAGGTTGTTTGTGCTTTCCAAAAGGGGGAGATTGTTGAGTCAATAAGGTTTTCCTTATGACTTTTCCATTCCTTCTTGTTTTGAAAATCACAAACACCTTATACTTAAGAAAATCTATATTTTACTTATATAAGGAAAATTTCCTTCTCAAAGGAATTTACCCCTATCATGTTTTCATTGTTCATATCAATATTTTTTCTTAAGTATAGAAATCAGATTCTTATCAAAAGACTCATAATAATATAATAATTAGATATGAAGCATTCTATTTTAGGATCTGAATTCTGGATACAAAGTCTAATGAAATTCCACTCTGAATTCTATATATGAACTCTAATGAAGTTACACTCTGAATTCTGGATACGAACTCTAATGAAGTTCCACTCTGAATTCTGGATACAGACTCTAATAAAGTTCCACTCTGAATTCTAGATACAAACTCTGATGAAGTTCCACTCCGAATTTTGGATACGAACTCTCATGAAGTTCCACTCCGAATTATGGATACGAACTCTCATGTAGTTCGACTCCAAATTCTGATTACGAACATATCTAAGTTCAGAATCCGAGTTCTCTAAATTCAGACTCCAAACTCTTATGAGTCCTGACTCCGAATTCCCATGAACTCTGACTCCGAACTTTGTAAGTTTTGGTTTTGAATTCTAGTGAAACCATACTCTGAATTTCCTTGAAATTAAGACTCTGGATTTCTACAGAATTCAGGTTCCGAATTCCTACAAAACAGAATCCGAATATCTCTTTATTATAGACTCCGAATTCCATTTTGGTTAGACTCCGAACTTTTATTTGCTTATATTCCGAACTTCAGTTTTACTTATGCTTACACTTGTTTCATTAAAAAATTATGTCATGCTTTCAGTTATTGACTAACCGTTGGTTGTGTGACATGTGTACAAGTCCCTCCGAAATTCAAGGAGAAATATGACCGTTGGAGGAGGGATCCGACCGTTGGAGCTTTGCCTATAAATAGGAGCTCATTTGAACATGTTCACAACTTTTTTGGAACTTTTGGAATTTTGGTGATTGAACTTCTTGAAGTGATTTCTAGAGAGAGAGGCTCTTATCAACTCTTAAGCTTAGTGCAGAAATTTTGAACAGCTTGTTCAAACTTTTCCTTGTGCAGATTTTCTTTGTGCGACTCCGATTGTTGCTGATTACAATCGAGGGCTTCCGAGGATATGAAGACAGAGGTTCCAACACCTTGAAGTTGAGGGATTCCTTGGTGAGTAATACAGAAGTGCCGACTACCTAATAGTTGAGGGCTTGTGGGGATAGCAAGACAGATTCTGATCTTCGTATCGAGGGCTTACCCTGGTGTGGGTAAGACAGACTTTCTTGAAAGTATAAATCAAGGGACCTCTTATCCAGGGTTGTTGGATACCCTTATCTTTGGGTTAAAAGAGTTATTGTTTGTTACTTGTAGTTTTACTACTTATTCTTCCACTTCATTTTGTATTGTGAAGGAAAGTATAACTTTCTTATACTTCCTTACTTGCACTCTGATTTAGTAGATTCTATACGCTTTAAGGTAGAATCTTAATCTTTGTAACATTTGATAAGTTCCATTTTTGGAATCACTTTTCCAGAATCTGGCAAGTCTTTAGTACTCATAGAGTTCTTGTGAATTATCTTGTTTAACCTTGTTAAACATAACCATCCTAAAAATTTCCTAAGGGAATTTTTGAAAGGTACAATTCACCCCCCCTCTTGTATCTGAGAATCTCATTATTATTTCGATCCTACGTTTGGTATTACAGAGTGAATCATACTCAGATTCATACCATCATAAAAATTGGTATCAAAGGTTGGAAACCTCATAACCTGTACCAATTTAACAGTTATTTCCAAACAAACCTACACAAATAATTTAACATTTAATTTATTAATATTAAATATAAAAAATTCTGCTAAAATTCTAACATCTCAAATTTCCACCAAAATCTTATCCTAGGGTAAACACCATATTTAGAGACCAAAGGAGTTGTCAAAAAAACTATCCGAGAATATATGGTAGGGTAAAATGACCATTTTACCCCTCACGAGCATCCAACAACAAAAATTCAAATTTCTGCTCAAAATGACAGTCTGGAAAAACATGGGTTCTAACAAAATCCCCACCATAAACCTTCTCCTCCCTGAGAACCCCCAGTAAAAGGACCAACATCCATGCTTCCAACTCGATTATCTGCACAACAAAGCTCTCTAGATTGTTCAACGACCAGTCACGTAGTGTTAACCACTGCCTTCTTTATAGAAGACATTCAACTACGACCAAACTGGTACTCCCCACCATAGGAATACCCTTGTCGTCATTTTAAAAGAATAATCTGAGCTCAAAATCTTCTGGAAAACACCGATTTTTAACCTAAAAGAGGAAAACCACCCTCAAAAGGGCCAATGGTCCACTCCCCACCATATGGATTTTCTTACACTGCTCCAAGAGCACAACTAGAATAGGTTCCATCCTCAACATGGATGAAAATTTAGAAAGAAAAAGGAGCTCGATAAAGGGTCGAAGCTCTCTCAACTTACTCAAGACGAATCAAGATAGCGCATGATCATCTCTAATAAGAGTACACTAAGATTTCACCGAAGGCGTGTCTAGCTCCCTCCGACCCATGATAACATCCTGCCAAAACCCAGCCAGGATTCAAGCATGGGTCAACCATTTCACGGTAATCTGAAATTTCAAAATGTCACCTCTACAACATAAGTACATTACAACACAAACTACGAGGTCCCAAACCATGAAAAGTCTTAAAACAAAAGTCATTGGCTCGTTCCTATTCATTCAACGGTTTAGATTCAAATGATTCCACCCACAATAGAAACATCAGAAACACTGGTAGACCAGGTCCGACACTCGAACAATCCTACCCGTCGAAGCCAGTCGTGAAAAACAAGCACCACCAAAAGGAATTGGAAAACACAGGCCAAATATTCTCACATAGGTTTCCCTATAACAGAACAGACATCAACCTACAAGGGTTCGAGTCAAAACCAAGGGTCTCTAGGTCTTCCACCTAGCCCTACAGAAAAAGTCTCACAACTGGGTCACAAGTCCTAACCACCTATCCCAAAATATCGAAAACCTCTCAGAAGATGGAAAAGGTAACAATGAAAAAAGGAAATCAAAACCAAAACACAACCTACAAGTGCCCTGATCCTCTCCGAGCATCCTCAGAAGGAACTACTCCCTGGATTTCACAACCCAAACATAAGAGAAACTGAACTGACACTCATCGGGTATCCTTATACATCAATACCATAAGGAGGTCCAGTTCACAAGAGAATCCTTGGTATATATCGACATCATACTCAGTAATCTGACTAGTTAACCACATACCTGAGAATCAACACCCAATAAGTGGTTAAACAGAAAGGTATGACGTACCACAATGACCAACTGGGGTCCCTGCACCACCTGTGCATGAGGACTGAGTCATCATCCTCACACTAATGCCTCAACGTAGAACCACATAACCTACCATCAGAGTAAAAAGTATGTGTAAGCAGACCCAAAGGTATCAGTCATCAATAAAACCACACACTAGCAGGCCTATATGATGTGAATCCTACGTGCCTAGTATGATGCATGAGACACCTCTTACCTTTGCCGGCCATGATTCAAAATCTATCCCTGGCATCTTAACAATGGGAAAGATCCAAAGATCCATAGTAAATTAAAATACCACACAACATGTGTGTCCCTAAAGGCGAAAATCATATATAACTGTAACATCGTAAAATAAGATAAGTAATCCCAAACCCTGGAAACTAGGACTTCTTACCAGAACAAGTGTTCTCGATGCACCAGCCCAATATCCATCACAGGTTCCGACACATTCCTAATACTTCTGTCTACCATATCCCAAATAGTAAAGAACAGGAAGGAAAAATCCTTTGATACCACTTTGTAATGTCCCCACCCGGAAGCCACTAAACCGGTGCTCCGAGCCGATTTTCCACAAGGCCTCAAGCGCACCTCCCCGTACGCCAGAGGCTACCGACTAGCAGCAAGGGCCTAGGGTGTGATAGTAGGGAGACTATTCCCTCATACCAGAGTAAGAAAACAATGGAAATAATTAAGTATCATACACATTGTAAAGTAAATAGAGTGTGGAATCATTAAACAACTGAAATAGAACAATATGTAATATTAAAATGCTATAAAATCTCGAACAACTATGCAATAAAATACAACACTGGTCACCCACTGGGCCGACCATACAAATAAAAATACAAAATAAACTAAAAGTAAAAGTAAAGGTCTCAAATACTAACTCTGATCCAACCTGCATACCCGATCTCCAGACACTGTCGGATGGCAGCAGCCCGAATAGTAGAACCACTCAAGCAGCTCTGCTCATTCATGCAATGCTGGGCCTTAGCCCTATCCACCTTGTAACTCATTATCAACTTTAAAAGTAGACATAAGGTCTACACGTACACCGAGGTTCACTTGTAGGGGTGAGAAATAATCTTAGTAGGGAACCCCGATAAGCAACCTATAACTGTGCTGCTAAAGTATATGCAATAGAAATGTTCTCAGCCTAGCTGGAACACAACAAAAGGAAGTAAACCAAACATGCAAACACAGTAGGACTCATGGTAGGTAATCCATGTCAACTAGGAAAGTTCCACCATGGATGTACATATCTATATAAATACACTTGTATAGTCCCATACCTATACACATATACATAAATATGAATATTCATTATTTGGTGAATTAAATAATAAGAAACCACATCAACAGTCGATCCTTGGGACCATAGGCCCAATCTCCTGGACATCCTATGCAAGGGCATTGAGCTGGACACTGTGCCACTCAAGTCTTGTATCATTAAGTCGATCTCTGGGTCCGTAATCCCATAGAAATGTACATGATTTGGCCAATGCCGAAATTATGTCTATGAAGAAGCTAAATAAAAACAAGTAACCCTCTGGGAAGTACTCATAGCCTAACCCCTATGGTTCAACCAAACAAACAAAAGCAACCCTCTGGGAAGAACTCACAGTCTAACCTCTCTGGTTTAACCAAACAAACGCAAGAAACCCTCTGGGAAGCACACACAGTCTCACCCCTCTGGTTTAGCTAAATCATAGACTCTCTGGGGAAGCACTCACTGTCAATTCCACCTATAGTCTCGTATCGGTTCTAAAGGCGTTCTAGGGAAGCACTCAAAGTCTCATTCCCCCTGTGGCCCGCATCGAGGAACTATAGACACTCTGAGGAAGCACTCGACGTCAATTCCCCCTATGTTCTTGCATCGTAATATTATAAAATTCACTCTATAGAATCCCTTACATCCATTCTCCATATGGTCTACTACACCAGGTTCTCACGACCCTGTATAATTCAACAACCACAACAAAGCATATTGGCCAAAATAAACCTCAAGAACTACTTGGCTAATAGTGTACAACATAACAGCATGTCATAAATACAACCACTCCATCCTAAAAATGCTAGCCATGGAAACAAGGTATCCTAATAGGTAAAGCTAGACCAAACGGTCAAAATCAAGAAACATGGGAAAATACATCCAAAGAAAGGTAAAATACACCATTTAAAATCAAAACACCTATACTCAGGCACACAAGGAATAGTAGGAATCCTGAAAAACAAGAAAGATTCATCGCATTAGGATCAGTAGCCACCAACCAGGAAGAAACTATGGTAAACACTATAGCATCATCAAACCAAGTCAGATATAAACAAATAGTGAGGGTGGCCCGAACACCCAACCAAAAAATACATCCATAGCCCCATTGATTTACCAGTTTGGAATGGGTTCTAGGTGATACTTGATCACCTTCTCTACCCAAACCCAACATAACAAATCAGGGTCGGTCAAACAACGGGCACCCGCTGGGTCCGTCAAGTCAAACATCGAGGAGGCATCATACTTGGGATCCTCCAGGTAAACACGAGAGAAGGAATCCTACACGGTATCCTTAGCGAAGAGTAAGGGATGAATCCTACATGGGATCCTAAAATGAAGTAAAATATAGTCATTCCATAACATAGGTCCTCTCAAAGGAAAAATAGGAAAGAGATCCTACAAGGGGCTCTCTAGGTCAGAAACAAGTAAAGGTATCCCTCAGGGGATCCTTGGAAGTGCCCGGTCTCAAAGCCTGATAGGCCAGAAGGGAATTTCTCACAAGGGGAACTTCCTCTAAATCATAGGTTACAGGAGATATATCATAGCTCATCTTTTATTAAAGGTCTCAACTAATTTGGTCCGAACACCCAACATATAATCCACGCCAAGTCTCACTCTTAGGTGTCAACTGAACTTGATAACTGGAGGAAGAACCCCTCCATTTAGATAGAAACCCCCAAAACCCCATTTATATGACAAATAAATGTAAAAAGGATTCCACCATCACAATATAGATGAAAAACTCCCAGAATCGACTACTCACACACCCAATTCTGACTTCTAGAGCATAAGATATCCCAAAACTACTAAACAGAAGTAGTACATGGCCAGAACACATTGGGCCTACCTGTGTAATAATACACGACATGTGATTTACTGTACACATCATGTACTATTCACAAAAATTTACCCCTTGTGTATTTTCACTAAAACACATGCCCATGTAGCACTACACGGTGTGTACTTATAGTACACGACATGTACTCCTTAAAAACCACCATTCTGTGTCTTATTTCACACGGTCGGTCACACAGACACCACTACACGGTGTGTACTCAATGTAAACAGCATGTACTTTGGAAAACTTTGTCTTCCAGGAATGGGAAGAACACACGGCGTGTTCCCCTAAAACACACGCCGTGTCTTCTGGGTTTTCCAACGGGAAATCCCTAAAAACGCCTGAAACACCCATTTTCGCCCCCTAAAAAACAGATCGAGCCTCATGGGCTTAAAATAAAGAGATATAAGGATTTAAAAACATAAAAAAACATGTTTCAAAGGAATCTATAGCAAAAACATAAACAACCCAACCTTCTGGCGGAAACCGTCGAAGCTTCAGTTGATTTCACGGCTCCCGGTTGCCGCATGCCGACTCAGCGCATCGAGAGCTTCGAATCGGCACCCCTCTTGCATCCCAAATATTTATCTTTATCAATAAAAAAATCCCCTAAAAAGAAACAACCGAGGAGGAGTTCATATAGAGCATGCACAAGGAGGATTAAGGAACAAATAAGAAAAGAAATGGAGAGAAGAAAAGAAAAGGAAGAAAAAGGGGCCCGGGCCGGCCTCGGCGCCCGACATGAGTTTATTACTTCCCTAAGCTAAACTCCTCATTCCAAGATCAACGACACAGACTGAATATCAATCCAAAATTCCATTTAAAATTTATTTCCAAATGAATCTATGCAAATAATTTAACATTTAATTTAATAATATTAAATATTAAATATTTTACTAAAATTCGAACAGCTCAGATTTCTACCAAACTCCCATCCTAGGGTAAACACCCTATTCTGGGATCAACGAAGTTGTCAGAACAATTATCCAAGAAAATATGGTAGGGGAAAATGACCATTTTACCCCTCACAATCATCCAACAGCAAAAATTCAAATTTCTGCTCAGAATGACAGTCCGGAAAAACACAAGTTCTTACATGGTTTGACAAGTATAACTCAAAATTAATTTAGTCAAGATGATTAGTGCATAGTTTTTTTATACAATAAAACTTTAAATAACCAATAATTATTTATTAGTACCTCTTTTACCATCCATGTATAGTTTCTATTGTATAGTCACCAGTAGTATCAAGTATTTAAAACATTTAATACACAAAGTCTTAAAATCTCGATACATGATGTCCATTACTTTTATTTTTACATACTTATTATCCTTATAATGTTTCCATTTAATAATTCTTTATAGGAATCATTATTATGAAAGAATAATATATGTATCATCCACTATAGTGAACATAAACCACCTCTTTGGTTCGGAATTCCTATGCATTATGTGCCTCTAAAACTACACCTCCCACTATTCTTAGTGGAACCCAACATTCCTATGCCAACCCATGTATATCTGGAGACTTAACCCATAAACGTTAAGTCTAACCTCACTATCATTCAAGATATAGGATTCCTTTATGGGAATATAGTCAATCTTGATAAGAAGTTAATATCATTAGTGGCTATAATATTAATAACTCGGATTCACCTCAGGGTTTTATGTTTATTTATATCTAAATACATATTTTAAAAAATGATTTTCAACAAACACTTATAGTAGTGTCCTAATAGATTCATATCACATCGCAATTGATATGATATCAATATGAAAATATAGTTGTCAAATGGTTAGTTCATTCAATTTTATTTGAGAAATATGTTTTGGAAGAAATTATGGAAGATTTAAAATAGATATAAGACTCATCATTGATCTTACTTTTTCTAACATCATGATATTGATGTAAATAAGTAAATGTGAGTCTTTAAATACCATTAATCCAAATGTATGATCAATTATTACTTGGATAAGATGTTCTACGATAATATAACTCAAAGATTCCTCAATATTTACCAAGTTCACTCATTCAATTCACTGATAATTTCTAAAATTTCTTAAAGTAATCACATGAAATACTTGAAGTTACCATTGGATTTAAAATAGTTCACATGTACATATTGAACTAACTCTTAAAATATTTGTGGTGTACCTTTATTTATAAATGTTTCTTCATCTTAAACATGACAAGTACTTTATTTTTATATCCAGTATCTTAGCTCAGTTAAGAATAAAATACTTTTATAGGTATAAACAAGTCAACCAATTTCAGTTTTATTTGAAAAAGAATTATATTTACATAATCAGTTAAGTGTCTTATATTCTATATTCATCATTCACTATGATTCATATCTTTGATTTAAGAGTTATTGAACCATTAATTTAGTATTAAAGTACCATAACAAAATTTATTCTAATTGTGAAATAATTTATCATTGACTCTATATGTACATTGAGATAATTTTTTTGGTAAAAATTCTTAAAAACTTGAATGAATTAATTTTGGTAATGAGAAGTAGCTATCTCAGCTTGGAAGATGTAGGAATCTCCATTTAACAGCTCATTTTGAGTTCACTATATAACCTTTCTATTCTTGCTCATTTCCTATATTTAAATAAATGTATATTGTAAGAAATATTGTATTTTAATACACATGTGGTGAATAGAAACTTGATGAATATAATTGAAGTGGATGCATCTACTTTATTTTTCAATTCATTGTAATTTTTTTCCAATGTAAATTATTTCTAGATAAGAAGAAAATAGCTTCATATTCATTCTTCTTCCTTTAAATATTTTGTATTTTAATAGGATAATGTAAAGTATGTTTTGGATTAATATTATCCATCAGATATTCTCTATTTTATTTTAAAATTTTCAACATAATGGGTAGAGAAATGTGTTTCAACCAATCCTTACCCACTTAGTAAAGTATGGTTAAAAGATTCCAAAGTGACTTATGCATTTCATTTATTTATGTTTGGATGAATAAGGATAACTTTGGTGGTAAGTATAATAAAATAAGATTAATTAATAACTTATAATCCAAGTGGAATCCCAATTTTTCTAATTAATCAATATACACCAACATTTTTAAATAATGATCAATAAATAGATTCATTTCTTCTAGTTTAGACTAATATGGTGCGTTGAAAATATTATTAATTTCAAGAATTTCCTTCTATTTATCAAGAAAAAAATATGATGTATTATAGTTTAATAATCCATGCCCTTATGTTGTATCATCACTTCTCTAGATAGAGTTGATAATATAATACATTAGATATAAGAAGCATCCTCTACATATATCTGGTAGGTTTCATTATCACATTTTCTCACCTGTTGGGGAGGTCAAACTGGAATAGGGGTTTCTAATACATAATAAAAAATTTATGATAATAATGCATTGCATAAATTATTATAACATATCTAGAAATTTGTATTTTTGAGGACATACCTTGAGTTAAGGAATGATTATATTTTTTTCATGGCTTTGATTTCCATTTTTCTATAATAATTAATATAGAAGATTATTACTTTACATGATTACAAATTATGTGAGACATAATAATTTTAATTTTATTGATACTCCCACTATTTTATGAAGTCTCAACAGTCTTGAACATTGAACTCAAAATGTCTAGTTTTATGGAAGTTCTAGTAGAAATGATCCATATTTCCCTTCTTATGATCCAAAACATGTACATGAAAACCATAATAAAGTGTTTAGTTTGGTGTTCTATTTAAATGTGAGCTTATAGTACGTTATTATATTTAGTTGACTACCCAATCCTAAAATATTGACTCAGATTTCTTTAACACCTACCTCCAAATTTGTACTGAATAGACTATGTATATTAAATTTAATATAAGTGTGGTTAAGTCAACCAAAAACCCTTATGATAACTCTTTTATAAAATTAAGTGTCCATACTATGACCATGTAAACACTTAGTTCTATAGTTGAATTCTTAATCAAGTAATTGTAGTATTATACTGACTTAATATATGATTGATGGATCTTGTTTTTTTATGCTTAAATTTTCATATTTTATATTTAACATGTATTTTTAATATTAAGTTAATTTTACTTAAGGGATTAAACATGTTCCAATAAAACATTTACACGTAATCCATTTACTTTAATTCCATCATTCTTAAATTAGTTCATTTAATTATGTGATCATAGTCTTATATCCATAAAATGAATCATATATAAGAAAGAATAAAAATAAAAATAAATGATGTAATCATGATCTTATATAATAGTTTATTTTTTTGAGTAGATAATGAATTAACCTATGAACCTAGGGGAAAAGTATTTATGCTGGTCTTGGTATGAGTTGCAACATTCCACATATCCACCTATTTATCTTCTAGTTTGGTTTCATCTTGGTTCCATCTTGAATCACCTCCATAAAACTTGGGATACTCCATTTATTACATAAATTGTATAACTAACATGTAGGCGAGGGGAACCAAAGTATTGGTTAATGGGAATTATATAAAACAACCATGGAATATTAGGCCCTATATAAAAAAATATGGAGGGATGATAGAAGGAAAACAAATTTAATTTATTAATAAATAATTGTAGACCTATGAAATAAAAAATAAATTAAATAAAACCAACACATATAAAGGTCTTGTCAAATCTCATAATCACTCATACACAATTAAAAAATATGTGCAAGTACCCTGGAAAGAATTCACTTAAATTAATTCTTTATTATTAAGATAAACATTATTGTATTGATTCAATGTATTAATTAATAAATTAATTACCTTTATATTAATAACCATTCAAATTATCTTAGATATACCCATCATATATTCGTTCATGGTAAATAAATGGAACGGAAAATAATTAAAAATAATTACATGAAATTAATTAAGCGTTTATTAATTATTCAAAAATTTATTACATATTCAACATAACTGGTGCTAAAAATGTTATTGGGTTTTCAATGATGTAATTAATCATTTTTAATGAAATTTAATTATTTTATTTACTAGGAGACTAAATGGAATGTACGAACGAGGTACCTTCCATGTTCCTCACTTTTCATATATCCAGGGTAAATTTCCAGGGACATGGTGTGTATCTTGATCATATTCCACTATGTGTAATAATAAGCTATACACCACATATTATTCTTTCAGTGTGTCCACGTAACCCTCCAATTGACTTAGAATGTTCTTAAGATGATGTAATTAATTGATCTCATGATATGTATACCAGCTATATGTTATGTGTTCCTCTTTCAATGTGTCTAAATAACGCACTGATGGAATTAATGTGTTCTTTATACATGGAAATTAATCATCACACAATGTGTATGCTGACTACACACCATGTGACTCATTAATTATATAGTATACTGGTCTCATGTTGTAAAAAAAATATTGGTCAGTGTAACTTTAGCTGCTAAACCATGTAAACCACATAATGTGTACACCAGCTATATACTGCATTGTCGAACAAATCATGTTCCTGGATAGCCTAGTCAACACATAATATATAATAAATACACCATGTGTCATTAGATCTTGAAACATTAGTAATTACACAAAACATCCTAGTATAGTGTACTTAGGTACATGATGTTTAATCTGGTCACACACTATGTAACCTTGTCTATCAACCATAATCCTCAGTACCTCCCAATGGAATCTCTAATCATTCTTCATCTCAGTTTTGATATATTTTATAAAATATGATACCAGAATAAAGAAATTTAATATCTCAAAAATAATTTTAATTAAACTTTGGTTTAAATTAGAAATAAACTAGAAGAAAAAAACTAACAAAAACTACATATAATTGATCAAAAAACAAATAATTATAAATTTATATGTGACATATTTGATATCACTTAATTGTTCTGATCATACAATAAGTTCGTATTGGGGATGATCCTAACTCAATAATTGTAAGATTCTATGGATCATCACAAATTGTACAAGTTGTAAACATCTTGAACAATGAAATTTTTCCAAATAATATTGACAAGAAAGGTTTTTGGAACCAAGAGAATATATTTTCACATTAAATTTATAATTAATTTAAATAGATTATAAGTAATAATACCCTGGTATTATGTTATTTCTTTGATGAATATGTTGATAATCTAAAACCCTTTTCTATAGAAACCCCGACCCAAGAAGCCCAGAGTTGGTTCCTAAAACATGGTGTGTAATTTTTTTCATAGAAACATGCATACAAAATTACACATCTCGTTCCATTATAGAGGATCGTTTTGGTTTAGGTTCCGGAAAACCAGATGTTACCGATACATTTATTCCAAAAACATGACAAAGTCAAGCTTCATATAGCTTCCATCACATAGGAGTACTCAAATCTTGGAAAGATCTATTATACCCTATAAAATAAATAAAAAATGTAGGGTGATCATAAAAATTCCCATTAATGGGGTTTTTAAAAGAATTTGAAGAAATTACTTTTTTAAAAAGCTTTGAAACAATCACAAAACATTTCCTTGAGGGATGTCATCATCAGTTTTCAAAGGTTACTTGATAATATTTTCATAAAAACCTCTTATATAAGAATCATATGTGTTTATTTACATAATTCAGAGTGCACATACAGAGATTCATGAATGATTTATAATTCATAAATTGATCAAATCAACTCTAAAATTGACATGAAAAGTTATAAATAGAATTACATAAGTAATCATGTCATGATTCATTAACCCTTAATATGAAATTCGTGTAACCATAACTTTAGATACCCCTTCAATGTATAACTTTCCATCTGCATACTTAATCATTCTATATGCTTTCATTACCATTTTCTTAGAATATTCTTAACCAAGGGGTATTCTATTAGTCGAATAATCACTTAAATGGTCATATACCAATACATAATGAGGGAATGTATAATTCCAAACTTTGTCAAGGCCTTGCACCAAGACCATATGGGTAAAAACCCAACATAATTGTGGTCAACTACCACACATTGTTGCAAACAAAGATAACCTCATTTTCACACATCATTTCACTTAACTTATGAGATTTATCAGTTTACCCAATGCATTAGAGAACTATATAGGTGCACCCATCTTATCATTTAAGTCCAATACATTCTTCATATGTCTTAGTATGGTCGTATTTCCATAGTTCCCCATACTACAATGGAAATTACATTCTTAATCCATAATATTTTTTATACATACTCATAACTGAAATGAATTATGTAATAAATGTAAAAATGACTAGATTTGATAGTTTTAGGTTATGGATGCATTAGTCACATGCATGGACTAAAATGACATATTTTTGCACATGTGGTAAGAATTAGTACACATAAAGTAATGGTTAGTCACATAAAATAATTACTCTTTGATTTGGACCTTTAAATGCTATGGTTTACATGTCTTGACTTTGAGATACTTGTTTTAAACCATTCTATGTTAATTATATAAAATATATTAAACATAAACTTAAATAATTAAAGGAATTTCAAGTGAAAAGTGGGAATACAATGTATGGATGTAAAATCATTATTTCATATGAGGTTTTCATGTATAAAAGAGAAATTAATTAATCACATGCACTTATAAATATACATATATATTTTATGCTTTAAGCATGAAAACAATTATACAATTTACTAACATAGATAGATTTATTTAAAACATGAGAAAACAAAATTGAAATGCATACATATGTATATGTGGGTTTTGAAAAATATAAAACTATATATACACAAGGTGTATAATTAAGATTTTCACAACCCAAAACAAGGTTTAATAAATTCTTGTAACTATTGTATCCTTCAAAAACATAATTTAATCAATAAGAATAAGTTTTATGAAAACAAAATTCGGTTTTTTACAAAATAAAACATATACATATATATATATATATGTTTTTACATAACCATATATACATAAATTGTAAACAAGGATTTTTCATATTAAAATAAGATGAAATAAAACCCTTTCATGTATTACATGTTTTAAGAACATTATTTAAAAACAAATGATCAATAATTAAAATAATAAAACCCAAAATCAAGTTTAGATTGAAATTCATATAAAATTATATACTTATATATATAATCCATGAAATTGAAATAGTAGATGAAAAAGGGTTTTCATGTTGAAGTCAGGGCATAAATAACTTCCCTTCATGAGTTTTACACTCAAAAACAGATTTAGAAAAACATGTTTGGGATTTGGAGAAGAAACTACATATATATATACATATATATATCTGTAAAAACAAAAAGGCCTAAATAGATGATAAAAATGACTCAAATTCGTCCCTTGCATGGATTCAAAAGAGAGGGAGGGTTGGGCAATGTTTTTTCACAGGTTGAGGAGAGAAAATCTGAGTAGAAAACAAGTGAAAATTAGGGTTTATATAGGATATTTGTATATGTATATATATATATATATTATATATAACGATTTATACACAAATTATAAACAAAGACTCACGAAAAAAGACTGAAACAAACTAAGTGTAGAATCATACTTAAAATAATCCCAAAATCAAACAGTGATTTTAATATATATATAAATATAAATATAAATCTTGTGGAAGACTTGAAAGAAGAGAAAAGAAAAATAAAAAAGAAAGTCCAAGAAAGAATTATATGTAGAAATCAGTGGCTAGTTCGAAGAGAGGTGGAGGACCTCGAGGGAGAAGAAAAAGAAGAAGAAGATGGAATGAAAACTATAGGCAACCACTAGTGTTGTGTGAGGAGGAAGAAGAAACACAGAGAAGAAATGTGGAAAAGGAGTGGATGGTCTAGATCAAATGGGATCTGATCAGAAGACTAAGGGAATTTTTGTGGTTTTTTAAAAAGATATGGAGGGACGAGATTAAATCTCGGTTTGATCGGACGGCTGAGGCGAGATGCAGAAATTAAAAACGGATGAAGGGCTGAGATTAACTATGTCTGCGATCAGACAATCCAAAGAAACACAACGTTAATACTACATTGTAGGAGTTTGAACCTGAGACTGGATTAGGCGGTCAAGATCTCGTGCAACAAGATCGGGTGGCCGAGATTAGATCCCTCTTTAAAAATCCTATCCCACATCAAAATGGAATAGTTTCTGGGTCAGCTTTAAAATCTGATCACTCCCAACCATTACTTAGAATTACCTCTCCCCCTCCTCAGTACCACCCTGTACCGGTTCTCTGCAGTCACACTTCTATGCCCACCCCTGCCGCTATGCCGCCCCACATGGTGGTGTGCTTCTTGGTTCCTCCATGCTTGACTTTAGGCGTGCACACACACCCATGGGTTGGCCTATGTTGTGGCTAAATGGTCAAGGCTCAGCCGCCTAGTCCTGAAGGAGTAGTACGAGCTACCTCCTTCATCTCAGATAGAGGTTTGAACCTATGGGATTTATATTTTTTTTACAAACCCATCTTTCAAAAATAAAACATACCCAAAACCATGAAGTTTGAAATATTTTACTTACATTAAAATCAATAATGTCATAAATTTTATTTGTCTAGAACATCATTTCAACATTATTTTAAACTTTTGTACATTAATATACACAATATAATATATACAATATAACATGTATAAATTTTAATTATCAAGAATATTTGAAACATAACTTTAAATTTAAATGCGTATTTTTCCAATATAAACACTCTTCAAATTCTCTAAAGTAAACATATGTACTTCTCTTCATATTTTCATTAAAACACTAAGATCTTGATTTCCTTATTCATTTCATGTTTTAAAACATTATGTTTTCAAAATATATGGATAAGTTAATTAAAAAATGTTCCAAGTTATAACTTTAAAGAATTTTAAAATATACTTAGAACATTAAAAATGATTATAAACATAAAATACATAAAATATTCAAAAATACCTATGATAAATAAAATAATAAAAATTCTTAAAAATAATCCAATGGTTGTAGGATTTTCTAACCATTTCAAAAACCAATGGTAACTTAAGGACCGCAATGACTACCAATGGACACAAAAGGCCTTATAAGAATATGTTTAGGATATTCAAAACTTTGGAAAAACTTGGTGAAGATGTTTCTCTTCATACCCTTAATGTTTAGCATGATATCCATTGTTCTTTCCATTCTATTTTTTGTTGTGGCATATCCAAAGGATTTCTATTATTTTCTTGGTATGTTTGTGGTATTTGTTGGTCTCTCAATGATTTTGATTGGTCTACTAGTAGGCATTATAGGTTAGTTATAGTCCTTTGTCCTTGTTGAAAAGTAATGTTTCAGTGTTTAATTGAATAAAATATGCATTATGTTTATTTTTCAGACATTGTTCTAGATAATACTAAAATTAAGAAAAATAAAACAATTAAAACTACTATTTTTTCACATAAAATATGTTCGGGATATCACATTATCCCCTCCTTCAAATAATTGATCTCCCACAATTCTATTACACTCCAAACCTTCAGACATTTTCTCCAATTTCCCTTTACTAGTTCCACATGAGTTGGTGGTTTTCTGATGCCATTGTGTCCATGGAAGCTTTAAATTATTTGGTTTCTTTGGTCCAGAAACATTTCAAATTGTATGAGTTATACTTTTGTCTATAGTGATCAGATGACATATAAAAGTAACAGGAGATGAAAATCTCAGAGACACCAGAAAGGAATCAATTCCTATAAACTAGCCGAACCACCTTGTTTTCTAAAATTTAGAAATCATAAATCCTCTTATAAACACTACATTTTAGGAGTTGAAAAAGGTAAGTTAAACAAAGGTCACTTGAATCTGTGGATTCCCAAAATTTCTTTAAAGATGGATATCATTCGAACATGGTAAAACATTTTAAGAGTCCTTCAAAATAACTTCCCTGTCGTGCATAGAATGCGAGTTGTGCATCCAGCAAGAGGAAATAAACAAATCCTGATCCCCAAAAGAATCAAAGTAGATTATAAGTGTTGGATAACTAATAAATATATTTTCACGATAACTATAGGTTTCTGTGAGGATAAAATTCGTCCGAACATGTCATTAGCATTATTGTTTTCAGTATCACAGTTGGTAGATACAAAAGGTTAGTTGGTGACCTTTCGTCTTCCATCATAAAATTTTAAGAAAAAAGGTCTACACGGTAAATAATAACCATATTAAAATAGAGATGTTATTTTGAAAATTCATAATAATGTATCAAATCATAAAAATATAACATCATTCATTTAATATAGGGTTCATGAAACTCGGGGTGCTACATATTCATTCGTTCCCTCACAACTCACAAACAAAAACTTCCTAACATCCACTGTGATGTCTCTCCATAGGTACTACTGGTATTGGTGATTTCCCCAATTATCATTCAAATGGATCCCTAAAGAGGTTCAAAACTCTTCGATCTCTTTGATCTAGATGCAACATGGGAAACTTGGACCAAACACATGTGGACATCTAAATTTCCAAGAGAGAAAATAATGAAGTGTATGAAGCTGGGTGACATCAGTATGAACTTGATGTCTATAAAACAAATGGGAAGACTCATCCCCGAGAATTTCGAAGTCCCTAACTCGACCATAGAGACCTTAGGTCAATAGTTGACAAAGATATGCCGCTTAGAGGTCACCTTCTTGTGCGACCTCTTAGAAGTCCTCTAGGAATGAAGAATTCTTGTCTAATGTAAATAATTTAAACAAAACCCCAAATTACTTTCCCTTACATGCATAGAATGGAAGTTGAGCATGCATCATAAGGAAATAGTCAAATCCTGATCCTCAGTGGAGTTAAAGTACACGAGGAGTGTTCGATACACACTAGAGATGTTTACATGATAGAAAAAGGTTTTAAAACGTAACATAGCCTTTTAAATAGGAATTGAAAACTATAGACACTTGTATTTTTGTTTGAAGAGACAAAATACTTGTTTTGTATGCCATATTACATTTTGAAGAAAGAATTATACTTAGTAAGACGTAATTAAAAAAAATTGTTCTAATTTTATATAGTTATCTAAACTGATCGTATGATACCAACTGTAGTGACCTCGATCCCAGAAGCTCAGAGTAAGCGCCTGAAACATGTTGTGTAATTTTTTGCATCGAAACATGTATATAAAATCACACAACTCATTCCATTATAGAGGATTGTTTTGGTTTAGGTTTTGGAAAACTAGATACTGCTGATACATTTCTTACAAAAACATGGCAAAGTTAAGCTTCATATAAATTCAATCACATTAGAGTAATAAAATCTTGGAAAGATCTACTAAACCCTATAAAATAAATTGAAAATGTAGGGTGAGCATAAAAATGACCAGTAAGGGTTTTTTTTTAAAACAATTTGAAGAAATTACTTTTTAAAACAACCATTGAAATAATCACACAACACTTTCTTGAGGCACTTCATCATCAGTTTTCAAAGGTTACATGATAATATTTTCAGAAAAACCTATTACATAACAATATTATGTGTTTATTTATATAATTTAGAGTGCGTATATATGGATGCATGAATGATGCATAATTCACAAATTGATCAAATCTACTTGAAAAGTGACATGCAAAGTTATAAATAGAATTACATAAGTAATCATATCATGATTCATTAATAATTAATATGAAATTCATGTAACCTTAACTTTAGGTACCCCTTACTTGTATAATTTTCCATCCACATACTTAATCATTCCATATGAATTCATTACCGTTGTCATAGAAGATCCTTAACCAAGGGGTATTCTATTAGTCGAATAATCACTTGGATGGTCATATACCAATACATAGTGAGTGAATGTATAATGTCAGAATTTTTCAAGGCCTTGCGTCAAGATCATACAGATAAAAACCCAACATAATTGTGGTTAACTACCACAGATAGTTGTGAAAAAAGATAGAATCATATTCACGCATAATTTAAATTAACTCGTGAGATTTATCGCTTTACCTAATGAATTGGTGAGATATCTTAGCGCCCCCATCTTATCATTTAAGTCCAATAAATTCATCATATGTCTTAGTATGGTCTTATTTTCATAGTTTCCCATACTATAATGGAACTTAAATTATTAATCCATAATCTTTTTCATACATACTATTAACTAAAATGAATTGTGCAATAAATGTAAAAAGGACTATATTTTCTAATTTTAGGTTATGGCTGCATTAGTTACATGCATGGACGAAAACGACAAACTTTTGGACCTTATTTTCAATATTGGGATATATTTTAAGGATAAATCACATTTTCTTTACAAACCATTATGAAAGAGTTTAAAATAATGATATCAAAAAAAAAATATTATTATGATATTATCTATGTATAAAATTTTTAATATATGTTAAATATTTCACTAGTTTTGGGATTATACATTATATTTTAAAATTATATTATCTAATATAGTGTATTACATAATTTATAAATGGTTCCTAGTATAATTAATGAGAACTACATTAATGAACATATTCCAAATAGTAAGAATAATTAATTCTATGTTGGGATTAAGCCAATATTTTGCAGGGAAATGATCTCACAAGCATTCTCATAATATGAGGACATAGTATCATATTCTAAAAATACAAATAAATAATTTTTTATGTATTACAACTTTGGAGGGAAGCTTTGTAAGAATAGGATTGTAGGGAAAATAATGATAAAGGGAGCAATGGAAAGAAATAATTTTCCCACTTGTGATAATTATCAAAAGAAACACCTTGGTACTTGCTTAAAAGGAATGGGATATTTTTAAAAGTGTGGTGAGAAAGACCACTATGCTTATGATTTCAAGGGTAATAAAAAAATTTCCAATGTAAAATACTTCAACTGTAAGGATACAGGGCACTACACAAATCAATGTCTCAACCGTCAAAGGAAGATACCTCAAAAGAAGCTAATATATCATGGTATATCTTATGATATTAGTATAGAAGAAGTAGAATTATTAATGTGCATGTGTTCTTATCTAATAATAGTGTCAATTGAGTATTTTCTCAATTATATCCTAGTTATAAGAATTATAGAATGTATAAGAATTTTACTATGATAAATTTTCATTAAGTATTTTAAAGCATATGTTGACCAATACCGATGACCAAGAAAAATGATTCAGTGGAAAGTTGAACTTCTTAGAAAACACATGATTAAGGGAAATATAAACCTTAATATGTTCGTGATGCTGGGATAATGATGTTGTGATAAATAAATGATTGATATGGATAAATTAAATTGTATAGTACTGACTACCTTGGGACTAATTAATTATTTCTTGACAAAGTGGTTTATACTATCATTGATGGAGTGTACAAAATCTTGGGATTTAAGGTATATATCAAATAATATAATTTTTACTTATGTAATAAGGAAGAGTTCATGTTTTTAATAAGGTTTTATTGTAATTCATATTATTACCATGTTTCAAAAAAATACATGATGATGGTATTCACATATTTGGAATATAACTATTAAGTGATACGTCACGTTGTTTGGGGGATTAATGATAAGTTCAATTTGTAAATTCATTGGAATTCTTTATAAAGTTATGTATATTTATCTTTTAGAATGGAAATAAGGTTAACCATTTATGAAATTTTTTATTATTGAATTTGGATAAGGTTTCATAGATTAATGTATTACTTCACCATATAGAGAATCATGCTTATTGGATAACCCGTTCTAACCATTTTTTCACAATAGTAACTAGAGATTGAAGAAATGAATTATAATTCTATTATGGTTATAACGATCCACTAAAATTTAATTTTAGTACTTCAAGAATAAAAAATAAATTTTTGGATATTCATTTATTGGAGTAAACGATGAATTAGACATTTATCTAAGCACAACCAAAGGATCAAATAGTTCTAATGAAATAGAAACGTGTCAAGTGATTATATTTCCTTATAATATTAGATAGTAAAATAATTCATAAAATTCTAGAAATTTATCTTTAACAAAACTATTATCATATTACCTTTATATATTATGAATCATATGTCTTTTAAATCACCACATTTTCTGGTTTTGAGGTCCTTAACTTTCCATTGATCATTCACTTTTTTGTTATCAATGACCTCTATCACTCTCTATAATTATTTCTGCTTTTCTTCTATATACATGTTTTAATTTAACACCTATGTTCTCCTACTTGGATACCTAGATATGTGTTATTAAATATTAACTTTATACTTCCTTTTGACTCTTATTATGAGGGGATTTTATTAGCCCTTTTATGATGTGGGGTTTTTAACTATGGTATTTCTAAATATCAAACCCTTGATTACCGAGATCTTATTCAAATTATGAGAACATTATTTATGTATGGTGGGGATAATTTAACACATCAATATTTTAAAAGAATATAATTTTTTTTGATAAAATGTATGACATGAAACACCAATCTTATAAGAAAAGATAACACTTAATACTTTATGAAATATTTCTTTTTAAATAAATATAATCACTTCGATAGATTACGAAACACGAAATCCCAAGTCAAAATGAACCATAATATAGTATATCATTATAACCTAGTCATTATGTTAGTGGGAAAGAATAATACCAACTAAATTATGAAAATTATGGTTATATTTTGATTATAAAAAAATCAGAATAATTTAAAATAAAAAAAGTTTTCCAAAAAAATATATTTTTTTAAAAGACGGTTTAGTCGCACTTTACTCACATAATTTAAATTTAATTTTAAGAAATTTATAAGATTTATTTAAAAAAAATCATTTTTAAATTATAATATCAAAATTATCTTAGTGTTATTTTTTCATATTTTTCTGAAATGTTTCATTTTTCAATGAATAATGAAAAATATTGACTTTTAACTGAAAAATGCATTTTCATTTAAATTATTTACAAAGATAAATTTTATTTTTAATTGGTTTTAAAGTATAATTAGTTAAATTATATATTTAATAATAAATATTATCTTAATGTAATCATTTTCATCTTGAATTTTGATTTAAAAACTTTGTAAACTTTTGAACATTTTCTCTATGAAAACCCACTTTCTTATCACGTCATCGAGATTAATTTTAAATTGAAAATTTCCAATTATGTGAATTTAATTTAGAATAATGGATTTCATTATTTTAATAAAAACAATCTATATTAACTATAATTTCAACTTAATTTTTTTTAAATTAATAGTGAAAATAGTAAAAATTAATTACCGCGTTTAAGGTAAAAATGGATTTATCAGGGGTTAAACTAAAATTATAAGGGCCAAAATAACCTAAAAGTTTTTCTAAAATAAATTTTATGGACATATTTTGACCCTATCAGTAATAATTATCGATAATAACCCAATATTCACTATTGTGGTGTGAGAGAAATGTGGGTTCACCTTATTCTTTTCAAAAATTAAAGTGTGTCACTCACATCACTTATAAAAAGGCCACTGATCACCTCTCCACATCACACTATAAAACCCTATTTTTAGACAATACATTCCAAAATTACCTCCCCTAATACTATAATCATATTTTTGGAATAAATACATCATTGTAAGGATTTAGTGCAAACCTAACGTGGTTACCTGAAGAACAGGTAACGTTCTTCAACAAACATTTTTATTTTATTTATTCCTCCACCTCCTTCAATTATCATTAAACAATTATTATATAATAATATCAGTATATTCCATATATTAATATTTTTTATGTTAATATAATTACCTAAAACTATCCCCACTTCCATAAAATGTGTTACAATATCACCATTCGCATGTACAATGGACTACTGCCCCGCGAACCGATGTAACTCATTTTTCCAATACCACATCTCATGGCTGGGTATGATGATGGATATAAATTATATATATATATATATTTGATATTTATAACATAATTATACCTCTGGATTCATTATATGTTATATAAAATTTTTACTTTCCATTCCATAGGGGACATGATATATTTGCTTGGGTGTACGATGAACTACAACCTTGTGGAAAGATGTGATTCATTTTTCACTAATTCTTTACATAGAAGGTAATAAGGATATATTTAATGAATATGCATGATATAAATAAAATAGTTACTATATTAATAAAATATTTATGATTCTTGAAAGATAATATATCATTTTATTTCTTACCTTTTCACTCACATAAAGATGATAGCATCGTTCATGTACGTGTGGACTACCGACTTCCCAAAGCAATGCGACTCGCATTTCATCACCAAGAAAAATGGATGATATATAAAAGTATATTTAAAGAAATAATATTGTATTTATGATATTATTATAATTATTTAAAAATAAAATATTACCTACATCTTTTCCATAACGATCGTTGAAAAAAGGAAATATTACCCATGCATATATATGACCTACCGTCTCTATGATCGTAACGTAATTTATTTCCCAAAACCATATTTCATGATTGGAATTAAAATTATATTTGATATAGAAATATGATAATTATGTAATTATTATTATTCATTATATTATGTAACTATATAATATGCACAAGAATTGGATCTTTCATAACAAAACTTGCATGAGAAAAATGGACAATTAACACTCAAAATAATGAAAATAATGAATGATAATTAACAAATGGGTGATACAATGTTCTAAAAGGATAATATATGATATTTTAAATATTAATATGGTTTAAATATAAGTTAATTACATGTTTAAAACCACTATTCATGAGTTTAATGCACGTTCAAACAAAATGAAGCACCAGGTAAGGGTTTCTCATCTCACTTTTACTTCCATGAGACATATGCCATATCCACCAATTTTTTATTTTGTGTAATGTATATACTAAATTTTTTATGTTATATCATGAATTATTTTATCTTTATTGTCTTTAATTCTTAATTTAAAATTATTTATTTCATGGGATTATGATACAAAAGCTAGCAAAGTGGTAAGGGTTTATTTCACAATCTCATCATTATTCGGGATTTTTTTGTTTAAGTGTCCAATGGGTGAATAATTTGATATTTATATCTTAAAATAAATATATTTTATTATCCTATGGTTATTAATGAACTTTTCTAATTAATATTATGATTTTACCTCTCTTTCTTACTTAAAATGATTAAAAACATATTTTAAAGAAAACCCTGCTTTATTTTTCTCTTCGGTTAGAAATTCTTTTCATCAAAAATCATGTTTTATAAAAATGTATTTAATATTTTCAAAATTATTTATTAAATAATTTTTTATAATTTTTTTTTAAAGGAATCTTAATTTAATTTTCAAAATAATTCCAATTTTTATTTTACTAAAAATGTGAAAGGAATCTTTGTTTTAGCACGTACAACATGAATGGAATTTTTCACCATAATGAACAATAAATTATTTAAAGATTATTTTAAAAGTTTTCATAGGATAATTTAAAATAAAAGGTTTTTAAAAATATTTTTTTAACTTTTAGTTTTAAAAATATTTTCAAAGTGAAAATTTTATTTTCCTCAGAAATGTTTTTGAATATTTTTTATGGTATTTCTACTCATCAAATACATAAACCATTTATTGAACCTATGATATAATGTTTAAATATTGTATTGATATAATTTATATTCTTTATTTGGATGGTTTATGATCATTTTGGTTGAGGATTTATAATTTTATTACCATTCACAATATTACTCTGGATGGTTTATGATTATGTTTTTTAATTAGGGAAAGTATTAAAAAAAATTAGGTTAGTTTTTTCAATACTAATGTTTAGGTTGATTATCTTTCAATCTTTTCACAAGAGGAATGGTTTGGACTTTTTGAGTGATGGTTGGGGCCCAATATATTCCCTTGATTAATCAGTAGGTCTCATAAGACAAACTAGATATGTTTTTGTCCAAGGCCTTCTCTATTTATATGGATTTCTTGGCACAAGTCTGGATGGTATTAGATGTCTTGGAATGGTATTAGATGTCTTGGTACAATCCTTGATGGTATGTTTTATATGTCCATCATTATGCATTCAATTATTAGGAATTCAATTATTGATATTCCATGAAATTATTTGATTAGTTAAAATATCCATGGTCAAGCTTCAAGATCATGTGATTATTTATAAGGAATTATTTGATTGTATTTTATTCCTACCATATTATGATCATGTTATTGATAAAATGGAATGTGTTTATTTTATATACCTTTCAATATTGATTATGCCTTATTTATTCATAGCTTCTACTATATGATTACCCTTATTGAGTATTTGAGCTCACATAATTCTTATGTTTTATTTTCCCCCAGACACTAGAATTTTTTTGGTTGATATGAAAGGATACAATAAGGGGGATAATAGAATTACCAAATAAAATTCAATGTGTATTTTATGTTTTAAAATGTAATGTGAATTTTGAGTATGTATCTAGTTTACCAATACTACTAAACTATTAAGTCCTTTAGGATGTGATTCCTTATATAGTATTCTAATGTAATAAAGTAGACACAAACTCTAGGATATTGGGTTTGGGGTTGCTAAATGTAATATTGAGGCCTTTAAGGCCATATGATAACTTTGATAATGCCAAGGGACAAGATGTTCTTTGCGTATCGGGCACTGACTTGAAAGTCTATTTATGAATTAGGATTCTGAGTGGGAAGACTACACCCTATTAATGATATAGGGGACCTCTATGGGTTATCCTTTTATATTTGAACCTAAGAGAGTGTGTTTGGCCATGGGTAGATATGGTTGCAGGTGTCACCCCAAAATGTGAACCAATAGTTAATCCCCACGGTGGCCTGATGATGATGATGGGAATGGGTGTTTGACTAGACCCTATGTTGTTTTTTAATTACTTATGTACATGATATGTGATTTCTCAGGATGTATAGGAACCAGCCATTGGGCCTAAAACTATTATTATTGCTTAGGTCACCCATGAATCACTAGTTGTGATGGATGAGACCATAGGATTCCTCAAATGTCTTGGATCTGGTCTCATAGTATATTAGGGGAGGATTCCTAATATGACTAGAATCTGAAGTATATGGTTGATATAGTGATGGATTTCTATAGGTGGTTACTTGGATCCAACATCAGATTTGGTGATGGAATGCATATAATAATGCCCAAGGTTTATGGGATTTATATGACATTGTGAGACTATTAGGAAAGCCTGGAGAGCCTGTGATTAGAACTTAGATACCTTTAAACCATTGTGAATGATTTTAACCAATGGGATTCAAATGTTTTTATAAGGTGTCTGGTGGGGTTATATCACCGATCATGGATGTTCGACATATCAAGGTTGATTATTGAATCCCCTCTATTGATTCCTTGGATACCCCCTAAAATTGGGTTGATGCACCAATGATGGTTTAGTTGAGGATCCATGAGACGTGGATGCCCATGTGAGTGGACATAGGATCCAGGAGGGTATTCCATTTATTTCTTTGGATACCTAGGAACAATTCACACGTGGACATATACTATTACCTAAGGCCTTACCTCTCATAGAAATAAAACATTGATCTAATATTATTGAATACCCTGGTATACCATGGGGTTTAGTATGATGGATTTAGGATGAGGGGTGATTGGTAATGCCCCATGACCCACTAATCATCTTGATGGAGTCATTAGTTTGGGATACCCAAGGTGTGGACATAGGTTCCCTTGTGGTGATGCTCATGCTTAAAGACACCCTGACATTGGTTAAAGAAGGTATGGATATTAGGGTCTTGGACCTAAGGATTGATAATGGTTTTTGGGATTGAACTTGGTTATAAATATATTTCCTTGGGGATTTTGTGATGTTGTGGTTGGAATGGTCCCCATTATTCAATCTAATACATTCTAGAATTAGGTCTATGATGGGATTATTGATAGTTTAGGTATTTATTTATATTCAACAGCTTATTTATTGTTTCATGCTGAGCTTATCACAAGAACATATGAATACATTAAAGGTATAAAATATGAATAAATTTGAGGTTCTATAATTAGTAATATATCCACACCCTACTTAGGGACAATTTCACATGGGTAATACAAAATCCCTCACTTGTTTCAGGTTCAGGTCAAGCGAAGTATTGAGATCACATGGTTGAGTTGGAGCAGTTTAGATGGGATTTGGAGGTCATGATAACATGATGATATGAAATTTTAATAGATCATAATGTACTTTTATTTCAATATTTATTTAATATTTTATCTTCAACCAATGCATGTGATTTAACTAGTGGGTTATTGTTCTTTAATGGCCTTATGATTAGTTTTATTTGACTATAATTTTATTATTTATTTATTATTCCTTCATACTCTAATGTGTATGATATTCAGGTATTTCCTTATATGTGTCCACTATGATATAGGAGGTATAGACTCACCATGACACCTCCTTAGACCCACACTACTATTCGATAGACTCTAGTGTTTAATAAGGTATTATTGAGGATTTGGTGGTTTAGTACAATTACTGTTCAGAGTGAGTTGGGCTAGGGTGTTACACTTGACATTCTCTATGGCATGAGAAACTTCAATCTTATGAAGTTTATTTCACATTATATCAAAGATATATGTCCTAGTATAGTGAAATTGAATATCCTATTGCATTAAAGGACTATGAATAGGTTTTTTGTAAATATATTGGAGAATAAAGGAGTTAAGGTACTTGAGACTCCAGAAAGGGTGAAACCCCCCCCTCAAAATAGTGAATCAATATCCAGAATGAAACTGTTCCATAATCTAGATAAAAATAAGTTGTTTGAAGTCATAATAGAAGTTACAATTTTGAAATATATAGATAAGAATAATGAAACCCTTAATAAGAAGAGGAAAGTATCAGATGATGTTCTAGCTAATAAATCCCCTTCACAAAAAAATGGAAAGTATCTTATGAAAAACTCAAGAGATTGATTGAGAAGTATGGTGAATATTAAAAAAATATTCTAATGAAGTTCAAGAGAAGCTTGAAGAATGTATGTAAAAAAACTTCTTTTAATATATATTTATCGTAGGTTAAGGTTATGAGAGAAGATGGAGTTAAATAGATATAGGTTAAGAATAAAAATAAATTCTCTTTGAAAATAAATAAATATCAAGCTACTCTACCATTAGTAACCATCAGAGAGTATATAAAAGAGGTTCAAGGAACTTAAAGAAAGAGATTGAAATTAAAATATGATAAATTTGGTAAAGTAAATAGGATACATCTGAATGTTAAAGAATCAAAATCTTTTGAATTTTTTCAACTAAAGATTTTTGGAAACAGGAGAAGAAAAAAGAACATTAGAATAAGTGGAGGCTACAGTTTAATCCACCCTTAGAACCTCATTACCTCAATATGTTTCCTTTTCATCGCTTTCAAAAAGTTATACTTTATCATGTGATTCATAAAATTTAGTTATTTTACCTTAATATTAAATACATAACACATGATAATATTTTTCCATTGAATTAAAAAAGTTGAAGAAATTTTCTACAGAATATGTTCCTAACTAAGGAAAGTCAGTGGAACTACCAAAATTTGAAAAGGAAAAATCCTCAGATGTTCATAGGAGGAATGGAACTGATGTTGAAAAATTGGAGGAAGCTAAATCCTCACGACATTTTGATATCATGAACATATCACCCAATGAGAAAGATCAACTAGAAATTTCACCATGAGTTGAAGTTGCTTGATTAGATCCAAATAAATATAGAAGATCATATAGTTGATGAATGGAGATAAAACAAGGATTGATGGTAAATTAATGGAGATAAAACAAAGCTTGATTTTAGAAAAAACTTACAGGGTCTCAAACATTATATCCATCATTACTCATATTTTTTCAAGGATTGGATTTATATAAGATATTATAGTTTATGCTCAAACTTCTCAGATGTAAAATTAGATTTTAGATCAACAAGTGGAGATGAAGGATGACTTATCCAACTTTAAGAAATATTGAAAGTTGTAATTTTAGAAAATAAAAATGATAAAAAATAATAAAAAACATCATGATATTTCATGATCAAAATATTTACTTGAGGCAAGAATTATATGAATGCATATCACATTTAAAATATTAGAACCTGAAATTAGAAGATCAACACCATAAATTTAGAATTATAAGTGCATGATATAAGAAAAAAATAAAGAATTACATGAGGTTAATTTTTTATAAGATATGAAGAAATAATTAAAAGGATTAAAACAATATTCATAGGATCAAGATAAGATCCAAAATAAGAATATGATGATAACTCTCATAAAATAATGAATTTAAAATTTATTATTATTGTATAAAATATTTTTTGAATGTTCTAATTATCACTAATGGATGAAATTTTTAATAAATGAATGATTTAAAAATTATTTACTTATTTATGTATTGTAAAAAGGATGATCCAAGTTGGATATTTAAGTTTTCTTTGTTGTTAATATGGATAGAGTGAAGAAGGTTGCATAGTTAATTTCTTATAAAAAAATCTGGTGAGAAGAAGGATACTTTTTGGGAGTTTACATTCCTGATGTTTTTGGGTTGTTAGAGTAATGTTTTTATTTTAGTGAAATATTAGAGTATTTAGTGGAGCTTCATAAATTATTCATAAAAAGGAATTATTTGTATGCAGCACTTAAATGGAAGCATTTGAGGTATAAGGAAGATGAATCACAATGGATGAGTGTGGCCATGAATATTTCATAAGAAGCTATATTTTTGTGAAGTATTGGTATATTAAATTGTCAAACCATGATGGTAGGCTTTACATGAATCTATGAAAGGTTTTAGTAAAGTAATTTCTATAAAATCGAAGATCCAAAAAATGATCCATGAAAACTATTTAGCATATAACTTATATAAAGGACACAAAAGAGGCAGTCATTTGCAAGAAAATTTCAATGATGGTATACATATTCCATATGATAAATATAATTTATGAAGGGAATCTATATAAATAGAAGCTATGTAAGGGTGTTTTCTTAATATGGTGATTAATGTATTTTGAAAGTGTATTTTACTATAAATTCCACGATGATTTATTTATTAATTATTGATAAAAAATAAAGAAATACCAGGAATTAATTTAAATATTCTAAAATGTGTAATTATTCATGAAGGAAAATAGTGCATGAAAAAGTCAAGTTCATGGAATATGACCATACATGAAGGAGGATAGTTCATGTAGGGGAGTTCCATGAAGCATCCCATGAAGGGAAGTTCCATGAAGTATCTTTAAAATGAAAGTTCCATAAAGTATCTCATAAAAGGAAAGACTATAATATAGTTTTAATTAAGGTTTTTTATAAAGTGTTCGATGGTGAATGGGACATAAAAATGTTTCATTAAGGGGGTTCCATGTAGGAGTTGTATAATGTAATATTTTGAGTAAAGGATTTTATGCAGTTTATAATATATCACATATACCATAAATGGACATTGTTAGAAGTTATTACAGGTATCATGGAGCATATTAGAGAATCATATTCAATAAAAAATTATACAAATAAAATAAAAATTTATTGATGACATAGAAGAAACTATCATGATGATAAACTGATATGACATATATCCAAAGTAATTCATGAAGGTGGAGTTAATAGAAGTGTTTTAAGGGATGAAATGTGATATTCCTTGAAATAAATTATAAGGGAAGTGAGACTGGAATGGAGTAAACATGAAAAAAACACTGTATACACTTAAATAGATAATATTATTGGATTATAATACACCAAAACACTATCATATGTATGATCCTTAGACTATCCTAGAATGGTGAACAAAGTAAAAATAGTTGTTTCGTGTTTAAATTTCTATATTTATAATTTTAGTGGTTGTGTGATTAACTATGAAAGGTTAAATGTGTTCCTACCAATGTGGGAATGAGATAAAACTAAATAATTTTTTTTCACACTTTGATTCAACCCTCTATCATGGAGTCTTGGGTTACAACAAGTGGTATCAGAGATGTGGTTATAAGCATTGAATCTATTATCTTTAGATCTTCAACATGAATAATATAGTCAATTCCAAAGGAGTTCCTCTATTAGATGAAACCAATTATAAAATTTATAAGAAAAAAATGTGATCATATTTATGATCTATTGGGTTAGATATTTCCTATATTACTATACATGGTATAATTTTAGTGATGTATCAAAATTGTCCATAACTAAAGCAGTTAAGAGGATACTCGATCATGATGAAAAATATTCAAAAAATATATATTGAGATATATCTAATAAAATATATAAGAAGGTGATTATTTACACTGGATATAAGGATATATGGAATAAATTGGAAAATTTATATGATGGAAGAAAAGTTAATAAGGTGAAGCTTCAACTTTTACACAACAATTTTGATAACTTTAAAAATTTCCCCAATGAAAATGTACATAGATTATTCAAATAAATTATTAGTGCTATTGGATAAATTCAGTAGATTAGTGAAGATATAAAATATTTTGATACTGTGAAGAATAATATGTGTAAATTTTGACCTCTTTATAATATTAGGGTTTCATCTCTTGAAGAGAAAAACTTGGAAGAACAATAATTATATGATCTGTAAGGAAGTACAGTTGAATATGAGATATGTTTCAATATTGAAGGAATAAAAAGTCACTAAAATAAAGAAATAAATTTTATGAATATAAAAAACTAGATATTTATAAGTATGTAGATGAGGGTGAAGATATAAGTGGTAAATTGCAATCACTTATGGAAAGAAAATTCAATATAGGAAAGGTTATGTTTGAATTTCAACTACCTGTGGAATGTTTTCAATGAAAAAAAATTAGGCACATTATATAAATGTTTCCAAGGGTATTTGATGATGACAGAGGTGAAAAATAAATCATGAAAAAACCATAAAGTATGTTCCATCAAAAAAGAAACATCAAAATAGGAAATTATCCCAGAAATAAGTTTTAGAGGAAGAGTTTGGAGAGAAAAGAAAAGGGTGATAATAAATATTATCTAGTAAAAATAGAAAAAAAGTTTAAGTCAGACATAAAAGATGCTATGGTGGATATAGTTGGAAATAAATAATCTATGTGGGATGAAGGAAATCCACCATAAGGTGAGGGTTATCTCATTATGGAATTAAGTGAGGATCTTGAAGAGCTAGATGCTCAAGGAAAGAAAAATAAAAATATTAGTAGAATGTTAAAGTGTCTTTGGAGTATGTAGACCAATATGAAGATGAGATTGAATGATTTTAATAAGAATTAGAAGATCTACTAGTAAATCATGTGATTTTAGATGAAGTGGGAAGTTTCAAGATAAGGATTGATGAAAATTATAAGGTGATTGATGAACTTAATTATTTTATAAAGTATGGGAAAAAGAAGGTAGAGTCTCTAAAAGAAGTGGCTATTTTATTATGAATTAAACCCAAATTAGAAATTAAATCTTGTAATCCAAGGAATAAGAAGCTTTATCTTATAATTTACTCATATGTAAAATCATCATAAAGGAATAAATGGGGATCAACATGTGTTGGTAAAATAATGAATGAAAAAAGACACATGTTATTGGGTAAAAGTGGAGTTATCTTTGATGCTAAGAGATCAGAAGTAGGAATAGTGATATATTAGAATAATGGAAAATATAAGATTGGTGATTCTAGTGGTAACACTAAGAAACTAGTTTCATAAAAAATATAACTCTAATAAAAGGAAATATAAAGGTTGGAAACACTTTTCAACTTTAAGTATTTATCAATAATCGAGGAGATGTACAAATTATAAGAACATGTGGAAGAATTAAGGAGAGAATATATTTCCTCTTATGAAATGTCAATATTGTTTCTTTCTTAGCCACATTATGTCCCACTTTGTATAGGTGAAGAAATATTTTAATGGGGAAGAACTTGGAAGTTAGAAAATAAATATGAAACCACATCCATAATATCATATAATAAATTATTTATATGGGTATTACTTTTATATTTTAATTTTAGAGATAAATATATAGATTATGAGATAAAAATGAAATGATGCTTACTTCTGTGGAAGTTATAGGAAAGTGAATGAAAAATAACTTGCCATAGTTTATATGAAAAATATATACCCCCATTAGAATATGAATAAAAGAATGATTATACCACTTTTTATGAAGAGAAATAGGAATGACCATATTATACCTCAACTTAACTTGGAATATCATGGAAAGAAAAGAGAAAGAGGTAGAAGGATAACTTGGATGAAATTTTTCTCAAATAAACAAATAATAGTACCATATGGATTCTTGATAGTAGGTGTTCGTCCCACATGACTGAAAATATAAACTCGCTAAAGAATGTGAAGGGAAGAGTTTAATGAATAGCACATTTAAATAATGAAATAAATTTGACAATCAAAGAGAGTGGAAATGACCAATTGGAAGGAGATGATCAGAAGACATAAGTTCTATATTTAGTTGTCTTGAGGAATAATATCATGAGTGTGAGTAAACATTGGAACTCTAGACAAAAGGATACATTTTAAAAAAGGGATTCTTAATCAAATCCAAGTTTGGGAACTCTCTCATGGAATTTTGGAGGAAAATGGTAATCTATAGAAGTTGGATAGTAAAGAAAAAACTTGTCTTTTAACATCTGAAGAGGATAAAAAATTGTGGAATTGGAATCTAGGATATATTCACGAATAGAGTATGAAGAAATTATCCAAGCTAAAAGATATGGTTGATATTCTTATTCTGAAGCAAGATACTGAAAAGGCATGTGATTCATGTACAAGGGGAAGATGGTACAAAATCCAAATTAATAGACTAATAAAAGTTTATCTAATCTTATATATCTGGATCACAAAGATGTGTGTGGTCTAATCAATCAATTAAGAACATATATAGATAAGTATTTCATCTTTTTTGTGGATGACTATAATAGAATGACCTATGTTATGTTCATCAAAATCAAGAGAGAAGTCATGAAGTGTATAGAGAGGTATCAAAGGAATATAAAAAATAAGATCATATACAAAATACTATTATTTTATTATAATATTTGAACAAAATACACATCCATTTAATTTGAAAACTACCTTTAGAATCCCACCAATTAGATTAAGTTATCTTTAGTATAAACTATATAATATAATGGTGTTATGGAATAAATAAATCATTAGGTGAATAATATAGACAACACATTTCTCATGAGAAGTGGTGAATCTTACTATTATTGGAAGGAAGTAGTGAAATTTTTGTTGTACACAAAAAACTAGGAAATTCTAATCCTAAGGGAAGAGAGGAAACCATATGAAATCTCGAATGGAATGAAGCTCTCACTGAAACATTTTTCGGTCTTTGAAAGAAAATTTTACATTTTAAACAAAGATGAAAATCAGGTAAATTATGGTGATGTGGTAGATAAATGAGTGTTTCTAGGCTACCCAACAAAGATTACGTCCTATAAATTCTCTAAGAAGTGGCTGAATAAAAATTCGTAGAGTAATGACATTTAATTCATTGAGGATAAATATGTGAATAACTATTTAAATTCAAACTTTCATGAATTATGTGATGATGATGATGAAGAAGTTGGTACAAAACCTAATGTTGGAAAAAGTTCCCAAAATAATGAAGATTGTGAGGTGAAATCAGAGGAGGATACTATTTCTAGAAAAAATCAGTCTTTACCTTGGAGGAGAAACAATATAACAGAAGTTGATCCATCCAATATAATTGGATATAGACCATCACCAATGAAACACAAAGTATATGGATTTTAGAGAGTGTTTTTATACTATCAATGGTAAAACCAACATTATTTTAATAATTAAAAAACTTTGAATCATGGGTTAGATCTATAAATTATGAATTGGATCAAATTAGAAAAAATAAAACCTGGGAACTTGTGTAGAATATTGAACATCCTAATGTGATCAGAATGAAGTAAATCTTCCAGAATAAATTTCAATAACATTGAAATGTGATCTAAAAAATGGAACATATTGTATGTAAAGGCTATGCACAAATTAAATATATTGATTTTGAATAAAACCTTTCCCTAATGGATCAAATTGAGTTGATCAGACTATTCTTGGTAATGAAGATTCTCTAAGGATTAAATTTTTATTAGATGGATGTAAAGAACATTCTTGAATGGTTCTCTTCAAAAGGAATTTTATATTGAAAAACTAGTGGGTTTTCCAATCATTAATGATGAAACCAAAGTATGTACATTAAATAAGTCCTTGTAATATCTAAAATATGCACCATGATCATGTTATGATTGGATCGATTCATACTTATAGAGGGAGAAATTCAAAAGGGGTGGAATTGATCACAATATTTTTATACAAAAATATAAGGAATAAAAATTCATGGTGATCATTTTTGTTGATTATATCATATTTAGTGAAATATGATGGGAATATATAAAGGATTCTACTTAAATAATGAGCTCATAATATGAAATTTTCATGATTTTTGTAATCAAATACATTCTAGGGATTAAAGTGGTTCAAAAAGAGAGATATAATTTTATCTCCCGAGTTTAGTATATAAGAGAACTATTGAATAAATTGAATATGAATCATTCCCCACCAATGTCAACATCAATTAAGGTTGGAACCAATCTTGGGAAGCATGATTATGATAAATATTTTGATCGCACCTTTTATAGGAGTATAATTGGAATCTTACAATTTGACTAAAAATGGCTGAATATTGTTTTTTCTACATGGTTTGGGAGATGTTTCCAAGTTAATATGAAGGAATATAATCTCATAACAGTTAAAAATATCATGAGTTATATCTAAGGTATGCTCAATTTTGGACTATACTTTAATATAATAAAGGATCATGAGTTATCTATATATTTTGATTCAGACTGAGATGGTGATGTCATGTACAAAAAGTCCACAAGTATTGGAATATTATTCATTCGAAGTAAATGAATTGATTAGCTAATAAAAAAAAGCATAAAATCACTTTTTAATAAAAATAGAATCAAAATACATCTTAGTAAAAAAATTATGCACACTAATTATGTAGATGGTAAAAAAATTATAGGATATTGGTGAAGAAGAGAAACAACCAATTTTGATCTTTTGTGACAATAAGAGTTTGGTTGAGTTCATGAAAACCCTATAGAAAACTCTTATACAAAACATATTTAAATTTTGTATCACTTTATCAAATATGATGTCAAATAAGAAGTGATAAAAATGGATCATGTTGGAACTAATGATCAAGTGGAGGATATCATGATTATGCCATTGGCCACTCTAGCATTTGAGAAACATCAATTAAACCTTGATGATAAAACACCCCCTTTAGTCTGAGGAGGTTCCAATAATAATCTCCCCATTTTTATTTAATGATTTATATGAAATATTCCATGATTGGAAGGTCCTTTATATTTGTGTTTATATTTTAAGGGGGATAAACCTTATGCTTCTAGTGAATTTTTTTAGAGAAAAATAGATACTGAATTTGTATCCTAACAACTAGTGTATATAATCAGTGATATGTGGTAAAAATGTTGACATCTTTTATCAAGGGGGGGGGGGGTACATGGTATCAATGTAAGGGGGATATTATTCACAGGTAGTGTAGTTTCATTGATCTTGAATATAAGGTGAGTTTTATAAAATTAAATGAAACAGGGTACAAAATTATATATTGTACTATTATATTATACACTGACCGTTGATCACATATAATTCAATTAATGGATGATATATTCTATTTTCATCTAGAAGAAGTTTCATGTGTGTATAATTGAATTTCACTTTGGATTAAAAGAAAATGAAAAATTGAGAATGTTGGAACAAAGGTGATCCATGCTGTAGATTGATGTTGTGTATGATGTCAATCTGGTTGGAGGGAATAAAGTTGCATATTTTATTTATTTTGTGAAATTATAATGATAATAAGAATCAATTTTAGGAGCATACTTTACTGATGTTTTTTGGTGTTTAGAGAAAAATAAGTAGTTCATAGAAAGTTTGGAGGCTTCATTATCATTGTGAGAATTATTCAACATAAATGATTTTTTATATCACTAATGTGTGTGTATATGATGTACATAGTAGGAAGATCGTGAAGAAGGTGTGTGACTATGAATGTTTCACACAAAGATATCCATTTTTGAAGTAGTGGGAAATGTATTTTGAAAAATGTGAGGGGAGGATTTATATGAAGCCATGATAGGTTCTATTATAATATTTTTTTTCCAAAAAGAGGAAGTAATTTATGAGAAACTGATGGTGATTTTATGTGGACATAAAATGATAAATCTTGTTCATGAAGGGGTTTTATATGAAGAGATGTTATGTGAAGGTTGTTTTTTAAATTTGGTTATTAATGAGTTCTTTTAGGTTTTTCCTTTAAATTCCCCAAATTTCCCTTCATTAATGATTGAATAAAAACTAAAGAATAGTCCAGGTATTAACCAAAAGACCATGTAAGGAAGAATGGTTCATGAAGAAGAAGAGTGAATGAAATAGTCTTATATGTGAAGAAGAACTATCCATGAAATAGTAAAATCTATATAGGGGATTTAAATGAATAATATCAGAAATGGATGTTCTATAAAGAAGTTTATGAAGGGTAGATCCATGAAATAGATCTTTAATGAAATATCCATGAAGTATCTCATGAAGGGAAGTTCTATAAAGCAGTTTTCCCATTGGAGTTCCATGAAGAAATTTTCAAAGAACATACTATAAAAAAGTTTGATGAAGGAGGTTTCATATAGGAGATTCATGGATCATGGTTTTAAGTAAATTATTTTAAACAGTTAATAATATACTATATAGAAATTATGTGCCTATTTTTAGAATTTATTACTAGTATTTGGAGTGTATTATAGAGTCATATTAATTTTATCATTATGCAAATTAGAGTTCACATTCTAAATGACATGGATGAAACCTACATGTCAATAAACATAGAAGACATCCATATGAATTAATGCACAAAGGAGGAGTTAATGGAAGTGTTCTGAGGGTGGTAGTGTGATATTTTCCAACTTTAAGCATAATGGTAGTGATGTTGACATGAAGTGACTATGGAAAAACATTTTATTAAAAAAACTAGTGAATTTTAGTGGATTATGGTACACCAAAACACTGCCATATATATTCTCCTTAGACTAGACCTTCGTTGTGAACAAAGTCAAAATTATTGTGTAATTTTTTAATTTTTTAATTTTTAATTATACTGGTTGTGTGGTTGATTTTGATAGGTTCAAAATGTTACTAACAACATGGGAAAATGATAAAATATAATGAATGAAAAAGTGCACACCCTGATTCACCCCCTCTCAAGGTGTCTCAGGTTTCAACCATATAATTAACCAATTTCTTTGTTTGAATTTAACTATTTGAGATATGAGAAATTATCATAAATTTAAGGGAATAAAAGGTTCCACCCTATAATTTATTGATTTTATAATAGGATATGTGAATACCAGGTTGAGAAATCAGAAGATAAAGTCAGATCTTTATTCTCATTTTATTTATGTTTGAATCTTATTATTAGTATTTTTTCTTAATTACATGGATTTATTTTTAAAAATAAAAAACGAGGATAAATTTAAGGATTTGATACATTTTACTTTTTATAATAGAGAGGCACTGTATTTAGGAATGTTTTATAAATTTATTTTTAAAATGGGAGAAATTTAAGTCTTACAAATCATAAAATCATAGGGAGTTTCTATTGAAATTTCGATGAAGTGATTTTTTTACCTTTTAGTAAAACTTTCCCATTTAATTATTGTTTTATAATTTTTAAAAATTGAAATATTTTTGAGTCAAAATACTACTGTCATATTCATTGTTTTGAAAATAAAAATACACTCATACTGAATTGAATTAACTTGATGTTTCTTGTTTGAGTTTTCTTGGATCAATTTGTATATTTTTATTCTATATTCCAATTAATTAATTTTATACACCTAAATTATAAAACATTTAGATACACTAAAATGGTTAACTAATTATTTTATTTAATATATAGAGCCACATTCATCATATTATAAAGTTATACTTTCTACTTCATTATAATTAAACCCCAAGAACTCAAAAAGTTATCATTGAATTTTTTTACTACATTGACTATAAATTGGATAGAGTCTTCAAGGATAAAAGATAATGGATTCCAATAATTTTGAGTGATGTGAATAATCTTAGGGAATTTGTGTTCTTTGATTGTATTACATTATTTTTTTTCTTAGAGATACAACAATGAGGTTTCCATTGAAAAAAATTATGTATTTTTAAAAAATTTATAATGGGTATTTTGAAATTCACGATCAATGATATTTCAGTCAAGAATCCACTTTGTTAAATCAATGTGATTAAATAGTTTCCAATCCAAGGAAACTACATCTTCAAAACTATAGAGTATGAAGAAGCCTAGAGCATTTGGACTTACTACTGATCGGTGAGATTGAAGAGGTGGTCAGTTTAGATATACCTACCGCCTATGATTTTATCAAAGAAGTTACCATGGAGTAATTTTATACTACCATATAGCTTAGATAAATAAGTTTCAAAGTTTGGTACTCATGATACCTAGGATTCAGTGAATAGATCCACTTGCTACCTTGGTTTAGAATCAAAGCATTTGTATAAATGGAAGTGTTTGGTAACAATATACTTTTAAGGGGTATTATTATTATCATCAGATACTCTATGCATTATTTTTTATCTACCATGTTAATTAAAAATGTGTTTAATTTTTTGTGTTTCAATTAGTTTTTTTATCTTTTAATAAATATATATTTCACTTAATTTATCGCTTATATTAACTTGCAGTGTTACTTTGATAATCTTATTAACAATTTTTTTGCACTTTAGATCAAATGAATAGTTGATTGAGAGAAAAATTTTTAGTTGGATTTGTTACCACAATTCACTCTCCCTCATATAGATTCCATATTTTCTACATACCGAGACAATAACTGGTAATTTTTTTATGCACCATGGGTCTATAAAAATTATTTAATATTTTAAAAATATTATCTTTATCCCACATTCATCAAAATAACTTCTAAATATACCCCAACTAGAAATTATTACATCGTGGTTGTTTCTGGAATGAAGGGTTTTTCTTAGGATAGGTAAAATTATTATTAGGGTTTTGAGTTTGGGTTAAGCCCATTCTGATAATTTAATTAATTTTAATATAATTATTGATATTTTATTATAAATTTGTTTTCAATACCTATCAACAGGAGACGATCCATTATTTGAAATCAAAATACCCTATAGGATATTTGAAGACGCCATTCTCTATGATGATAAATATTTCTTAATAACGACGAGGAATGTTCAAAGATCTAGTGATCCGTTGTCTTCATATTTTCATAGTATGTATTTATATTATTTTTTTCTCTAAATATACCAATTATGTGAATTTGGAAACACTATTCATTATCAAAATTTATAAATAAATTCTTTATTTTTATAAAAAATACTAGATTATTATTATTTTCTTTATTCTTTAAATCCACGTGTCAATAATTAGAAATCAATAACATGATTGATGAATGCAATGGTTAAAAGAATCACCTGTCACCAATTCCCCCCTTCTTTATAATGAATTCCCATTTATAGCCTTAATAACAGATAACAATTTTATGATGGTGGCCAGTAAGTTTTGTTTTATGGAGAATAGGTGAAAGAGGTGTGACACCCATGTGGAAATGAAGAATAAGAGGTGAATGAGTTGTCATGATAGGGTTCAACCTAGAGGATAAAAACATGACCATTGGTGGAGAAAACAATGACATGGGTTATAGATTAATGATATTGGTGGATAAAAAAGAAAAAAATAAATCTAATGTAGAATGGAATTGACCCTTTATGATAAAAGGTTTTGTTAATAGAGGATGTGTGAAAAAAAAATATAGTTTTTGGTGGTGCTGATGGTAGAAATCCCAGGTGACTAGAGTTTTTTTATATAGAGTATGTGATCACATGGTGTTTAATTACTGTAACACATTCTATGTGTTATTATGAGTAATGACTATGGTTTCTAAAAACATGTTAAAAATTAAATGGTGTATACTTGTAGAACACATACCTTGTTTTTCTAGGTTTCACAAATCAAGGTGTGTAAGATATTATGTGTGATGCAACTTTTATAAAACCCATGCAAGCTATCCTACAAGAATTATATGGTGGAAAAGAATAACCACAAAAAATCGATAAACATGATGTTCCATAACTTGGAAAAAATGTGACACCTAATTCACCACACTACAACACACACTTTCATAACAAAACCAATCATGAAATATTGAAACATAATGAAAGAAAGAAAAAGTATGAAAGAATGAAAAACATACAATTTTACATGGTTCATACTTAGGTGTACTTCATTGGGGGAAAACTGAAATAATTTTATTCAAGAAAAATAATAATTAAAATTTAAGATCAAGTCTCTAGTATAAAATATTCCACCCGATTACTTAAAGTAGAATCTAGATAGTGAAACTGGTAGCATCGCCTTCCAATCCTCATGGTGTGTATATGATATTCATAATAATTCACCCAATGAAACAAATACATTAAATACCATAACTCCCTATTCTGGTTTGGAAACTCTGTGAGTTTACTCTTATGTATTTTCTAAAGACTATTATATAATCTATTTTCTAGAAAATATATAAGAAAACTCTTAAGTAAACATTAGAAGAAGATATTTCATATCAATAGAGTTAATCTTACACAAGTCCTTTTATCTTGCACACTTTTCACTTCAAAACTATCAAGGTAACCTCATACTTCATTCTTCCAACTACCATATTTTGATCTTCCTACTTCCAAACATCTGGTTTTGGTAGCTATTAGTTATAAAGTTTCATCAATAATCAAGAATTTAACTTATGGGATCTATATTTCAATAAGTACTAATTACAATAGACATAAAATGATTTAAAAAATGAATGAACCTAACAATATCCCACATAAGAATCAATTTTTAGCTTTACTAATAAGTCTTTCTTCAATATCTAAAAATATCATTCCACTCTTAATCACCATTTTCATCTACATGGTTCCCCCAACATTATTTCATTCATCCGATCCCAACTGATGTTCAACACCACCTCAATACATCTAAAACTAAAAATTTACCAGAATATATTTAAAATTATTAACTACATATATCTTTCATATATAAAACACCTTTTCCTAAAAAAACTTCAAGATGAAGTGATATTAAACTAAATATAATTCATTTGAGAATGAAACATAGAATTTCTGGTTAAGTGAAATGTAATTTTTTAATTACAAAATAACACCCCATTATCTTGCCTTATTTCTATATCATTCATCAGCCCATTTAGACATATAAACTCCTTCCCAAATCCCAGTAAAAAATGTACTCCACTTACATTTGTGAAAGTGTGAAAACCAGTTAAAGATTCAACATCCAACTCATATCCATGCCTCTAAAAATAAACACATAGACTATATTTCTTATTTAAGTGTTGAAATTTACCCGAAATTCTAAATAATTAAACCCCTATAGTGGTTCATATATTTTAAATCATAGAGACAATCCTTTAGAATATTAGAGATACCAAAGGATCTATTTTATAGCTTCATAATGTTCTATTCTAAGATTCACCATGAATATAAAAAATTATCACAATTTCTATCTGATAATTACCCATAGAATACATTAATATTCCAATTACTGTAAAAAAATCCATTTCCATATACTCAACCTCTGATTTCATCCACATAATAATTTTCTTGATAAACTTGAATTGATTGGCCAGGGGGTGGAAATCTATTTTTCATTTCTAATTTTTAAATAATCCACTAACTTTAAAATATAGTTTGATTAATTTTGGAACAAGTTCCCAAAATTTATATTTTTTATAATATGTATTCATAATAGTTTAGTCCCATAACCAATGGGACATATCTAATAACTATCAAAGAACTCAATAGGTGGACACACCTCTTAGTCAGTACTCTTATAACAATCCACATTGGTATCCCTTTCCACATGAAGACCTTGAAAAGATAGTTATGTTCCCCCCAACAATCACATATGAGAGTTACCAACGATCATATTCACCACTTTTCTCTAATACCAATTATAAGGAATTATCTTTTAATTAACCTATAATTATGATTTTAATATAAATGATTGAATTTTATCACATTAACTTGATATTTTAGTTTTATAGTTTTAAATAATTTTGAAAAACACTGACATATCAATTTATTACAATATAAAGTGGATGCTTCCACTAAATGTTTATTTTTTCCACAAAACATGATTATTAAATTTAAACCCTTGTTTCATTCAAAAAAAAATTTATTATTTTAAAATGAATCCACATAGGAGAAATATAGTCATTAATATAGTTTATACTCATCATTAATCCCCATGATTTTTTTGAAAATATGGAATGGGCACAAAAATATTAGTAAGGGATATAAAAATAAACAAATGCATTAGTCCACTTTGAAAATCATGAAATACCATAATTTTTTCCTTTTATATAATTAACCTTGAGTTCAAAATAATCATTTTATTACTCAATAAATTAACATAACTTAGCAAATATTTTTATAAAACATCTCATAAGAAATATTAAATAAAAAAATTAAAATCTTGAGGATTTCATGTAAAACAGGAGTACTCATGATTTTTTCTAAAAAACATAATTTTAATCCTTAAAAGGGGCATAAAATTTCTTTTAAACATAAAATAATTATATTGCATTATGAAATAATAATAATATTGGAACCAAGGATTTTTATTGATGGAAATTGAGTCTAGTTTTTTATTGTGGTCAATCTACACTGGGTTGATCAAGGATTTTACAAAACAAGCATTATTACAGTGTAGATGGATTCATTCGTGAAGGTGGAATTTTTTCCCAGTGTTTTCAATAATGTTCGGGTAAAAAATTTGTGTGATGAAGAATTTTTTTTTCATGAAAAGTAAGGTGTGTGCAAGAATGAAGGTGAATTTAATTGTTGCGTGCAAGTGGCGTTTCAAGATAATCACATCAAAATATGACAAAGGAATGTGTTGTGAACAAAAGGTGAAATTGAATTAAAGAATATTACATGGAAAATACAATATAAAATTGAGTTGTGTGAAAGTAGTGTTTTGAGATCATCACATAAAAATATGGTAAAGGCTTGAGTTGCATGAAAAAAATGAAATTTCATAAAAGGATCTTACACGCCAAATACAAAGTCAAAATCAAGCTTGAATGCAAGGGGAAAAGTAAAAAAGGAACTTTCATGTAGGTTTGTATAGGTATATAAATATGAAGGCACCCCCTAAATTCCATGTAAAGATTTCAACAAATATTTGGTATCTTTGCCACATGAAAGAGTTTCACACAGAATAGTTACACACAAAAAATCCTACAAGAAGATTATTAATTCTGTATATGGATACCAAGTAAAAATCATGATATCATTTTTTGAAAGATATAGGATGAACAAAATACATCTTGTGTGACAATATAAAATGTCTCATGCAAGAACATGAATTTCACGCAAGTGCTTGAGTTGAACTACTAATAGGTTTTGATCATCCAGTTTGTTTGGTCAATGCTTTTAAGTGCATTAGTTAAGGACTATGGTGCATGAAGAGTATTCTGATAGTTAAAGATAAAGGCTTAAATTTCAATATGCTAAAGTGAACTTCATGTTGTTAAACTAATTGAGACTTTTTCCAAAGTAGTGTTCTAGGGGGAGTCAACAAAAGTGTTTAGAGGGAGGTAGTGTGATATCCCTAAAATCTTGTAAAGGAAGTGTTCCTGGAATAGAGTGACTATGTCTGAACTATATTCCACAAATAGTGAAGATTGGTGGATTTTTGGATGAACAACACACTTTCGATATATGCTCCTTGTAAAATCCCATATAGGTGAACCAAGTAATAACATTGTGTTTTCTCTCTGCATGGAAATGTTTGATTACTACATGATTACACTAGACAAGTTTAACAAGTTCCTTCTAATGTGGGAAGAGGATATGTCACTTTAAAAGAAAGATTTGACATTTAGATTCACCCTTACCCTCTCAGGGTGCTCTAAGGTCCTACAAATACTTCCATTAAATATAATTTTAAAGCATGTAAAATTCATGTAGGTACCTTGGGAAAACATCTTAATATCACTCTTATAAATACTCTTATAAATAGAATAACTGACTTGTTTAATTATATAATACAATTCCTAGAGAAAAAAATAATTACCCAATGCCTTAGAGAGCTATATCAAGGTCAACCATCATCATTAATAATGTAAAAGGACTAAAACATACATAAAATAGATAGATTATTTCATTTATATCATAAATAATTAAAAAATATCCATCTAAACATATATTTGGAGAAACTTTTTGGATTCACATAAAAATTAATAGAAATATCATTTTCCTTTGAAAAATATTAAAAACAAAAAAATCCATGAATAATGGGAAGACAAATTTATTTTGAAAAGATATTAAAACTTGTAGATTAATCTTCTTAAATAATAATGGTCATGATTATGATAAATATCATTAATTTTGTACATATTAAAAAACATTTTTTTAAACATTATAAATAATGTCAAAAAATGTTATGTGGGAAAAAATAAATAAATTACATTAAAAATTTTATAATAAAAAACAATGAAATTATAAAATTACCTTAAAGAGTCATAGAATATTTAAAATATGGCTATGATAGAAAATGTGTCAAAATAAAAGTTTGAAACTTCTGTAAAAGGTTTTAAAGAAAATCCCTTACCACTTTGGTAACTTTTGAATCCAAATAACATTAAAGGATAAAAAATGAAAAGGATTTTTAAACCATTTTAATTTCAAAAAATGAATGATTAAACACATACATATGTTATTTTATACACCTCACAATAGAAAACTTGCGGTGAAGATGTTATAACTCTCAAATTGAATAAATTGTGATGAGAAATCCCTTACCCCGAGTCTGACTCACCACATACATTATTTGAATTCTATATAATAATCTTATATTAATTATTTACTTGTTTAATAACCTTTTTTAGGTTTCTTCCAACATCAAAATCCCTTTTATTTCATTTATTACCATGTATTATATAATTTCTAAATTGGTTATGTTCACGTCCAATGTTTTGAGGATGTTCGTTTCATAATCTAAAAAAGACATCGGTAGTTTGACCATGTTCAAAGGGGTAATGGTTTTATCATATAGATAATATAAATCAAGACATAATTATTATTTTTATACATTAAATACAAATTAAAAATCATCCATGATAAGTGGATATGAAAAAAATCACATTTCTTCATGGAGGCGGAAATCTACATATACGCATGAGTGACGTTATCATTTTCCAATAAATGGAATGGTAAGAAGGTAAGTGATATAATATATTTTCAGGATAATAATTATGTATTAAATAACATATATATTAATTTTATCCATCATTTAAACCAATAATATGAGGTAGAAATGAAAAAGGAATCACATCGCTTTATAGAGGTGGTAGTCCACATGTACGCCTGAACGATGTTTTCATTTCCCATAGGATGGAAAAATGTGATGAAAAAGGGTTGTTATGTAAACATAATAAAATTTATGTATATTATATATAATTATGTTATTATATCATAATTATTATTACATTTTTGAGGGAGGTATACAAAGAAATAAACATGAAAGAACTCGTTAAAGAGTTAAACATCTTCTTTGTAAAATCTTCTTTATATTTCACCTTAAACATTATAGGTTGTATTTTGGAGATAACAGAACCTCTATGATGTTTAGAGTGATTTTGGGGAGGTATTTGGTGAGGTAGTGGTTGATCTAGGTGAAAGGAAAGTGTTTTTTCAAGAAGAAAAGAGGGGGTATTTAAACCTGAGTAAAGAGGAGTTTTAGGGTTAAAATATTGTTTATTTTAAAATTTAAGCAAACCACTTTCCTGTGGAATTAATTAAAAATAAATTTATTTATAATAAATTATAAAATTATAATTATTTTACCATTTAATCATTTTTAAATTTAAATTAATCTTCCAACCACCTCATTTAATGCATAGAATCAAAATATAATGTTTATTAAGGAAATTTCAAATTAATGTTCCAAAATTCCATGTATAAATTTATGAATTGAAATTAATATATTTAAATTAAAAATTATACTACTTAAATTAATTTTTTCCTGAATAAAATTTTTATAATTATTTTAATTCTTACATTATAATGATATCATCAAAATCGTGCTACCCGTAAAACTGTAATTTTCAATTTTTTATTAAAAAATTAAATTTGTTTGATAAATACTAAAAATTAAACCTAATATAATTTTTAAATCATGGGTTCAAAAATTACTTCCATTTAATTAAATTTAAGTTATTAAATTATGAAAATTAACTTTTAAATAAAATAGTCTAATATATGGAAAACAATTTACTTATAATAAATATTATACCTTTTATTACGAGTGATTACATTATTTTTGTTATTATATATTACTTATTATATTATTTACAATTAGTTACTTATGGTTTTAAAATATATAAATATTATGAAATTATTATTCTAATTAAGTTGAATTTATCTTTTATTTACATAATGGAGAAAAATATTTTAGTGTAATAAATTTATATGCTATGATTAAAATTATATATCGATGTCCATTTTACATTTCAAAAAAGTAAATTATCAAATATTTGTATCCAATTTGGGATAATAATACATAATACATAATATGAATCACATTATTAAATTAAAATTACAAATTTTTTATAATTCTATTTTATTAAAAAACAAGACACTTAACATTTTAAAAAGATATTTTGATTAATATGTACATAAAATATGATACAGACCATTTATAAATTAAATAATATATAATGTCATTAAAAATTCATGACAAAGATTTATTATAGAAAAAATATTTAACCAATCATCATATGATTAACATAAAATTTTATATGACATTACTTTCAATATGTTATAATTTTATGATTTTGAAAACACATATTGTACTATGTTAATCATTATATTATAATGACCTAATTATTATTATTATATGAAAATATAATTAAAAATTAATTTAGTTATAAAATAAAACTATATATGTACAAGGATTTAATATGTAAGCAATACAACAAGTGGGCTATCAGTAGGTGTTATACCCTTGTCACCATTTGATTGTGGGTTCGAGTACCATGGATTTTTGGGATGTGATTGGATGTCTCTCATTCGGAAAGATACCATTTTGTTAATTAAATATTTTTATAAATAATAAAGAGATTAATTTATAATTTACCTATATAATTTATGAAATAATATTCATATGAAAACTAAAATGTTACATTCTACCCCTTGAAGAAATTGAATCCTCACAATTTTTATTTATTTTTAGATAAGAGAAAAGAAAATAACAATTAAAAACTTAAATTTATATGAGGTCTTCTTTTACATTGCTAATATTTCCATCATCTTTTGGAATAAATACCATAATTACAGTAAACAAATGGTCATGTTCATTGTGGTATTTCCCTTTTGGAGTGAGAATAATGAGTTGAGATCTTGTAAAAAAATAGAATATATACCATGATCCATATAAATTTTGGGGAAATGAAAATGTTCTGAACAGATAAAATATTGTCTTATAGGATATTTGGATATTTGAAATTATTTTAAAATTATTTGAACTATATTTTTAAATAATAGTGATAATTAAATCATTCTTATGGAATAAGAAGGCTACATGATATATTTTCCTTTCCATCTTGATAAATGATCCTTAATCTATTCAAAAAAAATCATTAAAACCAAAAATTAGTTATTACATGTTAAAATAAAAATAGTCCACACATGTAAAGAAAAAACTCATAGAAATACTTAAAACTTTAAATAATTTGTACCTATATTGATTATCTTTCTTAGTCTAATCCTAAAAATTAATCATAATTTTCCTTAACATAATAATATATAAGGTTATATAAGAGTACTAAATTATGATCCCAAAACAACATATTAACCCCTAAAGTGTTCTGAAAATTTTAAATTGTACTCATAAAATAACATCATATACTCTAAATTTATTGAAACTCTTTCGTTGATACTAACTATAATAGTCTGGTACCAAATCCAATGGGCTATAGATGATACCTATCAGATCACTCCATTGGTGGCTACACTTCCTAGGTGGGACTCTTACCACCATACCTAGTGGTATCCCTATTGATATGAATCCATTGGGATGGGATTGATGATTTTTCCAATGATCACATGTGAGAGTTCCCATGGATTGGATCCACTCTTTTTCTCTGATTCCAACTACGGGGACCGATACCTTAATCAACCCATAATTACGATTTTAATAATAAGGATTTATTTTTCTCATATTTTAATGATATTTTGGGTTTATAGTTTTAGATAATTAGAAAATAATATTATATATAAAACCCTTATAATAAAAATGGGCTATTCTACTCAATTTATATATTTCAACAATAACATATTCTTAAATCTAAATGACAGTTTCATTCAAAACACATCACTTATTTTAAGAAAAATAACTATATTAGAATGATATACCTTTATATAGTCCTTAGTCATCATTAATACCAATGATTTTTTTAAAGAAATATGTGATGAACATAAAAAAATTAGTAAGGAATACAAAAATAAAGAAACCAAATTGTCCATTTTGAGAATCCTGAAATCCCATAGAAATTTTCCTTTTATATAATTAACATTAAACTCAAAATAATACTTTAATTACTCAATAAATCAATTTAAATTATAAAATATTTTATTAAAAAATATCATAAGAAATATTAAAGGAAAAAACATCATCATAAGAGTTTATTTTAAAACGTGAGTACTCATGAAAACACTTTCTCTAAAAATATAATTTTTAAAATTAAAAGGGGCATAAAATTTCATCTAAACATAAGCTCATTCATTCACCTAATAAAATAAAAAGCAATCAATCAATTTTTTTGAAAGTGTAGAAAATTCATGTATGTAACATGGAACATCATCTCCATATCACCCTTAAAATCACTCTTATAAAGAGAATAACCTTCTTGATTAATTGAAACACACATTCCCAAAAAAAAATCATTACCCAATGAATCGAGAGATATATCTGAAATTACCATCATTATAAACAATGTAAAAGGAATAAAACATACCTAAAATAAACATATGTTTCATTTTCATCATAAAAACTCATAAATATTCTTTTGATCACATATTCATAAGCACTTTTAGGATTCATGTAAAAATTAAAAGAAATATATCTTTCTTTTGAAAAATATTAAAAATATAAAACTCATAGGAGAATAGGAAATAAAGATATTATATGAAAAAAATTTAAAACTTTTATAGTAACTTAAAGAATAATGATCATGATTGTGGGAAATTCCATTTATACCGTATATATACAAAAAAACATTTTAAAACATTATAAATAAAGAAATAAAGTGTTATGTGAAAAAAAATAAAGATATTAATTTTAAAACTTTTATAATAAATACTAAGTAAATTATAAAATAACCATAAAAATCATAGAACATTTTTAAGTATATTTAAAATATGGATATAGTGGAAAAATAGTTGATAGAAAACTTTAAAACTTTTGAAATAAGGTTTTAAAGAAAATCCTTTACCACTTTGGTAACATTTTAACCAAAATAACGTTGAAGGAGAGAAAGTGAAATGGATTTTTAAAAAAATTTAATTTAATTAATTTAATGATTAAATAAATCTATATGGTATTTTGTACATCTCAAAAAAAAATAAAACTTGTGGTGAGGATGACATAAATCTCAAAGAAAGGAATGTGAGATGATAAATCCATTACATTGAGCCTGAATCACCATGTATATTCAACTTATGTACAATAAACTTATATTAATTATGAAAATTTTTAATAAATTTTGTAAGGTTTAATCCCCTATCATAATCTATTTTATTTAATTTATTACCATGTCTTATATGTCTACTAAATTAGTTAAGTTCATCTGAGACATTTTGAGGGTGTTCAGTTTATAACCCCAAAACAACTTTGATAGGTTGACCATGGTCAAAGGGGACATAATTAAATCATATTAAGAATATAAATAAATAATTAAATAAATTTTTTATTCATTAAATAAAAATTTAGGTCCAACCATGAAATATGAATATGAAAAATGAATCACATTACTTCTTGGAGATGGTAGTCCACACATACGTACGAGCAATGTTATAATTTTCCAAAGAATGGAAGGGCAATAAGGTAAGTAATATAATATATTTAATGGATAATAATTATTTCATAAATATCATAGATATTAATTTTATCTATTATTACAACCAGCTATATGATTCGGTGATGAAAAATGAAACACATTTCTTTGTGGAGGTTGTAGTCCACACATACACATGAGTTGTTTTCATTTCCCATAGGATGGAAAAGAAGATAAAAAATGGATTTAACATAACCATAATAAAATTTTATTTTATTTTAAATACTTATTTTATTATATCATAATTGTTATGATAGGTTTTAAGGTGATAAAAGAAATAAACATGAAAGAACTCACTTAAGAGTTGTACCTCTTCTTTGGAAAACCTCATTTGGATTACAAATTATGCCTTATAGGTTGATATTTTGGAGATAACATAACCTATATTATGTTTCTATGGATGTTTTTAGGTATTTTTTCTAGTATTGATCAAGCTAATGTCATTGAGAAGTGATTTTCTAAGGTAAAAGAGAGTGGGTATTTATACTTGAGGAGAGGGGTGATTCAAGGTTTAACATTGTTTATTTTAATGTTTAGGCCAATCAATTGTTGGTGTAATTAATTAAAAATAATTAAATTAATAATTAATGATAAAATTAGTATTAATTTACCATTTTATGAGTCTAAAATATGAAGGAATTTTCTAAACACCTTATTTAATGCTAAGAATCCAAAAATATTTTTTATTAAAAAAATATAATTAAGGTAAAAAAATATATGTATAAACTTATACATTAAAATTAATGTTTTTAAATTAATTATTATAATCATTAAATTAATTTTTTTATTGAATAATTTTTTTTATTAATTTTTATGTAATGTGTATATTATAATGATATCATCCGAATCAAGTTACCCATAAAACTGTAATTCTCACTTTTTCACCAAAAAATGAACTTCATTAGAAAATTCAAAAAATATACCCTAATATAATTTTGACATGATGAATTAAAAAATTTACATTACATAAAATTAAAATTCTATAATTAATTAATTTTAATTTTAAATAAAACTATATATTACATAGAAAATAGTTAATTTAATATAAAAACTACTTCTTTTGTTATGAGTGATTGCATTTATATTTTTTTATTATATGTGACTTATTATATAATTTATAATTAATTATTTAGGGTTTGAAAACAAATAAATTTTTTAAATTTTTTTCCTAGTCAAGATTAATTTATCTTTTAATTACATAATCGAGAAAACAATTTTAGTGTAACAAATTTTATATGCTGTGATTAAAATAATATATCGATGGCTATTTTACATTTAAAAAACCACATTATCAAATATTTGTAACCATTTTATGATAGTAATACACTATAAATGATACTAATAATATTATTTAATAAAAACATAATTATTTCATAATATTATATTATTTGATAAAAGAACACTACTTAACATTTTTAAAGAACATTTTGATTAATATGTACATAAAATTTTATACAAACCATTTAGAAATTAAATGAGGCATAATGTAATTAAAAATTCATGAGAATATATTATTTTTGTGTAAAAAATATATTTAACCATTAAAATTATTATTCCCATGAAATGTATATGACATCACTTTCAATATGTTACAACTTTGTGAGTTTGATAACAGGTATCATACCATGTTAATCATTAGATTGTAATGACGTAATTACTATGATGATATAAAAATAAGACTAAAAAATAATGTAGCTATCAGAGAGAAATATATTTTAAAAAAGTATGGAAGATAAAACCAGGAAAATACATGGGTTAGTGATAGGAATTGCGCCCTTGTTGCCTTCTGGTCGTGTGTTCGAGTCTCAAGGACTTGCCAGATACAACATGCTATCTCCCAGAGTATATGATGCACATTTATTAATAAATTGAGAAATATATTCATTTATAATTTACATTGATGATTTAATAAAAATGTTTCATAAAATAACTAGGATGTTATAGTATCTCTAAGATATATTTATCCAAACCTAGATCCCTCATCTTAAGACTTCTATAAAATTCATATTTTATATCATCAATCCTTTCCTTGGTTGGTTTAGAAATAAGAATTTCATCCTCATAGAGAAGTAAGATAATGAAACTCCCACTATCTTACACCTTCTGATCTCCACAATGATCGAAATTTATCTAGATAAACTTCTATTCCACCATAAAAGCATTGAAATTTTTGTTACACTACCTTGGAAATTGCTTCAATATATAAAGTATTTATTTATCTTGAACATAATATCCTAGTTCTATTTATCTACAAAATATTCCAAATGCATTATATAGATTTATTCATCAGAGTACATATAACTCACTCAAATTTACTTTTTTATTAAGAGGGATACATCAAAGTACATACAAAGAAATAAAGTTTTCATATCTAACTATTCCATGTGTAATCATTTAATTTCAACCATGTTGAGAACCATAATAGTCATGTAACTACTTAAACATTTCATGCATAGATATTACATTCAACTATATGAATATTTATTACATATCATTACGATCCACACTAGAACTGTAAGGGTTTAATGTCTTTGGAAAATTGGATACATAAACAACTATCACATAAAATATCTACATAATCTTCTACTTAGTTATTTACAACTAGAACCCTTTTTATACATATCATAATTAAAACCTTTTTTTATATCCAGTGAAAAGGAAACATAATAAAGTGTAACCTTAGATAAGTAGTAAGGGTAAACAAGTGAGATATCAATCAATGATCATGTTTTATCATATTATAAGCATAAATTTTTGAAAAATCATAGAAACATTTGATACTCATACCAAACAATTCATATTATCATTAGTAATGGCATAATATTTGGTCGTTCATAATACAGAAATCATAAATTAATCAAAGAACATGATTTATGAGAGAATAATATTGGTATAGTATTATTTCATAAAAGAGTGTAATAAAGTGTAGCATAATCATAATCAAAGAAATATTACTTCAAGGATACTCATTAAAAAATGATCACATGGTTGCCTTGGGATAACCATCCATTTACCTACTTAGAGATTGGGATAACCTCCTATGTTCCCACTTTTGGGCTTGGGATAACCTCCCACGTACCCTCTTTTCTTCTTGGTATAATATCCCATGTACCCTATATTGGGCTTGGGATAACCTCCCATGAACCCTATTAAACCATAAAACATTAATATTTATCCAATTAATTAGATGGATATAATAGAATCACTAATCACAGAATCAAAACTCATTCATATTAATTCCATAAAATTAGGAAAACATTTATCATTATATTAAATCTTAACCTATGGAAAATAAGAAAAATTCATAAATATTTAATCATTATAATCATAAAACATTTAGATAAGTAATAAAGATGATAAAATTGGATTATATTCCTAGTAAATTATAAGAAAAATCAAGGTATGTTGTTATCTATGAAAATACGTTTAAAATATCACTAGAACATTTCTTGAGGAAAATACCATTTTCATTTTGAAACTACTTAATTAAAATATAAAAAATTCTAAAATATTAAGGAAAAAATTTTATTTTAAAATAACTATGTAATTTTTTAATGTAATATTAAATTCAAATATAAGTCACGATGGTGAGAAAATGTATTCATGCAGTGTACATTAAAATAAATATTCCTTTCACATTTTTAGTAAAACTTTAAAATTACCACATTCAGAAAATGATAAGAAGATTCCTTTTATTTTTTTTATAAAAATAAAAACATGGGTAAAAATGACTTTAATAAATATTTGGTGAATATTAAAAACATTCTTGAAAACATTTTTATGTTTTTATGGACATGGAAGAAAAATATTTTTGACTAAAAGGATAAATGAAGTTGGTTTTCATTAAAAAAATTATTTCAATCTATTGAGTACTTTAAAAATTAAATTGAAAGTAAAACATGTAATATTAAAAAATAAAAATAGGATAATAAAATATATAATATATTTTATAGATACATAATATAATTTCCTCATTATAAATGTAAGCATAAATAGTAATTGTAAAAAAATGAGATTGTAACATAAAACCCTTATTGCTTAAGTAAAGTTTAAATAATAACCCCATGAAATAAATAAATTAAAATGAAACATTAAATATAATGAATATAGATAGATATATGATATAAAATATCAAAGGCTCAGTATATACACCACATTAAATAAACAAGTGGTGAATATGGTATATGTCACACATAAATAAAAGTGAGACGAGAAACCCTTACCTTAAGTCCATCTTTCTTTGTAAATGCTCTAACATCATGAATAATAAATTAAAATTTACTATAAATATATTAAAGAGTAATATTAATACCCATAATACAATATTTGGTCCATGTATTACATTTCAACACCCATTTATTAATAATTATATCTTAAAATTGTCATTTTTAGGTATTAAATGTTTCATTTTTCATATATGTTTTGGTTCTAATGTTATGGTCCTTAAAATTTTATCATGGTTCCATCATATATATAATATTAATAATGTCTTAAATACAATATTTTATCATTATATACACTTTTATAACTATTAATATAATGTTTACATGGAAAATTAATGACATCACTTCCTAGAGATGGTAGTTAGTACGTACGCACAAGTGATGTTTTCCAATTTTCAATGGATGGAATGAATGAAATTTAAATAATGATCCAACTTAATAGAATCATTATTATATAATAAATATTATAAATTTATATATATATTCAATACATCATAATAACAAATCATGAAATATGGTGTTGGAAAATGAATCATATCTCTATATGGAGGTGGTAGTCCACACGTATGTATGAGCAATACTTCCATCTCTCATTTGATGGAGAAGAGGTGGGGAATGGTTATTAAATAATAATAATAAAATATCAGTATATTTATGATACTTCATTAAAAATATTATTATGGATACAATAGGTTTATAGTAACTATAATAACAAATAAAATTTAAATAGCTCAGTGAAGATTTATATCTATTCCTTGATAGACCTCCTTTGGCTTATACCTTAATATGGAAAATATTAGTTTTAGTAGAACAAAAAGAGATATTTGATTAATTTAATGAATAAATTATGTTTTTTGAGTAGGTATTTCTCAAGATATATGGATCAAATTGTTTGAATAAGGTAGGATAAGCGGTGCCCTTTTATAAGTGAGGGGCGACACACACATGGTATTTCTTAAAACATTTCAATAATATAAGGTCACTTTCATGTGAATGTGGAACTTAATGGACATTAATTATATTTTAATATAATATAATATTTAAATATATTCAAAAATAATAATTATACAAGTTTATGTGGCATTAAAAATCTTATATATGAGTTTAACCCTCGATAAACCAGTTTTATCCTTAATCGAGATAACCAAATTTAACTATTTTTACTATTAATTATGAGAAAAAAATAGGTTCACAAAATTTAATTATATTAATTATTATGATTAAAAATTTTAAATCTATCTTACTATATTTAATTTATATAATTGGAAGAGTTTAATTTTAAATAAGTGCACAAAACACAACAAAAAACCATTTTTTATAAAAAAAACAATTTATGCATAAAATTGGATTTACTTACATTCCATAACATGTAAGAACCATAAAATAAATGTTAAAATATATGAATGAATATATAATCTATAAATTTAATTAAAAACATTAATAAATTTATATTAATTTAATTTATTATGAAAAAAAACATTACATGTAAATAAATTTATTAAAAACCTAAAGTTTATTTTAAAGAAAATACATATAAAATCGTGGGATGTTACATTATAACCCCATTAAAATTAATTTTACCCTAAAAATTACATGAATATGATATAAAAAAATTAGGATATCTCTGATTCATCACATCCTTAGGTTCTCATGTAGCTTCCTCAAAATTTTGATTCCTCTAAATAACTTTCACAAGGAGAGTAGTATTATTACATAGATCTTTATATCTATAATCCAAGAATTATACATATTATTTTTCATAATAATGATCTTGGACTAGTTTTTAAATATTTTAATTCAATACATGTGAATAATTTGGTATATACTTCATCAAAATAGATACATGGAACACATCATGAACTTTAGAGAGTGGCCGCGTTGTCGAGCGCGTCAAATTAGTTGTTTAATTTTGACTAGAATTTCTGCAGTATAGCAGCAACCCTAGTTCGTCTCTCGATGGAGCCTTAGATCATTGATTTAAAAAGAGGGTTCTGATTATTAAAGTATAAGGAAAATTAGGTTTTTTGAAACTTGGGGGTTTTATGATTAATGATGAAAATAGAAAATGAAAGCGATAAAACAAAGTAGAAATGAACAAGATTGATTAAGCGTGATCAACCCGGGGTACTTGCATGATGTTTATCCTTCATCGCTTCATGATATAAGGTTATGATCATTTAATCCTTGGTTTGTAACACCTATAACTATAATGTTACTAAGTTTATACTAGGATACCTCCTAGGTTTCAGTCAAAAACCCACAATGATTCACCGGACACCGCCGATGATTGGGTGAATTGTGTGTTGACTTCATAACCAAAACTCACAAAAGCAACACATGAAAAACTCGATGCGCTGTCTAGATTTGTATGTTAATTCTTTGTGATACCATGACATAAATGTACATAGCCTTGACAGTGCTTTTGTGAGTTCAATTGACCAATATAAACCACACAAACACCGCAATTGAAAGGGGGAAAGAAAGTGGTGAACGGTGTGTGAAACATCACATGAATGGGTACCCCCAAACATGATCACATGAGTTGAGCATGACATACCAGTACATAACTCAATAAAATAATAATAGAGGATGATGAAAAACAACACAACAATCTGGAATTTAAAAGATCATTCAAATATTACAAACATGAAGCTCGGGATGTACATCACGTTCCTCCCCGAGTGATCACAAGGGGTTTAGAAACCCATGGGAGAGGAGGGAGAGAAAGATGTTGGGGTAGAACTTCCAATAGCCTCCAGAACTTAAAGGGATGTTGATAAGACTCCTTGCGGACTCCAAAATGGAAGCACCTTTCCTCCTAGCCGAACTTTCAAATGGGGAGCCCAAGGTGCCATTTTATAGGAAAATTGGAAGGTGGTTTTAGGCACATAGATTTATTCAATCCACTTGTACCACGCATTTCAGCCTTCATAATGTCTTATCTAGATTTGTAAAAAATATAAAAGTTGTATCCCTACATCTTGACTATCTCCACCGAAAGTTTGGCACACTTTGGACCAATAAATCTCATGATATTAATAAAATACAGAACACCGCATTTGACTTGGTCCAAATTCGGTGGCTTGGACAGATCAGTTTGGATGGGCCCCATATAAGCCTAATCATCATTGAGTTCCTTAATATGAAATGTAGCCTATTAAATTCTGGACAGGCCCACAAAATTGCAGCCCATTTGGAAGCACGGATTTAGTGTAATATGCAAAACAGTGGACAGATGTCCATGGATCCATGCAATTTTGGCCCATTTTTCTTCCACTTCATCAAAGGCCCTCCAAATCACCTCCACCTACATTGAAACAATAAAAACAAGTAACATTGACCATTATAATATTGATTAAAATTAATTGATTTATTAAAATATGAAGTGAAATTTATTATTATATTTGGAATATTCATTAAAAAACTAGTTTAAAACTGCGGTGTAAGGGTGAAATAAAACAGTGAATCGTGGTACGATCCCACCCCCACACCTAAAAATTTGCACTCCTGGGAAAAGTCACATATCCAAATACAATGATTCATATATATATATATTTCCAACATCCTGAAGATTTATCATTTGAGGAAATTTTATTTAAATTAAAGTGATCAATGCACGAACCACACCAAGGAGTTCTTCCTAGTGAAAATAGAAAAAGATGTCTCATAAATCATATCATAGAGAAATTCAAAAAGATTCATGATACCAATATGAGCAAGGAATTAAAAAGTAAACTGTGACACTAAATCTCCATGCGTGTGTGTGAAAACCATTCCATGCTATTCTTTCCACTTTCTATCCAATAAATATATGTTATTTTAACATTTTTCAGCTTAAATGATTTCGTCACCGAACTTGTACTACATCCTTTGTAATCATATTTCAAGACCCACTCATTTAAGCATTCCCAGAAGTCAAACCGTAAGATCTTGACCTAGATATCCCCATATGTTTCACATTTCATCACTCCCCTCATTTATTATATATATATTTTCTTGAAGTTGAAATTGGAACAAATATCACACTCATCTCTCAACCCTTTCTTTGATCTCCTCACGACACTAATTGCAATAGTTATAACAAGATCAAAGGTTGAGGAGGAGTGGTTTTTGACCTGCCCAAGACACAACAATTTTTTTGAGGGCGTACAACAGTCAGACATTAGGTACACACGCATAGGTCAATCTGGTACAGTAATGAAACAGATCGGATAAGGAACGAACATATGGAAATATCATTTAAAGCTGAAAAATATTAACCCAACATATATTTACCTTATATTAAGTAAGAAATAATCACACTTTGTGGTTTGGTGAAAAAATTTATGGAGATATTAGTTACACAGTTTTCTAAAAAACTACTCACACAAAGGGCATCAATCATCTCAAAGGTTTCACATAGATATGACCATTTATATCATTGACAGAAAACCAATTCACTAAAAATCACACCTTGATGGTTAACTCATAAAAAAATTATTTTTAGCCTTCGTTATGGTATTTTTACTTTCCCCACTTTATGGTCGCCACATCATGGAATTTCGAAATTGTTGATGGAGAAAAATAAAAATACCATAAAGAAGGCCAAAAAGAGAAAACAAAAGGAGAAAACGATGAAGATACTAACTAACCCAGGAATGTATCCACCCCCCACACCTAGAATGTGCAGTTTCCTCACTAAAATAATTGAAAATGTGAGAAGGAAGGATAAAACCTGGTGTGTTTTATTGGTATGATGCGTCGAGAAGGTGGATTTCCTCCACTGTATTCTTTGGAAAATCCTCATAGAAGTGTTTAAGTCTCTGCCCATTGATGGTAAGACATAGTCCACTCTGCTCATGCAAAGGCTATATTACACCAAAAGGGTAAACATTAGTAACAGTATAAGGACCGAGCCACCGGGAATGAAGCTTACCTGGGTGGAGCTTAAGCCTAGAATTGTACATGAGGACCTTCTCACCAATATGGAACTTCTGCTAGTGAATCATGCTATCATGAATAGCCTTTGTCTTCTCTTTATAGATTCAAGAGTTGTTATATGCATCACATCGAATTTCTTCCAACTCTTGAATCTGCAGCTTTCTTTCCTCACCTGCATCTGAAAGGTTCATATTACATTGTTTAACAGCCCAATATGCACGGTGTTCTACCTCCACTGGGAGGTGACAAGATTTTCCAAACACAATCCTATATGGTGACATTCCGATCGGTGTTTTAAAATCAGTACGGTACGCCCAAAGTGCATCATCCAAGCGCAAACTCCAATCTTTCTTATTGGGTTGTACCGTTTTCTCCAAGATTCGCTTAACTTCCAGATTTGAAATTTCTGATTTTCCATTAGTTTGGGGATGATATGCAGTGGAGACTTTATGAACAACCCCATACTTACAAAGCAAGTTTTTCATGTTATGATTTCAAAAATGTGAACCCTGATCACTAATGATGAATCTTGGTAGACCAAACCTACTGAAAATCTGGGACCTCACAAAATCAACAACCACTCGAGAGTCATCGGTCCTAGTGTCCTTTACTTCCACCCATTTAGATACATAGTCAACAACCAATAATATGTACACAAAGCCAAATGAATTTGGAAAAGGCCCCATGAAGTCAATGCCCCATGCATCGAAGATCTCACAAAATTACATGGGTTGTTGGGGCATTTCATTCCTCTTGGAGATATTCCCTGTGAATTGACATCGAGTACATGATTTACAAAACCTATGGGCATATCTATACAATGTTTTCCAATATAATCCTGAGTCATGGACCATTTGAGCTGTACGTTGAGAGCCGAAATGGCCCCCACAGGCCAAGGTGTGGTAGAAGGTTAAAACAGAGGTGAACTCATGGTCAGGGACACACCTACGAACAACCTGGTCACTACAGATCCTCCACAAATATGGGTCATCCCAAATGTACCATCGAGAATCATGTTTAAGTATCGGGGATTGTGAAGTGCTAAAATCAGTGGGGACCATAGATGTTGCTAGAAAATTCACAATGTTCGCATACCAGGGGTAAGGTCCACAACATCACAAAGGTTCTCATGAGGGAAGAATTCTCCAATGGGTAGGGATGAGTCAAAATGATGGTCCAATGGTGGGGAAATCCTACTAATGTGGTCAGCTACAACATTCTACACTCCTCTCTTATCTCAAATCTCAAGGTCAAACTCTTGGAGGAGGAGCATCCACCAAATGAGGCGAGGCTTGGCTTCAGGTTTCTTTAGGAGGAAACGAAGGGCAGCATGGTCAGAAAACACAATCACTTTTGACCCAAGAAGATATGAATGGAATTTTTCAAAGGAAAAGATAATAGGAAGGAGTTCTTTTTCTGTGGTTGTGTAGTTTACCTGGGCAGGGTCAAGGGTACACGAGGCATACACAATGACATGAGGATCCTTTTCAACCCTTTGTGATAAAACTGCCCCAACTGCAAAGTTAGAGGAATCACACATAAGCTCGAAGGGGAGATCCCACCTAGGTGGTTGGATTATGGGAGGTGATGTGAGACTCTTTTTTAGTGAATTGAATGAATCCTCACAATTTTTATCAAACACAAACTCAGAATACTTTTGTAATAACCGAGATAAGGGAAGTGCGATCTTTCTAAAGTCTTTAATGAATCAGCGGTAAAAACCAGCATGACCCAAGAAAGGCCGCACCTCACGAACACATTTTGGATATGGAAGGGATGAAATTAATTCAATTTTAGATTTATCAACTTGAATTCCCTTATTTGAAATGATATGCCCAAGAACTATCCCCCGCTCAACCATGAAATGACATTTTTCATAATTTAAAACAAGATCTTTTTCAATGCATCGACGGAGGACAGAACCTAGGTTTTCCAAACAATCATCAAAAGAAGAACCATAAACCGTGAAATCATTCATAAAGACTTACATACAACTCTCAAGGTACTCAGAAAAAATACTCAACATACATCGCTGAAAAGTACCAGGAGCATTACATAGACTGAATGGCATCCTTCTATATGAAAATGTGCCAAATGGACAGGTAAATGTTGTCTTTTCTTGATCCTCAGAGGCTATATGGATTTGGAAATAACCTGAATAGCCATCAAGGAAACAATAATGGGACTTACTAGCCAATCGTTCTAACATTTGGTCAATGAAAGGTAAAGTAAAGTGGTCCTTCTGCGTGGCTTGATTCAGTCAATGGTAGTCAATACAGACTCGCAAACTGTTTTTCACACATGTTGGAACCAATTCATTCCTTTCATTTGACACAACTGTTATTCCTGTTTTTTAGGCACAATTTGCACTGGGCTAACCCATTTACTATCAGATATAGGATAAATGATCTCTGTAGCAAGTAATTTACTGACTTCCAATTTTACCACTTCAAGTAGAGTGGGATTCAACCGGCATTGAGATTGTCTTACGGGCTTAGCCTCATCATCCAAAAGTATATGGTGCATAAAAATAGATGGTCTAATCCCGGGAATATCAGCCAATGCCCATCCTATTGCCTTTTTACACTCTCTCAAAAGTTTGAGTAGTTTCAATTCCTGTTGTGGAGAGAGGTTATTGGAAATAATGATGGGCAATTGGTCAATACACTCAAGATATTCATATTTTAAATTAGAAGGAAGTTGTTTAAGTTCAAAAACCGGTTGTTTCTGGATTGAGGGAGGGGATTTAGGGGGAGTGAGGTCCATGAAACTATCTATCTGCTCATGTTTATTCTCAAAGGAAAGAGAATCTATTGAAATGAGATTTGAAGAATCATCGATAGTCATGGGTACCTCAGAATAAACACACTCATCAATTAAAGCACAAAATTTACATTTTTCTGAACCCACACAACATTCAAAAGAAGAACCAAAACTCAAATCATCCAAGGGGGAAGAAAAAAAAAGAATCAGAGTTTTGGTTGAGGAGAGAATTGTGTGTGTGCGCATCATTTGAGAGCACTTCCATCGAATAGATAGGAAGAGTGGAGTGCTCTTCAACGGGGTGTTTCATAGCCTCAAGGATGTTAAAACTTACCTTTTCTCCTCCGAATTCCATGGACAACGTACCATTGTGAACGTTGATGATCGTCTTTGCTGTTTTTCGGAATGGCCTCCCAAGTATGAGAGGGGCATGTCCTTGGGTTCGGGTATCTTCCATCTCAAGAATGTAGAAATCAGCGGGGAACATGAGATTCTTCAATCTAACAAGGACATCCTCAATCACTCCTTTTGGATGTGTTGTACTCCGGTTGGCAAGTTGAACAACAATGCCTGTTGGTTGAAGCTCTCCAACCTGTAGAGAAGTGTACACAGAGTGAGGCATTACATTAATGGAAGCACCTAAATCTAGCATAGCATCAGAAAAGAAGGTCTCCCCTCTGGTACAAGGTATGGTGAATGTTCCAGGATCCTTGCATTTGGTTGGCATTACTGGTTGAATCAAGGCCGAGACATTCTTAACCAGGTTGACTCTCTCATTCCCCTTCAGCCTTCGTCGATGGGTGCAAAGCTCTTTAAGAAATTTGGCATAACGGGGAATTTTCTTGACTGCATCCAACAATGGAATATTAACTTGATCTTTTTTAAATGTATCCATTATTTCATTTTCAACCTCATTATCAAAATTTTTCTTAGATTTAGAGAGTCTTTGAGGGAAAGGAAGAGGAATGGATTGTTCATTTGAATCATCAATGACTATTTTATTACCATATTTGTCTTGTTTTTCTTTACATGAAGTTTTTGAGGGCTGGGAAAGAGAGTTTTCATGAGGGGGACATACTTTTTGTGCATAATCAGTAGAAGGAGAAACTTCTCTACCACTACGAAGTATAACTGCACATACATTACCTTTTTCATTTGAATTGGCAATGGGTTGGGATGGTAGTTGTCCAGAACCTTGCATCTTAATCTCACCGATGGTGTTTGCCAATTGCCCCACTTGGGTTCGTAGGTCTTGAATAGATGATTGTGTGGTCTGTTGGAACTGAAGGTTCTGGGTTTCCATTTGTTTGACCATGTCCTCGAGGCTCAGTTCTGATTTGGGAGGAGGAGGAGGATGATTGTTTTGAGAAGTTGAAAGATAAGAAGCTTTCATACCTTGGCCTTTTTAATACCAATTCTGCTTTCGGTAGCTTGAGTTTCCTCCTTGTCGGTATTGGGGTTGTGCTTGCCACCCTAGATTTGGATTTGGCCTGAATTGATCTTGCTTGAAGGAAGGCGCTTGTTGGAATGGACGCCCTGGGAACACAGCTGCACAAGACTCAGATGAATCTTGAAGTTGTGGGAACTGGTCAGAAACATGAGTGTTATCAGAACAAATCCCACAATGTAATAGAATAGAAGTAGAGAGTGAGTTACCTTGTGCTTGATATAATTGCCTTAGAAGGGTATGCATCTCATCAAGTTTAGTATCTACCTTTTGTTCTAGGGCTGAATGACTTACCTCATGAACTCCCTAGGTTGGTGCAATAGCTCGTGTACCAAATTGTTATGCATTTTGAGCCATGTTGGCTATTAAGTCACGAGCGGCAGAAGAAGTTTTGTCAACTAGGGCACCACCAGCCGTAGCATCAATCATTCCATGATCCATGGGGATAAGTACCTCATAGAAGTATTGAATTAAAAGTTGTTCACTAATCTGGTGGTGGGGGCAGCTTGAGAAAAGTCTTTTGAATCTCTCCCAGTATTCATGAAGGGTCTCTCCTTGTGATTTCCTAATTCCACATATTTCTTTCCTAATTGATGCAGTTTGGGAGGCAGGGAAGAAATTCTCTAGAAAAAGACTTTTTAGGTCATTCCATCCCCCAATTGTGGAAGGAAAACAGTATAGCCAATCTTTGGCTACGCCATCAAGGGAGAAAGGGAAGGCCCTAAACTTAATGAGGTCCTCAGACACATTTTGGGGTTCATGGTGGATCACACTATGTGAAACTCCTATAGATGTTTGTGAGGTTCCTCACCGGGAAGACCATGGAATTTTGGAAGAAGGTGGATGAGACCTGATCTAAGCTCAAAGTTGGCTGCTTCCTCGGGATATTGGATGTAAGCAGGTTGGTACTCCACATCAGGGGTAGTAAGTTCTTTTAAAGTTCGATTATTTGCAGCCATGTTTTCTTGGGTTTGATTGGGTTAAATTTTGGGTTGGTTTAGAACCACTTGAGGTTCTCAATGGGGTTCCACAATGTTACTTGATTGACCTTCTCTAGATGCCTTGATTTGTGTGTGAGGTGACTTTTCAATTTCAGGATCAAATTCAAGTAGTGTTCCTTTACCAGATCTTGTCATGCAACAATGATGTCCAGTTTGATTGATTGATTGTTTGTTGTGTTTTTTTATTTAAGATGGATAAAATAGAAAAATAATAAGGGTGAAAGAAGAATAGAATTTTATACTATATAATTAGAGAGGGAGATGTGGAAGAAGAAGAGAGAGAGAGAGAGATAAAGAACACACCAAAAACAACCAAAAATAAAGACAAAACCCAAAACAAAAAACAATCAAATGGGGGTGGGGTATTTAAAGGAGTAATAATTAAGAAGTAAAATAAATAAATAAAATGAAATAAAGAAAAAAAATGATCTTGTCTCCCCGGAAACGACGCCAAAATTTGACCGCGTTGTCGAGCGCGTCAAATTAGTTGTTTAATTTTGACTAGAATTTCTGCAGTATAGCAGCAACCCTAGGTCGTCTCTCGATGGAGCCTCAGATCATTGATTTAAAAAGAGGGTTCTGATTATGAAAGTATAAGGTGAATTAGGTTTTGTGAAACTTGGGGGTTTTATGATTAATGATGAAAATGGAAAATGAAAGCGATAAAACAAAGTAGAAATGAACAAGATTGATTAAGCGTGATCAACCCGGGATACTCGCATGATGTTTATCCTTCATCGATTCATGATATAAGGTTATGATATTTTAATCCTCGGTTTGTAACACCTAGAACTATAATGTTACTAAGTTTATACTATGATACCTCCTAGGGTTCAGTCAAAAACACACAATGATTCACCGGACACCGTCGATGATTGGGTGAATTGTGTTTGACTTCATGACCAAAACTCACCAAGGAAACACATGAAAAACTCGATGCGCTGTCCAGATTTGTATTTTATTTCTTTGTGATACCATGACATAAATGTACATATCCTTGACAGTGTTTTTGTGAGTTCAATTGACCAATATAAACCACACAAACACTGCAATTGAAAGGGGGAAAGAAAGTGGTGAACGGTGTGTAAAACATCACATGAATGGGTACCCCCAAACATGATCATATGAGTTGAGCATGACATACAAGTACATAACTCAATAAAATAATAATATAGGATGATGAAAAACAACACAACAATCTGGAATTTAAAAGATTATTCAAATATTACAAACATGATGCTCGGGATGTACATCACGTTCCTCCCCGGGTGATCACAAGGGGCTTAGAAACCCATGGGAGAGGAGGGAGAGAAAGATGTTGGGGTAGAACTTCCCATAGACTCCAAAACTTCAAGGAATGTTGAGAAGACTCCTTGGAGACTCCAAAATGGCAGCTCATTGCCTCCTGACCGAACTTGAAAATGGGGAGCCCAAGGTTCCATTTTATAGGAAAATCGGAAGGTGGTTTTAGGCACACATATTTCTTCAATCCACTTGTACCACGCGTTTCGGCCTTCATACAGTCTTATCTAGCTTTGGAGAAAATATAAAAGTTGTATCCCTACCTCTTGACTATTTCCACCGAATGTTTGGCACACTTTGGACAAATACATCTCAAGATATTAATAAAATACAGAACACCGCATTTGACTTGGTCCAAATTCGGTGTCTTGGACAGATCAGTTAGGATGGGCCCCATAGAAGCCGAATCAGCATTGGGTTCCTTCATATGAAATGTATCATATTAAATTCTGGACAGGCCCACAAAATTTCGGCCCATTTTATTGCACGTATTTAGTGTAATATGCAAAACAGTGGACAGATGTCCATGGATCCATGCAATTTTGGCCCATTTTTCATCCACTTCATCAAAGGCCCTCCAAATCACCTCCACCTACATTGAAACAATAAAAACAAGTAACATTGCCCATTATAATATTGATTAACATTAATTTATTTATTCAAACATGAAGTGAAATTTATTATTATATTTGTAATATTCATTACAAAACTAGTTTAAAACTGCGGTGTAAGGGTGAAATAAAACAGTGAATCGTGGTACGATCACACCCCCACACCTAAACATTTGCACTCCTGGGAAAAGTCACATATCCAAATACAATGATTCATATATATATATTTCCAACATCCTGAAGATTTATCATTTGAAGAAATTTTATTTAAAGTAAAGTGATCAATGCACGAACCACACCAAGGAGTTCTTCCTAGTGAAAATAGAAAAAGATGTCCCATAAATCATATCATAGAGAAATTCAAAAAGATTCATGATACCAATATGAGAAAGGAATTCAAAAGTAAACCATGACACTAAATCTCCATGTGTGTGTGTGAAAACCATTCCATGATATTCTTTCCACTTGCTATCCAATAAATATATGTTATTTTAACATTTTTCATCTTAAATGATTTTTTCACCGAACCTGTCCTACATCCTTTGCAATCATATTTCAAGACCCACTCATTTAAGCATTCCCAGAAGTCAATCCATAAGATCTTGACCTAGATATCCCCATATGTTTCACATTTCATCACTCCCCTCATTTATTATATATATATTCTTTTGAAGTTGCAATTGGAACAAATCTCACACTCATCTCTCAACCCTTTGTTTGATCTCCTCACGACACTAATTGCAATAGTTATAACAAGATCAAAGGTGGAGTAGGAGTGGTTTTTGACCTGCCCAAGACACAACAATTTTTTTTGAGGGCGTACAATAGTCGGACATTAGGTACACATGCATAGGTCAATATGGTACTGTAATGAAACAGATCATATAAGGAACGAACGTATGGAAATATCATTTAAAGCTAAAAAATATTAACCCAACATATATTTACCTTATATTAAGTAAGAAATAATCACACTTTGTGGTTTGGTGCAAAAATTTGTGAAGATATTAGTGACACAATTTTCCAAAAAACTACTCACACAAAGGGCATCAATCATCTCAAAGGTTTCACATAGATACGACCATTTATATCATTGACAGAAAACCAATTCACTAAAAATCACTCCTTGATGGCTAAATCATACACAAATTCTTTTTAGCCTTCGTTATGGTATTTTTACTTTCCCCACTTTATGGTCGCCACATCATGGAATTTCGAAATTGTTGATGGGGAAAAATAAAAATACCATAAAGAAGGCCAAAAAGAGAAAAAAAATGGAGAAAACGATGAAAATCCTAACTAACCCAGGAATGTATCCCCCCCCCCCCCCCCACACCTAGAATGTGCAGTTTCCTCACTGAAATAATTGAAAATGTGAGAAGGAAGGATAAAACCTGGTGTGTTTTATTGGTATGATGCGTCGAGAAGGTGGATTTCCTCCACCAGATTCTTTGGAAAATCCTCATAGAAGTATTTAAGTCTCTGCCCATTGACGGTAAGACTTCGTCCACTCTGCTCATGCAAAACCGGTATTGCACCAAAAGGGTAAACAATAGTAACAGTATAAGGACCGAGCCATCGGGAACGAAGCTTACCTGGGTGGAGCTTAAGCCTGAAATTGTACATGAGGACCATCTCACCAATATGGAACTTCCGCTGGTGAATCATGCTATCATGAATAGCCTTTGTCTTCTCTTTATATATTTGGGAGTTGTCATATGCATCACGTCGAATTTCTTCCAACTCTTGAATCTTCAGCTTTCTTTCCTCACCTCTATCTGAAAGGTTCATATTACATTGTTTAACAACCCAATATGCACGGTGTTCTACCTCCATCGGGAGGTGACAAGATTTTCCAAACACAATCCTATGTGGTGACATTTCGATCGGTGTTTTAAAAGAAGTACGGTACGCCCAAAGTGCATCATCCAAGCGCAAACTCCAATCTTTCCTATTGGGTTGTACCGTTTTCTCCAAGATTCGCTTAACTTCCCGGTTTGAAATTTCTCTTGTCCATTAGTTTGGGGATGATATGAAGTGGATACTTTATGAACAACCCCATACTTACGAAGAATGTTTTTCATGTTACGATTGCAAAAATGTGAACCCTGATCACTAATGATGAATCTTGGTAGACCAAACCTACTGAAAATCTAGGACCTCACAAAATCAACAACCACTCGAGAGTCATCGGTCCTAGTGGCCTTTACTTCCACCCATTTAGATACATAGTCAACAGCCAATAATATGTACACAAAGCCGAATGAATTTGGAAAAGGCCCCATGAAGTCAATGCCCCATGCATCGAAGATCTCACAAAATAACATGGGTTTTTGGGGCATTTCATTCTTCTTGGAGACATTCCCTGTGAATTGACATCGAGTACATGATTTACAAAACCTATGGGCATGTCTATACAATGTTGTCCAATATAATCCTGAGTCAAGGACCTTTCGAGCTGTACGTTGAGAGCCGAAGTGGCCCCCACAGGACAAGGTGTGGCAGAAGGTCAAAACAGAGGTGAACTCATGGTCAGGGACACACCTACGAACAACCTGGTCACTACAGATCCTCCAAAAATATGGGTCATCCCAAATGTACCATTGAGAATCATGTTTAAGTCTCTGGGATTGTGAAGTGCTAAAATCAGTGGGGACCATAGCTGTTGCTAGAAAATTCACAATGTCCGCATACCAGGGGGTAAGGTCCACAACATCACAAAGGTTCTCATGAGGGAAGAATTCTCCAATGGGTAGGGGTGAGTCAAAATGATGGTCCAATGGTGGGGAAATCCTACTAATGTGGTCAGATACAACATTCTCCAGTCCTCTCTTATCTCTAATCTCACGGTCAAACTCTTGGAGGAGGAGCATCCACCGAATGAGGCGGGGCTTGGCTTCAGGTTTCTTTAGGAGGAAACGAAAGGCAGCACGGTCATAAAACACAATCACTTTTGACCCAAGAAGATATGAACGGAATTTTTCCAAGGCAAACACAATAGAAAGGAGTTCTTTTTCTGTGGTTTTGTAGTTTACCTGGGCAGGGTCAAGGGTACGCGAGGCATACGCAGTGACATGAGGAACCTTTTCAACCCTTTGTGATAAAACTGCCCCAACTACAAAGTTAGAGGCATCACACATAATCTCGAAGGGAAGATCCCACCTAGGTGGTTGGATTATGGGAGGTGATGTGAGACTCTTTTTTAGTGAATTTAATGAATCCTCACAATTTTTATCAAACACAAACTCAGAATCCTTTTGTAATAACCGAGATGAGGGAAGTGCGATCTTACTAAAGTCTTTAATGAATAGGTGGTAAAAACCAGCATGACCCAAGAAAGACCGCACCTCACGAACACATTTTGGATATGCAAGGGATGAAATTAATTCAATTTTAGATTTATCAACTTGAATTCCATTATTTGAAATGATATTCCCAATAACTATCCCCCGCTCAACCATGAAATGACATTTTTCATAATTTAAAACAAGATCTTTTTCAATGCAGCGACGGAGGACAGAACCTAGGTTTTCCAAACAGTCATCAAAAGAAGAACCATAAACTGTGAAATCATCCATAAAGACTTCCATACAACTCTCAAGGTACTCAGAAAAAATACTCAACATAAATTGCTGAAAAGTACCAGGAGCATTACATAGACCGAATGGAATCCTTCTGTATGCAAATGTGCCAAATGGACAGGTAAATGTTGTCTTTTCTTGATCCTCAGGGGATATATGGATTTGGAAATAACCCGAATATCCATCAAGGAAACAATAATGGGACTTACCAGCCAATTGTTCTAACATTTGGTCAATGAAAGGTAAAGGAAAGTGGTCCTTCCGCGTGGCTTGATTCAGTCGACGGTAGTCAATACAGACTCACCAACTGTTTTGCACACGTGTTGGAACCAATTCATTCCTTTCATTTGACACAACAATTATTCCTGTTTTTTTAGGCACAATTTGCACTGGGCTAACCCATTTACTATCAGATATAGGATAAATGATCCCTGCAGCAAGTAATTTACTAACTTCAAATTTTACCACTTCAAGTAGAGTGGGATTCAACCGGTGTTGAGATTGTCTTGCGGTCTTAGCCTCATCATCCAAAAGTATATGGTGCATAAAAATAGATGGGCTAATCCTGGGAATATCATCCAATGTCCATCCTATTGCCTTTTTACACTCTCTCAAAAGTTTGAGAAGTTTGAATTCCTGTTGTGGAGAGAGGTTATTGGCAATAATGATGGGAAATTGGCCAATACCCTCAAGATATGCATATTTTAAATTAGAAGGAAGTTTTTTAAGTTTAGACACCAGTTGTTTCTAGATTGAGGGATGGGATTTAGGGGGAGTGAGGTCCATGAAACTATCTATCTGCTCATGTTTATTCTCAAAGGAAAGAGAATCTATTGAAATGAGATTTGCAGAATCATCGATAGTCATGGGTACCTCAGAATAAACACACTCATCAATTAAAGCACAAAATTTACATTTTTCTGAACCCACACAACATTCAAAAGAAGAACCAAAACTCAAATCATCCAAGGGGGAAGAAAAAAAAAGAATCAGAGTTTGGGTTGAGGAGAGAATTGTGTGTGTGTTCATCGTTTGAGAGCACTTCCATCAAATAGACAGGAAGAGTGGACTGCTCTTCAACGGGGTGTTTCATATCCTCAAGGATGTTAAAATTTACCTTTTCTCCTCCGAATTCCATGGACAACGTACCATTGTGAACGTTGATGATCGTCTTTGCTGTTTTTAGGAATGGCCTCCCAAGTATGAGAGGGGCATGTCCTTGGGTTCGGGTATCTTCCATCTCAAGAATGTAGAAATCAGTGGGGAAGATGAGATTCTTCACTCTAACAAGGACATCCTCAATCACTCCTTTTGGATGTATTGTACTCCAGTTGGAAAGTTGAACAACAATGCATGTTGGTTGAATCTCTCCAAACTGTAGAGAAGTGTACATAGAGTGTGGCATTACATTAATGGAAGCACCTAAATCTTTCATAGCATCAGAAAAGAAGGTCTCCCCTATGGTACAAGGTATGGTGAATGTGCCGGGATCCTTGCATTTGGTTGGCATTGTTGGTTGAATCAAGGCCGAGACATTCCTACCCCGGTTGACACTCTCATTCCCCTTTAGCCTTCGTCGATGGGTGGAAAGCTATTTAAGAAATTTGGCATAATGGGGAATTTGCTTGACTGCATCCAACAATGGAATATTAACTTGAACTTTTTTAAATGTATCCATTATTTCATTGTCAATCTCATTATCAAAGTTTTTCTTAGATTTAGAGAGTCTTTAAGGGAAAGGAAGAGGAATGGATTGTTCATTTGAATCATCAATGACTATTTGATTACCATTTTTGTCTTGTTTTTCTTTACATGATGTTTTTGAGGGTTGGGAAAGAGAGTTTTCATGAGGGGGACATACCTGTTGTGCATAATCAGTAGAAGGAGAAACTTCTTTACCACTACGAAGTGTAACTGCACATACATTACCTTTGTCCTTTGGATTGGCAATGGGTTGGGATTGTAGTTGTCCAGAACCTTGCATCTTAAGCTCACTGATGGTGTTTTCTAATTTCCCCACTTGGGTTCGTAGGTCTTGAATAGCTGATTGTGTGGTCTCTTGGAACTGAAGGTTCTGGGTTTCCATTTGTTTCACCATGTCCTTGAGGCTCAGTTCAGATTTGGGAGGAGGATGAGGATGATTGTTTTGAGAAGTTGAAGGATAAGAAGTTTTCATACCTTGTCCTTGTTGATACCAATTATACTTTGGGTAGCTTGAGTTTCCTCCTTGTCGGTATTGGGGTTTTGATTGCCACCCTGGATTTCGATTTGGCCTGAATTGTTCTTTCTTGAAGGGAGGTGCTTGTTGGAATGGACTCCCTGGGAACACAGCTGCACAGGACTCAGATGAATCTTGAAGTTGTGGGCACTGGTCAGAAAAATGAGTGTTATCAGAACAAATCCCATAATGTAATGGAATAGAAGTAGAGAGTGAGTTACCTTGTGCTTGAGCTAATTGCCTTAGAAGGGTATTCATCTCATCAAGTTTAGTATCTACCTTTTGTTCTAGGGCTGAATGACTTACCTCATGAACTCCCCGGGTTGGTGCAATAGCTCGTGTACCAAATTGTTGTGCATTTTGAGACATGTTGGCTATTAAGTCACGAGCGGCAGAAGGAGTTTTGTCAACTAGGGCACCACCAGCCGTAGCATCAATCATTCCACGATCCATGGGGATAAGTCCCTAATAGAAGTATTGAATTAAAAGTTGTTCACTAATCTGGTGGTGGGGGCAGCTTGAGCAAAGTCTTTTGAATCTCTCCCAGTATTCATGAAGGGTCTCTCCTTGTGATTGCCTAATTCCACAGATTTCTTTCCTAATTGATGCAGTTCGGGAGGCAGGGAAGAAATTCTCTAGAAAAAGTATTTTTAGGTCATTCCAGCCCCCAATTGTGGAAGGAAAATAGTATAGCCAATATTTGGCTACACCATCATGGGAGAAAGGGAAGGCCCTAAACTTAATGAGGTCCTCAGACACATTTTAGGGTTTCATGGTGGAGCACACTATGTGAAACTCCTTTAGATGTTTGTGAGGGTCCTCACCGGGAAGACCATGGAATTTTGGAAGAAGGTGGATGAGACCTGATCTAAGCTCAAAGTTGGCTGCTTCCTCGGGATATTGGATGTACGCAGGTTGGTACTCCACATCAGGGGCAGTAAGTTCTTTTAAAGTTTGATTATTTGCAGCCATGTTTTATTGGGTTTGATTGGGTTCAATTTTGGGTTGGTTTAGAACCACTTGAGGTTCTAAATGGGGTTCCACAATGTTACTTGATTGACCTTCTCTAGATGACTTGATTTGTGTGTGAAGTGACTTTTCAATTTCAGGATCAAATTCAAGTAGTGTTCCTTTACCAGATCTTGTCATGCAACAATGATGTCCAGTTTGATTGATTGATTGTTTGTTGTGTTTTTTTTATTGAAGATGGATAAAATAGAAAAATAAGAAGGGTGAAATAATAATAGAATTTTATACTATATAATTAGAGAGGGAGATGTGGAAGAAGAAGAGAGAGAGAGAGAGAGATAAAGAACGCACCAAAAACAACCAAAAATAAAGACAAAACCCAAAACAAAAAACAATCAAATTGGGGTGGGGTATTTAAAGGAGTAATAATTAAGAAGTAAAATAAATAAATAAAATGAAATAAAGAAAAAAAATGATCTTGGCTCCCCGGAAATGGCGCCAAAATTTGACCGCATTGTCGAGCGCGTCAAATTAGTTGTTTAATTTTGACTAGAATTTCTGCAGTATAGCAGCAACCCTAGGTCGTCTCTCGACGGAGCCTTAGATCATTGATTTAAAAAGAGGGTTATGATTATGAATGTAAAAGTTGAATTAGGTTTTGTGAAACTTGGGGGTTTTATGATTAATGATGAAAATAGAAAATGAAAGCGATAAAACAAAGTAGAAATGAACAAGATTGATTAAGCATGATCAACCCAGGGTACTCGCATGATGTTTATCCTTCATCGCTTCATGATATAAGGTTATGATCTTTTAATCCTTGGTTTGTAACACCTATAACTATAATGTTACTGAGTTTATACTAGGATACCTCCTAGGGTTCAGTCAAAAACACACAATGATTCACCGGACACCGCCGATGATTGGGTGAATTGTGTTTGACTTCATAACCAAAACTCACCAAGGAATCACATGAAAAACTCGATGCGCTGTCCAGATTTGTATGTTATTTTTTTGTGATACCATGACATAAATGTACATAGCTTTGACAGTGCTTTTGTGAGTTCAATTGACCAATATAAACCACACAAACACCGCAATTGAAAGGGGGAAAGAAAGTGGTGAACGGTGTGTGAAACATCACATGAATGGGTACCCCCAAACATGATCATATGAGTTGAGCATGACATACCAGTACATAACTCAATAAAATAATAATAGAGGATGATGAAAAACAACACAAAAATATGGAATTTAAATGATCATTCAAATATTACAAACATGAAGCTCGGGATGTACATCACGTTCCTCCCCGGGTGATCACAGGGGGTTTAGAAACCCATGGGAGAGGAGGGAGAGAAAGATGTTGGGGTAGAACTTCCCATAGCCTCAAAAACTTCAAGGGATGTTGAGAAGACTCCTTGGGGACTCCAAAATGTCAGCACCTTGCCTCCTGGCCGAACTTGCAAATGGGGAGCCCAAGGTGCCATTTTATAGGAAAATTGGAAGGTGGTTTTAGGCACACAGATTTCTTCAATCCACCTATACCACGCGTTTCGGCCTTCAGAAAGTCTTATCTCGCTTTGGAGAAAATATAAAAGTTGTATCTCTACGTCGTGAATATCTCCACCGAAAGTTTGGAATCCTTTGGACAAATAAATCTCAAGATATTAATAAAATACAGAACACCGTATTTGAATTGGTCCAAATACGATGGTTAGGACAGATCAGTTCAGATGAGCCCCATAGAAGCCCAATTAGCATTGGGTTCCTTATTATGAAAAGTAGCCTATTAATGTCTGGATAGGCCCACAAAATTTCAGCCCATTAGAATGCACGGATTTCGTGTACTATGCAAAAGAGTGGACAGATGTCCATGGATCCATGCAATTTTGGCCCATTTTTCTTCCACTTCATCAAAGGCTCTCCAAATCACCTCCACCTACATTGAAACAATAAAAACAAGTATCATTGACCATTATAATATTGATTAACATTAATTTATTTATTCAAAAATGAAGTGTAATTTATTATTATATTTGGAATATTCATTATAAAACCAGTTTAAAACTGCGGTGTAAGGGTGAAATAAAACAGTGAATCATGGTACGATCAGAGAGGTTCGGTGGAAGTGCCAAATAATAACTAAAATCCATATTCGAACAAGAATATTGAAGGGAGGAATATACCTAGGGATAAAATTTATCTTCTTTTTTAATCTAATAATCCTATTCCATAGTTAAATTCTTAATAATACCTTATCACTAACTTTGAACTCCATATCTTTCCAACGATTGTCATTATAACTCTTATATCGACTTTGAGCTGCCTTGATGTGTTGATGAATGGATCTAAATTCTCAAGTGGAATCTATTTTTGTAAGAAAAATAAACTAGAGGGATGCGTTGATATCAAAAAGCTTATAAATATAAATAATATGATCTCAAAATATCCAAAAGAGTTTTAATGGTCCCCTTATACTTATCATTCATATGAGGATGATAAGTACTATTGAAACACAACTATGTATCTAGATATTACTAAATAATTCACCAAAACATTGTGGAAAACATCAGATATTAGTCATAAAATGTAGAAAGTGGTACTCCATGAAACCTTACCACTCCATTAATGTATAAATGGGAAATATTATCTAGTGATAAATCTTATATAATAGTAATTAAATGTTCTTAATTCATAACCATATCAAATAAAACCCAACGAAAATTATGGTCTTTAAATGTTTTGGGGAGTAAAATGAAAAAACCCATGGTCAAAGTTTCCCACTTCCATTCTAGTATGGGTACTAGTTATAAAATACCATTAGAATTCAGTATCGTAGCTTTAAATTTATGATATACCTAGAACCTAGATACATACTATACAATATATCACTTCTTGTTATCCTACAATAAATACTCTTTTTGATCTCTATACATCTTCTTACTTTTAGGATGAATAGAGAATAATGATCCATGAGCTTCATTCAATAGATATTTTCACATATTTTGTATTGAATAGAAACATAATTGTTCCCTAAAATTTATCATTCTATCATAATCAAGGATGAACTTTGGAACATTTATCACCTTTTTTTATCTCTACATCTTAATTTTTCACCTCTTTAATCATCGCATTGATAGATGGTTTAATTATCACTTGAGAAAGTTAATATTTCTCCCATTAATTAAATATTTCAATGTATATACTTTTAAAATCTATAAATATTGTATCTTTTATGATCCTCATCATTGATAAGATAGCATGATACTTTCAACTTAAAAATCAACCACCTTTTTCACTTTACCTAGGTGGTAATGTATTGAGTAGTCATAATATTTAATAAACTTCGACCATATTCTATAGAACATATTAAACTCTTTATAGGTGAATATATATACTTTAAACTTTTATGATCAGTATATATGTGAATACTTTATCCATAATGGTAATTACTCCATATCTTTAATGCAAAGATTACAACTGGTAACTCCAAACCACGAGTCATGTAATTTTTATCTTAAACCATCAATCAGCACGAGTCATAAGCTATCACTATATAATTTTGTACAATTATACATCCTAGACCCTTATTAAAAGAATTAATATAAATAAAAAATCCTTCTCCGCTGTAGGTTAGTGTGAGAATAGGTTCACTAACCAACCTTCTCTTCAGCTACTTGAAATTTTCTTCACATTCATCAATCCAATGGAACTTGACTCCATTTTGGGTTAATTTGGTTTGTGGATTAGATAGTCATGATAAATAATTCACCAATTATTGATAATATCTATCCATTATAAGAAAACTATGGGTATTAATCACAATTCTTGGTCTAGTCTAATGCTTAAAAACTTTTGTCTTTGATGGATCCACTACTATATCCTCGCTTGAGATTATGTGACCAAAAATTAATGTTTATATAAATAAAATTCATACTTGGTAAATTTTTCATACAAATTATACTTAATTAGGGTCTTCATTATAATCCTCAAGTGATCTTAATTCTCTTCCTTGGTCTAGAAATATATAATAATGTCATTTATAAATACTACCACAAACTAGTCAAGGTAATATTTAAAGATTCTATTAATTAAATCCATGAAGATAGAGGGGACATTAGTAAGACCAAATGAAATCACGATAAATTAATTTTATCTATACCTTGAATGTAAGGATATCTTGGGTATATATTCAATTTTTACCCTCAAATAATAGTATCAAGATCGAAGATAAATCTTGGAAAAATATTGAACTCATTGTAATTGATTAAAAAATCATCAACACTAAGAATATGACACTTATTATTTTTTATGTTCATGTTATGTTTTATATAATAAATTTATCATCACATTGATCCATATTTCTTGATAAAAAAATAACTAGTGAACCCCAAGATGATACACTTGGCATAATGGATCCCTTATCAAGATTCTCCTGGAGTTTCTTTTTCAATTCCTCTAAATAAATCAGATCCATTCTATATGGAGTCTTTGAAATAGGTTTATCACTAAGCATGAGTTTTATTGAAAACTAGAATTATCATTCTTAGGGAATACTAGAAAATATTTTTGAAATACATAAAAAAATACCATAAAATAGATATATCTTTGATTTTGAGTCTAACCCCAACTGTATGAGATAAATACTCCCTTTGAATAGGAACCAAGACATATATAATGGATATAATTTCCATTGGAAGTTCATATTTATACTCAAATTGATAAATAATCATATGTTGGTTTGGAATATGAAATGTGACTTACCTTACTCCATACTTGATATGGGGTTTATATAAATAAATCTAATCCATTCCCAAAATCACATCAAATCAACTAGAGTAAGAATAAAAATATTTACAATTAGAACATTCAAAAAAACATATATCAGTGAATAATTATAGAAATAAATTGAGATAATTATACCATTAAGACTTTTTACAACTAGTTTATAATTTAATCATTATGGATATACATTTATATTCATATATAATTTTCATGATATAAAGGAATTCACATGACTAAACTTAAATAAAATACTTCAATACCTAAGCAAATTTTTTACCACCTCAAATTATTCATTCTATATTTAATCCCTTACTAAATAAAAAGTGGTTTATGTGACCATAAAACATCATTAATAAAAGTTATTGATCATATAATCTTGAAAATAATCTTGATTATGTCTAAATCTAAACACCTTATTTTAAATCAATGACACCTTAGGTTTAATCTAGGAAATCCATGGTGATTATCTATTAAAATCCTTCATAATGAATCCTAAAGAAAATTTGAATTAAAAAGATAATATCCCTTGATAGTGTCTAGATAGGTGTGAAGTCTTGGACCCACTCATTATTCAAGGATAAAGTTAGAGTTAATAACCAATAAAACCTATTCAGAGTTGTTACCCCTAGGTGCATATGTGCCACAACCGCATCGAATTGTTAGTATCTAGATAGATATGTATTTTATAAGAAAACGAAAATCCTTTATTTACCATAAATTATGATGTTATCCTATACTTATGATTATCTTAAGGGTTATTTATAAAGTTTTCTCATTATAGTTTCTAAAAAACAACTAAACTTTCTTTGATAGAAATGTAGAAAATTGAAAATTTCATACATAAATATTATATATTATTAGATGAATATTCATTTAATATCATTAAAATATATACCAAAATTGTAAAGTTTTTAAATATTTGGAAACATAGATAAATAAAAAATTTGTATATAATATATCATCATCATCTACCAATAAGTTCTTCACTTCTAACATCCTCATTATACATATCATACTTAAAACCTTTCTTCATATCTTTAGAAAATGAAACATAAGAAACAATGATCTCAGATGACCAGTAAGGGTAAAATAGGGAGATATCAATAAATTATCATATTTAAGCATAAGGGTATAAAAAAATGTCCATAACATTTTAAATTCATACCCAGTATTTCATATAATCACTAGTTATGGAATAAAGCTTGGTAGTTCATAACATATGAATCATAAAAAAATTAAAGAACAAGATCCATGAGAGAATAACACTGATATAAGATCATGTCCAAAAAGAGTTCCATAATGTGTGAATAACCATAATCATAGAAATATTATGTCAAGTATAGCCATGAAGACATTCATCACAGGTTATACTTGGTCTAACCACCTGTGCACCTGCATTAGGCTTGGGATAACATCTCGTTTACCCTCTTTTTATCTTTGGATAACCTCCCATGTACCCATTGTGTAACACACTACAAATTTAGTTTAAAATAATAATAATCTTGATATCTTGATTAACACGGAACACTGATCTTTAAGTGAATTGAGATATAATATAAAAATATTATTATTTAAATGTGACGTTTCTATTGAATTGGAGGGTATGTATATGAGTAACCAAATTATGATATATATGTATATATATATAATGGTCCTACTCAATAAAAATGTATTAATTATTATAAAATAAGAACTCATTTTTTGTGAAGTCATTTTATACCTCAATATGTTTTTTTCTTCGAAAATTATTTTATTTTATTTTATACATGGAAATTATAATTAATTTATACCAATTTAAAAATATTTATTTAATAAAACTAAAATAATTTTTTAAATTATCATGTACAAATTAACTTTGGTTGAAATTTTGGGATTTTTCTAAAACAATTGTAATTTCAATGAACAATGAATGATAATTATTTTTGAAATACTATCAATTATTTTCATTAAATAAAGTAATTTAAAAATAAAATTACATTTTGAATTTGGTATTAAATTTAAATATGATCCATTTAAATAATAATAATCTAATTAATTCTATTTTAATAATAAATATCGATGATTTTTATATAAGTTAATTTTTATGCTTAAAAACACATTTTTTCTAAAATCTATTTTTTATTTTGTTTATGAATTTATATGAAAATTGATTTATTCAAATTATAGATATTGAATATTTCAAAATTGATAATATAATTTTAATTAATTGGTTCAAAATTTTAAAATAGGTTCATTTTATTTTTTCCATTATGAATAGTAACTGTGCTAAATATTTGTCACCTTAGTAAGGGTAAAATGGGTAAAACAGGTTTAAAACTATGAGATAAGGACTAAAAATAAACCCAACACTACTTAATTAATTTAATGGTATAAATTCTATCACATAAATCCCAAATTTTAATAAATGGAATCTCTGAAACATTTTCCCATAATAATTACATTTATATTATTTTAAGTAATGGAAATCCAAAAATATCACTCAGTTTCTTTTAATTTATCTTATATGTTCACATAGAGATAAAAATATGTTATTAATGAACAAAAAAATTAATTTTTTTTATGAATAATTTGTTTTTATTATATTAAGTTATTTTTAATTTTTAGTAATGGTATAATTACCATAAAATCATACATGACACTAACATAGTGTTTGTGCAAGTAGTAGATAAATCAATGTAAATGATTTTAAAAACATCAAAATTAATATATTTCTTAGATTAAATATTGTGTAACATAAATTTTATGTTCAATAATAATGTATAATATATGTTTTATGAGTTTATATTTGAATTAAATCATTTTCTTGATGACTTTAAAGTCAAATTAAATGAGTATTGTCAAAAATGAAATTAATAATATTTTATGAAGAAAAATATTTTAATTAATTATTTAAAAATTAAGAAAAAATTTCAAGAGTAAAATTATGATGATAAAGAGTATAAAATTTAATAAAATATTAATCTATTATCCAATTTTTACCTTATAAGTAAAATTATAACCCTTTAATATCGAAAAATTTGTTACCATGGTTAGGTTAAAAATTGTTAATGAAGGGGTTAAACCAAAATATAAGAGTTTAAATGACCTAAAGATTTTATTAAACCTAATTTTTTTTTATTTTTACCATAACATTATAACATTCTTATATGAGTTATTTTTGTGCCATTTTTATAAGAAAGTTACTAATAATATTTAAAAAATCTAAAACATTACAAGTGTGCCACTCACCTCAATTATAAAAGGATACCCTTACCCTATATTATTTACACCACTTTGAGAAGCCTACATCAAACATAAACTACCAAATTAATTTCTAAAATTATCTAGAAATTAATTATATGTGATGGTATTCTAAAGTGACCATTCTAATGGTCCTTAATAAGGGATATAAAGAAAGTATACTGAAGAAGAGATAATCATTTTTACCAACTCTTTCAAGATTATTTATTATTATATTTCCTTTAAAAATATTTTAATAATACTAAAATAATAAATATAGTATTTAAAATATATTTATATGTTATTATTATTATGTTAAAACAATTTTACACCACTTTTTTATACTACATAAGACAAAAACATCGCTCGCACATACGTACGACTTACCATCTACACATAGCCGTGTAATTTGTTTTTCATCACCATTTCACATGGATGGATATAAATATTTAAAAAATGAGTATATATGTTATTTATGAAATAATTATGTCTCTTTAAATATAACATATCATTTACCTTATTACTATTCGATCTGTTGGAAAATGATAACATCACTCGTGTATAAGTGTGGACAACCGACTCTACAAAGTGATGTGATTGATTTTTCATTTCTGATTTTCACGGATGGTAATAAGGATATATTTAATGATTATATATGATATATTAATTATTATTTAATGGTTCATTATCATTTACATTTCTTTTACTCCATTTGTTGAAATGTGAAAACAACATTATTGCATAAGTATGACCTACCGTCTCCATGAACAACATAATTCATTTTTCTATACCTACCTTTAATGGATGATTATAAATAAATAAATATATATATATATATATATAATGAATATATATTATATTTATATCATGATTATAATTTGGTAGCTTATTGAACCATGATTAAAATACAAGGACCAAAACCACCAAACTGAGACTTACTTAAAAAACGAAACAATTAATATCCTAAAATGACCATTTTAAAGGAATTATTATTTAATGGGTGTATAAATATTATAAGTGGACAAAATATGATATTATAAGCATAAAAATTATTCTTTTATAGATATAAAATAATTTTAAATTTATTATATGTGAGTTTAAAATCAAGTACGAAGAAAGTCAGATCTGAGGTAAGGGTTTATTTTATAATTCCATCATTATTCAAGATTTATTATGTGTAAGTATCCATTGGGGGAATTATTTAAAAGTAAAATTTTAAATCAAATTATTTTTTTCTCCTATGTTTATTTTTTGAAATCATATTTTTTCCTTTAATTTTTTTCTTCTTAACTACTCAAGAGATATCAATAAATTTTTTATGAAAAATGGACTTTATTTTTCTTTTGGTTAGGAATATTTTTCTTCCATGTCTATATTTTATTTAAAATATTTTAAATAATATTTTTAATATTATACAATAATGGAATAAATTCATTTTTACCCATGTTTTAATTTTAATAATATGTTTTAGAAAGAATCTTCTTATCATTTTATGAATAATATAATTTTGATTTTTTTTACCAAAAACATGAAAATAATCTTTGTTTTAACATACACAACATGAGTATAATATTCCTCTATTATGAAAACTCAATTATTTAAAGCTTAATATCAGAACCTCCTTATTTTAATGATAAAAAATCATCATTATTATGTTTTTAATATGTTTAATGTTTTATTATAGTCCATTATTTGGTAAGGAAACTTGGTTAAATACATATCTATCATTAGTTATGAAGATATAACATCAGTTAAAAGAGTTATACTATTCAATGTGATGATATACCATTAGTTCAATCAAGATCTATAGGTGGATTAAATATACCTCTCGAATCTACTAGTGATGGATCTATCATTGATAAAATCAACCATTAGTTGAATAAATCCACCATTAGCTCAGATAATATCTACAAGTGAACATAATCAACCATAAAAATCTACCACTGAAGCATGTACAAAATAGATATACCATTGATTGGATCTACCACTAGTTCAGATGATCTAACATTTATGGATATACCACTAGAACATGATACTATTAGTCTAGTACACCATTGGTCTATGCAACCATAAGAGATGATATACCATGAGTATTCCACCATTGTTTTTATAACTCTAATTTGAATTTAATTCCTCCAACAACTCGTTTATGGGAGTTAATTTGTTCAAGACCCATGTGGATTTATTAATCATTATTCATAAAACACTCTATGTATCCATTGAAAAAATGCAAAGTTTTCCTGATTTAGTTCACAATATGAGGATCCATGATATTAATATTATTATTCTTCAACGGATAATTGGACAGGGAGAGCTATATATTTTGGAGAAATCCCTTGTGCATGATGTTGGTGTTGATATGGGTGTGAAAGTATGGAATATACAGAAAAATAAGAACCATCAAATTTTGTATAGAGAAACAATACAAACTCACCTATGTTGAATTTTTTCATAACATCTACATACATAAAACATAATGATTTTTTGAGAATATATGACACTATTTTCCCACACTTTTTGAAGAACTTGTTTAAGATTATAAGAAAGAAAAAAATGAGGACCTTTGAACAAATAAAGCATTTCAGACCCAACAGCACTACTTATTTCATTCTTTAATCTTTTTCTTTATATGTTTATGATTTAATTTGGATCTATTTGTTTCACTACAATTTTTATCAATACACATTATCTCCCGAACCAAACTAGAGTGTTCTAGACACTCTTTATCAACTTTATCTATTTTGAAAATCCACGACAACAGTGGAATAGGTTGTGTGTGACATGTTCATTATTTTTTATTCTCATTTGTAACTATGAAAGAGGGTTTGTGACCAGACAGACTATGTGTTATTGATTGTAAAACCTGATGTAGGTTGTGGATCTAATTATTTTAATAATAATCTGCTTTACTGTAGGTGATTTCCATGTGGAGGGGATTAAGTCTCAACTTGAGATTGAACCACTTGTTTATATTCTGTAGCGTGCTTTAGTTTTATTTTTCTATATTAAAATGTTAAAACTATATCTATTATTAAAATATGAAACAAAACATTACTTTTATAGTTAGTCTTAAACCATGTTTATATACAATTTTTTATTAATTAATATAATTTCCAAAGTTAAAGTGATTTCAAATATTGTTTTACAAAACCCTAATTTTACTTTAAGAAATTATTTTAAACACTAATATCATATAATTATACTATTTTGATTAATTGGTAGTTTTTAATTAACTTAAATGGATTTAATTTTAAAATTATTTTTAATAGAAATTTTTATTGGGAACTCAATTCACCCCCTCTTGAGTTTATTACTCTGACCAACTTTTCATTTTAGAGGAATTTCAAATATCTTTTCAAATGTAATTTAGTTTTATTTTAAAGATCTTAAATTTAAATTATTTAGAAATTTAATTCTTTATGAATAATAATTGATAATATGGATAAGTTAAAAATATGCCTCTATATTTTAATGGATAAAACTATAATCCATGGAAAATTAAAATAAATATGCATCTTGAAAGCATGTTTTTTTTTGAAATTTGGATTGTAATTGAGGAGAAAATAAAATTACCTAAAACTACTAGAGCTACTTGGAGTGATCCTATTATAGTATCTTATAATAATAATTATAAAGATATGAATAATTTATATAGTTCTTTATCTAATGAATAATTTAATTGAAATTATTCTTGTACTACTACATTTGAAAATTGAGATACTTTAGCAATTTCCTATGGGGGAACATCTAATGTCAAATAAATGTGCTTAAATACTTATAATATTAAATATGTTACGTTTAAAATGAAACTTTATGAACCTATTTATGAAATTTATCTTAGGTTTAATGAGATATTGAAAAAAATTCACTCATTAGGGAAACCTATTTATGACAACGATATAGTGATACACCCCTTGAGCTATTTACTAGACAGATGGAGAGGAACTTCAGTGTCAATCTGAGAGCCATGTGATTTTAGGAAGTTTCCTATTAAAGAGATAATTGGAGAGATCATGATGTATAAGGAGTAACTAAAATTAAAAAGAGAAGAATAGGATGAACCAAATAAAAAATATGTAGCCTTCAAAAGCACTGCTTCAAAACAAAAAAGGAAAGATAAAAGTTGATAGCTCAAGTGATGAAGATTCACCAAATTATAGTGATAAATAAATGGAGGACTTGACTAGAAGATTCAAGAAATTTTACAGGAGAAATAATTTCTTTATTAAAACTAGTTATAAAGTAAGGTATTACAAAAAAGTTAATTGAAGAAAGGATTAGAAGATGGATGATAGTATGAATGAGATAGTCTGCTATGAATGTAATATGAAAGGTAATTTCCAAGATGAATTCCCTAAGATAAAATTTTATAAGATATATAATGATAAGGATTATATATACAATAAAAATATGAAATAAAATTAGAGAGTTTCATCGGATATCTCAAGTGAATTTTATTCAAGTGGAGAAGAAAACCATGATAGAGCCAACATATGTTTTATGGAAAAAATATCTGAGGTATCTAGTATTTCTCATAATTCTACTGTTCATATTTTCAATATATATAAAAACTAAACCAACAATGAAAACAATTATAATGAATAAATGTTATAATACTGTAATATGTTAGAAGATACTTTTAATAAACCTAAAGATAAATCTACGATTTTAAATAAGCATCATACATTGATTGCTTGTTTTAAAAATAATCTTATTATTGAAAAGGATAAAAATGCTTAGTTTATAAAAGAAAACAATGAGTTAGAATTATATAATGATCTATTAAATAAGGATATAGAAATATTTACCAATGAGAGAAATACCTTGACTCAAATTCATGGAATTCAAACTTCTCTCAAATATACTAGTGGTATAGGCTCTCAACCTGTACAAAGAAGGATTACTAAAAATAATTTTATTCCTAGTCCCAGTTCATCTAATTATGTTACTAGTTTTTATTATTCTAGACCAAACAATGTTTTTAGTTATAAAAGTTTAATATTTTATTTTAGGAAAACTTTTAAGTAATTATATGTTACTAAAGATTTGATTACAAACATTTCTGGACCCAAGAATATTTGGGTACCAAAGTCGTATTGGGTTTAAAATTTGTTTTCTTTGAAACTCACCTAAAAAAAATTAGTACAAACCTATGGTATCTGAATAATGACTATTCCAGAAACAATATTTGGGACTATTAATGTTTCAATAACTTGATCAAGTTTGATGGTGGACATGTCACTTTTGGTGATGACACCAAAGGAAAAATAATTGGTTTTGAAAAAATAGCTAATTTTAACACTATTATAATTTATAATGTTTTATTTAGATGGTTTAAAGTATAGTTTTATTAGAATCTCACATCTATGTGATGATGGTCTTCGATTTAAATTTGAAAATAATTCCTGCAATGTTTTTTATTCTAAAAATGCTTTAGTTTTTACTGATTTAAGAAATGAAAATTTTTATACTGTAAATCTAGATTATTTTTTTTCTCAAAAAATTCCCTATTTTAGTGCCTTTCATAATGAATATTGGGTTTGGTATAATAGGCTAGGACATTTTAATATTCATTCAATTGTAAATTTAGCAAGGAAAGTCTTAGTTAACGATCTTCCTAAACTATATTTTCCAAATGATAATATCTCTAACCCATGTTAAAAAGGGAAAAACACAAAATCTCTTTGAAATAAAATAAATAAGTTTCGACTTCCCAACACCTAGAGTTGGTTTACATGGATTTTTTGGGACATTTTAGAGTTTCCATCTTAAATAGGAATCACTATGTTTATTTTCTAGTAGATGAATTTTCTAGATATACTTGGTTATTCTTTATAGCTCACAAAATTTAATCTTGTTCCTATTTTACTAAGTATGATAATTATATAGAAAATATTAGTGGACTTATAAGTAAGACCTTAAGAAGAGATAATGGTCATGAGTTTGAAAATCAAGATAAAAAATAATTTTTATTAAAATATGGATATAATTAGAACTGTTCAACTCCTAGGACCCCTAGGAGAATAGTATAGTGGGAAGAAGAAATATAACCCTTCAAGAAATTTCCCAGACCATGCTCAACGAGTATGATATCCTTGTTTATTATGAGGATAAAGATATAAATATATCTTGTTATATAATTAATAGAGTTTTAATAAGTCATATATTAAAGAAAACCTCATATGAATTATGAAATATAATAAAAGAAAATGTTAATTACTTTAGAGTTCATGGTTTCAAAGTATTTATTTTAAATACTAAGGATAATATTGAAAAATTTTCTTCCATGAGAGTTGAAGGAATATTCCATGGATATTGAACATCTATTAAATTATATGGGGTGATTAATAAAACAAAAGATACTGTGGAGGAATCTATAATGGTAAAATTTGATGAAATATATCCATTTGAGCCCAATACCCTAGAAAACCTTGAAGATAATTTGTCAAAATGAATATAAATGCAAACTTCTGACAGTTATATGAAAAAACAGAAAAATATTTTAGTTCTGAGGATCAACCGGAACATGAACATATAGAGTACTATGAGATAACTAGCCCTTATTTTTCTAGAACTATTAAGACTCATAATTTCAATCATATAGATGATAAAATTGGAGATTTAGAAAGAGGAACAAAAACTATAGTGTATTTTAGAAATCAAGTTTAAAATCAATATTTATTTTCACATATTGAACCTAATAACATCAATGATGAATTCTGGGTGATGGGAATGAAAGAAGACCTAATAAATTTGAAATAAATAAATTTTGGGAACTAGTCGATATACCTAAATACACTTTTACCATTAACAATTAGTGGGTGTTTTAAAATAATGTTTATGATTCAGAAACTATAGTCAGAAATAATATAGGATTGGATACTCAAGTTTATATTCAATAATAGGGTATTGACTATAAGGAAACCTTTTCACTAGTGTCTAGGATTTAATACATTAGAATAATACTTTCCTATATAGAACATTTTGATTTAAAAATATATCACATTGATTTCAAGAGCGAATTCTTAAATGGTTATACTTTCGAGTATTTTTTTGTTGAATAACCCCCTATATTTCAAAAATCCTCATTTTCCAAATCATGTTTTTAAGTTGAAAAAATATTTATATGGTTTAAAACAATATCTTAGAGATTGGTATGATAGGATCATCTATTTTATTATTTCTAAATGTTTTTTAAAAGTTATAACTAACCCTACCTTATTGAAAAAAACATATTCAAAAAATGTTTTATTATTTAAAAATTATTTGTCTACTAATTTTTCAAAAATGAGGCAAAGTGAATGACATGACTAGTCCTAAGGGTGCCCATTCCATGACTCCCCAATCCCACCTCCAACAGGCCAGGGGCTGGTGACTAGCACCGAGTTGGAATATGACTAACATGGGAGGTATTTACTAAGTACCTATACACATGAACACATATCCAAGACCACAAATACTAAAATTTTAAAATAAACTACTATGTAACAAAATGTATGCATACCACTAAATCCAACCAACATAGTACAATGGTAAAGAAAAGTACAGTAAAGTAAACTGGGCTGGAATACAAGCCCACCAAAAGAAAAAGTCTACGAACTACAAAGTCCAACCTATAAACAAGATAGGTATTGGGACTGCTTCCCGAAGATGTAGGAACAACTCATCCTATTTAGAACTCACCAATCCCTGTCAAGTCCTGGTCCACCCTAGAATCCATCAAAATGTATCTTGTCTGCACAAGACACGACACATACGTGAAAAGTCCGTGTGTGGTTGAGTATAAAAATATGTTGTAGGACACCCTAAAAAAGAAAAGGCAATATAAAGTAAAGGTATAATCATATCTAAAAAGTATATGTCTACAGTACATATAATAAGAAAATATCCAGATATACTCAACCCAGACCTATAGTCTAGAGTAAAGTCCCAAAAACCGCATACCCACGCTAGGGATTCATTCTAAAGATTCAACGAAGCACTTATCCAGGAGAACTTTCTCCTAAGTCTGATAGAACTGATAACATCCATACGATAAGTATTGTTAATCAGGAACCACCATGAGAGAGAGATACAGTGATAGATTTGATGTGATAATACGATACTCTTTCTCTATGAGAACCAACTCCACGAGTGTGTAAGATCATGATATATAGAATAGGATCACTTCTAGGGCCATGGAATATACCACGAATCATCCAGATTCACCTAATAAGTAAAGGAATGATGTTTGGTTGGACTGGTCACATTGATACCTGACTCTACCTAGGGGACAATAATGGATAGAGGATCCTTCTTAGGACCTCTCGGAGGTGATTCCTAACTCTATCTAGAAATTCCTATTGAAGGGATCATACTGTTGTGAATAGGAAATGATACCAACTGACCTTCAGGGGAATGAGAAAGGGGAACCAACTCAAAAAAAAACTTGTCCAAGATACGGTGGACAAGAATATCAAGCCACATGGAAAATAGTACACAGTGTGTAGAAGGGTCACACACCGCTCCCCTTGACCCTAGGTACTTCCCATGTACCATGGAAAATGTGAGAAGAACATGTCATGTAGGAAAAGGTATATGTAGTGGGTAGAAAGTCTTAAATGCCATGTCTGACTATCCGGGGTCTAATCCGTGTACGCTGGACATGTTCGAGTACATGGATTCAACCAGTTTACACCTACCCGTGTACAAGTTCATGGGCTAGCCCATGTAACCGGTCTTGGTCTGGAAGTGTGGTAGAGTACATACCATGTACTCTACCCCATTTCTGTGAGTCCTATGAGATACATGTTGAGTTCTGGGGAGGGTCCCACATGTCGTGTGTCACTTAACTGCTTCCCAAAACCCTATCCACCACTCGGCAGGTCCCACATTTCGTGTATCACTGGATACATTCCTTGTTCAACGAGATTTTTCCATAATATTTGGTTCAAATACCAATCATCTTCCTTATTTCTCCGACCAATGATTCTGTACATGCCTTGTTAGGAAACTCTGGATCTAAAAGTTGTTTGATCATGCCATCAGACCTCCAATCCTCCTAGAAATCTAATTCTGATCATCTGTTCCAAGAATAGTCGAAGAATGATATCTTATGGAATACTCTTATCCATTTTTCTCCATCACTGTCTCACCTCCCCTATAACATCATGATTCCATATCTACAATTTTAGAACGTTGCGCCATGATTTGAATGTGAAACAATCATTCATTCATAACTCCATGAATAATGAAGAATGTGTGGGGATATAGGGGAATACAATCACATATAAACAACTTGATGAATGAACCTTAGACATTTGTTCATTACAACCTTGATCTGTTCCATTATAATGATCAAGAAATGAAATCCAAACAGAATCAATCCCCCCAAATCAAACCCAAAATGAAACCCTCCTATAAAAATGATTGAACCGCGGGTGAACCTGTTCATGGTTTGATTCACGTTCATTATTAAATCAAAGAATGAAAAAATAAGGAATTAAAAAAACACGCCCTACCTTAGGGTTGGATCATTTTTTGAAGTAGATCAATCATCATGGAACTACTGTTGGTGAGATTCGTCAAAGCAGCGTTCGTTGATCTCCGATCCAAGGCTTTGTCGTTGTTTTCCAATGAGAGAATTCCAGATCCTCTAGGAATTTTTCTAGTGTTATGAGCCTAACCCTAGGCCCTTTCCTATTTTAAAATAATAAAATGCATCGTTGTACCACTTCTTAACTTTAAAATAAAATAAATACTTAATTTATTTTATTTATTTAAAACATCCAAAAATTGACTTTTGCAACCGAATGGAACTAGCTGATGTTAGGAATTTCCTAGGGTAAGGTCGCTTCTATGATCACAATGGTACCCTCATATTTCTAATATGGTCACCCATTTAGAAGTTATTATACTTTTAGGAAAACCACTTGCATGTGATATTTAATATATTTTGAACATTTATTCCGGGAACACCAGGCCTCAGAATCGTATTCCATGTCACTGCATAGCCTCAAATTAATTCCATATAATATAAAAAAATAATATATGGAAAAATCTGGGACATTAAATTATCCCCACTTTGGGTATTTACATCCTCGAAAAGCCAAAAAAAAGTCTATACAAAAAGATGTTGGTACTGCTCATGATTATGAACCTCTCACTACCATGTGCTCTCCTGGATATTCCCATGCTGCCATGAGACATGTACTAATGAAATCTCTCACCCATGAAGGATCCTCTCCTACTGATCCTCAATCTTCACTGGGTACTTAGTGAAGGTCACTCCATCATCAATATCAAGTTCTCCCCAGTGAATGGTGTGTGATGGATCATACAAGTACCTCCTCAGCTATGACACATGGAAGACATTGTGTACCTGATGAAACTGTGGGGGTAGTTCTAGGAAGTATGCCACCTCTCCAACTCTACGCAGTATCTAAAAAGGGTTGATGAACCTCGGATATAACTTTTCACCTCATCCAAATCTCTATAACCCTTGTTGAGGTGAGACTCGAAGGAAGACATGGTCTACTTCCTTAAACTCCAAAGGTCTCCACCATCTGTCATCATAAGATTTATATCAGCTATGTTCAGTCTTCATCCACTCTTGGATGATCTTCACCTTCTCACTAGTAGCTCATGCCAACATCGGGCCCATGAGTGCTGACTCTCTTGGATTAGTCCAACAAAGTGGTGAAAGATAGGGTCTCCCATATAAAGCCTTGATCGGTTCCAAACCAAAGGTGGAGTTATAGTTATTATTGTATGAAAACTCCACCAATAGTAGGTGGTCCTCCCAACTATGGCCAAATTCCAGGATGCAAGCCCACAACATATCCTCCAGAACCTAGATGGTCCTCTCCATCTAGATGTTTGTCTGGGGATGAAACCTTATTCTCAAGCATAACTAATTTCCAAAAAACTCTTATAATACCTTACACTACCGAGATGTGAAGTGAGCATCACAATTTGAAACTATTTTAGATGGGACTCCATGAAGTTTAATTATCTCTTACACGTAGATGCATCCCAATATCTCTACTAAACTCTTCTCTCAGATATCTAAGAAGTGGGATAACTTGGTGAGTCGGTCAATAATCACCTTGATGGTATTGTGTCCCCTAGACATATGTGGTAAACCCATCACGAAGTCCATAGATATCCCATCCCACTTCCATTACAACACCTCAAGGGGTGATCTAAACCCCCTAGAACCTGATGCTCAGCCTTCACCTACTAGCATGTATGGCATCGAGAAACGAACTCTGCCAATGCCTTCTTCATCCTTGTCCACTAGAATTGACGTTAGAGGTCTTGGTAAATTTTCAGCACTCCAGGATGTACTACCAAGGGGGTGTATGAGAATCCCTCATAACCTCCTCCCACAACGCCACTGGTACAACTGTTCTCCCTTTGAAAAGAATTATGTGCTCCCACCTTGTGAATATCCATCAGAATAATGCCCTGTGGAAATCTAAACATGTAAGGTCTCATAGTTGGCATATATAAGATATTCCTCTCTAACTTTCTGTAAGAGTGTAGGGTTGACAACCATCAAATAGAGGTAAATGACATCATCTCCATCCAAAAAGGATAAATGTAATGAGGCCAACTTCTCTAACACCTCATTCAAAAACTATGAACTTGATCTCCTGCTGAGCACATCTTTCACCACATTCCCCTTCCCTAGAGTGTAGATGATATCAAAGTCATAATCCTAGAGTAACTCTAGCCACCACCACTATCTCATGCTTATATCCTTTTGAGAGAAGATATAATTGAGACTCTTATGATAAGAGTAGACGATAAACCACTCTCCCGTTAGGTATTGTCACCACATCTTCAATGCGAAGACTACCACTGTTAGCTAAAGATCTTGGGTCATGTAGTTCTACTTATGTAGTATCAACTGGAATGAACCGTATAAATCACTTCTTGCCTCGGTATCAGGACACAACCAAGTATGATCCCTAATGCATCACAAAACACTATGTTCTCGACAACCTCCTATGAAAATATCAAGATTGGGGTACTCATCAACCATCATCTAAACTGCTGAAAAGCCTACTGTAACATCTTTGTCCATATGAAAGGCTACCCATTTTGAGTCAAATATTTCATTAGTGTTGATATCTAGGAGGAACTAGGTATAAATCTCTGATAATATCCTGATATCCCAAGGAATCTCTGCACCTCCGTCATACTTCTAGGTGTCTCCCATGCTTACATTGCTTCTACCATGGTCAGGGCCACTGCCACTCCATCTGCTGAGAAAACATGTCCCAAAAAGTGGACCACCTAAATCCAAAAATTGAACTTCAAGGTTTCCCATAAAGATGGTTCTCTAAGAGTACATCTATAACCATCCATAGGTGTCTTATGTGCTCCTCCTAAGATGTCGAGTACACAAGGATATCATCAATGAATACTACCACGAACCGATATAGGTAAGGCTGAAAGATCTAGTGTATGAGTCCCTTGAGAACTATGTGGGAATTCTTCATGCCAAAGGGAATCACCAAGTACACATAGTGACTTTTGAGGCATCCTAAGTATTTCCTTGATATATCCTCATCTCGTACTCACAACTAGTGATAGCCTCCTCGAAATAAAACCTTCAAGAAACATCATTCCCCTCACAACATATTAAAGAGGTCCTAGATCCGCAGTAACATATACTTGTTCTTCATGATCACCTAGTTTAAGCACCAACCGTCGACAAAAATCCTCAAGCACCTGTCTGTATTTTTGGAAAACAAAATTTGGGCCTCCCAGGGTGAAACAATGGGTCTCACAAATCAATTCCTCTGAAATTCCTCTAACTGAACCCTTATCCCGTGATGCTCTATGGGAGCCATTTGGTATATTGGTGTTGATATCAGTTCCATCTTGGGGTCTAAGTCAGTGCAAAATTCTATCTCCCGACAAGAAGGTAAATATGGAATATATTCTGGGAAGATGTCCTCACACTCCACCACTATTACTGGGAACTAAAAACTCATAACATCTTCTACTCCGAGGGTCAGGCTAGCCAACTCATGAGTAATCAGCTCCACCCTCCTATGAATGAGTCTATCCTATACTGCCTGGGTTTCCATTTTTTCAACAATGGAAACCCTCATCCCATCATTATGAACACACCACACCCTTCACCTAAAATAGTCAATCTAGGAATGGACTCTAGATAATCAATCCATACCAAGAATGAAATCATAAGGCCTCAACGATTCTAGTAAGAGGTTCCAACAATAACTCTCTCCTCCATGGGCCAGGTCACACTATCCGTATAGATGTGTGATCACTGAGTCTTGTCTATTTGGTATCTCCAAAGCATAAGGTTCGATTAAATGGTTCAAATAGAATCTCTAGGTCTCAAAAAATATATGTGGAAATAAATAAATAACTAGAATATGTGTCTATTAGTACTATAGATAATGTATAAAAGACACAGATTGTACTTGAATTATTCACAAAGCCTCTAGGTTATATTCCTCGACTGCATACAGCTATCCCTGCCCCTTTCCTCCAACTCCCTAAGCCTGGTGTGGACCTACTAGAAGATGGTGTTGGTAATAAGTCAAAACATCGACCATATATTATTGCTCTCCTAGTTCCTATACCATTTATGCCGCCCTAAATATATAACTTCTCTTGTTGTTGTCTCTACCTTAGTGGTCCATCATCTATCTCCTTGTCAGCAACATGGAAGGTTAGACAATCTCAAGCAAGATGTCCCCTATAGTCACACAAATAACACCACCTCTCCCAAGGATGACAAGAACCACCCTGTGAGCCATGCACAACATATCCTCTATCATGGGATCTCCTCATGAAACTTCTCCCATGTTTGGATCTCCGAGATGGACGTCAGCTTCCTACTACCTAGGTCTCTGCACTTACTCATCCACAGATGACTACTACTAGTTGTACCTGCTCAGGCAAGAAGCTTTCAACCATGAAAACTCTTTTGGTCAATCCAAACAAATTCAGAATGCATAGAGGTATAACATTGGATAGGATGTCTCTACACAGACCACAATCAAAGGTCCAAGCCCTGATGTAATTTTATATGACCATATTCATTGAGTACTTGGAAAGGTTGGTGAACCTCGATGAATAGTCAGCCACTATCAAGCTACCCTGCAGAAGATGCAGAATCTTCTATATACACTTTTATTTTAGCGTAACCGATGAGAAATCCTATCTAAAGAGATTCCTAAACTCCATCCATGAAATAGTTTCTTCATCGTGAGTCTTTGTGAAAAAACTCCACCATCGCCTTGCCAAACCCTAAAGAAGGCTCACCACCAAGATCAACATCTGGTCCACTAATGTCCTAACTAGAAGGAAAACTATGGTCACCTCATCAATCTAGTCTTCAGCTTCCTGAGGTTCAAGCTCTCCTCAGAACCTGGGGGGTCTCTATCTCTAAAACTCATGAAGCATGCTCAGTCTGTGCTCCTCTTCTGCTGGTACTGCAGGTACCACGTGCTGCTCCACTGGTGGTGGTATAACTGGTTCCCCACATGGAGGAAAAATATAGGTAATTGGCCCTCGTATCAATGATTCGTCACTAAGGGGGTCATCCTTGTGATCAAGCTGCTAAATCCTAGTTGGTATGTGTTGCAAAGGCATCCTGTAAGAAAACAAGATGTACCAAGGTTAAAGTTTATATATTGAGAGCTAACTCAAGAAGGAAATGGAAACCACAACCCATTCCTAAATGACATGTGTACCATTATTATTTCCCTACAACCTATGTTCTAATGTAATGAGTTCAAAAACAAGTTATCAAAGTCCTGGTGTATGGATATATCAGCTTCCTACACCAACATTAGAGTCTTTGGCCTAAAATCCAAACTCGAAACACTTAACACTGTTTACCCAAACCAATATCATAGACTCTTGATTCTAAGGTAGAAATGACCAGCTCTGGTACCCTTCTTTCATGAACCATCTCAGTGAGGACTATGTCATAACTCCCCAAGCCTGCCTCCAATATACTTGGGGATGGTGACTAGCACCAAGTAGGAATATCACTAACATGGGAGGAATTGCCTTAGTACATGTACAGAGGAACACATCTCCAATCCCAGAAATGATGAAATGTAAAAAGAAACCACTAGGGAAAAAAATTCACACATACTAATATACCCAACTAATAGAGTAAAATAGTAAAGAAAAGTGTAGTAAAGTAAACTAGGTTGGAATACATTCCCACCTAAAGAAAGTGTCTCCAAACTACAAAGTCCATATTGTAAACAAAATAGATACTGGGACTACTGCACAAAGTCATAGGAACAAATCATCTTGTCTAGAACTCACTAATCCTTATCTGGTACTGGTCGACCCTGGACTCTGTCAAAAGGTCACTCGTCTGCAAAAGACACGACATGTGTGGGAAAAGCCTGTGCAAGGGTGAGTATAACAATACTAAGTAGGACATCCCAAAAACAAAAAATAAATACAACATAAAGGTAAAGTCAACTCTACAATGTATATGTCTACAATAAATATATCAAGGACATATCCAGATATACTCAACCCATAACTGTAGTCTAGTGGTAAGTCACAATGACCGCATACCCATGATAGGGATTCAATCCGAATATTCTATGAAGCACTCATCTGGAAGAACTAAATCCTGAGTCTGATAGCACTGATGAAGTCATTATAAGAAGTACTATTCATAGGGAATTTCCTAGAGAGAGAGATAAATTGATAGATTGGAAGAGAGAATACAATACACTAGCTCCAGGAGAACCAACTCCACTAGTGGGTAAGATCATGATACACATATGAGAATCACTACTAGGGACATGGTGTACACTATGACTCATTTGGATTCACCAGCTATATAGAGGACCACCATCCGGTAGGATCGGCCACGTCGATACCTTACTCTACCTAGGGAACAATAATGGATAGAGGATCATACTTCAGGCCTCTCTAAGGGGATTCTTATCTCTATCTATAAAGTCATTCTGAAGAGATCATACTTCTATGAATAGAAAATGATACCAACTGACCTTCAGGGAAATGATCAAGGGGAACCAAACCAAAAGAAACTTGTCCGAGATACGATGGACAAGGAGATAAATACATGTATAGGATAGTACACAACATGTAGAAGGGTCACACGCTGGGTCCCTTGACCCCAGATATTTTCCATGTACCAAAACCCATGTTAAAAGAACATGTCGTGTCAGAAAAGGTATACACGATATATATAAAGTCTTACACGCTATGTCTAACTATCCAGGGTCCGCTTTGTGTATGTTGGACATGTGTCGGTACACAAATTTAACTTATGTTCACCTACCCATGTACCAGTACATGGGGTAGCCCGTGTAACCAATCTTGGTCTTACCGTGTGGTAGAGTACATGCCATGTACTCAACCTTGTGTCCTAATATCCTCTGAGATACACTCCAAGTTCTAGGGAAGGTCCCACACACCGTGTGACATGTTTCACACACCACGTGTCACTTAAATACTTCCTGAAACCCTAGCCACCACTCAACAAGTCCCACACGCCATCTATCAAGGGATACAAAACGTGTTCATCGGGATTTTCCAGAATACCGTGTTTGAAAATAGGCCATCTTCCTCTTTTCTTTGACCACCGATTCTGGCCACAACTCACCGGGAAACTCTATATCTGAAGCCGTTCGGTCACGAAATCCCCGATTCGATAGGTTTAGGGCCTCCAATCCATCCATAAATCCAATTTCAATCATCCTCCTGAAGAATGATCAAAGAAATACATCTTCCAGAATACTCTGACTTGTCTTTCTCCATCGCCTACACACATTTGTTAGGTCATCGTGATGCCAGATCTATTATTTTAGATCATTTCATCATGATTCGAATGCACAATGATCATACCTTCATAACTTCAAAATGAATGAAGAACGTACAGGGATAAAGGGGAACAAAATCAAATAGAAAAAACTCAATGAACATACCTTAGACATTTTTTCATTATGGCCTTGATCCATTCTATTAGAACGATCAAGGAACTAAATCAAAATAGAATCAATTCCCTGAATGAAATCTGCAATCAAACCCTCCCGTAAGAATAATCGAACCACATGTCAACCTATTCATGGTTGGATCCACATTCTTCATTAAACCAAATAAATAGGGAAAAGGAATTAAAACAACAAACCCTACCTCAGGGTTGGGTACTTTATTGAAGTAGATCTATTATCATGTTTTTGCCTTTGCAAGATCAATCAAAGCAGTGTTTGTCAATCTACGATCCAAGGGTCCATCGTTATTTTCCATCGAGATAATTTTTCAAGTTTTCTCCAGATCCTCCAAGAAGTTTTCTAGGGTTATGAGCCCAACCCTAGGATAATACCTATTTTAAAAGAAGAAAACACATCACTTCACTTCTGTGTAACTTTAAAATAAAATAAATACTTAATTTATTTTATTTATCTAAAATTTCCAATAATTAAATTTCACAACCGACCCACATCATCCATTTTTAGGCCTCAAATAGGGTGAATTCACTCCTCTTAACACAACTGTACACTCATATGTTTGATCTAGGCACCCATTTTGATGTTATTCAACTTTTTTTGGAAAATTTCTCCTGTGTATTATTTAATATATTTAATATATTTTGAACATTTATTCCACAAACACCAGACCTCGGAATCACAAACCGTCTTAGATTATGGTCTCTAATTAATTCCATATAATATTTAAAAATAATACATAGAAAAATATGGGAAATTAAAATGTATTTGAAATAATTTTAATGAGATAACTTAAATTATTTCTTAGTTCTCAAATTTTTTCAAATAAGTATGGAATTATTTTAAATAAAATTAAGTACACTAATGAACTTCTAAAATGTTTTGATTTGGATAAAAATTAGTGATACTCTGATGAGTACCCCCATTAAGATGGATCTTGACGAAATTAGAAAGTTATTAGATCAAACTGATTACATAGGTATGATTGGAAGAAATCTATTATTAACTATTAGATGACCAAATATAATGTTCAGTGTGTGTATATGTGATCGTTTTTAAGAAAACTACTAAACAGTCACATTTACTTGATATTAAAATAATTTTCAAATACCTCAAGTATATAACCAACTAAGTACTATTATATTCTAGATGAAAATTATTTTATTTGGTGAGTTATTTAGATGTAGATTTTAGTGGTTTTAAGTTAGATTGAAAAATAATCTTTGGAACCTGAAGAATTTTAGGAAAGTAACCAATTTCATGTTCTAATAAAAAGAAAAATTATATTACATTTTCTACTATCAAGGCTGAGTATATAACTAAAGGAAGTTGATGTGCATAAATTTTTTCGATGAAACTCACTTTACTAGATTATACATATCAATTTATACATGTAATTAAAAATTATGAAAACAAAAGTGTGATAAATATTTCCAAGAATCTTATATATCATTATAGGGAAAAAATATTTATTCAAAACATCTCTTTTTGAGAGATCATTTCTAAAATAGTGACATAAATCTTGAATTCATGGGAAATAAAAATCTTCTTACTGAAATTTTTACGAAGCCAAAAAATTATGAAATTTTAAACTATATATAAAATGAATTAGGTTTAATAAATTTTTATTAATACTTTATATCCATATTTACACTATTGGAAGATCCACCATTGGTGATCTTCCATTGGGTGATCCACTATTGAGAGATCTATAGTTGGTAATCTACCGGTCGAGTATCTATTTTTATCTTCTACCGGTCCAATTTTCTATGTTGAAATTTTTATTATACTTATATATATATATATTATATCTTTGATTAAAAATCCTTAAATTATAAAATATATAATTAAATATTATTTTTGGAACACTCTCTCTCATACCTACCATTTGAAACATTCAACTACACTTCTCTTCTGACCTTCAAACTTTCTTGTGCTCTTCCTTCTATTTTCGATTTAGTAAAATGGTAAGAGTTAAGAACCCCTTAGTTTAATCTTCAGAATGATCACATATTGTAAATATATCTCAAGGAAAATCTAGTCACACTGTAATATATAAACTGAAGACCCCCATATTATGAATCAAGTAATTATTACAGAGAAAGTGATTAATATTGATTGGATGATTTTGAGTATGTTTTCAGTGTTAAAGGTGATTTAGGACTAGGGATGGAAATATTGGTCTTCAAATAATTATATACCATTTTTTCCTAGATTGGTTCAACATTTCTACTAATATGTAGGTTATAGATTTGGGGAGAAGAAAGATGTTATTAAGAGTATTATTGATGAAAAAGGTATGTTTTCATTTGAAGAAATTGGATAGATTCCTAAATATACCTCATCAAGGTTTTTCAAATGAATATAAAGGTTCTATTTTTTGTGACTGTGAGATTTTTGTTTATAATAATTCTCTTTTGGAGTTAACTAGAAGTTGTATAGTTCAAGGACCTGCTGCTACATATCTTGATGGTGATTTTAGACTCTCCTTCATGTTAATCTAACAAATAATATATCCTAGGAAAGGGGACTTTAGTATGATAAGGTACCATGATTTTTTTACTTTATTCCATAATAAAAGTGGGGATAAAATAAATCAATGTAGATATATTGTGGTACATATAATGGAGATGACCAAGACCTCATATAAATCAAAAATTTTGACCTATCCTAAGATGATCCCAGACATGCTTGAAGCCAAAGGTTTAGTAGATGAGAATGAAGAAAAAAAATTAAAATGTGGTGGTTTTTGTTTGATCTAGTTTATCTATAAAATAATAAAGTTAAACTGGGATTCATGGATAAAGAAATGGGTTCTAAAAAATGAAAATATATATGAGGATTTTAGTCCTTGGAACACTCTACAATACATAAGCATATCATTGACCCAAGATTAGAGTTAGAAGAAGTTTTATTTATTCGGATGAGGAAATGGATGAATAATTATCTATAGTTGAAGAATATGTATCTATTTCTATTGAGGAAGGTAGTGACCTAGATGTGGTCAAGATCCCTCGTGTTTCTTTTTGAGCTTATATCCCTTATGCTTCTCTTCCAGAAAAATAGAGTTCATTAAGTGAAGGTGAATAAGAGGATACTAATGTATCAGGAGAAGAATAGGTTGAGAGTTCTTCTAAGACCCAAAAATAAATAGTGGAAGTTTATGATGGTTATAAGTATGGGAATAGTTATGGAACTAATTCCTTAGAAGTTAATGATGATGACGATGGTTCTGTTGAAAGATAGTAGTCACATCTATCTCTAATTCTTGCTACTTCAGTCTAGATTGGTGATGATGTAGGAGTTTTAGATTATATTGTAGATGCTAATTCTATTAGAGATGAATTGAGCTCATATGTTGAGGGGGAGTAATCCCTAGGTTCTAAAATTTAGAGATTAGTTTATAGAGATGATATTTATTCCACTACTGAGGATAATGGAATTCCAAGGGGGAGCCATCTCCTAGTTCTTAACTATTAGTAATATCCTACCCTAATTCTGATATTGAGGATGATGATAGTAATGATGATTATAATAGTTAACCAGAAAATGGTATAAATTCTATTTCAGTTATTGTAATAAATCCTAAGGGATATTAGATTGAGAGGGTTGATAAAGACAATCAGTTGGAAGGTTTTCCTTCTGATGCTCCTATTGCTGGATTTGAGAATATAGAGTTTGTCTTGCCTAGTCATAAGAGGATTCATTCACCACTACCTACTACTCCTTCTATTACATCAGACTATATTACTAAGGAACATTTGAAAACTTTTAGAGTGAGAATTATTTCTGATTTTAGTGAAGTTTCCATATCTCGATATCCCTATGTAACCAAGAATAGTGAGGAAGATACAAGGCATATATTTGAGTTAGTTATCTTTCACATTCAGCCCATGATGATTGTAAAAATTTAGGAAGATGAGATTTAGAATAGAATATTAGCTCATGATATGGAAGTAATAAATTTTATTATGTACGATATGATAAGAATACTTTCTGTAGGTCGGACATCCCTTATATAGAGGTTGAAAATCCTACCTCAAGATATTGCCTCTATTTCCATTGATCTGCCTCTTAAATATTCTATTTATGCTGAGATGATTAGATACTTTTTGAGAGAGGAGTTCCATACCATCTTGGTTAATCTAACTTCATCTCATTAGGAGGAACTTTGGAAGATCAGGAAACCTGGTCAGCATATATATAATTTTTTAAGGAGTGTTTGAATGATGTTTAGAGTGTTAGAGATACTATCACTAAGGCAATAAAATACTAAATTTCTAGAATTTATACCAAACATGAGTTAAATTATCATTTTAAATTTCTTGCTTATAATTTTAGGATACCTCATGGGACTAGGTACTTCATACAGAAAGTGAACTAAATTAAAGTGTTATCTCCTATACTAAAGCCATTTATTGAAGATAATGATGGCTTCTTCAAATTTATTAAGAGAGGTGGGAACAACATTATGGATTTTTTAAATATTTTGAAACCTTCTTTATATGTTTCTAGGAATGAATTAGAGGAACTAGAATCCATTAATATGTATATTGTCACCTCTTAACCATCTTATTTACCCATACCTCATCTATTTTATCCTTTTAGCATGTTACATGTTAAGATATTCAGCACCTCAGAAGAGTTGTGATCTAGGAGCTTCTTACTTCTACCTCTGCACCCTTAGTTTGTACCATTTTCCTCCTAACTCTGGAAAAGGAAAAGAATAATTTGATCCTATATCCAATAGATATAAGAGTGATTATTACTAGTATTCATCACTGATATGGATTTTATTTTCCCTTGTATTACTTTTTTAGATGTAATCCAATGAATTTTTCCTTTAATGAAGTTTTTATGTTATTATTCTTTATTTATTTATTTATATTATCTCTTATAGTGTTATTTTTTTTATAATTCCAAAAGGGGAAGAAAATGTTTGGATGTAATTTTTTTATTTAATTATACATTATCAATTTTAAATTTTAAGTAGAATTACTTTTCAAATTCATGTACTAATGTTCATAGTTGTTTTCATATACACGGTTATAAAATTCTGGGATTTGTGATCATAAAAAGGGAGAGATTGTTGTAACCTCCTTATTTTAATGATAAAAATCATTATTATTATGTTTCTAATAAGTTTAATGTTTTATGGAAGTCCATTATTTTGTAAAGAAACTTGGATAATTAAAGATTTACCATTAGTTATGAAGATCTACCACCAGTTCAAAGAGACATTCCATTGGATGTGATGAACTACCATTAGTTCCATCAAGATCTATCGATGAATTACATATACCACTAGAATCTAACAAAAAGAGTTTCTTGAATATATCTCAACCATCGTGATGGTGCATGGTAATTATTCCCTTATAACGCACCTATTTTGACACTCCTCAGGGATATTCTTGGGTTAAATCAAATTTTCTTTTTGACCCATTATGAGGGATTTAAATAGACGATGACCATGAATGACCTAGGTTAAACCTAATGTGTGTTATATTGAAAATAAATTGTAATGATTTACAGATCCTATAAATGATTTTCATGATTATGTAGTTTCCCACTATGATTATTATTACTCATATAATGGTTTTTTATTTTAGTCAATTAATAGAACTAGAAAGGATTATGTTAATGCTGAATATGATGGAAAATGAAAAGATTGTATTCAAGATAAACCAAATGAAACAAAAGGTGGTATGTGAAACCTTATGATTATTCCTAATTAGGTATCTCGTTATATGATTAACAATATCAACATGGGTGAGTTTACTAACACACATAATAAGATAAAATGAAGTTTGATGAAGGATATGGAGGTAAGAAGATGAATATCCAAAAATGTTGAGATTATAGTAAGAATCACCTCAGAAAATGTCTCATAGAAATGGGAAGATGTTTTGGGTGTGTAAAATAAGTACATAGAGAAATTAATTACTGAGGAAAAATGAAAAGTTTGATGGAGGGATATGAACTTCATCCTAAGGTAACCTTTCTCGTTAAATGTATTATTAATGGGAAACAAAGAAATTATCTGATTCAATGCCTTTATCTAAGAGATAACTCATAGGACAAGGAAGGTCCTATTTTATACCCATCTATAAAGTGAAATGATTGAAATGTTTATGCATTAGGATTTGATAATTATGTTGTAGAAGTGTTTACCAATGATATTATGGTTATAAGAATTATGGAACATCTAAGGATTATTCTATAGTAATTTTTATTTAAGGATTCGAATACACATATTGAATGGTACAAATAACCAAGATAAGTGATTTACTGGTAAAGTTATATTTTTGTGGAACACATGATTAAGGAAAAGATAACCCTTAATATGTGTTTGAGGTTGATTCAATAATGTTTATTTCGGGTTAAAAGATGATTGAAATTGATTAAGTAAATGGGATAGTATTGGTAACCTTGAAATTGGTTAGTTATTTTAGGAAAAAGTGATTTAGGACATCTTTTACGAAGTTTATTAAATTTTTTATAGAATATATTCAATAGTATTTGAATTTATATGAGAAATAAATATTTTTTTAATTTTTGAATTATATATTTTTTCATTGAGGTTTTATGATGATTCAAGGTATTAGTACGTTTTAAGAGAATAAATGATCAAGGTATTCACTTGTTTGGTATGTGACATTAGGACTTACTTTATATTATCTAAGGATAAATGTTTGAAAAAGTATATTGTATTTTTGGGGTTTGAATTTGGTCAAATATATTTTGGGGGAGTCTTAAGATTAATTATTTATAGAATGAATTAAGTTAAACTTTGGGGGTTATTGTAGAGGTGTTATAGATCAATGTATAACTTGTGATAACTATTTTAGTTTTTTTAAATATTTAAAGAAATAAGGAATTAATTTTCATTCTTTTATGGATATTTTGATAAGTTAAAAGTTAATTTTAGAGCTTTGGGTATGAAAAAATCATCTTTAAAATTCATTTCTTGGAATATGAGATGAAGTGGAAATTCATCTAAGTAAATCAAAAGGCTGAAATTGTTCTAATGAATTAGAGATAAATCAAGTGAGTATATTTTATTGTGTTCTCTATCATAAAAGTAAAATAATCCCTCAAATTATGGAAAAGGGTATTGATATAAACATTTCATCCTTTTACCCTAATTTTATATGAATTGATAGTCTTTTCACCCCTCACTTGTAAGATCCCGACCTTTCTAGAGATGTATCATTCTCATTTTCAATTATTATTTACCCTTTTTTGTTCATACCTTTCTTGTTTTTTTCTTTGAGGTTATTTTGGGTTAATTTAGAGGATTTTGGAAGCCCATGGGGTTGTGTATGACTGGTGAACATTTTGGGAAAACCATGTGGTTTTACCTAGGAAACCGTGTGACCCTTTTTGGAGCCATAGGAGGTGGGGAACATTTGACCAAATCAGGAATCCGACCTCCAAAAACTATACACCCCATTATAGTGTCAGTTTTCATTGTTGGTACAAAATTTAGCAAACTATGTGTCTACCTAGGAGTAACCGTGAACCCCACAAGTAGGGGCACATGGTTAAGGCACACAGTTTGGAAACCCATGCTACCCGCCTTGGAAAACATATATGTGGAAATTAGAAGCCTTGATTTTTTATTTAAAAATTATTAAACCTATATGTTTTATCCCAAATCACCTCATATCGACCTAATATGATTTCCTTCAACTTTGGAGGATCCTAAAAGGATTCATAGGCCCCTCAAACCTCTTTTAATGAAAATCAAAGATATGATGAAAAAATATACAGCTATATAGTATGTCATCTCTTATTATTAGAATCCTCTATCACTCTCTCCATCTCCCCCATATTTGATTCTAATTTAAGGGGGATGAATTTCCTACATTGGTGATAGTTTAAATACAGGTTTTGATGGATCTTATTTCGTTGGGTCTTAATGCTAGGTTTTGTTTCTATATCACTCATTCTATTGTGATTTCGATCATTGTACAAAGGATTGAGGATTAAGATTTGGTGAGTGTTCATAAAAAATCATGAGTTAGGTGGTCTATTTTGTAATTCCCATAGAATTAATCATGTTTGTGTGCATGTAATTATTTTGTTGTGTTTACATGTTGTGAAATTGAATTTATTTTGAAAAAGGTAAACATAAATCCATAAAATTTTGAGACCCTCTGTAAATCTCATTGGACCTGCTGGATATTTAAGACCAAACATGTTGTAAACCAATGGGGTGTACCATATACTTAAAATGATGATTTATCAATTGTAAAAAGGGGAATAATAGTTTAATGGAATTAAACTAAGTCCTTTTTAATGTTTGATAATGGGATTTAAAGGGTATATTAGCTTAACCATAAAGGGGTTAACCAATCAAGAAGTAAATGATTTGGTACACCATGATAAAAATGGTTGATAAATGATTTATGAATATCAAACCATGATATGTAATATCTGTGAATGTTTAATCAATGAGTTATTGGTCAAGGATTTTAGCTCGAAATAATCATGGGGTGCCAGACTTATGCTCTAGTCCCTCAAGATATATATATTTATATGCATGTGAACAATGAGTTTTTGAGTTAGGGAATACTACTCCAAATACACATGGGGTACCAAACTATTACACTAGGCCCAAATGAATGAATGTAAAATTGAGAATTAAATGGATAATTTAATCCCTTGATAGAATGAATTTGTGTTATTAACATGGCACATGGTTCAATCTACAACACAGGCCGAAGAAAGTATGATGTAGTTGACTAAATAATAATTAAATGTGAAATCTATTTACTTGTCATTAATTATTTATCCTTTATATAAATGCATACACTATTATAGATTGGATATTGATTTAGACACCATTGGTGGTTCCCTAGTGATTTGTACTAAAACCCTACTTAGGCTACTTGATCAATACCCGAATAGATTTCATGTTTATAGTAAAAGAAAAGGGAAAGTGACCTAAGTTAGATGTCTAAGTTGGTATTTGGGAGGGATATTGTATAAGGGAACCATACATGATGTTCAGACCTGCTTGGGTGATGTGAGTGTGTCTTTATATTGGGGTTTCATTTGACACTTGAAACATACATGGAATGACAAATTTTCTTCTTTGGTTTTTGGTCATTTTAACCTATTCTGGTTTCATCGTGGTATGTTGGTTTTTATTGGTTATTTATTATTATTATTAATATGAGGAAGGTGTGTCAGTGGACCTAAATAAACTTTTGGTAGTTTTTTCTTGGTAGAAGCCCAATAATTTTTTTGATATCATAATCTTTATTGGTTTTGAGGGTTATTAAAAAAGGTTTATCCAAGACTTTATCATTTTGTAGAACCAATTTTGATATTTACTAGGAAGGGTATCAAGTTTGAGTGGTCTGGATCATGTGATAATGATTTACAAGAGTTAATGAATCAATTTACTACCACATTTATTTTGATCCTACCTGAGACAAGTGTGGAGTATACTATGTTTTTTAATGCATCGCAAATTAGACATGAAGCAGTGATGATTCATGGAGATCAACTCATAGTGTATGGACCATGATAGTTGCATCCACATGAATGGAATTACCCTACACATGATTTCAAGTTAGCCATGGTGGTTTATACCTTAATGTTTTGGTTTCATTACATGTTGAGTGAAAATTGTACTTTGTATACTGACCATAAAATACTAAAGTATATCTTTTCACAATGAGACTTGAATCTTCAGTAGTGGATATGGGTTAATTAAATAAAGTCATTTGATCTTGAGCTATCCTATGCACTGGGAAAGTGAAATAGTATTGCCGATTCTTTGATCTGGAAGATAGAGAGTCTGGCAGTTCAGGATCTTATTTTTAATTGGAAGATAATAACCTTGTTGTATGAGATGCATATTGAGGTTTAAGAGATCCAAGAGAAGACAACCCTTATATTATTATCACTTGGTCCCAAACTTGTGAGAAAAATCAAGGATAGGGAGTATGAATATCCAAAGTGTTTCTAATTGATGGAAAGTGTTGAAGGTAGGGATTCACCTTTCGATTAGAATATAGATACAGAAGAGATCATCTATATTTGGAACAATTTTTTTTGTTACTATATAAATGTATATGGAGTTGATGTATGATTTTCACGGTTCAAAGTGAGTGGTGTATCCTAGTTTGACCAAAATGTACCGTGAAATACATTGAAAGTATTGGTGGATGGACATGAAAAGGGAGATTATAGGTTTTGTGACATGATGCTACACCTTTCATAAGGTGAAGTCTGAGAATAAATGACTATGTGGTGTTCTATAGTTATTTCCCATTCTTTAATGGTTGTGGGAAGATGATGGGAGTCACTCAATGAAGATGATCATGGTTCAAAGTTAATGGTTTCTGATGGGTCTCACCGGTGAGGATTGGTGGGTTGTGCATTGATGGAAGTGACAAGATGTTCGTGATGGCGATGAATGGTTCGAGGTGATTTGGTTTGTGATGTGTCGATGGTATTGTAGGGTGGTTAGAAGTGGTTTGGTCCCACTATGGTTAATGGTTTTTTGTCTTTTATTTCTAATTTTGAATTGGTTCTATTGTTGTGGTAATGTGGAATGCTGTTTGGTTGGTGCACGTGGTTTGTTTTTGGTATGTGGTTTTGAAAGTCTTTATGGGTCATGTTCCGGTGGCAATGTGGAATTTCTTTATGGTTCATACTTACCCACAAAGTGGTTTTAATAATGAAAAAAATGTATTGTAGGTAATAGAAGTGGGACGATTTTACCATGGAATTTTTAGTGGCTATTTTGAGGAGACCCTTGAAGAATGATGTGATTTGGGTGATTGTGGACCAATTGACTAAAGTATCACATTTATTTAATATAAAAGAGAATTTTATCATGGAATTGTTGGGTGAGATGTATGTTTTAGAGATTTTATGTTTGCACATGGTTCCATAGATAATAGATTTAGACCATGATTCATCCTGTACATCTTCCTTCTGTAAAGGATTACAAAAGATTTTGGGTACCCAGGTACTTCTGATTATGGATTTCCAACCATGACATATGGGAAATCAAAGCACACTATTTAGGTTTTAGAGGACATTCTAAGATAATTCATTCTTTAATTTGGTGGAAATTGGGAGAAGAACTTATCACTAGTTGAGTTTAGTTACAACAACAGTTTTCAGGTGACTATTTAGATGACACCATATAAGGTGATTTATGGTAGGCCATGCACATGAATTATATGGTAGATGAAGGTGGGAGAGTCAAAGTTGTTGGGAGTGATTCTCATGTAGGGGACATTATAACTAGTTTAGTTGATCTGTAAATGTATTTCTATTGGTCAGAGAATAAAGAATTCATATGATGATCAACATTATCAACCCCTTTAGTTTACACCAGGAAATCTTGTATTTATTCATGTGTCACTGAGATTGGGTCACCATAGGATTTGTAGGTAAGGTAAGTTGACACCTAGGTTTGTTGGACCTTTCAAAATTTTAGAGAGAATAAGATTGGTGGTATACCGATTGGCTCTTCTATAGAGGTATAGTGAAATGCATGATGTATCTTATGTGTCATAAGTATCACCCCAACCCTTATCATGTGATTGATATTAAGGATGTCGTGCTTGAGGTTGATATTTCATTTGAGGATCATTCGATCTATGTTGTGGATCATAGTTAGAATGTGATGTGGGAATGGACTAAATAGTTTGTCAGTGTCCTGGAAGCATGGCCATGTTCAAGAGGAAGCATGGGGGAGGGAATCCAATATATAATCTCAGTGGCCCAAACTTTTTACCTTAAATGATTAGTTATTATTGGGAGTATAACTTGAGGATGAGCTATTATCAGGTGGAGATGTTCTAAGATCCTGACCTTTACAGAGATGTTTGGTACTCATTTTCAGGGATTATTTTACCCTGTTTTTGATCATACCATGGTTGGGTTTTTATTTGAGGTTTCTTGGGGGTGAATTTAGGGAATTTTGGAATCCAATGGGGTTGTGCATGGTCGGATCATGGTTAGGGAAAACCAGGAAATTTTCCCTAGGAATCTGTGAGCCCCCTTTTAGAGCCACAGGAGTTGGAACATGGTTTGGTTAAACCATGAAACCACCCTCCCCAAACCGTGCACCCCATGACTGTGGGGGTTTTCACAGTTGGAACATAGTTTGAAAAACTATGCACCCAACTAGGATTAACTATGCACCCCACAAGTAGGGTTGCATGATTAAGGTTCATGGTTTGGAAAACCATGTGCCTTGCCTATGAAACTGTGCACGTGGAAATTAAAAGCCTTTATTTTTTATTTAAAAATTCAAAAACCTTGATTTTTTTCCAAATGACCCCAAATCGACTTAATCTGTTTTCCTTTGACCTCAGAGGCTCCCAAAAGCATTCCTAGTCCCCTCAAACCTCTTTCAGTGTTAATAAAAGATCTGGTGAAGAAATACGAACCTATCCATTATGTGATCTCTTCTCATTAGATTCATGTCTCTATATCCCTCCCATATTTCCCTCCCATTTGAGTGGGATTATTTTCCTCAATTGGTGATGGTTTAGATCTATTTTTTGATGGATCTTGTTTTTTTGGGTCTTAATCCTAGGTATTGATTCTAGATATCTTCCACCATTGTGATTTCGATCATTCTACACCAAATCAAGGATTTAAATTTAGGGATCATTCATCAATGATATTGGGGTAGGTGATATAATTTTTAATTAACATAGTCTTGATCATGTTATTTTCATGTAATTATTCCATTCCATGGACCCATTCTATAATTTCATTTAATTTGAAAAGTTTAAATTAAATATGTGAAACTATGTGACTCTCTATGGATCCCATCGGTCCCGTTGGATATTTGAGACCATATTTGATGACAAGCCAGGGGGTGTTCCAATACACTTGAAATGATTATTTTTGAATTTTAAAAAGGGGAATAATAGTTTAATGGAATTGAACTAAATATTTTTCCATGTTTTATAATGGGATTTGAAGGGTTGATTTGCTTAACCTTGAAGGGTTTAATGAGTTGTGAAATAATTTATTCGGTACACCATGATGTAAATGGTTGATAAATGAGTTATAAATGTAGATGAATGACATGTGATATTTGTGAATGATTGATAAATGAGTTTTGGGTGAGGGAATGTTGCTCCTAATACCCATGAGGTACTAGACTACTCCTCTAGGTCCCCCAATATATATATATATATGTGTGTGTGAACAATGAGTTGTTCATCAGGGAATACTACTCAAAAATACCTATGGGGTTCCAGACTGATGCATTAGGCCCAAATTAATGAACTTGAAATTTTTAATTAAATTAATAACAAAAGGCCATGGAATAATGAATTTGTGATATTTCTACGGCACATGGTTTATAATTCGACATGGGTCGAATAAGGTATGATTTAGTTGATTAATGAATAATTAAATCTGAAACCTATTTACTTATCATTTATTTTTCATTCATTTTGTATCTTCATACATTGTTATAGACCAGATATTTCTTTAGACGCCATTGGTTGTGGACTAATGAGTTGTATTCACACCCTTCTTGAACTTCCTGAATGGTACCTAAATAGATTTGACGTTTGCAGGATGGGATAAGGGAAAGCACCCTATGCTAGATAGATGAGTTGGGATTTAGGATGGAGTTCAGATGAAGGAAATAGACATCCTTCTAGGATTTACTTGGGAGATGTTAGTGTGTTGTTATTTTGGGATTTAATTTGAAACATGAAACTTATATAGCATTACATATTTACTTCTTTGATTTTTTGTCATTATTACCTATTTTTCATTCATCATGAGATGTTGGTTTTTATTGGTTACTGTTTATTATCATTGCCTATTGGATATTTATTTAAAATTTTGGGATATTTTGATAGATTTTATAGTCTCCCAACACTAATTATTATACTATTCCTATTAGTTATAAGTCTCTAGTGTATGAGGAGTCGAGCCTGAGGTCACATGAGGAATCAACTCAAGGAACTGGTCTGTGAAACTTGGGTCAGGACATTACATCACTGATTTATGGTTTTGAGGTCATTAACATTATCATGACCAAGTTTTATTTAACTATATATTATTCCTTTGATGGTAGTTTTCTTCTCAATTTATATAATTTAACTCCCCACCAATTTTATTCTTATCTCGGAAGTTGATTATTTATGGAAATCTTTATCCTTCCCAGTTCCCCATTTTTAAAAGTTTTATTATCTCTCTATAAGATGTGGATTTTCAAAAATGGTATTGTTAAATATTGAACCATTGATGACTGAGATACAATTTTTAGGCTGTAATTTATTTAAGGGGGAGAATGTTACACCTCAAATATTTAGTCTAAAAGATAATAAGCTCGATATCTTGTTTAAGACATAACATCAAACTTTAAATGAATGGAGATATAATATGAGAATATTATTATTTAAATTTGACATAACCATTGAATTGGTGGGTATGAATATGAGTAACCACATTATGAAATATATGCATAATGTCCCCACTTAATAAAAATTTATTTATTAATTATTATAAAAAAAGCTCTCAAATTTTAGTGAAGTCATTTTATGCTTTAAAATGAATTTTTCTTCAAAAATAATTTTATTAAAGTTTATACATGAAAATTATAATAAATTTATTCAAATTTTAGAAATTTTATATTATGAAATGAATATATTTTTTTAAATTATAATATAAAAATTAACTTATGGTGAAATTTTTAGATTTTTATGAAGTGATTTATTTTTCTATGAATAGTGAAAATATAGTTTTTTTTCAAATACTCTCATTTATTTTTATAAAATAATGTAATTTTAAAATACCTTTGTATTTTGGATTTTCTTTAAAATTGAAATATGATCTATTTGATTTATAATAATTTAATTTATTATTTTTTAATTATCAATATTCATTATTTTGATATAATTTAATTTTTGTGCTTAAGAACACATTTTTTCAAAAATATTTTTTTCTTTACATTTAAATCATTTATCTTAATATTGATTTATACCACTTATAAAGATTTAATCTTGAAACATGGATACCATATTTGGAATCCGAAGGTTAAAATTTTGTAAGTAGATCTTTTTTATTTTTGACATTATGAATAGTAACCTTGGGAAATATTTGTCACCTTGGTAAGGGTAAAATGAATAAAACATGGTCTAACTATGAGATAAGGTCTAACAATCAACCAAAAACTTATAAATTATTCATTGTATTTAATAAATTATACCATAGTCATTCATAATTCTTATATATAGAATTTTGGTACCATTTACCCTTAATAATTACATTTATATTATTTTAAGTAAATAAAATTCCAAAATGTCACTCTTTTGATCTTAATTTATTTTATATATTCACATATAGATATTAATAAATTATTAATTAATATAAAATTTTATTTTTTACATTATTAATTTATTTTTAGGATTTTATTTTTTTTAAATTTTAGTAATAAAATAATTACCTTAAAAAACTTACATGATGTAGACATGGTGCTTGTGAAAGCAGTATAAAAATCAAAGTGAATGATTTTAAAAACATCCAAAGTAATATTTTTTTTTATGAAATATGGTGTTAAAGGAATCATTTGGTTAATTATAATGTATAAATTTATAGTTAAAGAGTTTATAATCTAATAAATTTGTTATCTTAAGGTCTTTAATGTACAAATTAAAAGAATAATTTCAAAAATGATATTAATGATATTTTATAAAAAATCATATTTTATTAAATTATTTAAAAATTATAAAAATATTAAAATAGGAAAATTAGAATGATAAATGGTATAAAATGTGATCTCTAGGAACTTTAAAATCCAATTTTTACCTTATAAGTAAAATTATAACCCTTTAAGATTGAAAAAGTTGCTACCGTGATTAAGGTTAAAAATGGTTAACAAAGTGCTTAAACCAAATGATAAGGGTAAAAATGAAATTAAAACTTTCATAAAACTAATTTTTTTATTTTATTTAGAACATAAACTCATAAATTTATAATATGAGTCATTTTTGATCTATTCTTCTAAGAAAGTCACTCAATATTATTCAAAAACTTTGAAAAATTATAAGTGTGCAAGTTACCTCAATTATAAAAAGAAACCCCTCCCCTTTGTTCTTTAAACAAATATGAGAAACCTATATTGAAAAATAATTAACCAATTATCTTATAAACCTATATATCCATTAATTAGTGGTGATATTATTATTAATATACCATTCCAAGGGTCTTTAATAAGGGATCTAAAGGAAGCAGGCCAAAGAAGAGGTAATCGTCTTTATCGAATCATTTATGTTTATTTTATCTTATAATTCCTATAAATATATTTAACCATACCAAAATAATAAATATAATATAATAAATACTACGAGATGTTAACATGATTATGGCGAAACCATTTTTTACCCCTATTCCATCCCACTGAAATAAAAAACATCCCTCGTGTGTATGTAAGGGTTATTCTATCCACATAGCGATGTGATTCAATTTTGATAACTATTTTACTTGGACAGTTATAAAGAGGGAAATAATGAGTAGATATGATATTTAGTACATAATTATGGTTCTATAAATATAATATATTATTTAAATTATTCTTTTCCATTAGTTGGAAAATGATAATGTTGCTCGTGTGTACCTGTAGACTACCACTACCACAAAGCAGTGTGATTCTATTTTAATTTCTTCTTTACATGGATGGTAATAATGATAGATTTAATTAATAATATGATATATATATATATATTATATAATAACTATTATTTAAAGGTTAATTATTATTTTTCTTTCTTTTGTTTCATCTGTCAAAAGGCAAAAACAATAGTCATGCGTACATACGACCTACCGTATCCATGAATGGTTTAATTAATTTTTTATCTATACATTTCAAGAATGATTATAAATATTTATATAATGAATATATATTATATTTATATCATTATTATTATTATTTATATGATGTAACCATAATCAAAATATAATAATCAGAACCCGTAAACCGAAATTTCCACGAATAATGAAACAATTAACACAAAAAAATGATGATTTTAAAGGAATTATTAAAAAATGGGTGTTGAAATAATATAAGTGGATAATATATTACAATTTATGTATTCAAATTATTCTGGTATAGAACTAAAATAAATTTAAATTTATTATATAGGATGTTAAAACAACTTACGAAGCATGTCACGACCCGACCCTACCCGGGATCGAGCCGTAACTACCCCAAGCCCGCCTCCATAGGCCAGGGGCTGGCGACCAGCACCGAAGGCACAAAAACTCGGGGAGGACTTTGCCTAAGCACCTGTACACACACACACAGTAACCTCAATGCAACAATGCAGAGTAAAAGTAAAGACAAGCAAAGAAAAGGAAAGGGAAACTGCTATATAAATACCACAATGTGCATCGACCTCTACAAGTACAAAGTACAAACTGAAAAGAAAAGGGGAAAAACACGCGCCCAACCAAAAAGTGCCACAACCCGGAAATAGGTAAACAAAAGAAACTACTGACGGGTCTCCCACCTGGAACCCGGCCACGACCACCGCATGCGGTCCAAGCTCCCATGCTCCTACGCTCCACCGAAGTCACGCTCCACCTGTCCGTCATCTGCAAGGGCACACCAAGTGCGGGAAAAGCCCAAGCAGGGGTGAGTATAAAAATACTCAGTAGGATACCCCAAAGGCTCGAGGGAGAAACAAAAGGAGGTACTGAAGGGTGAGTAGTAGAGCGAATAGAAGAGTAGAAGAGTACAACAAGGAGTGCAGTAAAGAGTCCAGCTCAACCCAACAAGAGGAAAGAAGGTAGACTCATCCAGACACAAGGAGCTGGAAACGGTGAGAAGATGAACTTCTCGTCGAGTCTTCGCTACCTATAGTAGGAGAGTAGACTCATCCAACCATGAGAAGCTAGACACGGAAAGCATGTGGCATACCCCGCGCGTCTTCGCCTCTCCTGGAAGGAGAGTAGCCAAACTCAAGAAGTGGGTGCCGGAAATAAGGTATATACATATGTATGCTCTATCAAGAAGCCCAAACAAACTCATAAGGGGATCTTCGTCCCATAGCTCAGCCCAAGAAAGAGTATCCAACACTCCCAGAAGTAACACCATCGATGCCCAGCATCCCGCACGTCTGCCCCGAATCACAAGCCAAGGGGCTCAATCACCACACCTCGACACTATCCGCTTTGGGCGGCACTGACTCACCCGCACGGTTTTAGGTCGCGTCACAAGGATGCGTCTCGGTGGGGGAAAGCGCTCCTCATACTTGAGAGTTCTGGGGGAACGTCAACCACAACTCATCACTGCCCCACAGTCGTGAAGTCTGCTCAAAGTCGACAGGCGACCCCCTGCCCAGCCCCGCTGGAGGATCCCTGGAAGTCAACGGGTTCCCACTACGGGGAGACCCGGAAAGTCAACGGGTGCCTCACTGCCCAGTCCCATAACAGGGTAGTCCACTGGAGGGAGACCCGGCTAAAGTCGGCGACGAGACCACTGCCCAGCCCAGCTGGAGGTAACCCGGCATCGGGGACCACTGCCCAGCCCAGCTGGAGGTAAGCCCGGCATCGGGGACCACTGCCCAACCCAGCTGGAGGTAAGCCCGGCATCGCGGACCACTGCCCAGCCCCGCTGGAGGTAAGCCCGGCATCGGGGACCACTGCCCAGTCCCGCTGGAGGTAAGCCCGGCATCGGGGACCACTGCCCAGCCCAGCTGGAGGTAAGCCCGAAACTGCTCTGGCCATCCCTGCTGGATGGTACTGCTCGGTAAACACCACTATGCTGGGCATCCCTACTGGATGGTAACCCACTGGCGAGCCCTACTCGATACAACCTCAGCCCTACTGGAAACGACCTCAGCCCTGCTGGAAACAACCTCAGCCCTGCTGGAACAACCTTAGCCTTACTGGAACAACCTCAGCCCTGTTGGAAAAACCTCAGCCCTGCTGGAACAACCTCAGCCCCGCTGGAACAACCTCAGCCCTGCTGGAACAACCTCCTGGGTAGAGGATCGGTGCCCGCGTAAAGTGTTGGTCACACCGAAACCACAAGCTCTACCAGGGAACACGGATCAACGGGAGAAACTCCCCAGGCCTCACAAGGAAATCCCGCTCCAATCCGCTGAGTCACTGTTGAAGCGGACCGAGACACCTCATCCCAGAAAGTGGGGAAAACACCCACGCTGTACGAACACCCGTAGTCGCAGATGGTGTCACAGTCTGGTGAAAGGGCACAGTACTGAAACCCCTCACACCCAAAGAAGTAGAGGAACCAAACCATCTCCGCTGGCCAAACCATCAAGCACAAGACCAGGGGGAGACTGCTCAACCCTGATGGTCAGACAAAAGAGCACCAGGCCAGGGGAAACTCCACCCTGCTGGTCAAACAGACGAGCACAAAGCCAGGGGAACACTCCACCCTGCTGTTCAAACAAACGAGCACAAAGCCAGGGGAAAACTCCACCCTGCTGGTCAAACAAACGAGCGCAGAGGGACCCTCTACGTCGCGAGAGGTCAAAGTACGTAAAGCAGATCACGAAACGCATGCGGGGCCCACACGACGTGTGGCCCCAAGTCAACCCAACTGAGCGCACAAACATCCTCAGGTACCAACAACCACACGTACCTCCACGCGCTCCCGTATACTCCCGGAGTATACCTCATTCCAGCCCAAAGGCTATCGTGCATACGACACCCAGCGTCAACGCGAAGGCGTGACATAACAACTCCACCTCGAAGGCCTAGGCATGGCTAGCCACATATCGTGAACCATTTTTATCACTCTCCTAAGAGTGCGCGATCGCATACCAAGGATTCGCTACAACAAGGTAGGGCGAACCACCACTGGAGCACCTTCCACATTCCACATTCAACAAGATCATGCAAGAGGCTCCGCACAACCAAACGGATTTCACCGTTGTAATCCTCGTGAAAAAACACGCGAGATCGACTACTTACTCGCCTCAAACGGATATCCGACGAAAAATTCACCAACACCGCCTCACGCCCGAACGGCGTCCCGTGATCCCGAGCCTCGGCCTCGAAAACAGTCGGGCGCATCACACCATTGTGATCCCCTCTGGAAAACACGTCAAAAGCACTACTCACTTGAGTGCAACGAATATCAGGAGAAAAAGGTGCATCCCGGCGCACCGCACATGAGCGGTGCCACGTGGGACCCACATCCCGGTCCCGAAACTCAACGAACGGATCGCACCGTTGTGATCCTCTCGAAAAAGTACATGAAATGGACTATTCACTTGTCCAAAACGGTCTCCCGGTGATAAAGTTGGAAATCACCGTCAACTCCCGAAACGGCCCTCGCGGGACCCGCACCATCATGCCGAATTACAGCGGGAAGACTACGCCAACGCATTGCCCTCGAAAAAACACCCAACATCGACTGCTCGCACGCCCCGAACATATGTCCGAGGAAAAAGTCGCTACCAGCTGCACGCAGCTCAAAAGACGGGCCGCGGGGCCCACACCTCAACTCCAGCCTCAACGCCTGGAACCGAACTGGAACCCTCTGCCTCAGTGCCAGGGTCACAACGCCACTGACGGCGCTCAAAACGGATGTCGGACGCGTCCGCGCCGTCCAAAACAAGAATCCCGGAAGAAAAAGATCGTCTACTTAAAGACACGTCGCGCCTCCGCGACCCCTCGTTTCGGGAATTAAAAATTCCCGAAACCATCTCAAAAAGACCGTCTCATCAATATGGTCCCACCGCCACAGACGACACTCAAAATGGACACCCGTAGCGGAAAGTACGGGTGTCCGAACACCGAGGGGGCATAACCCCTTGGGCTGGACCGGCCGGTCCGCCCGGCCTGGGCCGGCCCGCGGCTTAGCCGCGTGGGCCGGCCGCAGACACCCGGTCCCCGTGCAGACAGGCCACGAGGGCCTGTCGCGGCCGCCGCGTGAAGACCTGCGCGGCGCGGGTCTTCGTCGCTGCACAGGGGTCGCGCGACGCGACCCCGGGATCGTTGCTCCCTGGCGACCTGCCGGCGCACCGAGACGCTCTGCCCGACACCCGCGGACACCCGCGGACACCCGCCAGACACCCGCGGACACCCGCCAGACACCCGCGCCGACGCCCCTGCCTCGCCCGGATGCCCTGCTGTCACGCCCAGCGCTTTCCCCGGACACCCACGCCGACGCCGCAGACACCCCGCCAGACACCCGTGCCGCACCGGCCGCCCTCGCCGCGCCGCCGCTCGGTCCCGCCGGAAACCGAAAACCCGCCAACTTCGGCGGAGGATTGCGAACGCCTCCGATCTCTGATTCCAAATCCGAAACAAGCGTTGGAAAGAGAAAATTGTATACTATGCGTTCATGGGCTTCGTTCGAAAATACAACAACGAATCGACAGTATTAAACATGCTCGAAGTAGGTATGGGAATAGAAAACTCAAACGACAAATCCTACCTCGCGGGGCTTCGCCCGAAGCTTCGCGACGATCCGCCGGACACCACGCCTCGCCGGAGCTATCTCGCCGGAGCATCTCACCGGAGGTGGAGGAGGAGAGGGAGAGGAGGGCTGCCAGGGGGAAAGGGTAGGAGAAGAGGGAGAGGGTGTGTTAAGCGTTTAAATAGAAAACGCTTAACCACCCGCCCGTCGGCCCGGACCCGAACTCCCAGCAGGGTCGAGGTTAAGCCTCCCCTAGGGTAAACACCACCTCCCGAGCACAACGTTGGTCTTGGAATTTTAATCCGAGACCACGTTCAAAAGTTATAAAATTTAACGTCCGAAGCCGCTAAATTATGAAAACGCCCCTGGAGCCGTTTTTCACAAACGGCCCGCGCCCGTGAAACTTATACCCCTCCTAGGGTAAACGGAACGCTCTGAACTCAACGGTGCCCTCGGTTTTCCAATCTGTGCCATCGTTCAAGAGATACATGCGTTTCAACATTAAACAAATTAATTTAATTTATTTATCTGTTTAACGTTCCGGGAGCGGGCGAGGGGTCCAAACATCCCGCGTCGACAAGTTTTATGTCGCTCCTAGGGTAAACACCCCATTCCGGACCCATCCGTAGACTCGGATCCCTGATCCGGATCACCGTTTAGGAGTTATCTCATTTATTTAGCATTTCCAGTGTGAACGCACTGAAAATTTAATTCCAGCCACTCCGGGGCTCGGAATCGCATGCCGTCTGAAGGCGCTGCTCTGGAATATTATCAAGAATATTCCAAAGTCTTTCATAGCAAAACCCGGGTTCTTACATCATTCCCTCCTTCAAGCTTTTCGTCCTTGAAAATAAAATCTAGGGAAGGACACAGGGTACTAAGCCCACAATTGGCTTTCCCATACCCAGAAGAACCCACGCACAGCTCTGCGTTACCGCACAAAGACCAAAGGATCGATTTGTTCACGCTAGTTCGGCCCTTGCCGACGTCGTGCACCCACTCTAGACTTTAGGGTTAGGGCAAGGCGGTAGGGTACCTCTACATCCCTTTGCATGGTCTCAAATGGCCCGAAGGCCCTCGGGGGTATCTCACCTCCCCGGTCCAACCTCTACGTCGCACGCCGCGACTGGAATCACCGTCCACACCTGAAACAAGGCCCGATGATTCCCTCCTTCAGAATATCCATATGGTGAAACACCCATGGATATCTGGTCACGCAAGGTTCCACAGTCGATGCTCTCTTACATGCTCAAAAGGCGAAAGAGTCAACACCATTGACTAAAGGAAAAGGTGTCACGCCTTTTTCCTTACCAACACAGGGTCACACCCGACGCCCTGCATCACCCTGGTAACACAAGGAGCAGGGAGGAAAGCAGATCACACACAGAGTCTAACAATTCTACTGCACAAAGGTAGAAGAGCTGTAGGGAATACCTCTTATCTCCTCATGCTCTGCAGGATCGTAGACATCCAAAGCTCGCGGCTGCCCGCGGTCCCAACTGTCAGCTCCCGGAGCTTGACGTGGACCCCCCTAGTGGTGATGGGAAGACCTCGTAATGTCGTCCCCCACTTCTAGCTCCTCCCGCTCCTCTGCTAGCACCACCTCTCTGGGTACTACTCCGATCACGGCGCTGCCTCTGTCGTGGTGGTGCACCTGCTGCCTGCCCGAAGCTCCCAGCAACTCGGGTTGGGCAGTCTCGTGCCAAGTGACCTCGCCCGTCACAAGCATAGCATCGACTCTCTCTGGGCTGCACTGGTGCCCTCCAGTGCCACTGTGGTGTACAACCACGACCCTGAGTCCGGTTTTCATAAAGCCACCTGCGTCGAGGTCCTGCTTGCCGACGCCCACTAGCTGCGGCAGACGTCTCGGCTCCAATGTGCCCGCTGCCACCACCAACACTAGAACGCTACAGGAAGCCCTCTTTCACCAGCGCCTACTCTAGCACCCCGGAATATGTGGAAATGACCAAAGGTACTATGACAACATGAATCTCTCGGCGGAGACCCTGCTCAAACTTTCGCACTCGGGAGTTGTCGTCACGGACCAAGTCCGGGTAAAAGCGTGCACGATCTGCAAAACTAGTCGCGTACTCGGCAACCGTCATCCCTCCCTGCTAAAACTGCAGGAGCTCTTCAATCCGAACGGAGCGCAAGCAAGAGGGGAAAAACTCCTCACAGAGCAACAACTGAATGTCGTCCAACGAAAGTGATGACTCGTCAAGAAGCTGAGTCACCAGACTCCACCAACGCCAATCCGATCCACGGAAAAAGGCTGGCTTCCAAAGCCACTCTCTGATCTGTCGGCGTTTGCACAAGCCTGAAAAGGCAAACCACTATCTTGAGCCAAAACTCTGCTGCCTGAGGGTCTGGCTCACCACTGAACCTCAGTGGTCTCTGCCGCTAGAACTCACGGAGCGCGCTCAACCTGCGCTCAAACTCAGCCTGCTCTGCTGAAACTACCTGCTACTCAATAGGTGGGGGTGCTGCTACCGGCCCACCCGGAGAAAGGGGCTCGCATGATGGGTCCTGGACTGTGGCCTCGTAGCTCACAGGGTCGTCGTCATGAACCAAAGATGGTATCCTGGCTGGCTGTCCTCGCGGAGACATCCTGGGAATTATCAAGGAGTGCCGTGGTGAGATGAGCATATATGTATATACCAACAACAATGATGGGGAGATGACTCAAGAAGGACAGTCAAGACTCAGTCCTATGTGATGCCAAAACAAATTTCCCTGCAACAAGTGTCTCAGCATGCCGAGTCGACAAGCGGGTTATCAAGGTCCTGGTGAATGGATACGTCAGCCGCCGCACCATCACTGGACTCCTTGGCCTGATAGCTGCTCTCGAGACACATTAACATTGTTTCCCTATATCCCAACCAATTCCTCTTTTAAGGGCGTCCGCACAACATCCCAAGGAATGAACCACCTCTGATACCACTTTGTCACGACCCGACCCTACCCGGGCTCAAGCCGCAACTACCCCAAGCCCGCCTCCATAGGCCAGGGGCTGGAGACCAGCGCCGAAGGCACAAAAACTCGGGCAGGCCTTTGCCTAAGCACCTGTACACACACATGCAGCAACCTCAATGCAACAGTGCAGAGTAAAAGTAAAGACAAGCAAAGAAAAGGAAAGGGCAACTGCTATATAAATACCACAAAGTGCATCGACCTCTACAAGTACAAAGTACAAACTGACAAGAAAAGGGGCAAAACACGCGCCCAACCAAAAAGTGCCAAAACCCGGCAATAGGTAAACAAAAGAAACTGCTGACAGGTCTCCCACCTGGAACCTGACCACGACCACCGCACGCGGTCCAATCTCCCAAGCTCCTACGCTCCACCGAAGTCACGCTCCACTTGTCCGTCGTATTCAAGGGCACACCAAGTGCGGGCAAAGCCCAAGCAGGGGTGAGTATAAAAATACTCAGTAGGATACCCCGAAGGCTCTAGGGAGCAGCAAAAGGAGGTACCGAAGGGTGAGAAGTAGAGCGAACAGAAGAGTAGAGGAGTACTACAAGGAGTGCAGTAAAGAGTCCAGCTCAACCCAACAAGAGGAAAGAAGGTAGACTCCTCCAGACACAAGGAGCTGGAAATGGTGAGAAGATGAACTTATCGTCGAGTCTTCGCTACCTATAGTAGGAGAGTAGACTCATCCAACCATGAGAAGCTAGACACAGAAAGCACGTTGCATACCTCGCGCGTCTTCTCCTCTCCTAGAAGGAGAGTAGCCAAACCCAAGAAGTGGGTGTCGGAAACAAGGTATATACATATGTATGCTCTGTCAAGAAGCCCGAACAAACTCGTAAGGGGATCTCTGTCCCATAGCTCATCCCAAGAAAGAGTAGCCAACAGTCCCAGAAGTAACACCATCGATGCCCAGCATCCAGCACGTCTACCCCGAACTGCAAGCCAAGGGGCTCAATCACCACACCTCGACACTATCCGCTTTGGGCGGCACTGAATCGCCCGCACGGTTTTAGGTCACATCACAAGGACGCGTCTCGGTGGGGGAAAGCGCTCCTCATACTTGAGAGTTCTGGGGGAACGTCAACCACAACTCGTCACTGCCCCGCAGTCGTGATGTTTGCTCAAATTCGACAGGCGACCCCCTGCCCAGCCCCGCTGGAGGATTCCTGGAAGTCAACGGGTTCCCACTACAGGGAGACCCGGAAAGTCGACGGGTGCCTCACTGCCCAGTCCCGTAACAGGGTAGTCCACTGGAGGGCGACCCGGCTAAAGTCGGTGACAGGACCACTGCCCAGCCCAGCTGGAGGTAACCCGGCATCGGGGACCACTGCCCAGCCCAACTGGAGGTAAGCCCGGCATCGGGGACCACTGCCCAGCCCAGCTGGAGGTAAGCCCGGCATCGGGGACCACTGCCCAACCCCGCTAGAGGTAAGCCCGACATTGGGGACCACTTCCCAACCCCACTGGAGGTAAGCCCGACATCGGGGACCACTGCCCGGCCCAGTTGGAGGTAAGCCCGGAACTGCTCTGGCCATCCCTGCTGGATGATAACCCACTGGCGAGCCCTGCTCGATACAACCTCAGCCCTGCTGGAAACGACCTCAGTCCTGCTAGAAACAACCTCAGCCCTGCTGGAACAACCTCAGCCCTACTGGAACAACCTCAGCCCTGCTGGAAAAACCTCAGCCCTGCTGGAACAACCTCAGCCTCGCTGAAACAACCTCAGCCCTACTGGAACAACCTTTTGGGTAGAGGATCGTTGCCCGCATAAAGTGTTGGTCACACCAAAACCACAAGCTCTACCAGGGAACACGGAGCAACGGGAGAAACTCCCCAGGCCTCACAAGGCAATCCCGCTCCAATCCGCTGAGTCACTGTTAAAGCGGACCGAGACACCTCATCCCAGAAAGTGGGGAAAACACCCACGCTGTACGAACACCCGTAGTCGCAGACGGTGTCGCAGTCCGGGGAAAGGGCACAGTACTGAAACCCCTCACAGCCAAAGAAGCAGAGGAACCAAACCATCTCTGCTGGCCAAAACATCGAGCACAAGACCAGGGGGACACCGCTCAACCCTGCTGGTCAGACAAAAGAGCACCAGGCCAGGGGAAACTCCGCCCTGCTGGTCAAACAGACGAGCACAAATCCAGGGGAACACTCCACCCTGCTGGTCAAACAAACGAGCACAAAGTCAGGGGAAAACTCCACCCTGCTGGTCAAACAAACAAGCGCAGAGGGACCCTCTACGTCGCGAGAGGTCAAAGTACGTAAAGCAGATCACGGCACGCATGTGGGGCCCACACGACGTGTGTCCCCAAGTCAACCCAACTGAGCGCACAAACATCCTCAGGTACCAACAACCACACGTACCTCCAAGCACTCCCGTATACTCCCGGAGTATACCTCATTCCATCCCAAAGGCTATCGTGCACACAGCACCCAGCGTCAACGCGAAGGCGTGACGTAAAAACTCCACCTCGAAGGCCTAGGCACGACCAGCCACATCTCGTGAACCATTTTTATCACTCTCCCAAGAGTGCGCGATCACATACCAAGGATTCGCTACAACAAGGTAGGGCGAACCACCACTGGAGCACCTTCCACATTCCACTTTCAACAAGATCGTGCAAGAGGCTCCACACAACCAAAAGGATTGCACCGTTGTAATCCTCGTGGAAAAACACGCGAGATCGACTACTTACTCGCCTCAAACGGATATCCGACGAAAAAGTCACCAACACCGCCTCACGCCCGAACGACGTCCCGTGATCCCGAGCCTTGGCCCCGAAAACAGTCGGGCGCATCACACCATTGTGATCCCCTCTGGAAAACACGTTAAAAGCACTACTCACTTGAGTGCAACGGATATCCGGAGAAAAAGGTGCATCCCGGCGCACCGCACACGAACGGTGCCACGTGGGACCCGCATCCCGGTCCCGAAACTCAACGAACGGATTGCACCGTTGCGATCCTCTCGAAAAAGTACACGAAATGGACTATTCACTTGTCCAAAACGGTTTCCCGGTGATAATGCTGGAAATCACCGTCAACTCCCGAAACGGCCCTCGCGGGGCCCACACCATCGTGCAGAATTACAATGGACAGACTGCGCCAACGCGTTGCCCTCAGAAAAACATCCAACATCGACTGCTCGCATGCCCCGAACGGACGTCCGAGGAAAAAGTCGCTACTAGCTCCACGCAGCTCAAAAGACGAGTCGTGGGGCCCGCGCCTCAACTCCAGCCTCAACGCCTGGAACCACACTGGAAACCTCCACCTCAGTGCCAGGGTCACAACGCCGCTGGCGGCGCTCAAAACGGATGTCGGACGCGTCCGCGCCGTCCAAAACAAGAATCCCGGAAGAAAAAGCTCGTCTACTTAAAGACACGTCGCGCCTCCGCGTCCCCTCGTTTCGAGAATTAAAAATTCTCGAAACCATCTCAAAAAGACCGTCTCATCAATACGGTCCCACCGCCGCAGACGGCACTCAAAACGGACACCCGTAGCTGAAAGTACGGGTGTCCGAACACAGAGGGGGCATAACCCCTAGGGCTGGACCGGCCTGGGCCGGCCCGCGGCTTAGCCGCGCGGGCCGGCCGCGGACACCCGGTCCCCGCGCAGACAGGCCACGAGGGCCTGTCGCGGCCGCCGCGTGAAGACCCGCGCGGCGTGGGTCTTCGTCGCCGCACAGGGGTCGCGCGACGCGACCCCGGGGTCGTCGCTCCCTGGCGACCCGCCGGCGCGCCGAGACGCTCCGCCGGACACCCGCGGACGCCCGCCAGACACCCGCGGACGCCCGCCAGACACCCGCGGACGCCCGCCAGACACCCGCGGACGCCCGCCAGACACCCGCGCCGACGCCCCGGCCTCTCCCGGATGCCCTGCTGTCGCGCCCAGCGCTTTCCCCGGACACCCGCGCCGACGCCACAGACACCCCGCCAGACACCCGTGCCGCACCGGCCGCCCTCGCCGCGCCGCCGCTCGGTCCCGCCGGAAACTGAAAACCCGCCAACTTCGGCGGAGGATTGCGAACGCCTCCGATCTCCGATTCCAAATCTGAAACAAGCGTTGGATAGAGAAAATTGTATACTACGCGTGCATGGGCTTAGTTCGAAAATACAACAACGAATCGACAGTATTAAACATGCTCGAAGTAGGTACGAGAATAGAAAACTCAAACGACAAATCCTACCTCGCAGGGCTTCGCCCGAAGCTTCGCGACGATCCGCCGGCCACCACGCCTCGCCGGAGCTGTCTCGCCGGAGCATCTCGCCGGAGGTGGAGGAGTAGAGGGAGAGGAGGGCTGCCAGGGGGGAAAGGGTAGGAGAAGAGGGAGAGGGTGTGTTAAGCGTTTAAATAGAAAACGCTTAACCACCCGCCCGTCGGCCCGGACCCGAACACTCAGCAGGGTCGAGGTTAAGCCTCCCCTAGGGTAAACACCACCTCCCGAGCACAACGGCGGTCTCGGAATTTTAATCCGAGACCCCGTTCAAAAGTTATAAAATTTAACGTCCGAAGCCGCTAAATTACGAAAACGCCCCTGGGGCCATTTTTCACAAACGGCCCGCGCCCGCGAAACTTATACCCCTCCTAGGGTAAACGGAACGCTCTGAACTCAACGGTGCCCTCGGTTTTCCAATCCAAGCCACCGTTCAAGAGATACCTGCGTTTCAACATTAAACGAATTAATTTAATTTATTTATCTGTTTAACGTTTCGGGAGCGGGCGAGGGGTCCAAACATCCCGCGCCGACAAGTTTTATGTCGCTCCTATGGTAAAAACCCCATTCCGAACCCATCCGTACACTCGAATCAGTTATCCGGATCACCGTTTAGGAGTTATCTCATTTATTTAGCATTTCTAGTGTGAACGCACTGAAAATTTAATTCCGGCCACTCCGGGGCTCAGAATCGCACGCCGTCTGAAGGCGCTGCTCTGGAATATTATCAAGAATATTCCAAAGTCTTTCATAGCAAAAACCGGCTTCTTACAAAGCATGTTAGACTTGAGGTAAGGGTTTATTTCATAATCCCATCATTATTTAGGGTGGTTTGTGTTTAAGTCTCTATTAGGGGAATTATTTGACCTTTATACCTTAAAAAATTATTGTTATTATCCTCTATTTATTTTTTGAAAATTATTTTTTTCTTCCATTTTCTTATCTTTAAGGACTCAAGAGACAAAAATATTGTTTTTATGGAAAACTGACTTTGTTTTTCTTTTGGTCATGATTTTTTTCTTCCATGTACACATTTTTAGGAAAATGTTTTCAATATTATTTTTACTATTATCCAATGATTGAATAAATTTATTTTAACCTAGGTTTTAATTTATATAAAAGGGTTTAAAAGGAATTTTTTTTTATTTTCTGAATGAGGTACTTTGAATTTTTACAAAAAATATGAAAAGATTCTTTGTTATAACGTACATCGCATGAATATAATATTCCAACACCATGAAAACTAAATGATTTGAAGATAAATTTAAAATTTTCCAATTATATTTTGAATTTTTTTCCTTATTATTTTTTAAAATTTTATATTTTAAATAATTGATTTCAAAATAAAAGTATATTTTCCTCAAGAAATTTCATGTAATATTTTAAAAGTACTTTAATCTATATAAATTTACTTTTTTGAATATAATGAATTAATTAGGATATAATATAATTTTACCATACAATATATTTATCTAGATGGATTATGATCAGTTTGAATGGTGAAATTATTGACATTTCATATTCCAGTTCTTCTAATATAGGAAATTATTTATTAATAAAGCATATTTTTGTGTTGTATTTTTTATTCACATGATAAATGCATTGGAATTATTAAGTGATCAGTGGAGATTAAAATTACATAAATCCTAAATGCATTATTTGTTATCATGAGGCTAAATAAATTGGGTATTTTTTGGAGGCCTCACCTATTTATGTAAGATGTCTTGGTATGAGGCCTCAACCATAAATTTAGGGTTCCTAACATTATGCATTAAATCTTTATGAAATTAGTTATTAATTTACATGTGACATTTTTAATAGTTAGGATATCCATATATAAGTTTTAATATTATGTGATTATTTATATGTAATTATTTGATCATCATTTATTCCCAACATATTATTCCTCATGTTTAATTTATTGATTAAATAACGTTTATTTTTCGTTATTTACCTTACCATATTTATTATTGATTATTTAATCATGATAACTTCCTTTATATGTATCGCCTTACTGAGTATTTTACCTTACCCTTATTTTATTTCTTTTCCCCTATATATGAAGAAGGAATATTTAAATGATATCATAGATATAAAATAGAGAATAATGATGTTCTCAAAGAAATTACTGTGTTTTATTTTTTGTATTCAAATGTGACGTGAGATTTAAGTGTTTATCTATTTTACCAAGACTAATAAACTATTTAGTTCTTTGGCATACAATCACTTCTATATATTGCTAATGTAATAATGTAACCACCGATTCTAAGATACTAGGTCTGATGTATTTATAATTTGAGATCCTAAAACAATAATCTTTACCAAATTAATTAGAGGGATATAATAGAACAAACCTTCATATAATCATAATCTATTCATATGTATTCCACAGGATCATGAATGCATTTTTCATTACACCAAACCTAAACCCATGGAAAAGAAAATGGGTTTCATCAATATTTCACCACCATAATCATAAAAAATCCAAATAAATAATAAATATAGAAATGTTAGATCATGTTCCTAGTAAATTATTAGAAACATCAAGGTATATTGTTATAGATGAAGGTACCATTAAAATATTTCTATAATATTTCTGTAGGAAAATACCCTTTTCACTTTGAAATCAATTATATAAAATCTAAAAAAATAAAAAATATTAAGGAAAATGTTTTCTTTCAAAAGAACCATGAAAAATTATAATGTAAGATTTAATGAAAAGTAAGTCATGATGGTAGGAAAATCACTTCATGTAGTGTACATTAAAATAAAAATTCCTTTCAAGTTTTTGTAAAAAATAAAAATAAAATCATTTATAAAATGATAAAAAGATACCTTTTAAACATTTTTATAGAAGTTAAAATGTGGGTAAAAATTAATTTAATAAATATTTGGAAAATATTAAATAAATTATTGATTTTTTAAAAGAAAATCTAGAAATGGAAGAAAAAAATTTCTGATGGAAGAAAGAAAAAAAATATTTTTTCCTTAAAATCACTAATTGAGTCTCTTTAATACATAAAGAGAGGAAAATGAAAGGAAAAAATTTAATATATAGAAATAAATGAAGGATAATAAAAGAGATATAATTTTGATAGATATATTATATAATTTAATCATTTTAAATTTAATCTTAAAAAACACATGTAAAAAAAGATATTTTAACATAAAACCCTTACTGCTTTGGTAAATTTTGAATCATAACCCCCATGAAAGGATTAAATTAAATTGTAACATTATAAATCATGAATATAGGTAGATTCATGATATAAAATATAAAAGGGGTAGTTTATACAACACATGAAAGAACTAAGTGGTTATTATGATATATGTCTCATGGAAATAAAATTGATATGAGAATCTCTTACCTTAAGTCTGTTCGTGTGATGTACGTTGAAACAATGCTTAATTTACACCTTCAGTTAAACGTGTCTTTTTCAGAAAAATAAAATAAGATTACTTTTAAAAAAATTATATAAAGTTAAACATGGGTAAAAATAACTTTATTTGATCACTGAAGAATAGTAAAAATATTTTTCATTTTTCTAAAGAAAATATGGTCATAGAAGAAAAGTATTGATGATCATATAGAAAAAGAAAGTTGGATTTCCTTAAAATAAATTCATAATTTTAAGTAAGTAGAGAGAGGAAAATTAAAATAAAATCTAGAAATAACTATAGGATATGAAAATTTATATTTTTTAAAATAGAAATACCATATAATTTCCCTAATAGAAATAGAAACAAAAACAATTCTGAATAAGGATGAGATTGTAAAATAAACCCTTACCTTAGGCCTGATTTTTTTTACAAGTGATTTTAAACTCAAGTTTAATAAATTTAAATTACTTATAATTATATTCTTGAACCATATAATTTCTTATAATATAATATATAATCCACTTATAATATTTCAATACCCATTTATTAATAATTATTGATTAAAATCATTGCTTCCAAGTGTTAACTGTTTCGTTTTTCATGCATGTTTCAGTTTAGAAGTTTCAGTACAAGCATCTTACTCATGGTTCTATCATATAATTTTTTTTAAAGATGATATAAAATCCATATATATTCTATATATATATAATTATTTATTTATAATCTTCCTTTAATGTAAGACATGAAAAATAAATCACATCACTACATAGAGGTGGTAGTCCACACGTATGCACGAGTGACTTGATCATTTTTTAAAGAGTGAAATGTTAAGAAGGTAATTATATATTTTAATATTAAGAACATAATTATTTATTAAATATAGTATATATTAATTATTTTTATATTTACAACCATACATGTAAAATAGGGATGAAAAATGAATTACACAGCTACATGGAGACGGTAATCTGTACGTATGCACGAGCGATGTTTTAAAATTTTATATGATGGAAAAGAGGTCGAAAATGGTGGTAAAATAATAATAACAACATATAATTATATTTATAATACTAGAATAATTATTTTAGAATGGTTATAATCTATTTATAGGAAGTATAAAAAGAAATATATTTTAAATAGTTGGTAAAAATGATTACCACTTCTTTGGTATTCCTCATTTAGATACCTTACTAAGGAAAATAGGTATAATATTATACAAAAAACCACTAATTTATGTATAATAATGGTTATAAGATAATTAGGTAGGTTTATATTGAGCTAGGTGGATCAAAGTGGTGTAAAGAAGAGAGAGGAGGGGTATCCTATTATAATTAAGGAAAAGACACACATGGAATTAATAACAAGATTAAAATATAATAAATTCATTTTCATATGTAAGCTTCACAATGTGGACATAATTTATAATATAAGAGAGGATATGGATTACATTCCATAAAACAATAAAATTAGGACATTTTTAAGTGGTATTTAAACCATATCATTTAGTTTAACCCCTTTGTTAACCAATTTTAACCTTAATCAAAGTAATAAATTTTTCAATATTAAAGGGTTATAATTTTACTTATATGTTAAAAATAGTCTCAAATTTCAGAGGGTTTAAATTTTATACCATTTTTCATCCTACTTTTCCTCTTGATGTTTTCTATGATTTTAAAATAATTTAATAAAATATTATTTTACATAAAATACTATTAGTCATTTTAAGAACTATTCACATAATTTAACTTTAAAGACAACAAGAAAGAAATTGAATTAGAATATAATCTATTTATATATTGATAATAAATTATTATTAACAATAAATGCCATTCGTAACCGTAATTGATCCCATATATATTACTTATAATGTTTATAAAACCATTTACCTTGATTTTTACACTTTCATAATTATTGTGCCGACGTTGTATATGAAATTTGGGTAATAATATAATTAATAAAAATTATAAGTAAATTACAATCATAAAAATAATTCCATTATTCTTGATATAATTTTAACATTAATTCGAAACTTATTTGTATCCATATGTGAATGTATAAGATAAATTTTAAAGTAAGAGAGTGACATTTTTTGTATTTTTCTTTATTTAAAAAAATATATATCATTATCAAAGAAAAAAGGATCCACATGGAAATAAATTTATAAATTATAAAATTATTTATTAAACACACTCACAAAATATGGTAAAAAAGTTTTAGGAATATTTTAAAGTCTTTTCACATTATTTTTAACCTTAATTACCTGATGTACCCTTTATTATAGATATAATAATTTAACATACTATTCATAATGACCAAAAAATGAAACTGGAATCATTAATAAATTTTGAAATGATTCTTAAAAATATTAAATCCAATTTTCAAGATTCAATATATATAATTGGATGAAATTAATTTAATATAAAATGATAACAAAGTGAAAATCAGTTTTTTGAAAATTCTTTTTAAACCTAGAAGTGTTTTTTATAACAAGATCAAGTATAATATTAATAAAAAAGGTTTAAACTTAATTATTTTTTTAAAAAAACAAACTAATTACATTTTAAAACCTATCTAAATCATAATGGATCTTTTAAAACAATATAAAATAAAATATATTTTCCTTTAAAAATTAGTATTTTCAGAATTCGCCCTAAAATAAATTTTTTCAAAAAAAATACCAAAACATCACACCAAACTAATTTTGATATGATGATTAAAAAATTGATATAATTTTTATAAGATTATGTTTCTAAACTTTTAAGATAATAATTATAATACCCACACATATAATTTTATGAAAACCATTTTAAAGGAAAACATATTTTTTAAAGTGTAAAATAACCTTACTTAAAATTGAGTATATGTTTCTTAGGAATTAATCAATACATTTGTATTGAGTAGGACCATTATACATATTTTAAATAATTTTTTTACTCATACTCATACATTCTAATTCAATATTAATGTTATAATTTTCATATTTAAATAATAATATTTTTATATTATATAACAATTCTCTTAAAGCTAAATATTGCATGTTAATCAAGATATATAGCATATTATTCTTTTAAACTAAATTTACATAGTGTTAAATTTTCACCCACATTAAATAAATTAAATTCGGAAAATTTTTTCTTGGTATCCAAATATTTAATATAATAAAATACCTGGATGAAAACCTATATCGTTCAAAGTGATAATAAAACTTCCCTTAAAAATTTGTAGTGGGAATCCTAGAGGTTACCCAAAATAAAACATAATCAAGTTCATAAATAAGGTGAAAATTGTCAAGAAGATAAAATATATGAATATAGTAGAAAAATAATGTGCAATAACTATTATAGAGTGATCAAGAAAATGTTAACGAAAAAGTTAATGACAACAAAACCATAAATCAATGAGGGGTTAAAAACCTATTATTTCATTAGAAATGAAGGTAAAAGAATAACATTTTTATTTCATAATCCATTCCCTAAAGTTGAGGGATTATTTTACTTTCAGTATAGATAACATGAGAAATTATTAATTCTTGATTACATTCCATTTCATAAAAACAATTTCCTCATTTTATTATGCTTCAATAAATTTACACTTCATATCCTATTCCAATAAATGAATATAAGATTAATTTTTCATTCTCAAAGCACTAAAATTTGCTTTTAATAGGTCATAAGATTTATAAAAGAATAAAAATTTATTCCTTATATCTCCAAATATTTTCCAAAACTAAAATGTTTATCTCAAGTTATACAATATAGATAAATATAATACCTTAATCTCTAAAGCCTTAACAATAATACCTAAAGGGAAATTTAATCCATTCTATAAGTAGTTTACCTTAAAACTCAACCAAAATATGTATGAACAATTTGAAAACTCAAAAATCTAAAATATTTGATCACATATTTTTTACAAGGTCCACTTTAATATTTATACCAAAATAAAAAAAAAGTATCTCATAATGTCACATACCAAACATGTGAATACCTTGATCATATGTTCTCATAAAACATGTTAATAACCCGAATCACCACAAAACCTTAATGTAAACAATATATTCTTCCAAAAAATAACTCTATCCTTATTTATCAAATAAATCATAGACTAAATAACATATTACATAAATCCAAAAAATGATATAAACTTTATCATAAATAACTTTTTCATAAAATCACTAATCATTTTCAAGGTCACCAAAACTATCAAACATACCTTATCAATATCAATCATTTATTTATTCCATTTAAACATAATTATCTCAAAATAAGGAATATATTAAGGGTTATATATTCCTCAGTCATATATTTTCAAAAAAAAATATCACCTCACCACTAAGACAATTTTCTATATTATGAGTTTTATTCAACATATGATTACAAATCCTTAAGTAAAACTATTGTAGTGAAATTATTAGATTTTTCACAATTCTTATAACTATAATATCATTGATAAAGAATTTCTAAAATATAGTCCTCAAATACCAATAGATAAACACTTCAATTATTCCACTTGAATGATTTTAATAATAAAGATTTTACTCCTTCGTTAGTGAGTTAGCTCTATGATTAGGGAATTGAATTGAATATTTCACATGTTCCCCACAAAAAAGACACCAAATTATTGTAATTTTTTTACTGCATACCCATAAATTCCAGAAAATAAACATATTCACATTATTTTTAGAAATTCTCTTGGGTGATCATTCCCACATTATCCAAATGTTGGAAGATGGGTATTCTTTCCTCTATGGTCTTCATGGGACTCACTTTTTATATAATTTGGTTAATTATGAAACTAACCTATGTTCAAGGTTTTAATGACATATTGGGATAGATGGTTAGGCATAATCATATGTTTTTACATTCTATATCCTATTACATTCAGTTTCTCTAGAGGATAGTCATTGTATTATCTATCACATTTCGAGTTAACACAGTTCCTTCTGGTTCTATCCATTGAATGAAAATAAAAATAATTTTATGAGTAAAAATAATCATAGTGGTAAATCATATAAATATGAAAATAATTTATAGTATGTATAAATATTGAAAACTACTTTTCATTATATGTCACCTTAGGTTAAACTTAGGTAATCCATGGTCATTATCTATTAAAATCCTTTATAATGGTTTATAATGAAATTGTTAATTATCCTAATCATATATATTAGTATTGTAAAATTAGGTGAATAGTAAGGGCCCATTCATTATGTGCTAGAATGATGGAGATATATTCTTGAACAAATATTTTTTGGTTTTATTACCAATTGATGTATATATTCTAAAACCAAATCCACTTGTAGTATCCAGACATAGATTTATTTCTTGGAAAACCAAATAATCATTACCTTACCAAAAAATTTATGATATTATCCTATAGTTTGACATATCCTAAAAGTATTTCGTAGGGTTATGTTCCTTAATATATGTTTTTATAAATATTGTTCCCATGTTTTGTACTAAATTTTATTTTTTATCAACTATAAATACCCAAACCCTAGTAACCAAGATTCTATGGTTACTTTATTACATTGTCACTAGATAAAAGAAATCATATACTGAGTGATAAAATTGTTTAGTAGTCTTAGAAAACTAGATACATGATTAAATCTCAAATTAAATTTGAAAACACAAAATACACTATGGTATATTCCTTGATAAAATCATTTCAATCTCAATTATATCCTTGTATATCAACCATAGTAAACATTCTAAAATCTTAGGGAAATAACACATAAGAAATGGGTAAGCTCAAATGTTAAGTAAGGGAATGTGTACAGCATAATATATTATAGAATAAATCATGCATGAATAATATAGAAAGAATAAATGATGATCAAATAATGAAATATAAAGTATCACATAAGGTTTAAACTTATCTATTGATGACATAACTATTTGAATGATCACATGGACATAAATAATTTATTTCACAATGATGGAATGCATAATGTGGGACATCTAAAACATACCATTGAGGCATCGTGCCAAGACATATTATATAAATGGGTATGGTCTTTTCTAAACACCAAACCTAATTTATATCATGGGATCTACTGATGAATTAATTGGATATGTAATTCCAAGAATCACCTGCCACTTAATAAGCTCGATTCATTAATCACATGAATAAATAATACAACTTAATCAATATGCCATAATAATAAATAACTATCCATATTGGAAGAATTAGGAAACAAAATTTCAATAATTTCCTTAATAAAAATTATTTATAATATATAAAAATAAATATGATTTATGGAAACATTAGATTATTTCATCATTAAAGCATAATATTCATCAAAGTTTGTTGACATAAACTGAACTAATTTTAAAAAACTAATGGAATATTTCTTTAGGGAAACACATTTTCATTCTGAAATAACTTATTTAAAATCAAAAAACATATAAAATATTATAAAAATATTATTATTTGAAATAAACAAAATAAATTGTAATGGATTATTCAAATCAAAGAGTAGTCATGATAACGAGAAAAACTATTCATGCAATGTATGTTAAAATAATGATTTTGTTCACACCTTTAGTTAAAAGTGCCTCATTTGGAAAAAAACAAGATGATTATTTTTTAAAAATTTTATGGAAATTAAAAAATGGGTAAAAAGTAATTTAATAAATCCTTATATAAATATGAAAAGATTCTTGAAACCATTTTTATGAAATAAGGACATGAAAGAAAAATATTCCTGACTGAATAGAAAAACATGTTCGTTTTCATTTATTTCGTACTTTTGAGTATATAGAGAGATTAAAATGAAAATAAAACTTATAATTTTTAGAAATAACCATAGGATAATAAAATTTATGGGTTTTAAGATAAAAATATCACATAATTATCCCAATAAAAACATAAACATTAACAATTCTGGATAAAGATGAGATTATGAAATTAACCCTTTCTTCAAACCTGAATTGCTTCGTAAGTGATTTTAACCTATTGTGTAATAAATTAAAATTTATTATAATTATATACTTGAACCATATATATAATTATAATATCATATATAATTCTATTAAAATATTTCAATACATTTTTATTAATAATTATTTATTAAAATCATCATTTCTGGGTGTTAATTATTTCACATTTCATATATGTGTTGGTACGATAGTTTTAGTCCCTGTATCTTTATCATGGTTAAATTATATATATAAATTTAATAATGAAATAATTATCATATATATTCATTATATGAATATTTATAATCATCCTTGAAATGAGAGTCCACACATAAGTAAAAGCGATGTTATCATTTTTTAATGAGTGTATGATTAAGAAGGTAAATGTTATATTATATTAATTAGAACATAAATATATCATAAATTTAATATATATTTATTATTTTAATATTTACAATAATCCAAGTAAAATGGATATGAAAAAAATAATTATAACGGTACATGGAGATGGTAAGCCGTAAGTACACATGAGCGGTGTTTTTGCTCTCCATATAATGGAAAAGGGGTGAAAAATGGTTGCACCATAATAATAATAATATCTAAATGTATTTATGATACTAAATTAATTATTTTAGTATGGTTAAAATGGATTTATAGGAAGTAGAAGAAGAAATAAATTTGAATGATTTTGTAATCATCATTACAACTTATTTGGAAGACCTCTTTTTGATCCATTCTTATGAACCGTAGGAATGGTATTTTAAGCATAAAAAACTCTAATTCATGTATAGGTAAGTTTATAAGTTAATTGGGTGGGTTTTGGTTGATATTGGTGTCTCAAAGTTATGTAAATAAGAGATAGGATGGGTGTCATTTTATAGTGAAGGAAAGGACACACCTGGAGTTAATAAAAAGATTTAAGTATAATATAATAATTTTCACGTGAAAGTGGCACAATGTGAAATGAATTTAAAATATAATATATGAAATGGTAGAAATAACATCAACCAATAAATTTTTTATTTTTTTAAGTGGTCTTTTAATCCTTATTTTTGGTTTAACCCCTTCGTTAACCAATTTTAATCTTAACCATGGTAACCACTTTTTTAATATTAAAGGGTTATGATTTTACTTATATAGTAAAAATTTGATCATAAATGGATAAGTGATGAATTTATCAACCATTTATCATCCAACCCATCCTTTTGAAGTTTTTTTTATGATTTTTAAATAATTTAATAAAATATTATTTAACATAAAATACTATTAAAGTAATTTTAAGAATTTTTTTTCTAAAGACAACAATACAAAAATGAAATTAAAATATAATATATATAAAAATAAATATTAAATTATTATTAAATATTAAATTATTTTTGAATATTATTTTTTCCAAATAAATTACTTTTAATGTTTTTAAAATCATTTACTTTGATTTTTCAACTTCTTGCACAAACATTATGTAATCACTGTATAAGCATTTAAATTAATTATATAATCAAAAAAAATTAAAAATAAATTACCATAATAAAAATAATATCATTTTCTCAGAATAACTATTAATATTCATTCAAAAATCATTTTTATTCATATGTGAACATATAATATAATGTTTAAAGCAAGAAAGTTTCATTTTTTATTTTTCTTTAATTAAAATATTATATAGTATATTATAAAATAAAAAATATTTCAAGTGGACATAAATTCAAAAATTGGATGAGGATGGATGGGATAAAATCATACAGTAGGGTAAAGGAATGTTTTAGGTTGATTTTAAAACCTTTTCACATTTTTTTTACTCTTAATTAACTTGATTCAACCTTTACTATGTTTATGACTATTTGGAATAGTTATGATTCATAATGACCAAAAATGAAATTGACATCAATAATAAATGTGGACATGATAATTTAAAAAATTGAATCTTTTTTTAAATATTAAATATCTATTAAAGGAAAAAAATTAATTTAATATAAAAACATAAATTGTAAGGAAAAATGATTTTATAAAAAATTCCTTTTTAAGTATAAAATTAGTTTTTATACCAAAATAAAGCATAATATTAATAAAAAGGATGTAAATTGAATTATTTTTTAAAAAAATAAACTAATTCCTTTTTAATACCAATCCAAATAAAAATTGGGATTTTAAAATACTAAAAAGAAAAGATTATTTTATTAAAAAATCGATATTTTCACTCTTCACCCAAAAATCAACTTTTTTAAAAAATTCCTAAATATACTCCCTAAGATAATTTTGATATGATCATTTCAAAAATGATATCCATTTAATAAAATTAAAAATTTTAAAGTGTTATAAATTAATTATTACATATTTTCACAAAATTTTATAAAACCCATTTTGAAGAAAACATACATTGAAGCATAAAATGTCTTTATTGAGAGTCAAGTACTTAATTACTAAGAATTAATAAATAAATTCATATTGAGTAGGAAAATTATAAATATTTTTCATAATTCGGTGACTCATATTCATAAACTCTAATTTAATGACTATGTTATAATGGGAAAATTTAAATAATAAATTTTCATAGTATATTAAAATTACCTTAAAGCTTAGTGTTGCGTGTTATGAAACCTATCAAGTGTAGTATTATTATAAAACAATATTTTAGGGTGTTACATGTGGTGGATTTTCTAGAACACAAGTTATTAGTATATGATTATTTATGATTTATTGAGTATTTATTATATCATGGCATACACCTATTATAGTTGTACACACATGTTAAGGATACATTGTTATTATCCTACTAGGTTTTATTATTCACACCGTACATGGAAATCTTGATGCATGTTCATAATTAATAATTTTTTATCCACGTAAGTTTAGGGGGCTTGTAAAAGATAGTTGATTTATGATTTTGGAGCAGGTAGCAGTACCATGATGAACTCTAAAGGATTTCCATATCATTTTTCATATTTATATGCTTTCACCTTTATAATTTGGTTTGGATTTCCAAATTGGGAACCTAATTTATTTATATGTGTGAAATTGGTGGAATTTTTAATTTTGTTATGATACTTTGTCTTCCACCTTGATACTATGAGTTATTTTCTATTTTTTTATTCTTATAGTGTATGAAAATGATTACTAAGTGTATAATCTCCAAACTAATTGTGTTCAGAACCTCACCACTAGTCAACAGCTTCTTACATATGGAGATGAATGCATGATTTCTTGTGATTCTCTATATACAACCTAATGGTTCTGATTTAGGAATTAAAAAATGGGTGATATATCTATATTCGATGATAAATTTATATATTTATTTGGAGTAAATTAGTTGAACTTGAGTATGATGTTATGTTTTTTATATAGATGATTGAGACTAGATTTTATGTATAAAGAACCTAGGGCAGTGATGTGGGGATATACCTTGGGTTATGGGTAACCTCCTAAGAGAACCTTTATGTGATCCCATAGAATTATAAGAATCAGTATTAATGGATTTAGCTATTTAAATGTTTGTTTGGAATTTTATAGAAATTTCATATCATGAATTCTTGAATGACCCCACTAGGGATGAAGTTATAGTTTCACCATATATTGTGCATCGGAATGGACCTAATAATTATCATGCACATTCTAAATTTTTTCTAGTGTTGGATCACTCTAGCCCATAAACTTTTGAATTATACCTACCCATGGTGGAGTAGTATAGAGGGACATGGATAACTATAACCATGAATTCTAACTCCAAACGTTTTAAGCCTTTCAGGGAACTAGAGAACTATATGATTACAAGGACTTATTGGACTTCATTGAGGGTATATTTCACTTTTTCGAGACACCGTAGGTCCGATAGGTTAAAGTTAATGTTGTTTATATTGTATTACCTATTAGGATTTTGTGGGAGTTTCATGGGAAAATTATGTAGATGTGAGGTTCATTATTAGGAGTAATTCAAGAAACTTTATTTCTAGGAATTTTTCCCAACATTTTTGTGTTATATATTTCTTTTTAATTCATGGAACTTAAACATGGGTCCATGAACATTTACCCATACTCCATCTGTTTCATTAAAATGCTTCATTTTTCTTCTCTAATAGGTAGAAATGTGACACAAAAGGCTAGGAAGTTTTAGATTAGTCTTAATACTGATATCATAAATAAAGTTAGGAGTTTTTACCAAACAATACACCTGAAGGTTCTTCAAAAAGGCGTTGACAATTAATAAGGGCCTAAAGGAGGATCAAGTAGTAAGTATTCTTCCATCCTTTCGTACTCAGGTAGGTGGACCTCCCACTTTTATGGTGACACTACAGGAAAGATGATCTTTCCCAACACTTCTATACCAACGGTTTGTAAAAACCGTTGGTATAGCTACCATTTCCCAACGGTTCACCAAAACCGTTGGGAAAGCCATAGATTTCCCCACCTTTCCCAACAGTTTGGAAAACCGCTGGGAAAGGCTCACTCTTTCCCAACGGTTCACCAAAACCGTTGGGAAAGGGTGTGTTTTGAGCCTCTTTCCCAACGGTTCACCAAAACCGTTGGGAAAGAGTGACCTTTCCCAATGGTTCACCAAAACCGTTGGGAAAGGGTGTGTTTTGAGCCTCTTTCCCAACGGTTCACCAAAACCGTTGGAAAAAAACACCCAAAAAAACCAACCTTCGGCCTAAAAACTCAACCCACCCCTAACCTATCCCAACGGTTTTGAAAACTGTTGGGATAGGTTCTTTAATTGTTTTTTCAGATCTACTAACCGAGAAAATTATATAAATCAAAATTTTAAAAAATTATGATAATACATATATATATTTATGAAATTATGTTTAAAAAAGTGATGTTAGCTTAGTGGTTAAGTCGTTCGATTATAAACGAGGGGTCCTGGGATCAAATCCCAGTGGATGTTTTATTTCTGGAATTTATATACCAACGGTCCCATTACCGTTGGTATAGATTTCATATTACCTATACCAATGGTTTCCAAAACTGTTGGTATAGACCTATCCCAATGGCTTGGCTACGGTTCTCCAAACCGTTGGTATAGGCTATACCAATGGTTTGGAGGCCTATACCAATGGTTCCAAACCGTTGGTAAAGGTTAGTTTTCCAGTAGTGTGAGTGTATCCTCTTCTATTAAGAAGAGGAATATAGAAGACATGCATTAGGGTAGTGATAGATAGGTGGAGTAGAGTATGGATTCCTCAACCCCCTTATGAGTTCTATAGTGCTTCAACTATGGTAAGGTTGTAAATTATCAAAATTTCTCCACTATACCTCAAATAAAGCGTCAAAAGTGTGGGAAAATGGTGAATATTCAATATTTTTCTATAGATATTTGAGTTTAGGTTTCCCTAGGGGTTTAGGAAAGATAAAACCTATTACCTATGGATCTATAAATGGTTCTCAGCAGTATGATTAGAAGATGATGACTCAGGAAAGTCACGAACCATAGGTTTAGGGCCATAGAGGTAAGGCATGCCATGTGTTTGTAGTGGATCAGGATCCAATAGATGGTGGGGAGGGACCATCTACAGTTTGAGGTATATTCTTTATCACTTATATATTATCTATTACTTTGTTTGATATTTGTGTTTCCTATTCCTTTATATATTCAAAAACTATTTTTGGACTTGAATTAGTAGTCAATTAATACTCTGAGTTTCTTTCCCTTGATACATAATTAGGAAATAAATTTGATTGTCTTTAGTGATTCTCATAGTTACTATATCCTTTTATAGTTGCGGAAATCTATGGGAGTTCAAGATTCTAGAGATGATGATCTTTGATGTGAGTCTTTGAATGAACTAGATGAATATCTTTCTAGATCACATTGATTTATATAGAATAAGAGTATCATTTGAATTACCCAAGGGATAGAAGTTCATGATTATTGGTGAGTGGGATTTTGGAGTAGGCAGAGTGGGTCTATACATGATTCATATTGGTATTATATGGTGTTTATTGAATCCATTTTAGTTTCATTAAGATCAATTTTATACCCATCATCTTTTACTCTAATTGTAGGTCTCTACCAGGATGTCTTGTATGATGAATTTACTGGTCTTCCCCTAGATAGTGGAGTTGAGTTTGATATACAACTCATGATAGGTGTGTAACCCATTTTGATACCTTATTATCATATGATGTTAGATGATTTGAAGGAATTAAATATACAGATCAAGGTCTTAGAACAAAAGGGTTTTATGAGGATGTCTACATCACTGTAGGGTGCACCTATTATGTTCATTAGGAAAGAGGATAATAGTAATATACTACGAATATATTAATAGAATCTCAATTAGGTGGTTATGAAGAATATGTATCCTTTTACTAGGATGAACGATCTCTTTGATCATCTTTGGGGATCCTAATGGTTCTCCGAGATTGATCTCTGATCGGGCTATCACCAGTTGTTGGTTAAAGAGGTGGACATTCCAAAGATGGTTTTTAAGAGTAGTTATGGTCTATAAAAATACTTCGTATTACCATTTATATAGATTAATGTGTCGAAAGTGTATATGGATCTCATGAATATGATATTCCATCTATACCTTAACTTGTTTGTCAGGGTGTTCATTGACGATATCCTCATTTACCCAATAACCATAGAGCATCATGAAATACATATCTTGATAGTTAGGAGTAAATTTTGAGCATTCCATCTTTATGTCATATTTTCAAAGTGTCACTTTTTGATTCAAACGTTTTAATTCTTGATGTATGTGGTTTCTAAGACCAAAATATCTGTGGACCTAGATAAAGTAGAAGTGATGATTTCTGAGGAATGTCACTAGAATTTCCTTGAGATTAGGATATTTCTAGGGTTAATGGGGGTATTATTGACATTTTATTTAGTAAGTACACCATTTATTAGCTTCAATTATAGTGCTTATGAAGAAATAGTTAATGTTTCATTGGTGAGACCAATGTGAGGATGTTTTTCTTGATTTGAATAGGAGTTTAACTATATCTCTAGTATTGATTATTTTTTCCCTGAGAATGGACATGTTGTATAGTGTGATTCATCAAAGGTTGTTTTGGGGGAATACTAATGCAATGTTATTGAGTAATAGATAATGGGTCACACCAACAATAACCCCATGCATATGTAACTATCCCACCCATGACATAGAGATGGTATTTGTGGTACACGATTTGAAGTATTGGTGAAAATATCTATTTTTTGATATATTTATTATCTAAATGGACTAAAAGATACTCTGCTATATATTCTCAAAAAATTATCTAAATTTGAGATAAAGGTGATGGGTAGAGTATTTTCAGACGTCTTATTTTGAGATAAACTATGTACCATGTAAAGGTAATGACATTGTGTATTCTCTTTGCAATAAGAGGTAGGTATCTTAAGTTCTTGGTGAATGAACTTCAGAGGAATAATGAAACCATATGATCTTGTTGGATGATTAGAGGATTGATGAATTTTAGGACCATGGATCAATGACATGTTACTATTTAGTGTTCACATCTTACATAGTATTATGGGTTAATTCTAATATTTAATTTGATCTAGAGTGTGTCGAGATTCCTGAATAGCTATCAGGTGGTGACCCAATACCTAGGTGGTCGATGGATAGAGATGATGTGATCCTAGTATGTGGGATAGTTTTGGTGTTTATATTCATCAAAGAGGTTTTTTTGAGAGATATCCATTCATCAAAGCAGGTAGTTCATCATAGCATGAAAAAGATGTTCCATGACTTTATGAAATAGTTCAGGTGGATAGGGATAAAGAGGTACATTTTGGGATTTGTTTCCCAATGCCTTACCTTCCATAGGATAAATCATAATAACTAACAACCTGGTGGTTTTATCAATAAATGTCATATGACCATGTGAATATAGGAGGAGATTCCAATGGTCTTTGTGATGGGGTTTCCCAAGACCATAAGGATCCATGACACTATTTGGGTGATTTTCAATGTGTGAGACTCACTTAGTATATTAGATGGGGTAGATTTATGTTTGTGAGATTGTAAACATGAATGGAGTTCCCTTGATAATTTTATTTGATAGAGACACACATTTCATGTAACTTTTTTGGTGGGTTTTGGAGAAGGATTTTGGTACTCAGTTGAAACTGAGTATAATGTATCTTATACTAACCAATGGTTAATCTTAGAGGATGATCTAGATATTGAAGGATATGATGTGGTCATGCATTCTATATCTATAAAGATATTGATATAATAATATAGACATAGTGTAATTTTCATACAATAATATTTTTCAAGATTCTATTTCGATGGAACCTTTTGAGTATCTTTATGGTAGGACATTATATTCACCACTTTATTGCCATAAGGCTGGTGAGATAGAAGTTGTGTGGCCAAGCATGGTACAAGAGGCTTATTAGAGAGTTCAGCTGATCAATAAGTGTTTTACCACTGCTTATAGTAGTCAGTGATCACATTCCAATTGGAGGAGATTACCCTTTGAGTTTTCTATGAGATACATAGTCATCTTATGGGTGAATCCTCTTCAGGGAATCAATATCATCATAAGTAAGTAAATTAATCTATAATATTTTTTAGACTTGTTGATATCATCGAGAGAATTGGAACAATGGAATTCCATCTAGATATTTATTCTCACTACTAAGGTATTCTATGGTGTGTTTGATGCATTAAATATCTAGAGGTACATGATCGATTCTATACATGTTATTGTATGTGAGGATGTTGAGCTTGGGCCTGATGTATCAAACGTGGAATTCCCAGTGAAGATTGTATACTAGAGTGAGAAATCACTATGAGGGAAGGAGGTACCACTTTTCCAAATTCTAGTGCCATGGACTGATCCAAGATGAGACTTGGGAGAAGGATTATGATATTCAGGCCCAATGTCCTGAGTTTTTTGGGAAATATTCCTTGAAACAATCCTTGGGGATGATAAGTCTTTAATGGGGGAGATTTTAATTACCTATGATTCTTCAGGTGAATTATGTATTAATTACATCCTTTAGTATTATTATTTGGACCTAAAAATTGTTTGGGATGAGTTCTAAGTGTTTTAAGTGGGTTTTTGAGTGTTTTTTAGGGATTCTCAAGGGTGCATAATTGGATCATGACTTCCCCAAACCATGAAGTTCCTCTAAGAAAGAGTGAAAATAGTGGTAGGGGATCAAGGGTGGAACACAATTAAGAAGCATAGTTTATAAAACCATAAGAAAAATATTAAAAAAATCACGTGAGATGGTATAAATTCCAAAGACATAATTAGAATAGGGTTTTACACACTGTGTGACCAAACTATGTGAGTTTCTAAGGAGTGGAAGAATGCATGAAAAAGTTGGCACATGGTTTTCTAAACCATGTGATAATACCATGTATGTGAGAATTAATTATCTTAAAATACCATTTTATGGTATTTAATGTTTACTTTTGAACCATTATTATTTATATTGGAATCCCTCTTAGACCTTGAGAGTCCATGTATCTTCCTTGATGATTCCACCTCCTCCCAAGCTTGATTCTGGCGGATCCAAGTGTGTTGTTGATCAAAAATTGAGGTATGGTATCTAAAAACCTATATTATTTGGGATTATTCTAGATCTACCATTATTACATTGAAATAAATCATTGATATGGGATTATATTGACCATCCTATGGATTTTTGATCTCATATAACAATGAATTATTTGATCACTACTAGAATGATTATGGATTTGACATGTCAAGGACAACCCATTGATTCAAGATTGATCTCTCATGAGCGGTGGATAAATAAAGGTGAGTTTTCATCAAATGAAAATATTTAGACATTCTTATTATTTAATTCACCATGGATCCATATTTTTATTATGAATTAATAGTGGATTTATATTCATTGAATCGGCCTGATGTTCTCTTCTAGATATGAAGAGGAATTCACATTATTTTCTTTGATCCATAACAGATCTAGGGAATTGGTGTCCTCATCTACAACATACCTCAAATCAAGTTCCATTAATATAAACCGTGTGGTATTCTTGATATTTGAACTATTTTTATGAGGGTTAGAAACATGATTCAGATTTTTATCCTTGGATTAATATTGGAGTACTTAATAAATGTAATTGATGTAGGATGTTTCTTAATTTTTGGGGCCCTTGCATACAATTGTCTCCTTAATATGATTCTTATGTTGGCATAAATTTCTTCACTATGATTGATAGTGATCATATGTGTGTAGTGGTCTAGCCCATGAGACCTATATATGATGTTTAATTCCATGAGTATGATAATGTATCTTATTTACCATGTTTTACTTTGATCACACATGCTTGTATATTATTACAGATTATTATTATGACATTCCATGTTCTACCTTATATACTCTAAAATTTTATGTTTTTTACCATACTTTTGTTGGAATTTCCCTGGTACTTTGAATATGCGTTCCATCATGATATGGTAATCCATTAGACATGGAGTGATCATGACATGTGATGATGACAACAGTGGAATCAAACATGGGTTTGGGGTAGGATGATCTTGAAGCCATACTCATGGCAGCAACATTGGGGGTATGAGAGCCTTGTGGCCAAAAATAAAGTGTAGAAATGATAGGATGACCTTGAGGGTCGACATTTGATGGAGTTATGATGTGACTTCCTTGTGGCCCAATCTAACTCGGTTCCTTGAGATTATTGAGATATATATTAACTAGCCTTATTTTTAGATATTGGGTACTTCTAAAAACCATATGATTACCCTTTAAAAACAGACCTGAGGCAGGTATGACCGATGTATGTGGTTACTTGGTTAGCACATGAGTGCTATATTTATGATTGTCAATGCTTGATTTCAAATTTATTATATTATAGAATACACCTATTATACCTATTCCCATATATTAAAGATGAATTGATGGTGTATTATATAGTTTTATTACTCACATCCTATATGGGAATATCTATGAATGTATAGAATTATTGATTTGGGATATGGGTAAGGGTAAGGGGTCCATGAAAGATGCAACACCACAAGATTTTAAATAAGTAACTTCATGTTTGATAGCATATATGACATAGAACACCAATATTAGAAGATAATGAAACACTCTAATACTTTATGATATACTTATATCTAAATAAATTCAATTTATTTGATATCTTGAAATTCATGAAACACCATGTTTGAATGAAATGTGATTCTCTATTAAAATATTATTATTTAAACATTAGCATTATAATATAACTATTAAGTAGGTGGGTATGAATAGTACTGATTAAATAATGAAATTTATATTATTTAAAAATTTATAAAATAAATTCAATGTTTATCCATTTATTTTAAATAAAATATGAATCATTTTAAAGAAAAGTAAATGTTTTCTGAAAAACTATATTTTTCTAAAATGCGGCGTAGGTTCACTTTGTGAAAATAATTTATAATTATTTTTTACTAATTTTAAAAAATTTATTTTAAAAAATTTACATTATTTTTGAAATCATTATATCAAAATTATAATAGGTTTAATTTTTAATATCTTTTTGAAAATATTATTTTTTTGATGGATAGTGAAAAATACTGAATTTTAATTGAAAACATTTTTTTTCATTTAAATTATTTATAAAGTAAAATTATTTTTAAAATTATTTTTAAATTAAGATAATTTAAATTATATATATATATTAATCTATTTTAGGTCATTGGAATAATTTTTATACTTAATTTAAACATAAAAAATTCTTAAACTTTTAAACATTTTTTCTTTAAAAACCCACTTTCTCATCATATCTATAGGGATAATTTAAAATTTAAAATTTCCACTAATGTGAATGGTATTTGAAAATATTTATTCAATATTTGGAATTAGAAAATTTTATTTTTTCTAATAAGGTGAAATTAATTTTTGACCACAATGAATAGAAAATAGAGTTTAAATTATTTACCATTGTTATGGTAAAAACTGATTGACTCCGGGGTTAAACTAAGAATATTTGAGTTAAAAATGCCCCAATTGGTTTTTTCAAAACCAATTTTATGGCCATAATTTGAAATTATAATGTCTAATTATCTATAATAATTTATTTTTGACCCCTTGGTCATGTGAAAAAATGGGTACACTATTGTATTTTCAAAAATTACAAGTGTGCCACTTACCACACTTATAAAAGTCCACCTCTCTCATCTCTTCTTCACAGCATTAAAACCTTTTGGTTTAAAAAATACCTAAAACAATATCATCCCAAATTACATTACATAATCCTATAATCCTTTATTTGGTTATAATTCCATTCTAGGAATACTCTATGTATAATCCAAAAGAAGTGGTTCGAGAAGAGGTAAAATTCCTAACTATGAATTTTTGATTTATTTCTTCTTCCACCTCATTTAAAGATTATTAATTTATGTTTATATAAATAAAAAATTGTCTAAAATCTAATGAGATTTTATTAGGTTAATTTAATGACCTATATAAATATTTAATTCGCTCAAATGGGAAACTATAACGTCACTTGTGTGTATGACAGACTATCGCCTTACAAACCGATGAAACACATTTTCCATCAAAACCTCTCACATATGGGTATGATGATGGATATAAAGTATATATATGATATTTATAATATATTTATAAATATATAGCCATTATATTATATATATATATATATATATTAATTTCCATTCCGTAGGGGATACAATAACGTCGCTCATGTGTACAACAGACTACAACCACACAGAGTGATGTGATTCGTTTTTCACTAACTCTTTACATGGAAGGGAATAAGAACACTTTTAATCAATATATGTGATATAAATGAATTAATTATTATATGAATTACATATTTTTCATTATTAAATTATAATATATAATTTTATTTCTTACATTTTCACCAAATGAAAGTTGATAATGACGTTCGTGTACGTGTGGACTACCACCTTCACGAAGAGATGTGAATCTATTTTCATCACCACATCACATTAATAATATATATAAGTATATTTAAATAAAATATGGTATTTATGATTTTATTTTAACTATGTGAAGATAAAATATTACTTGATTTTTTTCGTAATTATCTTTGAAAAACGTACAGACTATGGTCTCCATGATCGTAATGTACTTAATTTCTCAAAAACATATTTCATGTTTTTCTTAAATTATAATTTATGTATAAATATGATAATAATTTCCAGATTATTATTCTAGATATGTTGAAATATTGACCTCTTATACCAATAGTCAACCTACCGAAGTCATTTCTGACACATATGTCAAATAGCATCATAACACCCAACATAAACTTAATTGATTTAGTAATTGTATATAACATGGTTGTATGTAAAATAAAATGGATAAATAAATTTAAAAAGTTTATAAATTAATTAAATAATTACCGTAATTTTATTATTCAATAAGAAAAATAATGTACATGATGAGTCATACTCAATGTAAGAGTTTGTTGTCTCACTTTTACTTTCAAGAGACATATTCCATATTCACCACTTATTCCATTTGTATAGTGTATATACTGTCCCTTTTTATATTTGTTATCATGAATATATTTATTTTCATGTAATTTAAATTTTCTTTTTAATTAATTTCTTTCATGGGGATTATGATTCAAAATTTTCCAAAGTGGTAAGGGTTTATTTCATAATCTCATAATTATTCAGGACTATTTTATTTATGTCTCACTTGGGGTAATTATTTAATATTTATATCTTAAAATCAATATATTTTATTGTAATATATTTATTCATTAATTTTCACAATCAATATTACCATTTTCCTTCTCTTTTGTACTTAAAATTAATAAGAAGTATTTTAAATAAAATCTGACTTTATTTATCTTTTTAGTAAAAAATCCTTTTTCAACAGAACCCATGTTTTCAAAAAAAATTACCCATTTCAAATTTATTTATTAAAAATATTTTTACCCTTTTTTACATTTTACAAAATGTTTTTTAAAGTAATCTTCTTATTTTTTTCAAAACAATACCCATATCTCTTTTACCAAATATGTGAATGGAATGTTTTTTTAATGTGTACGACATGAAAAAAAATTTGCACCATAATTACCAATCAATGTTTTAATGATTATTTTAAATGATTTAAAAGTTCACTTTCAATGATTTTTTTTGTAATTTTTTTTGTGATTTTTTTTAAATCTTGTTTTCAAAATACAATGGTTATTTTTCTCAAAAACGTTTTTAAGGATCAGTTTATGGTATTTCTATTCATAAACGACATAAAAAACCAATTTTAATTATGATTCAATGAGTATTTCTTTTATTTATACCATAATTCAAACATATTTGGATGGTTTATGATTACGTTTACTAGGTATGTACTTTTTTGATACCATTCATTTTATTCTAGACGGTTTATGATTATGTTTATTGACTGGGGAATGTATTTAAATTTTACATTCTAGTTTAAATAAAAATGTTTATACAGATTCTATTTCATCTCTTTCATATGAGGAATACATTAGATGTAGTAAGCTATGGGTAGGTCCCGCTATAGCCCCTTGATTAATTGGTAAAAATCATGATAAAAACTATATTCGGTTTTGACCGAGGCCTTAGCCATTTATTTAGATATATTGGAATAAGGCCTTGATGATATGTTTTAGATGTCCTACATTATGTATTCCATCATTAGGAATTCAATTATTTATATTATATGTGATTATTATATTAGTTATAATATACGTGGTTAATTTTTACAATATAATGTGATTATTTATATGGATTTATTTGATCATTAATTATTCCTACCATATTATGATCTTGTTATTGATTAAATGGATTGTGTTTTAGTTATTTACAATTCCATATTAATTATGAATTATTTATTTATATATTCCTCTGTACTCTTACCCTTATAGATCATCTAATATCACCCATTTATTATGTTTTATTTCCTCTATGATTTGATGAAGTATTTTGTGATTTATATGAAAGGATGCACTAAGAGGAATAATGGAATTATCAACCAAAATTCTTTGTGTATTTTATTTTTTAAAACAAAATGTGAATTTCAAATATGTATCTAGTTTACCAAGAATACTAAAATATTCTGACATTTGGGATGTGATACCCTGTATCTAGTGACAATGTTATATAATTACCACCGACTTCAGAATATTGGGGTCACAGTCATTATAGTTGGTATTAGAGGAAGTTTATCAGAAACATTGGGAACTGGATTTAGGAAAACATTGACAAGGGAACATAACCCTATGATGGAAGTTGAGGGTATGCATATAGGAACATCCTAATGTTTGGGTAAGGAAGATATTATATTTTTTCCCTAGAAAATACATCCCTATCTTGATACTAAAAGTGGAAGTGGTTTTGATACAAATGTACCTAGGGGTAATAACTCTAAAAATGGAATATTGGACTTGACTTGATCATCACCTAGTTCATGGAAATAGCTCTTACTGTGGACTTGGTTTGACACTGTTGGGAGAGATGCTTAGGATAATTAACATTTTATTTACAAAACAATATTAAAGAGATGGAAATAAATATATCCACAAAGAAACCCTATTTATGATTATAATATTATCTAAGCATAAAATTTTTAATTTATGCTAAGTGTTTCACTAGATTTTGGATTGTATATTATGTTTTATAATTTTATTATCTAATATAGTGTATTCCATCATTTATAAATGGAACCTAGTAGAAGGAATGAGAACCATATCAATGCACATAATCCAATGAGTAATAATGATAATTTCTTTGATGGGATTAAGACAATATATCAATGGAAACTTGTATCCCAAACATTCTCATCATATGAGGACATATTATCATGTACTATAAATATAGAGAAATAATTATATAATTATTATGTATTTTAAGGGAAGTCATATAATAATAGGTTGGAAAAATAGATAAGGGGAATAAGGGAAATAATGGGTTTCCCACATATTATAATTGTTGAAAGAAACCCCAAAGTAATTGCTTAAAGGGAATGAGAGTTTTATACAAGTGTTGAGAGAAATACCCCCATGATTTTAATTACAAGGAAATGAAAAAAATTCTACTGTTAAATGATTCAACTATAAGGATATGAATAACTATGATAATGAATTCCACAAGAATCAAGGTAATATACCTAAAAAGAAGCTAAGGGATCATGGATAAGCTTATGAAATTACCAAAGAATAAGTGGAATGAATAATGTGATTGTATTTGGATTCAATGGTAATAATATAGGATTATTTTATCAATTATACACTATGGGAAATTTTATCTTTAAAAATGGTTTAAAACCATTTGTAAAGGATGGGAAAATGTTGGTATAAACTATACCAATGGTTATCTAAACCGTTGGGTCTTGAGCCGTAGGGATAGACATATCACAACGGTTCTATGAGAACAATTGGGATATGTCTGAAAAATTCATTATATACCAATGGCTTCAGTAAACCATTTGTATAAATGTTTACCAATGGTTTTAAACCATATGTAATAGAAAGAATTATCTCTATACCAACAGTTTACAAAACCGTTGGTATAGACTTTTACCAAAGGTTTCAAACAAACAGTTGGTAAATATGAATTAAAATTATTTATGACAAGGGTTTAAAAGCCTTTGTCATATACTTGTACCAAAAGTTTACATAAAACTGTTTGTATAAGTTCTGATTTTACACATATTCCAATGGTTGTAAACTATTAGCATATCCTTTTTGTACCTACAGAAAGATGGCTTGCTGGCCTTCCCCTGTGTAGCTGCAGCAATTCCACTAGGCCTGCAAAATTCATACACAACAGAATACCTATATAATACATACTCATACAACAAGTAACCCAATACACCATTAACAAGTATACCTACATAATACATACAGAATTCTGTATGAATTCATACAGAATTCATCCAACAAATAATTCATACCTAAATCTGAATACCTCCAATTCTATATTTAATTACCTTGTACACACATACCGAATTAACACATAATTCATAAGGTAATTACAGTAAGTATATGCATACAACAAGTATACCCATGGGGTGGGATGGTGTCTAGGGGGTTGGGGGGGCTTTGCAGGGGGTGGGGGTGTCCAGGGGGTGGGGTGGTGTCCAGGGGGGGTCCAGGGGGTTGGGGGTGTCCAAGGGTGGTGGGGTGGTGTCCAGGGGGTGGGTGTGTCTATCCATGGGGGTGGGGGTGTCTAGGGGGTGGGGGTGTCCAGGTGGTGTGGTGGTGTCCAGGGGGTGGGGTGGTTTCCAGGGGTGAGGGGGCCGTCCTGGGGGTTGGGGGTGTCCAGGGGGTGGGGTGGTGTCCAGGGGGTTGGGGGAGGCTTTCCAGGGGTGGGGTGTTCAGGGGGTTGGGGGTGTCTAGGGGGTGGGGTGGTGTCCATGGGGGTGGGGCGGACTAGGGGGTTGGGGGGATTCCAATGGGGGTGGGGTGCTGTCCAGGGGGTGGGGGTGGCTGTCCATGGCGGCGGGGGTGTCTAGGTGGTGTGGTGGTGTGGTGGTGTCCAGGGGGGGTTGTCCAGGGGGTGTCCATGTGGGTGTCCAGGGGGGCTGGGGTGGTGTCCAGGGGGTGGTGGGATTTAATGGAATGAATTTCATGGATTTTACGATCATTGGTATTTTTAAAATGGTTTTGGAATAGTGTTTATTTCAATAGTATGTGTTTCTTTTGTAAAAAAGGAATGCTTTTGGTGTGTATGGTAGGAATGATGATTTGGTTATTAGAAAATGGATTAAATTTTTATTATGGGAAAAAAATACTATACGATTTTTGAAATGGAACCATAAAAGAGTTTTTTATAAACCACTGGGGAGTTTTAAATATATTTAAGTCTCTATTATGAGATTTTTAAATGGTTTTATGGAGAATTATTTATGATGTATGTTTATGGGATTTGTGATTTTGTGTCCCTTGTTTTAGAACATTAGATTATTGTACTAAATGTTTTGTTTTTGATAATTCTCTAGAATGTTACCACTATATATGAATCAAAATGTAAATAATGGGATATCTTAGGTAGTTATTCTTGTGATCCAACTATTGTCTTCCTAGTCTTGGTGTCTACTCAAACTCTTGTGGAAGTGGAATAGCCATGTTCTTCTTGGATCATTTATTATGCATGGAAGTTTCTAAAATACCATCCACTATTTTTATTGGTGATCAAGGATCCCAAGAGGTAATAAAGTGGGTATTTATGATTAATGGGATCTTGGAGTTGTTATAAACCCTATAATCCATGGAGGTGGGGGGATATCCAGGGGTGGGGGCTATCCATGGGGGTGGGCGTGGCTGTCCATGGGGGTGGGGTGCTGTCCATGGGGAAGGGGTATCCAGGGGGTGGGAGGGGCTATCTAGGGGGTACAAAGTGTCCAAGGGGGTGGGTAGGTTGTCCACGGGGGTGGCAGGGCTATCCAGTGGGTAGGGAGTGTCTGGGGGGGGTCTGTCCACAGGGGGTAGGGGTGTCCAGGGGGGGTGGGTGGACTGTCTAAGGAGGTGGTGGATATCCACGGGGGGAGGGGTTGTCAAGAGGGTGGGAGGCCTGTCTATGGGGGTGGCAGGGTTGTCGAGAGGGGTCAGGGGTGTCGAGGGGGTGGGCGGGCTGTCCACGGGGGTGGGGGGGGGGGCTGTCCAGGGGGTATGGGGTATCCAAGGGGGTGGGCGGGTTGTCCACGAGGGTGGGAGGGCTCTCTAGTGGGTAGGGTTTTCCAGGGGTGGCAGGGCTGTCCACGAGGGTGGAGGGGTTGTTCAGGGGGTAAGGGTGTTTAGGGGGGTGGGTGGGGCTGTCTACGGGTGTGGGGGGCTATCCAGGGGGGACGGGGTGTCCAGGGGGTGGGCGGGGCAGTCCCGGGGGGTATGAGGGGGGGGGGGGGGGGGGGCTATCCACGGGGGTAGGTGGGGGGGGGGGGTGTCCACGAGGGTCCCAGGGCTATCTAGGGGGTACGAGGTGTCCAAGGGGGTGGGCATGCTATCCACGGGGGTTTGCGGGATATCCATGAGGGCGGGGGGCTGTCTAGGGGTGGTGGGGCTATCCAAGGGGGTGGGCGGGGCTGTCCAGTGGGTATGGGGTGTCCACAGGGGGGGGGGGCTATCCACGAGGGTGGGCAGGCTATCCAGGGGGTGGTCGGGGCTGTCCAGTGGGGTGTGCGGGGCTGTCCAGTGGGGTGGGCGAGGCTGTCCAGTGTGGTGGGCAGGGCTATCCAGGGGGGTACATGGTGTCCATGGGGGTGGGCGTAGCTTTCTAGGGGGGTACGAGGTGTCTAGGGGGGTGGGTGGGTTGTCCACGGGGGGGGGGGGGGGGGGTGTATATAGGGTGAGGGGATTTCCACATGGGTGGGGGACTGCCCATGGGGGAAGGGCTGTCCAGGGGGTGGGCGGGTTTTCCACGGGGGTGGGGCTGTCCATGGGAGGAGGGGCTGTCCAGGGGGTGGGCAGGCTGTCCGCAGGGGTGGCAGGGCTTTCTAGGGGTTATGGGGTGTCTATGGGTGTGGGTGGGTTGTCCACGAGGGTGGGGGATATTTAGGGGAGGGGTGAATCAGTCATAGCTAATCATCAAGTCAATTTTTATTATTTATAGTTAAAAAAATAAAGATAATGTGACCTACCTAATCACACATATATTCAGGAACAATAAATTAATAAGTATAAAAGTTCAGTAATATCAGTAAAAAATGTAACAGATCAATCTATCCCTCATCACCATCACTATCATCACTGTCATCACCAGCCTCACCCTCATCCTCATCGTCATCCTAATCATCGTCCCTTCCCTACTCCTCCGCCTCACCCTCCTCCTCTGCCTCGACGTCCTCCTCGACCTCCTCCTCCTCCGCCTCGGACTCCTCCTCGCCATCATCTCAACCTCCACTATAACTACCACCTATTTCACTATATATAGAACTCATCAATGAAATATATTCATCACAATTTGTGCGGGCCTCTGGTAGATGTGTTGGATGTAAAACATCCATCAGTTTCATAAATGCATTGTTTTCCCTAGCAGACTGTTCTACCATCTCTGTGGCCTTTTTTCAGCCTGTTCTACCTAGGACTTAACCTACTAGAATTCAGTGGAACTAAAACTCGTACCTGAGGAGGGAAAATACCTCATCAGAACTATACTCTTCCCATGTCAGCAACATACTCTACCAGGGTGCTTATCCCCCAACACCTGATGTAAGTGATCGTTTGGCCCAAATTTGTCAGGTTCCTGGGAATCAAGGGCCTCTAAAGCAGCCTGATACAAATATAAATAGATTATTAAGTTAGAAAATAGAGATTAAAATTTTAAATCTACAAATTAAAACATAAAATATGCTGCTGAGTTGGTTCATTAACCGCACTTCCATCTTTTTTCCATCAACTCGAGCAAAACAGTTTTGATCAAGGCACAAATCATTCTATATTCAATTTATTCCTCTACAATGAAATTGAATGTAGGAAACCATAATTAAAAATAGGATACCAATAATTAATTGCATAACTAAAATTAAATAACAACTTTAGAAATCGAATAATTTATGGAGTTAGCAATAGAAAGTATAATTCGAAAAGAAAAATTATAAACTGTTATACTTGCTGCCTCTCATGATCTGGCATCGTAGTATGTCCCAGTGTGTGGACATATTTTTTAGCATCAATATTTTTATTTTATTTCTTCCAAATAAATCCTAAATAAAATTCAATAATTAGTATTAACAAAAAACATGAAAATTTTCATTTAAATACCTCTAATGTGATTAATAACTTAAATTGGATAGTCTTCCAATGAGTAATCATCTGTCAGTACTATTCTAATGTACAATCATACACGATAGGAACTTCCTCTAACTCTGTTCCCACTCTTGCATGCTATCCAATGTATAGCTCGTGCTTATAAGCTCTCCAAATCTCGCCTAAATCCTTTAGACATGCTGGTCGTGCACCCTCACCATCGGGGAAATTAAACCGTAACTAACACCAAAATATTAATTCATATAAATACAAAAAATAATATATTGCATTAAATACAACATATGTTTTACCCATATCTCTGCCCAAGCTTTACCCTTGACTTCATTTGGCAGTTGTCTCTATGAGAGCGGACTAGCAGGAATGATGTCGGAGTATTTGGCAAGCGTCGCCAAAAAACTCTGACATTGATACCCTGATTTTTCAATCATTTGACTATCTTCATTTTAGTCCACCATCAACTGCGTGCAGCGGTTCCACACCACATGCATTCATATACGCCCTCGCCCCTACCTCATATTAGTAGATGTAAATGTTAGGAAATAAAAACAAATATTTTATCAATAAATATTATAATGAAAATAAATAATGGTGTAAAAATTTATTTGGGTTGTATAAGTATACCTGCAGTAGTCTGATCAATGGGTGCCACTAGATCCGTAGAAACTGAAGGAACACCCTGTATAGATGGAGTGGGTCCCAATTTATGCTATGTAGGGATAGACTCTGGTAGATTAGGAGTCGAAGAAGATGGAATATAAAAGCCCAAAAAGAAGGAAGCAGAAGTAAAAGAAGATGATAGGGATGGTTGGCTGAATGCTAGATGGGTAGAGGGAATCATCATCGGATATGGCACAGATGGGTTACGTGGCTCAGATTTAAAGGGCGGTGAAGACATGGGAGGCCAAAATATCCCATGTGTCCCAAATGGAACACCGGGATCAGAATGTGGGATGGATGGTATGCTAGTGGGAGGGGTAGGGTCTAATCAAGTACACCGACCAGATCGTCCAGCTCTCATACCACCCCCACCCCCTCGTACGAACACACTGAGTACTGGGACCACAACAAGTCTGCTCATAAAATAATTGTCTCCTAGTAGATGGATCCTTAAAAAATGTTTAAAAAAAATTAATCACATGACATTATATATTATTAAAATAAATATATTTGAAATTAAATACTCACCGCATGAACTAGTGGTGGAATGCCCAGCTCAGTCATGTGAGGATTACTGTCTATAATCTATTTTCATCACCTCTCTTCAATTGGTTTCATTTCCTACATTTGAAAACAAATATGGAAGTAAATAGGAAAGTTAATTTTTTCTGCCTAGGTAGATGATGCAGGTTTCAATTCTAGTTTTGCATAAGAATACAAACCATCATGTTCATTACTTATCCAAAGGGTACGAGGTGTCTAGGGGGGGTACGGGCTGTCCAGGGGGGTGGAGGGGCTGCCCAGGGGGGTAAGGGGTGTCCAGGGGGTGGGAGGGCTATCCATGGGGTGGCGGGGCTGTCCAGGGGGTCGGGGGGGGGGGGGGGGGGGGAGGGGGGTCCATTGTGGTGGGTGGGTGGGGGCCTTCCATGGGGTGAGGTGGGGGGTGTCAATGGGGTACGAGGTGTCTAGGGGTGGGTGGGCTATCCAGGGGTGGCAGGGCTGTCCAGGGGGTATGAGGTGGGTGGGAAGGCTATCCACGGGGGGTGGCAGGGCTGTCTAGGTGGGTACGGGGTGTCTAGGGGGTGGGTGGGATGTCCACAGGGGTGGGCAGGCAGTCCACGGGGTTGACAGTGCTATTTAGGGGGGAGGAAGGGCTGTCTACGAGGGTGGAAGGGCTTTCCAAGGGGGTGGGGGTGTCTAGGGGGGTGTGGGGGGTGGGTGGGGGCTTTCCAAGGGGGTGGGGGTGTCCAAGGGGGTGGGGGTGTCCACCCCCAAGATAGGGTTGTAAAATCCAATCTTTATCCAATTGTAGTATGATTTCAAGCCTATTATAGATGATCACGAATACTGTTGGTGTAAACCATGAATATCATACATATAAATCCCAACACACCCAACTGTAAACACACCACCAAATATCATATGTGGATCAGATTTTATGATCCATGTTTCGATGTGACACTACTCATAGGAGTATGATCCTTGTTATATCATTAGGTGATATGGATTTGTGCGAATGTTAAATTTGTATGAGATCAATATGGATAGTGGATAAGAACCTGAGTGAAATTTCATAGTAGAGATCGCTACTTCTTGGAAGGGTAAGAGTGAGTTTTGGTATGGAACTTCAAGAAAAGTTTTAATGTGTGAAAGCAACTATACATTGGTTATATTTGATTCCTATTTTTTATAGAGTATCGGAGTGGACAACCCACCCCCTCCCTAGACAGCCCACACCCCCACACCCCTGTAGCCCCTACCCCCCTGCACCCCCACCCAGATAGCCCCCCAACCCAACCTGGACACCCTCCTGCCACACCTGGACATCCCACCCCCTCCTCCCTAGACAACCAACACCCCCTCCCCCACCTGGATATCCCACCCCACCCCCTTGGACAACCCACCCCTGTGATACACCACACCCCCTCCCCAACCTGGATAGCCCACCCACCACCACCACTAGATATCCCACTCCCTCCCTGGACAGCCCACACCCCTCACATGTATCCCCGTACCCCCCCCGACAACCCCCCTAGACAACCCACCCCCACCTGGACAGCCCATGCCCCCACCCCCACTAGAGAACCCCCCCCGGACATCCCACCCCCTCCCTGGACAGCCCACACACCACCTCCCCTACAACCCCCTACCCCCCGAATAGCCCCCCCCCCCCATCGCCACCCCACCAGGACAGCCCCCTCCCCCTCCCTAGACACTCCACACCCCCTCCCCTACCTAGACACGCCACCCTGACCCCCTTGCACAGCCCACACCCCTCCTTGGGAAACCCATACCCCCCCTCCCCCACACCCCTATATCCCCCTACCCCCCTACAGCCCCTACCCCCTGGATAACCCACCCTCACCTAGATATCCCCCAACACCTGGACAACCCCATACCCCTCCGGCAGCCCCCCTTAGGGTAATTTTATTTAAAATCATTTTATTCATTAATAATGGAAAACCATCATGCACTAGACATTTCATTCCAAACAACCCATTCCATTTATCAAAACATGAAAAATTCAATTTATCAAAATATGAAAAATTCAATTTATAAGGCTCTATGGATCACTTGGAAAATGTCTTTGGGGAAAGGTGAAATCAACTACATTGTTAATTCCAATTTAAAAATTGGCCCAAGCACTTAGGAGGTGTGGTGGTGTCTAGGAGGTGTGGTGGCGTCCAGGGGGGGGTGTCCAAGGGGTGGAGGGTGTCTCGGGGGGTGGGGTGGGGGTGTCTAGGGGTGGTGGAGGTGGGGGGGGCTGTCCATGGGGGTTATGGGGGTGTCCAGGGGGGTGGGGGTGGGGGGAGGGGCTGTACAAAGGGTGGGGGTGTCCATGGGGGTGGGAGTGTCCAGGGGGTGGAAGGAGGTGGATGTCCAAAGGGTGAGGGGGTGTCCAAGGGGGTGGGGGTGTCCAGGGGGGTGGGATGTCCATGGGAGATGAGGGGTGTCCAGGGAGGGTGGGGGTGGGGGTGTCCAGGGAGGGTGGGGGTGGGGGGCTTTCCAATGGGAGGGGTCCTGGGGGTGTGGGGAGGGCTGTCCAGGGGGGTGGGAGGTGTCGGGGGGGGGGGTGTTGGGGTTGTTCACAATTCCAATCCATCACCCAACCAATGACAATTCAACCTCAATATCAATACCCTTCCCATTATTCCTTGAATAAAAACTATAAATACAAAATCCAAATCCAATTTTAAACTAAACTAAAGTCCACATAAACTACCATATAACCCCACTAAACAAACCATTTACCATGTTTTAAGTTTAGAACAGAAGAAAAAAAGAAAACAAATCAAAGGGTTTGGTACTCCACAGACAGCTGAAACTCTAATTTATCCGAAATCAAAACAGAAAATTGAAAAAATAGAGGGAGAACATTAAAACTGAGGTAACACATACTAATTTTAAGTTAAGAAATAAATATTTGTTTGATTGAAGATGTATCTATGGCTGGAAGGAGTTTCGTGGACGAGAAAACTTTGGGAAGAGCTCTGGATTAGGGTCTGTAATCAGGAGAGTGGGAGCTGCAGTGCTAGGTATTTTGGGAAAAACTTTCCAAATGGTTTTTATAAACCGTTGGGAAAACCTCTCTTTACCAAAAATTTATTAAAATCGTTGGTATATCTTAGAGAAAATAAATATTTACCAACTTTTTTATCAAACCGCAGGGAAATATTAAGTATATTTACACATTGCCCAAGGTTTGAACAAATTGTTGGAAAATGTTGCCTTTTTATAGTATAGAAACCTTTTGAAGAAACTGTTGGTATATATCCGTTGGGAAAACATCAGATTCTAGTAGTGAAAGTATGGTTATATGAATCATGAAATGTATAAGGATTTTAATGTTGTAAAAATTCTTAAAGTACTTGAGAGAATATGTTGAATGGCACTGAGGACCCAAAAAAGTGATTCAGTGGAAAGTTGAACTTCTTGGAAAACACATGATCAAGGGATGATAACCCTTAATATGTGTTTGATTTGGAGATAATAATAATAAAGAGTATTTTTTAAAGGTATTTTTAACCTTTAATGTTTATCTAATATTTTATGTTGAGTTACTTATGGGTAATTATGATTTGGTAACGGTATAGGTATTATATTAATATTGTTTTAGAAAAAAAAACAATATCCACGTTGGGTGACAACCCATTACATCCAACAAGGATATGAGGATTTAATCCAAAACCAAAGGATTATAAGGGTTTAGCACCTACCGTAGACCTATGTGTTTTCCTGATAAATTATTCATTTTTTAGTTAAATGATTTGATGGATAAATATTAATATCGAACTAGTTGTGTTACTATTAAGGATTAGAGATTAATTTATTATATTTGATAACTTGTGATAACCATATTGGTTTTGGAAAATATTTATATATAGATGGAATTAATTTATACTCTTTTATGAAACTTATGTTTTTTTAAAAGTTAATGCTTTAGGCATAAAAATTAATCTTGGATATTCAATTAATGTAGTAAGAAATGAAGTGTAAAATGTTCCAAGCATAAAAGAATATGAAATATTTCATTTGAAATAGATATATATCAAGTAAGTATATTTTATTATGTTATCAATCTAGATGGTAATTTAATTCCTCAACTCTAGGGATATGGTATTGGAATTAAAATTTTATCCAAGTACCTCCATTTCTTATGAATCAAATGCACCCTTAGCTCATCACAGATTTATGGTTTTGTGGTCATTTACCTTCTATAGATCACCCAGATTCTTGTGATAAATGATCTATATCATTATCTATTAATCCTTGGACATTATAATTCTATTCCATATCCATGTTTTCATTTCCCACCAATGTTCTCCTAAATTAAAACCTAGTGATGTGTTATTCTAGATGACCCTTATACTCCCCCTTCTCTCTAATCAAAAGGATGTTTTATTAACCCTTATAATAATGTAATATTTCAATAAAGGTATTTTTAAATTTAAAACCATTTATTATAAATATCAAGATTAAATTATGAGCACATAATTTGTTGCGGGGGGGGGGGGGGGACATGAAACACACTAAGATTTTAAAATTGGAATATCATGTTCGAAAATGTATATGAAACATAATGAAAATATTAAAAGTTAATTTAACCCCTTAATATATTATTATATATTTATTTTTAAATAAATTCAATCTCTTCAATATCATTCAATGCACGCAACACCGAGTTTGAATGGAATGTTATACTTTATTAAAATATTATTATTTACAAACTATAATTATTATCAAGTTGTTAGGCTAGAGAGTAACAATAGTAATAATTTAATTATGCAAATTATATGGTTTAAACATGTATAAATAAATTCAATGGTTTTATATTTATTATAAATAAAAAAATAATCACTTGAAAGAATAAAATGTTTTCCAAAAAATTGTATTTTTATAAAAGGCGGTCTAGTCGCTCTTTGCACACATAATTTATAATTACTTTTGAAAAATTTCAAATAAAATATTTTTTAAAAATAAAATTTATTTTTAAATCATCATATCAAAATTAACTTAGGGTGAATCTTTGATAATTTTCTGAAAATATTAATTTTTTGATGATCAGTGAAAAATACTGAATTCTAATGGAAATATTAATTTTCATTTAAATTATTTATAAAGTTTAATTATATTTTAAATTGTATTTAAAGTATAATTATTTAAATTATATATCTATTAATATAATTTATTTAATTTTAACCATTTTCATATATAATTTTGATATAATAACCTTGTAAAAGTTTGAACATTTTCTTTTTGAAAACCAGATTTCTCATCTTGTCTGCAGGATTAATCTGAAATTAAATTTCTCCATATATGTGAATGGTATTTGGAAAAATGGATTCCATAATTTGAATAAGAATAATTTATATTATTTAACAAGATAAACATAATTTTCTACCATAATTAATTGTAAAAATAGTACAAAATATTTACCATGGTTATGGTAAAAAATGATTTACTAGGGGGTTAAACTAAGAAGATATGGGCTAAAAATGACCCAAAACGTATCCAACACCAATTTTATGGAAATATTTAGACATTTAAATCTCTAAGTCTCTCTAATACTATATTTTGGATTCCTTTTTAATGTGAAAAATACGGTTACACCTTTTTCTTTCCAAAAATTACAAGTGTTTGACTCACCTCACTTATAATAGGGCTACCCCCTCTCCTCTATTCTTAAACACATATCACAGTTTGGAATGATGATAGATATAAATTATATATTTTATATTTATAATATAATTATGAATATTTATTAATTATATCATATATACCTTTTTACTTTCCATTTCATTGGGGATACGATAACTTCACTCGTTTGTATAATAGACTACAGCCTCACGAAGTGATGTGATTCATTTTTCACTAATGCTTTACATAGAAGTTAATATGGATAGATTTAATGAGTATATATTATATAAATGAAATAATACTGATGATAATTACGTATTTATCATTATTAAAAGATAATATATCATTTTATTTTTTACCTTATCACTCACTGAAATATGATAACATTGTTCGTGTAAGATTGGACTACCGCCTTCACGAAGTGATATGAATCTCTTTTAATCCCCACACCACTTGGATGATATATATAAGTATATTTAAAAAAATAATATTTTATTTATGATATTATTTTTATTCTATAAGGATAAAATATTATATAACTCCTTTACATAAATATCATTGACAAATAGAAATGTTACTCACACGTACGTAAGACTTACCGCCTCTAAGATCATAACATACTTCATTTATTAGAAAATATATTTCAATATTGGTCTTAAAATTATAATTTACATATAAATATGATAATTATTTCATGATTATTATTTTTAGATGTTGTAATAATGACATCTTAGACTAACAATCAACCTACCGAAGTCATTTTTGACACATAAGTCAAATGTCATCAAAACACCTGATGTAACATTAATTGATTAAGTAATTGTATAATTATTTATATTAAAGGAATAATAAAATAAAAAAAATTATTCTATAATTAAATATTTATCCTATGTTTATTATTAAGGAAGACAAATAACGTATGTGATGATTCAGACTCATGTTAAGGGTTTCTCATCTCGCTTTTACTTCTATGAGACATATGCCATATTAACCATTTTTTTCTTTTGTGTATAGTATATACTAACCCTTTGGATTGGTCATATCATGAACCTATTTATATTATTGGTATTTAATGTTTCATTAAAAATTATTTCTTTCATGGGGGTTATGATTCAAAAGGTACCAAAGTGGTAAGGGTTTATTTCACAATCTCATCATTATTTTTGATTTTTTTGTTTCTGTATCTGTTAGGGGAATTATGTGATATTTTCTTCTTAAACTCAATATATTTTCCAATATCTTTATTATTCAGTAAAATTTTCAAGTAATATTATTTTTTACTTCTCTTGGATATGTAAAATGATTATGGAATTGTTTTTAAGAAAATCTATCTTTATTTCACTCTTCAGTCAAAAATCCTTTTTCATCAAAACCCATGTTTTCTAAAAATGTTTTAAAAAATGTTTTTAAACTTTTAAAATGATTTATTAATCACATTTTAACCCATTTTTAGTTTTTATTTTCTTAAAGAAATCATAATGTTATTCTCAGAATAATTCCCATTGAGATTTTACTGAAAATGTGGAAGGGATCATTGTTTTAACATGTAAAACATTAATAAAATTTTATAAGATAATTAATTTTTTTAATGATTATTTTATTAATTTTAAAAGTTTATATTCAATGAAAATTAATTTCATTTTTTAACAATTTATTTTAGAAATGTTATTTTCATAATGCAATGGTTATTTTTCTCAAAAATGTTGTCACAGATATTTTCATGGTATTTCTATTCATAAACAAAATAAAAACTCTATTTTACTTTTTTTTAATCGGGGATATATTGTGTTAATAAAATCCTTAAAATTTCTCTGAACATTTTATGATCTTTTTGATAGGGGAAGTACTATATTGATACCATTAATTTTAATCAGGATGGTTTATGATTATGTTTATTTATTGGGGAAGTATTTAAATTTTATATTATAGTATAAATAAATTTTTTTATGTGGATTATATTAGACCCCTTTTATATAAGAAATACATTGGACTTAATAAGTTATGGTAAGGGCCTGCTATGTCCCCTTAATGAATCATTGGGTCTCATGAGACAAACAAGATTTGGTTTTGGATAAGTCCTTAACCATTTATTTAGATGTCTTCGAATAAGGCCTTGAAGGTATGTTTTAGATGCCAAAAATTATGAATTTTCTCATTATGAATTCAATTATTGATATTCCATTTGATTATTTGATTAGTTATAATATCCATGGTAATTTTTTCAAGCTCATGTGATTATTTATATGGAATTATTTGTCTAACATTAATAAATTCCATATTATGCTCATGTTATTGATTAAATGGGTGTGTTTCAGTATTTACCTTCCCATTTTGATTATTCCTTATTTATTCATAGCCTCCACTATATTCTTTCCCTTACTGAGCTTCTAAGATCTTCCTTTCTTATGTCTTATTTTCCTTAGGATATAGGGAAGTATTTTTTATTAATATGTTGGGATATTTTAAGGGGAATAATGTAATTGTAAAATAAATACATTAGTGAATTTTAGGTTTTTAAATGTAATTTTCCTTTTAATTATGTATCTAGTTTAATAAGAATAATAAACTACTTAGTCCTTTTGGATGTGATACCTTAGATCTAGATTAAATTTAATAATGTAACCTATGACTCCAGGATACTAGGGTCATGGTCGCTACAAAATATTGATGATTGTGGATCATAGAGATATTAGTGGGACTAGGAAAATATCTTGAGGATTTTTACATCATTTTTATTATTTATCTTGTTTCACCTTTATACTATGGTTTGGATTTTTACATTGGGAGCCCGATTAAATTATATGTGGGACATGGATGATTGTTTTTAATTCTTTATGATATTTTATCTTCCCCAATGATACTCATGTTGTTTTATATATTTTTATTCTTATGATGTATGGCTATTGATTACTGACAGTATGATATCTTCACTAACAGTGTTCAAACCCTCACCACTAGTTAGAAGTATCTTGTATATAGGGATGCAAATATGTGGTCTTGTGGATCTTTTATTGAAACCTAGGGGATTAGGTTGGGGTATTACATTAGTTATGATTTTCATACACAAAATTCAATAGAATCCATTTATGAAGAAAATATGTTTTTGAAGTATAAAATGAAATTATTGAAAATTGAGTAATTATTTATCATGAATCAATTAAATAATTAATTTTATTTATTTAAAACCATTATAAATATATTTAATAATTTGGTTATTACAATTCATACTTGAAATCTTAATGGGTAGGTTGTAAAAGAATACTATACAGAATTTTATTTAGACTTAGGGTTGTGTGTAAAATAAGATATTGAATACATCAATTATATTTCAATGGAAATAACTATAAAATATTAGGGTGTTACAAATAATGTGTTTAAATATCAAACAAAATATTTCAGGATAATACAACCCTTATGTTTTTTTTAAAACCTTCATTAACATCATTTCATTATAAATCTGTATACCGTCTACTTACTACTTTAGTTGATAAAACAATTTACTCTAAAGTGATATCATTCTAGTAGGTCTTTATATTAGATCTTATGTTTTTGATACATGCAAGGAATTAATTTTAACCCTCATCAATAACTCCCACTGACTCAATTGTTTTAGACTTTCCGCATCTTTGGTCTCTCGGACACTCCGTTGTTTATGTGAATCAAATAATGTCAATCAATTCAATTTCTTTTTACATGGAGCCTAATCCTAGCAGACCTATTAAACTATCCCTATAACTCTGATCCTTCTTGAACAACTAATTCTAAAACTTCATCTTTTAGAGGACTTATATGAGCTTCCACAACCGTTGATATCTTTGGTATATCCAATGCTAGAAACACCATCAAAACTTTAATATCATATGATACTTCTTACAAATATTAAAGTGTTTATATAACTAATATACTCCCTAAAATTTTTGAAACATCTGCAACTTCTGTACTTCCATTCAGTAAAACCTCAACTTATGATGATACTTTTTTATTATAAACAATATATACTTGGTTTTTATTATTCCACAAAATCTATTGATTTAATATTACTTTATGGATTTTTTAAACCTTTCAAGGTTTGTTATCCTAGATATAAAATCCATAGAATTCATTAATATACCCTACAAAGAAACATGCTCAGGTATTAGCCTCTAAACCATCCCTTTCATTGGAATCAATGTGGGTATATGTGAGTAAACAAAATAATTTGTGATGGTTGATTTCAAACATTATTTTAGACTAACAGACTTATAAAATTTCATTCCCTAATCTAGATGATAAACTTCTATCCATTAAGTAAGCCAAAAAATCACATATTCTTTCCAAAACTAGTTTGTAAAACCAATTTGAATTATCATGCTCCTTGATTTCTCAACTAATGTTTGTCTCATCCTATCAAAGATTCTATTTTGTGTTGGGGTACCTGGCATGGTCTTCTCATATCACATCCCCTTCTATTATCAGAACCTATATAACTCCTTCTTTCCATACTCCCCACCATTATCTAGTCTCAAACACTTTAGTTTGATTATGGTATCCTTTTACACTATATGTATCCAAAAAATGAAGGCTACGAATACCCTGAACTTGAGTTTGAGAGAGAGAACCCACATATTTTAGGGTGCATCAATAATGAAGGTAGTATAATATAGTGAATCACCAAGAGAACAGACTGGACCAGACCCCATACATGTATACAAACTGATGCTAACTTTTTATACTTTTGTGTTTTACTTTCCATTTATAATGACACCTTTTACTACTTCCTAAACACAAATTCATCACATGTTTTTTACTCTATGCTTCTAGTCTTTACCATTCCTTTAGCATCAAGTATTTTCATCCATTTATCACACTAGTGAACAAGATAGTCATTGTTGAAACTTTTTCTATCATGTGGGATGAAAATATTTTGAAGAGTAGCTCAATAATTTTAAATATAAGAAGATATCCAAGTAGAATCAATGGGAATTTCTTAAGGATAACCTATATACAACACCTATGTGGCATAATGTTTTTCACCCATGTGAGGGACACCTGCACTAGGTCCCTACCCCATGGACATGGGTAGATAAAATCCTTCGACTAGAGCCCCCTATTTTAGTATAAATAAGACACAGGAGATCCTCATTTTTACAATTGGAAAATTAGAAGAATCCCCAAAGCTTTGGTCACATATCCCCTTCACCCAAGTCTCCAAAAAACCTTTAGGTATCCCTTTACAACCAATTAGAAGAGGTAATTAAGGAAGATAGTGGGATCAAAGTCCCTACAGAGTCTGAAATAAAAGAAACCTGTGTAAGGACCATATTTCCCCTTGTAAATAACCACCCTCATGAAGCTACTTTTCTAAATAGAGACTTTCATGGGCCTCATATGAGGACACCCAAGGAAACACGTGGTTCCTAGGGTAAATACTCACCTAAGTTTTTCCCCATGTTACCCATTCCCCAAGGAATCTCCATCTCACACAGTTCTACCCCCTGTATAGAGCACCTCTAGTTTCTCTCAACCTTTTCATTAATCACCTTTACTCTCTTAGAAAATATCTTCTTGGGAACCCCTTTAAGCCCTCTTCCAATCCACCAATCTTAGGCCTCCTCTTCCATTGGATCCCTCATCTAAGGGGGAAAAACTGAAACCTCCACCAAAGCCTCAAAACATGAAAAACCATGGAAATTAGTACACCTATGTGTATCCATTTTGGACATACATTCCTTTGGTCAGAGGTGTCCTACAATTTTCCCCCATGATGGGTAGGGTCCTTCAGGGTGTATGAATATATGCATTCCTATGGTCAAAAGGACCCTAACCTTGGGCATGATGTCAGGTATATTTGGGTTTTGGACATGAGGGTTTGGGCCTTGACCTTCTGTAATCGTCTCTGTGACTAGGGACCTCTAGTTATAGGAGAGGAGGGTGAGGATCATGATCCCCTTTCCCTTTGACAGGGAATGATATCTTCCTCCCAGAATAAATTTTAGGGCATCCCTCCTAGAGTAATTCCATATAATTTCTTGTGGGAGGTTACTTTCTTTCTCCTCTTTGTCTCATGGGTCATACCCGGATGGGTATTCTGATTCGACAATCTTGGATACGAAACTGGAGAGGTAACATGCGTATAAAATACCTTTATTCTTATCTTGTATCCCCAACCTCTTCCACTAGCAGAAGAAGGATCATGTGGTTTTCTATATCTTTTACTTCCTCTTGTTTCTCACACAACGTGAGACTCACATGGGCTTAGAGGTCAGCTATGATCTTATTATCCACATGGTCAGATGCATGTTTTTTCAAGGGAATCATTCCTGAGAACTTCATTATTCCTTCCTTCTGAGGGAATACATAGTCATTGATCCTCATGGTCATGTATCCAAACTTACGGAAAAGCATATTGTGTGGTTCCATGAACCCACTTCGTCCTCTTATTTCTCACACTAAGTGCAACACACGTGGGATTTGAGGTTGGTGGGGATCATGAAATCCACATGATCCTCCACATTTGGTAATCATTCCTAGTGTAATACAAAACAACAAGGGCATACTCCTCTGGAATAATTCCCAAATTCCAACCCTTGGGAAACATCCCATGTGTAATCCCCATCTAATCATGGGACTTGTATTTGGTATAAACCCCCAATCATAACCAAAACATAGGGAATCCTATATAGATGTAATCCGTAACCTAACCTCCAATCACTAGTGCATCCTTCTCAAGATTAATCCCTAACAAAAACATGAATGACCCGGGAATCCTCCTTAGGAGTAAGACCCAATCCAATCCTCTCAAAGGTCCATAATCCCCTGTGAGACAAGCTTAGAGGCCCTCCATAGGAATGTTTCCTCACAACCAAAATACATGGGATTTGATTCCCATATAAATGTGATACGTAGAAAGGCTTCCTGATGCCCCAACCCAAAACCCCAAAACAACCATAATTCAATTTGGGCAACACTTCCAGTAGAGTCTTATTCAACCTCAGAATTCGTACCACTTACAAGTCCCCTGGGATGCTTTGGTGTAATTCCCACACAAAACATTGACTAGACACCTTCCACCTAGATGTCCTAGATGTATGATGCTAAACTACAAGGTTTAGTCCTTTTCACATGAACTTAAAAGGTATGATGTGTCCTGTTATGTGGAACCAAACTATATGGGTTTGGATTTCTTTCATAAGGATATGTAGAAATCCCATTCATGGGAATGATCCTAACATTGAAAAAAATCCCATATCCCAGGATGAAGATAAACCCTAGATCACCCCATTGAGTGGATGAAAACTAACATCATCTTAATAAAGAACAAAAAAACCCTAATCAGTAGATAAGAGGATACCATTGATTGAGAACCTCAAATCCATAAAGATATATCCATTGATCAAGAACCTCAGACACATATTGATGATTATAAGTTCCACACATGTTAATAATTTATTCTTAATTCAAGGGTGACCCACATCATATTTGGGAATTAATGAAGGATTCAAAAACATGTCATAAATTTATAAGAGAGTCTCGAAGTAGGCAATAATTCCACTCAAAAATGATGTGATGATCTTGAAATTTCATCCTATTGAAAAATGTGAGTCATTAAGTATCATTGGTCCAATGTCTAAATGAGCACCAACCTTTGGAAAGTAGGTCCACGAGTTATCAAAAATATAGAAATGTTGGGTGTTTTTGGATCCCTGAACAAAACCCATTGGTGAATGTTCCGAAGTAGTGAACCCAATGTGAATGATTTCATAAAACCAACCCCCAACAAACAACCATCGAGCAAACATATGTTTCAATCATAAACAAAAAATGGTGAACTTGACATAAATCATTAACCAAGATTATATTGTCACCCACCTTTTAGGTCCCTTTTTCTTTCAAAATGAAAGAGGCCCAAACAAGACAATAAAAAATGAATATGTTTTTTCAAATGAGAGGCTTCTTTGATAGGGTTTTCTTGTTTTTTTTATAATCTATATTTTAGGAACTTTATCTTAGAAATCCCTTCAATCAATTAACATCCTTTCAACTTTTGAAAACGTATTCTGGGGCTACTATCCATGTAGGGTCTTCATCCATGAAAAGAAAGTCATCACTAACACAGTGTCTTCAACACTGGGTATTAAATGCACTGGTCTGGGAGTATCTCCAGAATGGTACAATCCAAACCCTGGAGGCTTCTTGATAGGACCTATAGCTCACAAATCCCCATCAATTTTCTGATCAGTGATGGATGATGGTCCAAAAGTAGACTCTTCCAACCACTATCATTATCCATTTCAGGTGTTTGTCCCTAAAACAAAACAACCAATCACTCCCTTATAATAGGGAGGTGGATCAAGAGGCCACTGATTTCCTTATCTAGATGACAGATGGGTCCTGCCAAAGGGTCCCTGTAAGTAGTTTCCACTACCAATGCCGCATGGAAGTGAACCCTCGACATTATGAGGGTTCTATCCTTAGTATTATTGTTGAGGTATTCTCAACTTGGGCACGCAAGAAAGCCCACCAGGGGAAGAAACTAGAGAAAAAGGAGTAGGGCCAAAGCTCTATCCCCTCCAGATAATCCCACCCATAAAACTTTGTGAAAATCTATGAGTGGGAATATACATCCTCCCATAATAATTCAGCTAGCCATAAGAGTCATCTAGAAGCACCCATGGAATCTCTCTTGCATTCATCAGTCCTACCAACTGTTTTGTCTTCCAGAACTTGAAGAAGACAGTCATAAATTCCTATCGAGGAATAAAGGAATAGACCCAACTCTATGCCCCACACATGAGTACTATCACTATCTACTAGTAGTAAAGGGAGGATAGGAGAAAACACACACCCTTTATCTAGATATGGAATGAGAATATCTCCTCATTCTAGATATTTAAGTCACTAAGAATATCATGAAAATGGAAAAAAGGGAAGATGGGAATCCATGAACACATCCTACAGACCTACCCGGACATCATTAAAATGATGCAAATAGTGACATAGGGATGGTTACATATCCCCATCCTCACAAATGGGGTGGCTCACGAGCATTTCACCTTGGAGAAAACAAATATCTCTACTTCTTTCTAGGAGGGTCATGGGGAAAACTCCCCCATAATATATGGAAACTCATATTGGGAACACACACCAATTACAATAGGAAGAAATTTCCCCACTTTAATGGAAACATTGAGGTAGGCACGAACCCCTTTCAAAATTCCAGAAGCTTACTAGAAAATTATAATAGCAACACTGGAGCTAGTCAATCATGCTTCAGTAAATGAAAACCACTTCCCCCAACAAGTGGCCCGAGTTTCTCACAAGAAGGAATCCAAAAAGAAGCCTCACCAGGGAATACTAGAGATTGAAGAACCAATATATGATCCCACGCTACTTAATAATAGAGTTCTTGAAGCCCTCAGATGCTTATCTATGGAATCCAAAGATCCTACACTCCCATTACCAAATTATAGGAGTTATAGTAGTAATTCTGAATGTCACCTTGGACACTTCACCATTTATGTGGCCTTATTTTCACTTAGTTTTGCCACACCATTTTATTTAATTTTTAAATATTTAATTAACTATTTTTACGCTTTTTATTAAACAATCATACTTTTGTATTTTTATAACTAAATTTGTTACTTAATCAATTTTCTATAATTAATTTTGTGGTTTTAGTATTCGAAGTAATTAATTAATGACCTTTATTTTATTTAATAAGTTTTATAAATTGTTATTTATTTTAGAAGTATAAATGATTTATTAAATTTTGACATTATTATTATTTAATCAATTAACCTAACTTTCTGAATTTAAATAATTAATTCATTACATCAACATTTAATCTTGTAACATTATCTTTTTAACATATAACAACTTTATCAATTAAATTCAATCACTTTAATTAATTTTAATACTTCTAATTAAATTTATTAATGAATAATTAATTTTGATATCTAATTGTTTAACTGCATCGTAAATCATCTTTCCTAAACACCGGTTCCATCTTAACTCACGGTGCCTCAACCCCCTGCAGCTATTTTCCTTTTCCTGTTTCAGAAGTGGCACCGCCTTTTCCTGGAACGGCTTCTGGTTTCTATACCACTGTTTCGACTTCTACCCACAACATTAAAACATCAACAATAAAACCTAATCTACAACCACAATCAGACTCAAACAAAATCAAACTCAAATTTGAATCCATATCCAACCCTTGCATCAAATCTTAACAGAACAACAATTGATATCATCCACATATCTTTATATGAAGAACATAACACTTTGTGCCATTGGTTGCCATGGAGGAGCTTAGAACGATGCTTGAATTTGATTTTGGAACCACTGAAGAAGTAGGGATGACCTCGATCATCGCCACTTTAGACCCGGTACACGGAGCTTCCCCTACCATCCGAGCCGCGACCACCAAACATTCTTCCCTGAAGAAGGAAAATCGGTTTTTTGTGCCACCTAGAGAAGGAATCCTTCATCGCATCCACTAGAAAGAGGAACTGCACACCGTCGAGATAGATATGAGCCTCGTCAATAGGGAGAGATAGGTCTTATTTTCAAAAATACAAATAAAAAATACAAATCAAATTAATTTATAAAACTAAAATAAAAAAATATTTTAATTTATAAATAAAATAAATTATTAAAATAAAATTATTAAGTTGTATTAACAAATATAATTTAATAGCTTTAGTTTAAAAATAAAAATTCTAATTAAATTTGTTAATTTAATAAATTGATAGATTTTATAAAATAAAATAAACAACATCAAATCAAATAAATTAATTATCAATAATAATTAAATTAATAACTAATAATTATTTAATATTACATTTAACTTTTGCTTATAAAAGTGAAATTTTAAAGTTGAATTAATTATTTATTTTTCTATATTTCCTGTGAAGGTTTAAAATAGAGTGAAAAACATGTTCACATCCATTCAACTAACTCATCAGATGTTAGTTTTGAGGGAATTTTTAAAACGACATGAGTTTCATGAAAAAACACACGTGTGCGGTACTCAAGTGAGAGACACTTGATATCGGTGGAAAATAGGCGATGACGTGTAGGAAATGATAGTGGTTTTTAAGGAAGAGTAGTAGCAGAATTTTGGGGGACTCTCTTTATAACTTCTACGAACACACCTGATTTGAGAGAGGACCTCTAGGAGCAGCATTGGAGATGAGATGGAGGCCAAGGAGCCCGAGAGTAGAGAAATATTTGGGAAGTTATTCTTCCCTCTGTCTTTAATTTTGGTACTCTATTCCTAGATATTTTTCACTTATTTAATCAATATGATCATAGAATAAGATCTTAGTTCGGGAATTTGATTCTACTAGGTTTTATTCTAAGATCTCTTCACATTTTTTAATTTTTCACTATCTTAATTAATCGATGAGATAGAATTATGATTCTCTTTTCAATTGTTCACTCCTCAACTATTCTTTCAAATTTAGAATTTCAATGTCGACTGGCGGGGTCGATCTTGGATATTTTTATCAAATCTTTAATGTCTTTAACATTGGGAATTTTATGGTGAGTTTATTTTCAATTTTTTTTCAAAATATCATGCAGTTAGATTAAGTTTGGTGTGGTGAACTCCATTACTTATTCTTCTGCTTGTTGAATTTCTTGGTGAGGGTGATTCATCAGCAGTTCGTTGAGGAGATATATAATAAAAATTTGTGATGTGGTAAACCTTTTAATTGGTAGTTAGAATTCTTGAGTATTACAATTTATCATTGTACCTTAGCCATTTCTTTTTATATATTACTTCACTGTATTTCATTAATTTTTCAGAATTGTTGTATAAGATTTAGTTTCTTTGTAAAAAAACCTTGTTTCCTTATCCTATCTACAGGTCATCATTTAGAAAATAAAAAAAATTTAAAAAGTAAGAATATGTTCACTTTCTCCGCCACTAACAACAATGCGGTATATTTTGATTTAAACCATAGATAACTCACCTACCTTCCCCTGGGTCCGACCCTGAACCACCAAACTAGTGTAGCTTTATAAATAATATTTTGAGGGTTGTGACGACCTCTAGTCATATCAAAATTGGGCGTCATTTCCAGGGAAGGATTGTGCTGAGATTTTAGTGTTTTAATAAGAATATTAAAAAACAATAAAAAAACATATAAAAATCATATAAAAAATCTTCTTTAAAAATGTATTTGTAAACTTGAACTTCATTGCTGTTTGAGCTAAGCATAGAAAATTTTTCTAGGATTTGAGTGTGTGTTTATTCTAAACATTTTAGAAAAATGGAATTTTTTTGAAGGCTGAAACTATTTTACTAGATCTTATAGTGTTTGTTGTGGAGATTATGGACATACTTCTAGACAGTGTGTTTGTAACCAGCCACAACAGTTTCACCACCTTAATGTTAATGAACAAAACATTGAGTCCAAACCTAACATCCTAGAAAAATGTAATCAAATCTTATCAAAACAAGATGTTTAGGAGGATGTCTGGAGTACTCATTTAATTAAAACCTTTGAATTTCAAACTAAATACACTCAAGAGAATGATCAAAGAGTGAAAAGATTTGAAAAATTTCTCTTGGAATTACAACATAGGGTTAAAGAATAAGAATAATTTGAAGAAAATGAAAAAGAAAAATTTTATAAAAGATTTGAAAATCAAATTGAAGAGGAAAGTGAATCTAACCTTGGGAAAAAACTTTTTACTTTGAAAAATCTTATTAAGTTGAACAAAAAATGGAAAAAACCAACTCACTGAATCCAGAACGCATTGACGAAGACCCCAAAAAGAACGCTAATGACGTTGAGTTGAAAAATTCTGAAGATGAATTGAAACAGATTGAAAAGGAATGCCCAGTTCTCTTCATAATTTCTACATTGGAGAAAAATCACTATTTTAGAAGTTTTGAGAATTAATTCACTCGGGTTTAAGATAAAATAGAAAATGAAAACTTGAATGTAAAAAGTTATTCACCCAAAATTTCTGAAATTCTGAACTTTGAGCCAAAACTTGATATTGGGTATAATCTGGAAGAGAACATTAAACTAGAAAATAAAGAATCTGAAATTTTTGAACATGAAATGAACACTTCTCTTTCATGTTTTGAAATTACAAACCCAATAATTTCTGAAATGTTGTTGGACAAAGAAGTTGAGGAAATGTGTTTTGAAGAAAGGCTAACTATTGAATTTTAGTGCCTTCTTCTGAGAGTCATCACTTTTCTGAAATGTGTGATGAATTGAAAAAAATGTTTTCATACATAGGAATAAATGTTTAAATTTAAAAAATATAAAAATTGAATTTATTTAAGCTGAATTAAACATTACTCTCACTATTGTGAACTTTTTTGAACACACTACAAACTTTTATTTGGAAAGTGAATCTTTTGAAAATTAATTGGAAGTAGAGGTAGAACACACACTAGCTTCAAGAAGAATTGATTTTTCTGAAGTAGTTGATGTTAATATTATTTTATCTAATGAATAATTGTTGGAAGAAATTTATAATATTGTCAAACCTGAAAGTTTGGTTGAACAACAATTGAATCTTCCATGTAGTTCACTTATTTCCTCAAATGAGTTGGGTGATGAACCATCTTGTGAAGTTGATAGTGGTCTAGAGGGGGAATCAAATGTGAGTTCCAATGTTCATAATTCTAATCCTCACCTTACAAATTCCCCTCTTGAACCTACAAATCCTAACTCACCCATTAACACCCCTGAATTTGGAACTATTAATGATGAAGTTGAGAAAGTTAGTTGTGAGGACATTGTCACACCTTTAGGTGCACCTAATACATTGATGTCCCTTCCTAAAATTGTCAATTTTATCAAATCTGAATATAATCTAGAAGTGGACAACATTATGATCACAACTGTTAAAGGGTGTTTCATAGGTATTTTTGTAAGCTGTGAGAGTTTGGTTATGTTTAGATTTGGAGCCCTGAATTTTTATTGTTCTGTTAAAAAATTTTGCGCCAAAAACTTGTGGTGGTTCTTATAAAGGAAACCACATACACCTAGTGATTGTCGTTAGTTTCTAGGTGAGTTTGGCTGGGGACTATAAAACTAGCGCTGCATTTGAGGCAACCCATAGTTTTGTTTGTTTTCAATAAAAAAAAAAACTTAAATAAAGTCTAACGAAAGACTTTAAACTCAGTGCTTCATGGGAGTTAACCCATGCCCTTTATTTGTTTTCACTTTTTTACTATTTTGTGTTGACTAATGTGCTACTATGTTTCCTTCTATATGCTCTATATCTAGTGGATATTTTTCTTGGTTTACATGCTCTATGGTTTTAGGATGTTGTTGTTCTTATCAAAATAGAGTGGAATTCCCATGTTGGAGCTTTATTTGGTCAAACTTATTCAAGGAAGTTTCTTAATTTCTTTATTAATTTTTCTACTTTATTAACTTTAATAAAAAAAATCACTTATAAGTCACATTTTTACTGTTAATGGTGAGTCAGTGACTGTTACATTAAAAAATTTGTCTTAATATGTTACTGCTGTTGAAAATTATGCTTGTATATGAAAATTATACTACATGTTTTCTGGAAAATCTACTGCATGTATTTTATACTAAATTTTTTCTTTCATATCACTAAGTTGAATAAAATAATTCTGCATGTTTCTCCTCGTTGAAAATTGAATTTCATTTTTAGTTAAACTATCCACTGTATGAACTTAAGTGTTGGAGAGATACATGTAGGTTGGTTCATGGGTCTTTGTTGAATCTTCTTTGCTAAGGGTTGTTAGTAATGCTTGATTATGCTTTATTGAACAACCAATTGAATCATATTTTTTTTTATTTTTCTTACACCCAATTCACTCTGCACTCACAATTTTCATGCCGTGTTTGAACTTTAATGGAATATAATTTTTCATTGGACGTAAATGTTAATGCATGTACTCACTTGTGAACCTTATATAAAGTTATTCATTGTAGAAAACAATATTTTTGAACTTCAAAGTGATCCTTTATACATGTCATAAATCTACTAAATTGAAAATTTGTTTTGAACCTTAATTATTTAATTGTTCTTCTCTATTTTAGAATTATACTTAGGGGAAAAATTTGTGTTTTAAGTGTGGGGGAGGGGGTAAATTCTTGACTGTATTGAACTGTGCTTAATTGAAATCCCATCAATTCCCACTACAACTTAAAACTTTTTTTTCAAAAAAAATGGGAATTGTTTTTCAAAATTATATGCACCATTTCAGGCTGTGCATTGAATTCAAATGGGTCTTGGCTATGGAAAGTATTTCTTTGGTAGTTAAGTTGTGCTTTGAGTCTAAAATTAATGACAATGGATGATTTCTGAGTGATCTTTACTTAATGATTTAATGATGATTTTGGTTTAGGAACTACCATTGAAAGTGACTTGGGTTAAATGTTGTGGAGTTATGATCATAACTACTGGTATTGGATGTTTGACTCTATCTTAGAGGCTTCATTCTTATTATTTTATTTTATTAAAAAAGGTAATAATTTTATTGAGATACCATAAATGATTTTTGATATACATATTTTGAAACTGGAGTAGTCTTGGCATCTTGGATCCCACAGTGTAACTCTAATACCCAAGATGTTGGGTGAATTTCTGTTTACTATAAGCCCTCTGTACACCTTGAATAAGTGCATTGCACAGTGTTTAGCTCATGATACATGGCTTGGGAAAAATAAAATAAAGTATCTAGGGTCAAAATCTAGTTCATTAAGGTGAGGGGAATGATGAACACCAAATGAAGAAGGGGAAATTTTTTTATATGGGAATCATTTAGGTTGTATCAATTAACGTGATAAAAAAATATTTTTGGAACCTAGGTGATATGTTAAAGTACAAATATCCTATGGTTAATTTTTTAATTCCACTGTTATTTCACCTCTTGTCACTCTTGGATTTAGAACTTGATCTTAGATTGAAATGAGTCATTAAGTTGTATCACATATGAAGCATGACACTTTCTTTGATTGATGAATCATTACTATCTTGATTAACCTTTGAGTGTTTGTTCTAGGTAAGACTAAATTTGAAAAATTCATTTTCTAAAGCCTATTGCCATGTTTTATCCTTTTTTTAAAACTGATCAACATGTTACATTTTGACCGGAATCATAAACATACTTTTGTTTTTAAGGATAATAATTAATGGGATTGTTTGAGGAAAAACAACGCTTAAGTGTTACATAGTTTTTCCACACCATTTTATTAAATTTTTTATGATTTAATTAACTATTTTACACTTTTTATTAAATAATCATACTTTTTGTATTTTTATAACTAAATTTTATAATTAATAAATTTTTTATAATTAATTGTGTGTTTTTAGTGTTTAATGTAATTAACTAATGAAATTTATTTTATTTAATAAGTTTTATAAATTATTATTTATTTTATAAGTATAAAGGTTTTATTAAATTTGGACATTCTTATTATTTAATCAATTAACCTAACTATATGCCTTTAAATAACTAATTCATTTCTTCAAAATTTAATCTTGTAACTTTATCTTTTTAACATTTAATAACTTTATCAATTAAATTTGTTCGCTTTACTTAATTTTAATACCTCTAACTCAATTTATTAATGAAAAATTAATTTCAATATATAATTGTTTAATTTAAATTCACTTTCTTGTTATATTAACTTTAATGATTCTTAATTTAAGTGTCTAATTAGTTTTAATTTATGTTTTATATTTTGATGTTTTTATTAATTAATTTATTTTTTTAATTTTATTTTTATTTTTTCTTTGTTTTGCAGTGTACCAGTGGCATAGCTAATGCCTCACACTGATTAACCTTTACGGTGGTACAGTAAAAACAAGACTCTACCATTGTAACCCAGCTTTACTCCTACTACAACATCCCTATACAAACCGGTGCTACCATAAACCTTCCTCACAGTCTCAAAGTTTCATCAGCGGTGTCATTGAAAACACTACCACCATCCCAGTTGTGGCACTGTATCAACTCTTGTGGCACTGTACTCCCTTGCACCACTAGCTCTCTTCATGGTTTCACCCATCTTTGTCGCACCGTTTCATCCCATTCACGGTGCCATCCAACTACAATTCCACCGATTCCTTACGCACCGTATCCTCATGGTTTCACCCAAACCAGTGCCACAACACCTCTTCCACCATATCATCTCACACTGTAACTCATCCTTCCCCAACATCGGTTCCACCATAACTCACGGTTCCTCAACCCCTGCAACCGTTTTCCTTCGCCTATTTCAGAAGTGGCAGCGTCTTCTCCTGGAACTGCTTCTTGTTTCTCTACCACTGTTTCGACTTCTCCCCACAACCTTACAACATCCACAATAAATTCTGATCTACAACAACAATCAGACTCAAAAAGAATAAAACTCAAATTTTAATCCATATCCAACCCTTGCATCATATCTTAATAGAACAACAATTGATATCATCCACAGATCTATATATGAAGAACGTAGCACTCCGTTCCGTTGGTTTCCATGGAGGATCTTGGACCGACACTTGAATTTGATTATGGAACCACTGAAGAAGTAAGGATGACCTTGATTATCACTACCTTGGACCCAGTACATGGAGCTTCCCCTGGCTTCTAAGCCGCGACCGCCAAACTTTCTTCCATGAAGAAGACGAATCGGTTTGTTGTGCCACCTGGAGAAGGACTATGCATTCTCATCCACTGGGAAGAGGAACTGCATGTAGTCAAGATAGATATGAGCCTCGCCGCCATAGGAGGAGTTGCCTATATCCATTGTCATTGCACCAAAGGGATGAGGAACCTGCCTTGTCTTTCTGTCAAGGTCAGTGCGCCGCGAGTCGCTGGAGGAGCTTGTGTTGCTATCGCGACACTGGATGGTTCCAGAAGGAACACGACTTTCCCCCTCCCCTTGGTGTGGAGAAGGTCAACAGAGGGGAGATAAGTTTTATTTTAAAAAATAAAAATAAAAAAATATAAATCTAATTAATTTATAAAACTAAAATAAAAATTAAGATTTTAATTTATAAATAAAATAAGTTATTAAAATAAAATTATTGAATTGAATTAATAGATATAATTTAATATATCTAGTTTAAAAATAAAAATATTAATAAAATTTATTAATTTAATAAATTGATAACTTTTATAAAATAAAATAAACAACATCAAATAAAATAATTTAATTATCAATAATAATTAAATTAATAACTAATAATTATTTAATATTACATTTATTTTTTGTTTATAAAATTGAACTTTTAACATTGAATTAATTAATTATTTTTCAATATTTCCAATGTAGGTTCAAATTAGAGTAAAAAACACATCCAAATCCATTCAACTAACTCATCCGGAGTCAGTTTTGAGGGAATTTCTAAAACGATGTGAGTTTCATGAAAAAAATGCATGTGTGTGGTGCTCAAGTGAGGGACACTTGAAGTCAATGGAAAATAGGGGGTGACATGCATCAAATGATAGTGGGTTTTATGGAAGAGTAGCAGCATAATTTTGGGGGACTCTAATTCTGACTTCTACGAACACACCATATTTGTGAGTGGACTCCTGGGAGTAGCACTGGAGACGAGCTGGAGGCCAAGGAGCCCAAGAGTAGAGTAGTATTTGGGGAGTTCTTCTTCCATCTGTCCTTAATTTTTTTACTCTATTCTTGGATGTTTTTCACTGATTTAATTAATATTATCATAGACTAAGATCTTAGTTTGGGAATTTGATTCTACTGGGTTTTATTCTAAGATCTATTCACATTCTTTCATTTTCCAGTATCATAATCAATTGGCGAGATAGAATTATGATTCTCTTTTCAACTGTTCACTCATTAACTGTTCATTGAAATTCATAATTTCAATATCAACTTGAAAGGTCGATCTTCGATATTTTTATCAAAGATTTAATGTCTTTAACATTGGGAATTTTATGGTGAGTTTATTTTCAGTTGTTTTTTTCAAAATCTCAAGGAGTTGGATTAAGTTTGGTATGGAAAACTCTATTACTTATTCTTCTTCCTATTGAATTTCTTGGTGATGGAGATTCATCAACAATTATTTGAGGAGTGATACAATAAAAATTTGTGAGGAGGTCATCCTTTTAATTAGTAGTTAGAATTTCTGAGTATTAAGATCTATCATTGTTCCTTATCCTTTATTACTTATATATTATTTCACAGTATTTCATTAAATTTTCATCATTGTAGTATAAGATTTAGCTAATTTGTAAAAAAAACTTGTTTCCTTATCCTTTTCGCAGTTCATCATTAAAAAAATACGATGTTCACTTTCTCCACTACTGACAAAAGTGGAGTATATTTTGGTTTATCTTTTAGATAACTCAACTACCTTCCCTTGGGTTCAACCCTGCACCACTAGACTAGTGTAGGTTTATAAATAATATTTTTAAGGCCGTGATGACCTCCAGCCATATCAAACATGAAGGCTTTATTCATGAACATAATCTTATTAGTCTCAAGAACCCATCTTCTGACGAGAGTCAAGACAACCATACATGTGGCCATAAGATTAAATAGGAAGTGAGTATTCCCCTAATGTAATCCTCCATGGTATTCATCCAGATGATGGAATTCTATGTGAAATTTCTCTCTGAATTTGTGTTTCATTTATTCAAAAGGGTCTTCCCCTTGGAAATTTGCTAATGAAAAATCCCTCTTACTGTGAGGAACTTGAGAAAACAAGGTCAGTCATGTTTTTCATCTTTTCATTAACAAGTGAAATTACTTCTAAGCTTGAAGATAGCCCAAGGTGATGGTCATTCTCCAAAAACCCTTAAATCACCCGCTTTCCAATATAATATAGGAAGTCCCTACCAATCTCGTGTCTTATGATAAAGTTTTAGGAAATCATTCAATCTAGTTAGACCAGGTAGATAATCCTCTATAAATATATGAAGATGACATGCTAAACATGAGGAAACAACTGGCTAAAGAGGACATACCAGTCTTGTTCTGGCCTTTATCCAAACCTCAATACAACATTTTAGAAGTGTTATCAAAATATTGTGTGCACAATATCCACCTAAATATATGGAAATCTCTTCATCACTTGAGATAAAAAGTATTACCCTACAACAAGTATTAGATTCATGTTAAGGTAATGGAATGGATACAACAACAAATAGACTTGGTGACTCTCCTATATGTACAACATTCAAAGTTCAAAAAATAGCAAGGGGAAATTCAATTTACATGCCTCGTCACATTAAAAAGGTTTTAACAATTGATAATAGATACCCTATATGGTGTTCATATCACAAGATGGGGTGAACATGGAGTATTACATTTCACCGTGATCCCCAACTAGAAAATCCCACCAAAATTAGTATCATGCAATTTCATAGCTTCCTGAAAAGTTCAACACATAGACTATGTTCACAACTGTGGTCAGCAAAAATAGGCCTCAACCAAATCTCATCAATGTAGGCATAGAAGAGAGAAGGCTATTAAGAGACATTTGGATCACGTATCTGAAAATATAAAACAAGACGCCCTCTTAGGGGAATTCAATCATCAAATAGCCCAAATTTCATAAATAGTTCAATGATCTTTGAAAGTGGGTGATTCAGGTTCATACCAAATCATGCACCCATCACAAATATAAAAAAACTCTATAAAATCAGAATGGAAAACACAACAATAATAGCCATGGTGGTTCAGGACCAACCCTAACATACATGGATGGGGGATTTTTGAACATAACCTCTAAGTTCAGTAAACAGAGACCAAAGAGTTATGAAGGTGGAACGGGAATATCCAGAACCATTAGGGAGAGGGGATTTTTCACCGCAACAACATCATCTTTAGTGGATGTTAGTCTTCTCATGATTAAGGGAAATGTCATAGAATGAATCCTCCTAGTTCATCAAATCATGTGATTTGATACCCTCATTAGAAACATGCATTACTGAATGGTCTGGAGATTCCCTTTGGATTACCATCTACCAAATGTCTCATAGAGAATTAGAAAAGAAGAGGACAAGGCCTCTTAGAGAGAATAGAAAAATTCAGTCTCACAATGAATCAAATTGAATTACTACAATAAATTAAACTTTAGTGAATGTTACTTACACTACCCATGAAGACCCTACAGAAAACAAGGCTAATTATGAGGTGGAATTGGGGGAGGAAGTTTCCATTACAAATATGATACACACTAAAATGACTGAATGAGGTTCTATTACTCTATAGCAGAGAGTTTCCATGAAATTGGGTGTTCGCTCAATCACTTTACAATTACCTCCTCAGAAGGCATCCAATACGGAAAAGGGTAAGGGTAAGATTGTGCCTCACCTACCTAAAGGAGAGGATGTTCCCCTTTCACTTGAGGAAAGATTTTCTCAGTAGGAGGAAGAGATGAATGAATTGAGAATACTTAATATAGAACTACTACAAGGAAGCCTTACTGCTGAATATGTTTTCCAAGTATATCCTTAGCTCACACTCCCAGTTAGAACACATCAACAATGGGGTTTTTCCACAACAACTGAAATGGATTTAGAAAATCCACTCAATAAGGGTTACAAAGCATCAATATAATTGGATCCCACAATATAAGATCAAGTGTTCCCTCCATTGGGTATACAATTGGAATGATAATAGGGGCATCCTTAGCATCCTTCCCTAATAAGTTACATATGGAAGATACCAGCGATGTCGCCGCATACGTCCCTACCAACTGCTACCCCTATTCAAGCTCTTGATCAGCCAGATATTCATCAAGTTATCATGAATACCATTTTGTTTATAATGGATTTATTAGAATCCATGGAGGAGAGTCATGAGTTTGTGCAACCAGAGAAGAAGCCTTACCCATAATGGCCTGATTTGAATCTTCCATTGTCGATCTTTCAGAATCCTTCATTCCCAATTTTCAATGGATCGGGAGACCCATAGAAACATTTGAAGAATATAATATCTCATTGTGATCCCATTATGGGGACCCCTAAAAAACAGGAGTCAGTGAAACTCTGGTGCTTCATGTAGTCTCTATAGGGACCAACCTTTTTGTATTACAATGGCTTGCCAGATCAATAAATTATGGGGTGGTATGACCTCTATAAAATGTTTATCTTCCAATTATGTTCAACATTACAAAAGAAAAATTCCTAGACCACTCAAACTAAAAAAATTTGGAGAATAGAGGGTCTCAGATTTCATTTCTTAGTGGAAAGTATTGAAATATTCCTTAAATCTATAGCTTCCTCAAGAATATTTGTTTCCCATATGTATAGAGAATATTTATGATGAGTTACGCACACCACTTATCCTTATGAAATAAAAAATAGGGTTTTGGTACCTCAATGAGATTTCTCAAATAGTGTAAGACTCAATCGCATAAACCAATATAATTATTGAGTATTTTCATCTGCTCAGGGAAAGGTGATGTGGAAAGTATAGGCTTCTACTATTACACCTAAATAGCCCCCCCCCCCCCCCGAACTTGTTCCCACTCCAAATACGACACCATATCATGCAGCTCTAGCCCCTAAGCATCAAAAATAACTCCCATCTCCCTGGATGATGATACACCCCAGAGCGCTACATTATGTGGATGAAAACCACCAGTGTCGTAGTAATGAACAGATAATCTATAATCAGTACATAAGAGGATACCATTGATGGAGAACCTTATATACATATAGATATCTCCATTGATGAAGAACCTCAGATATAAATAGAAGATTCTAAGTCCCATACATTCTAATAATTTATTGTTAATTCAAGAGTGACCCACATCATATATGGGAATTAATGAAGGATTCATGAAAATATCTTAAATATATAAGAGAATATTCTAGTAGAAATTAATTCCCCAAAAAAGGTGTGATAATCCCGACCTCCCATCCTCACAACCAATGTGAGTTCATAAGTATCGTTGGTGTACTTTCTAAACAATCATCTTTCTTTGGAAAGTGGGTTCACAAGTTATCACAAATATAGAACCGTTGGGTGTTTCTAGCTTCTTGAACAAAACCTGTTGGAGGCCATTCAGAAGTAGTGAAACCGATGTGAATGATTGCACAAAAAACCCCTAAAATAAACCATTTGATGAACCAATTTTACATCAGAAATAAAATATGGTGAACCCTACATGAATGATTTCACAAAACCAACCCCCTGTAATCAAAGATCAAGCAAACTGATGTTTCTTTTAGAAAAAAAATGGTGAACTCGACATGAATCCTTAACCAAGATGATAGTGTCACCCACATTTCAGGCCCTCTTTTCTCTCAAAATGAATAACGGATGGTCATAATAAGAGTCTCCTACTGATGGTGATGACTGGAACACCTTGGTACATGAGTTGTGGTTTTCTCAACCCTATCTTGCTCAATGGTCTTGGCCCGAGATCACCTCGAGGACCCCATAGATTTTGTATCATCACATTCAGTTCATAAATTTCTAATGCACATACCAAGACCAGTAGTTTTCATGGATGATACCTGATAAAAAACTTTTTGCAATACCCCTTAAGGATGTGAATAGATCCAAACACTGGAATACCCGACCTCTAACCTGATTGATGCATCCAGTAGAGTCAACGTAATTGTCATTTTGGAAACCCTAATAGCTATTAGGATTTAGAACTATCAGACTACCATTACATTTTTCTCAAGCCTAACTTGCATAATAGGAAATAAAATTTACTGTTTCCGACATTTGAACTGGAGAGTAAATCCATATAAAGCATAGGCCTCACATATGGTTTCAATATCAATGAAAGTTGACGATATGTTATCTATGAATTCTATCATGTATGACCTCAGTTCATGATCTATTTCCTTATTATCATCGATAAACATAACAATCTTTGGATTCTAATACATGAAGATGTTTAATTCTCACGATATGTTCATCATCCTTGGTAATTTATTATATTTTAGGATCAGAGGCTGGATTCCATAAATAGACTGAATAAATGGGTGAAATTGGCAGTAATGGACTTTAACTAGGCTCAGTACAACATATGAACTTAAGTGTTCTACAATCCACCCCAAAGAACTTGAAAATCCTAGTAATTGTAAATGGAACCTTCCAGTTGTACATATGCAGTAGGAACTGGTAAATTCTTACCAGTACAATGGAATTCAACCTTATGTTTCCCCTTTCTACTAGTTTGGATGCAATTAAAAAAAGTCCCTAGACTCACACCGACATTAGATTCACGAACCGAAAGTAGTTAAATTCTTAGCCACATTACAAGGACTCCAACCAGGTGATTCTTTGTAGAAAATTTAGGATTGAACTTATAGCCCCAATGGTTATACTGGCCCATCTCTAGTATAGTCCAGAATGTGCCAAGATAACCCTGATTCTTGAAGTGAAGAATTCTGTATGGTGCCTTTAAGTGGGACCACCTCTTTCTAGATTGAGAAAATTATTCATCCAAGTTCTAGGATGTATTTTATCCTTGGGTCAAGGATATTTATTCTGTAATATCTTTACTATATTAAAAATCTCTTGGCCCAATTATTGTGTCCTTTTAGCATCATCGCACATTATATTTTGTGAGATAAACTTATCATACACATCCCATAGAATGCGGGATCTAGAAAACATTTAGACATCCTGTAGAATAATTATAACTTCACCATGAATCATGTGAAAGGAAATTGTCTAAGGACTCCATCAACTGAGAAAATCAGGGATGATTCCTGAGTTTTTGAAAACATAAGTCTTCCATATCTAAAAAATCATAGATATGGATGTATTATTACACTTTTTATAATTATTCATAAGTATGGTGCACCCAGTATGTACACATACACACAAGCCTAACTCCCTCTCTAGAATTTAAATCTCAGTCCTCCTTCCATCATAGCATATGATCTATCTATGAAGCATGGGAAGTTGAGTCATAAAAGTAAGGCCACGATTCCTAAATATGTGGCTTCATATATGCAGTGCAACAACTGTGATGCATGAAACAACTAGTAGGAACCATTCCTTAATTAATATAGGAACCCTTGGAGGAAACATTAGTGGAAGGGTAGTTGGTGTACTTGAAAAACTAAGACTTTAGAATGTTTCTATAAGCCCTAGTGATGAAGGCATCCCTTATAAGGTTGTGATTATAAATGAGAAGGTAATCACTTTTTGGATACTCTCATTGATATGGTTCTAAGTTCTTTTCCAGATATGGAATTTTAAATTCAACCTTATCATAATAAGATGTCCCAATATCATTGATCATATCAGAGGCACGTGCATCCGTTTGTTCAAGAGAATTCATCAAGGTAGCCATTGAAAAACTGTTAGAAGACTTCAATATTTTTCTTCATTAGGTCAAAATAAAAAATTAAAAGAATTCAAAATTTTGGAAATGTAAAATGCTCTTATAAACCTCTCGATTAGGTGCCTCATGCAACCTTCTCAATTAGGTTCCTCATATAGCTCCTTGACTAGTTTTTTTTACAATCCCATTGACTTGATTCCTTATGTGGGCCCCTCGATGAGGTGAATCCATGTAGAATGGTCTCTTAATTGGTTACACCATTTATGTGCACAATGAAGTCCTTTGAAATACTTATGAAAACATAAAATGAGGAAATCTTGGAAGTAAGACCTACAGGATGTGGGTAAAAGGTTCCAATACAGAATGGGAGAAATCAAAAAAGTAAGAAACAATATTTATAGATTCTGTTGGCCTCCGCACCAGACCTATGCCAGGGATCTATGCCCTATATCTGTATCCCGAAACTATATACCATGACTATGCCTCTGAATTTTTTGGGTATGATTCGTGGTATACCAATGCGATCTTCATAATATTTTCCCTATTCTAACCCAGGAATAAACCCTCTTTTTTTGATTGGATCCAATCCCGAAGGATGGATTTTGTGGACAATTCATTTTTTAAAGTGGGATGAAAATATAATGAAGATTATCAAAATAATTTTAAAGAGATGAAGATACCCAAGAATAATCAAATTTATTTTTTTCCCAAAGTTGACATATTCACACCACTTGCGCACACCACCTAGACAGAACATAAGTTTTTCCAACCCTATGTGAGACACCTGCAAAAAATCACTTGGCCATGAACCTGAACAAGGAAACTCATTATTCTAGGGTCCTATATTTTCATAAAAATAAAATCCTTGGGCACCTCATTTTAAAAACTAGAAAATTAGAAGAAGCCCCTAAGCTCTGGTCATGCAGCCCCATCACCCAAGTCTCTAAAAACTAATAAGGTAGCCTTTTAAAACCTAAGAGAGAAGGGAATTGAGTGAGATAATGGGTTAAAAGACCCTCTAGGGTTTTAAATATAAGAAAAATATGTGAGGAACATATTTTAACCTAGTGAACCACTATCAGCACATATCCCCTTTCCTAACTTGGGACCTACACTAGCGTCATCCAAGGACACCAGAGTAAACTTGTGGTGCCTAAGTGAAAGCCTCACCCATGTGTTGTTTCCTAGGAGACCCATTACCCAATGAATATCCATCTCACATAGGTCTACTCCCTACATGAATCACCTTTTCTCTTTAATCCAGTTCCCACATGATCCCCCCTTTGATCCCTCTTTTAGGACACCAATGGAGGGGATCTTCTTCCTTTGGTTCCTTCAAATAAGGGGACTAAATTGAAACCTCCACTGAAGACTCTGGACATAAAAAACCATGTAATGAGGAACACCATTGTGTCTCCAATTTGGATATGAATTCCTTAATTTAGTGGTGTCATGAACTTGTTCTCCTAAAAAATTAGGTTCCTTAGGGTGCGTGTAGAAATTCATTCCCATGGTCACACAATCTGCGACCCTAAGGCAATGTCAGGGATCTCCTAGTTTTAGACATGACTGTTTAAGACTTTCCACTCCATCATCATCTCTGAGACTAATGGACTCTAGTTTCGGGAATGGATGGAGAGGATCATTCTTTCCTTTCACTTTGATAAGGAATGAGATGCCCCTCGAAACCCATTTTATGGCATTACTCCTAGAGGAAGACATAACTGTTCTTAAAGGAGGTTTCACTCTTGCTCCTCCTCACCTCCAAAGTCATTCTCGGATGTGTGGTATGATATGACTATTCTGGATACAAAATGGGCGAGGGAACATTTTAATCAAAACCCTTTATTCTTCTCCCATATCCCAATAATGTTCCACCAACAGAAGAAGGATTGTGAATTTTTCTAAAAAATTGACTTCCTGTTGTTTCTCACATTGAGTGTAACTCACATGGGCTTATAGGTCCAATATGATATTAAAATCCACACAGTTTGATCCATTTATTTTTCAGAGAATCTTTTCTCAGATCATTATCTCGCATTTCTCCATAGGTACCCAATAGGAATGGGTCATCAAGGTTATATATCAAAACGTATGGAAAATAAAATTATGTGCTTCCTCAAGCCCATCACATCTTCTTGTTTGTCAAACTGATTATGTCTCACTTGGGCTTAGAGGTTTCTTTAGATCATGAAATATGCATGATCTTCCAGCTTTGTCAATCTTTCAAAATGTAATCCCCAAACAACAAGGGAATACTCCTAAATAATAAGCCCCAAAATACAACCCTTGGGCATCATCCCATGTGTAATACCCAACCAATCATGTGATTAATATTTAGTATAAACCCTAATCATCACCAAACCTTATGGAATCCTCCTCAAAAGTAAGCACTAACCTAAACTCCAATCACTAGGGCATCCTCCTTAAGAATAATCTCCTACCAAAACTCAAATCATAAAGTCATCCTCTCTAGGAGTAATCCCCAATAGAATCCTATAAAAGGGGCATACATTCCTATGAGACAAACTCAGAGGGCCTCCATAGGCGTAGGTCCTCAAAATAAAACTGTTTGGTTGTTTATTCCATTATGAATGAGATACACAAATATCCTCCCTTAGGTCAAAACCAACACCCCAAACCTACCCTAATTCCCTAAGATCCACATTCACAGTAGATACTTATTCAACCCATGAATCCATATCCTTTCTAGGTTACCTGGGCTTCTTCAACATAAGTCCCACACCAAACATTTATTGGGAACCTTCTTCATAGACATCATTGTCGTATGATGCCAAAATGCAGAGTTTGGTCCTTATCACATGACCCTAAAAGGTATGATGTATCTCGTTAAGTGGTATTGAAATACCTAGGTTCTGATTCCTTTATCAAGGATACATAGGAATCCCATTCATGGGACCGATACTAACATCAAAAAAATTATCATCTCCCTGGATGATAACACACTCCAGATCACCTCACTATATGGATGAAAACTAGGATCATTATAATAATGAGAAAAGAACAACTAATCAGCACATAAGAGGATACCATTAATGGAGAACCTTAGATACATATAGATATATTCAATGATAAATAACCACTAATACATAGATATGATTCAAATTCATATACATACAAATAATTTATTGTTAATTGAAGGGTGAACCACATAATACTTGGGAATTAATGAAGTATTTTCAAACATATCATAAATCTATAAGAGAGTCACTGAGTAGGAAATAATTTCCCTAAAAAAGTTGTGATGATATTGACCTCCCATATTATCAACCAATAATAGTTTTTATGTATTGTTGGTATAGATTAAAAATGAGTGTCTTATTTTATAAAGAAGGTCGATGAGTTATCACAATTATAGAACCGTTTAGTGTTTCTAGCTCCATGAACAAACCCCATTGGAGACTGTTCAGATGTAGTGAATCCGATATAAATTATTGTAAAAAACCAACCCCTTGAAATCAATCTTCAGGTAAAAAAATGTTTCCTTCAGAAATTGTAATGTCATCAATTCATGTAAATTACTTGTTTAGATTGTATTAAACCTCACAGAAATCCCATCAGGTAAAATTATTGGACAATGTTTCCTGCACTCCTTGTGGTTCTTGACATGGGTTAAATAATCCTTCAATCTAGATACTAGCCACCATGTCATAACTCTATATCATATGTACCACATGAGGAGAGAGGGAGTTCCATGCAATCATATATATATATATATATATAAGATGGGAATTATCCCCTCGTAAGAGGACTTTATAGGTGATTGGTAGTGAACATTAGGGAAAATAAAAATGTGAGTATTGAGTTAATGTGGAAAATATCTTATGTATATCAGGATAAAAGTTTCCTTATTAATTTTTATAACCAATAATTTATATATTGATTTATTTAAAATTACTAAAGTTTTAAGATATATTGATGAAATGTTGAATGTGTTTAATACATGATAGAAATTATATGATATGAGTAGAATTTTATACTTTTTGGATGTGTTAAAGAAATGATAAAAATGATATGAGATTATTAAACTTTGAAGAAATAATAATGGTGATTTGAAAATGCCTACATATATGGAATTTTAGTTTTAGTTTGTTCTTGGAAGATCAATATAAGAGGTATTCATGGAATAACTTGTGGAAAGATGTAAATAGACTCGTTGATATCTCTGTATATCAAGGAATTGAATGTGGAATTTTGAGATAGAGGTGGAATGTGAAATTTGAAACAAATAGATATTTTATGATGTTTAACATGATTATCAATGTATATTCCATATTTGTGAATTGTTAGATCTTAAAAATGAATCATCAAGAGATGAATTAAAATAGTTTTGAAAAAGATAAACTCACCAATCCATTCACCACACCATTATGAATTTTGATAATCTGTTGTGGATTAAGAAAAAATTTAGTGTGAATATTATATGGTTATTTTTTATTCCATTTAAATATGGAATATTATTGGTATGAAATGGTCAGGCTAGACATGCCATTACACTTTGGAGTTTTGAGTTGGAATAATCCTTGTGTAACACAAGAGGGTCCATTATAGGCATTTTAGAAGTAGTGATAGCCATATTGAACAGATGAAATTGATGAATACCTTGAAATATGGAAATGAAATGAAAGAATTTTCATTGAGTGATTGAAAGTCCATGGAAAATGAAGACTATAGTGAAACATTGAGAAGATTATGGCTACACTAAATCATAGGTTGTTTTGGGATTCAAAAATCCCTATATGAAATGGGGATACCCAAAACCTATAATTTGAAGGACATTAGGAACTATAAGTAAGAGTTTTCAAAATGAGCACTTAAAGAGATACTCACTATGGAGGTAGATGTATCTAGAATTATGATTTTAGGAGTTTTTGAAACATGGGAAGATGAATATAGTGGAAATCATGTTGATGGTAATTTTTTTGAAGAATCACTATGCTATGGTATTTGGTGAAACATGTTGTGGTTAGTTAGTTTTAGATCTCAACACATGTGTTTTGTTAATGGAACACACTGTGTAGTTTTAATATCTTGAAATTACATCTACATTTCAATATTTGGAACTTCTTCAACTACTTTATAGATAGAGATAAAAAATTAATAGTTTCTATGGAGTTTAATGGTATGTTTTACAAGAATATGATCCAAAAGTCATATTTAAAGGGATAGAAGTTATAATTTGAGTGAGATGTGAATTTATTATTTAAAATTCAAATAAATATCTAGATATATAGAGATAATATCTAGATAAAATTGATATAGAGAGAGGAAATACAATGTATGAGATTAAAAGGAACTGTGAGTTACGGGAGAAGGACAAAAATGATAGAAATATGAGCCTTATTGCATATTTTAGATAGAGGGAATAAATTGTTGCTGAATATTTTTTTGAAGATCTATTTGAGGAGAAGAGTGTTGTCCATATCATTGATGATCCAGTTTTATGATAAATAATTATTGTGAAAATCACTAACGATCAGGAAGAGAATAATTATCACTCTGGAATTTTTAAACTAGTATTGGTGTTGATGTATATAGTGTGATAGAATCCATTACTTCAAATCTTCTAACAAAAAGTGTATCACTTCATTCCATAGTATTTAAGAGTATAAAATTTGTAATTTACTAAAGAATCTCATTCATAAGTATTATTCATATTTAAATTATTGAACTCAGAGCAAACTTCATTTCAATAAATTGAGAAGAGACCTATAAGTCTATAAACTGGTATCTTATTGGGAAGTTCATAAAGTAAGAGAAGGTATTGAGTCTTGGTATGTTGTGAGATATCTCTAAATCATTATTGATAGTGAGACTTGGGTGGTAGGTAGAATATACCTAAAAATTATACAAGAATTGAGCCTTGGTGAATAGTGATGTCACCTAAATAATGTATCCATAGAAGCAAAGAGTTATTGCAGATTATTGGTACACTGATATAATGCATAGTGTATACTCTTGGGATGTAGGCATGTTCAAGTGAACTAAATAAAATATTATTTCTTATATGATTTATTTTATATAAATATAAATAATTATTGTATTGAGTTCATTGAGTGTAAGTTGTATTTGTTTTCAAGGAATTATTTATTGTTAATTAATTTCAATATGATGTGAAAAAATCCTATTGAAGATGATAACCCAATAACTTTTTTCATTCCCATAAAATATTCTCGGAAGATTATTCATGAAGGATTTTAATCAATATCTTTTTAGAAAACATAAATACATAAATAAATTATGAATAAGTTTTTATGTATAATATAATCCTAATTATAAGTTAGCTTAATTATATTCTTAATGTGTACATGAAACATGTGTTAGAGGATTAGTTTGATGTTATAAATAGATGGCCTTATTACCTTTGAAAATTTATAGACAATTATTATTTAAGGTAAAAGATCATTTTATTATTTTAAGGATTTCCATCCAGGTGTTGGATGAAGGAAGAATAAAATATATGGTTATAGGTGATACCATTGGTTGATGAAAACATATGGTTTGAGGTGCTACCATGGGTGTTCTAGGTGGTACTGCAAGGTGATACCTCTAGGGTTCTATCACCAAGGTGCTACTACTAGGATACTACTTCTAGGGTACAACCATTAGAGTTTTAAGATAGAAGGTTCTACTACTAGAGTGTGATAGTAGAAGGTGATACTAATGGGGTGTGACCATCAAAGATGCTAATATCAGATTCTTTCGCTATCTTTTCATGATTGGATGATCTATCATGCATATGAGACAAACAAATGTTGAATTGTCATCCCCTAAAATCATGTCATGTTCAAGGATTGTCATGTAGATATCCAAGATCTCGAGACGTTGTTCTCACCTATTCATCAAGTTTCCAATCATTCGATCAATGGGAAGTTCTCTTATAGAGATTAAATATCATGATAAAAGTAATAATGATTCTTAAAAAATGTTCTTGAATGAAGTGTGAAGAAGAATGGAGGAATATACACGAGTCATATGATGTTTGGGAAGTCTGTTGTGTGTATGAAGAAGTGAATAATGGTCACATAGGTTATCCATGTAGAGGAATGTTCAGGTAGGTAAATTATATCACCGAATAGCCACATAGATAATTCACGTAGCCAATATGAAATGAGTAACTAATTTACATATTCTAATATCTACGTAGACATTTCAAGTATCCTTTTTTATAAATATATAGGATTGATTCATCTACCTGAATAATTCATGTAAGGGTGGACTGGTTTTTTCATAGCTCATGTAAGGATAAACCACATAATGAAAAATAACAAATAATTCCCAATACATTAGTATATTTAAATGAGTTGTTTTGGAATAATAATAATGACGATGCAACAAATCCAAGCCTACAATGAAGATAATAATGATATATGTATCATGATTCATTCAACACTAAAGAATAAGAGTTATAGGATATTATATAGAAAACAATATCCATAATTAATGAAAAGGTGACTCAAATTTTATTCTGACCAAATTAAAAAAAACTTATTTTTGTTATATATAGTTACAAAGAAGAAATCATGGAGGAAAGTATGGGAGGGAATATCATATGAAGGATAAAATTACACCAAAATTGTTATTTTTATTGTGATTAAATACATATTGTATTTTGTCAATGAATAGAGTATGTGGGTTGTTGTTGTAGATACGATATATAATTTAAAGAAAATATATTCTGGTATCAAATAAAAATAGAAATATCCTAAATCTGATTATTTAGATACATTTCAAATATTTTAAGAACAAATTGGTGATCTAGTGTAGCCCTCCATGAATTGAAGAAGAAAGAGAGAAGAAGATAGATGATAGGATGATATTAGTGCATATTTTTTTCATTGCAAGAAGAAGAAGTAGGAGAATAATTAAAATAATTGTCCCTAAACTTCACAGAGAGAATAAGATATTTGTGCTCTCTAATTTTCACAAAATAGGAAAAAGAAAAAAAGATGGTAGAAGTGGAAGAAGAAGAAGTGGTATAAAAGTTTTCTACTTTGAATACAAGAAGAATTGGTCGTGGGCAGTGTTGTACACAAAAATAAGAAGAAGAGACTTTCCACTGTGCAAGGGAAGAAGAATAAGTGGTAGAATATCAACAATAATATAACATTAAACATTTCTAATATAATATATTCTTTTTTAACTATATTTATTTTTAATGTAATGGGATGTACCTGTGTGTGGGATGCACTAAACATCTGTTTGAGATACAAACTATACACCATTAAGAGAAAATAGTGTAACAATCATTGGGATTTACTAGGGGTTGTGTGACCATGGGTTTTATTGAATCACATGATGAATTATCATTATCATACTAATAGGTGAACCATATAAATTCTTGTGTCCCTTTGGGTGTGTATGTGTCGGGATGTGCATGCAAGAAAAAAAGAGAGAAAGATAGAACATGAGAATAAACTCACCTTAATAAGTGAGAAAGGTAAAAGAGAAAGGATAAAAGGGAAAAAGAATAATTGGGACCTACACTAATTCACCCCCTCTTAGTGTCTACAATATCCCTCCTTGTATCCTATAATTGGTATTAGAGGGAGGTTCTTCACTTTTGGATTGTCAATCTAAAATTGTTCTCTTTAAATATTTGAATTTTATTTCTTGAAATTATAATAAAGTGAAGTTTTAGTGATGTTTTTTCTATTTCAAATCATAATTATATTTTTACCAAGACTTTGATGAAAATTAAAAATAAATAGAAGAAGATGAAAATTTTTCCCCTCTGATCAAATGAGAAAGAAGTTTCAAGTTCTCTAAGAAAGGAAGTTGGATTTAACATGAAAGGAGTACAACTTATGGTTCAGTGCACACTACAAAAAACTAGAATTTAATGATGTTTTTTTAAAAATAACATTGCTAATTATAATTTTAGATCGGTTTTCGAAAAAACATTTCTAAATTAGAAAAAAATTTAAAAAATGTCGCTAAATTTAAAAATATCCACGTTTTTAAATGTGACTAAATTAGTGACATTTTTTACCAGTATTTTAAAACATTGTTAATTATATATAATTATAATTTTATTAATTTATACACACACATATATATATAAATAAATTTTTATAATCATATTTATATATCAAATTTTATATTTATATACAAATAAATTAACAGATATTTACATATCATAATATATATATATTTAAACACACAAATATATATATATATATATATATATATATATATCCCTTAGGGTGAAACTCAATGGAAGACATCCCTATGGGTCTCGACGAGGTCTTGAGTTCTAACCTCATTAAGTTTTTCTCTACATTTGTCTGTTGTATGTTTCTCTTCCATTTTCCCACTTTGATGTGTGTGTATATATATATATATATAAACAGACACCCACCCACCCACACACACACACACACACACACACACATATATATATATCAATACACACACACACACACACAGATATATATATATATATATAAACATATATTACTATATAAAAACACGCACATATTTTTAATTTATCCACAATTTTAAGAAAACAGTGCTATTTTAGTGTCATTTTTACCAGTGTTTTACAACATGGATAAATAAATATATATAATTGTATTTCTATTAATTTATATATATATAAGAATAAAAAATTATAATTATAATTATATATATTTACACAAATACACAAACACATATATTAATATAAACATTTATAATTATTTTAATTTATCTAAACATATATATATTAATATAAACACACACACACAGAGATATATATAATTATATTAATTTACATATATATTAATATAAAAATTTACATATATATTAATATAAAAATTTACATATATATTAATATAAAATATAAACACACACACACATATAATATAAACACATATTTAAAAACTTACATATAACCATATATATTAATATAAACACACACACACACATATATATACATATATAAAAATATCTACATATTAATATAAACACAAACATATATAAAAAAAGTTTATAATTATAATTATATACAATGAAATTAACATATATTTAAATAAAACACACACACACACATGTCCAGTTGTTAGTTGACAGTTTCTAAATGCAGCATTCAAAATTGGTTGTCCTCAAATTTTTGGCAAGAGAGCAGTGGGCAGCCGAGCGATTGACGAAGGGAGGGGAATAAGGGAGTAGGGTTGGTGGAAGGTACAAAGTGAAGATAGATTATGGTGTAATAAGGGTGCATGATAGAGGTGGGGGAGGTAGGTAGAGGGAGGGTACATGGAGGAGGTGGAGGGAGGGTGTGCGGTGGAGGGTGGGTGTGGGTGTGGGGTAGAAGTGGATAGGGAGAGTTTGGGGAGGATAGAGGTAGTGGGTGGAGGAGGAGTGAGGGTTTAGGGTGTATGAAGGCTTAGGTATGGTGTAGGGTGCATGGAGAGTGTGGGAAAGAGGCACAGGGAGGGTGCAGGGTGGAGAGAGGTAGAGGGAGGGTGCAAGGATGAGGTGTGACGTAGGGTGGGGGCATGGTGGAGGCATAGTGCAGGGTGGGTGGGAGGGGAGTAGGGTGATGGGGGAACTAAATAAATAATAAATATTATGAATTTGAAAAAATATGAATAAAAAAATACTGACATTTTTAGAAATGTTGGTATATGAGGTTCCATATACCAATGTTTCTCATAATATCTATTAAATTAGTGTTTTCTAATTAGAAAGTTTTATAAACAATGGTAATTTGAGACATTTATAAACATAAATATATTAGTGATATTTATAAATTTTGATAAATTAGCAACACCTCATTTTCTGATGTTTTTCCGAATAACGTTAAATGAATTTGTGATGTTTTAAAACACCACTAATGAAAAAAAATCTAACTCAAGTTTTTTATATTGGTACCGCTGAGTATATGGAAAATATTTATACCTAAAGGTATTCATGTGATCCTATGTTATGTGAATATTATGGTTTAAATAGTTCATAAGAAGAATAATCAAGTGAGTATGATCACATGTCAATAGATTTATCTATTGAAGCATTAAAGGATATGATGTATTCTATTCCCAAAGAATTAGTCTCAATTATTTGTGGGATTTTGGAAATTATGTAGGAAGAGATCACTGAACTTGAAGGTGAGATAGATTACTTGTAGGAATATATAAGATAAAACACTCTAACATGTATAAATCTATCAAAATAAGTTACTATCAAATAAGACAAGTATACAGATCATATAGTGAGATACTCCAAATTTGAAGAACATTGGATCAACAGAATCCAAGAGAAGGATGATTCTACAATAGAGTTTGAGAAAAATATCCATGCATTATTATAAAATTTTAAAAATAACATTGATTTCAAGAATGATCAAATGGATTTAAAATCCAAGAGGATCAAAAATATTGACTCACTATTACAAGAAATGGATGCATTACATGAGGTAGAAGTTGAGAAGGTGAGTATGGAATGTGAATATATAATGAAATTTACTAAATATCAAAAGTGTGACCTCAGTATGAGATTTATTTTATTAGAAATAGAATTGGATAATTTTGAAATGTATCATGATGATAATTTATAATCAAAGAATTATGGAGATACTGCCACATATTGTTCTTTGGAGGATTCTTATGAAAAAAAGATCTCCATCATATGAAAAGAAGATTATTATATCTCATGATTATTTCTATCAAGAATCTATGAATAAAGAGACACCATACTTACCTTTTTTAATAATATATCTAAATCTATGTTTATGAACAACACAAAATTAAAAACAAAATATGCATAATTATAGATAAAGATAAATGATGAGGTACATACCACCTTATCCATGGTGGATAGAAGAATAATAAAGGAAGTTTGTTTCCCAAAAAGAGGCCAATATATGGTGAAGATGATCAAAAAACAACATTATCACTATAAAAGAAATATTAGACAACATACATTAGATATAATAACATCAATTTTTGTGCGTTAATTTTGGTTCTATAAAAAATTTAGGCATTGTGAATGAGTTTTTTAGTATAATCCACTAAAAAATCACAAAGTAATCCTATGTCAATGGGAATCAACAAGAGAAGAAGATCTCACAATCATAGATTAATAAATAATTGTCTACATCAATAATATTTGATAAAATTAAGGATTACATTGATGTTCGGTGAGTTATCCAAACATGTCAAATAAGATAAGTGAACTAAGATTAGTGAAAGATAAGTGAAAGAGGCCTAGAAAACAAGTTAAATTAAAGTTATATTCAATACAAGTAAATTAATACTAAGAGGGTTGTCACATATAAAAGTTACGATGTGAATAACACTCACAAGTTTTCATGTAGAGACTTAAAGAAATATTCTAGTGATTCCAATAATATCTTAGTCATTTGGCTAGTATGTTTTGAGAGAGAAAGAAAGATCTAATAAGCACAAGAAAAGGATAGTGAAAAAGGAAAATATAAGATTCCATAGGAAGACATTTTTTTTCATGATATGTTGTCAATAACATAGAACTATTACGTTAAATAAAAATTTATATGTGAGAGATGCAATAAAGTTAGAAACATTTCTAAAGAATGTTTAACGACATTTCCAACACAAGAAAAATCCTTGAGGAAAATGAATACTACATCAGAAGAATCATATGATTATATGGATAAAGAGATAAGTACCATATCATACAAATAAATTGAAGGGGTGATGAGATCTTTGCAACCAAATATCAAATTAGACTTTAAAAATAGATGTGTAATCAGGAATGCTAGAGTAAATATAGAAAATTTGTCAAAATGGTCTCAAACATTATATTCACATTGAAGAAAAACAAGACACACATTATTCCATTAATCTTAATTTATTTTATTTGGTTCATAATGAAAATAATTGAAACTGAATCATGTTCTTAAGGGTAGAACCTAAGAATAAATGGTTATTTCAAATTCACGATTGAAAAGATAAATAAGTCTCTATCCTTGAATTAATTTCCAATTGGTATTAAAATAAAAATATGAAAGAGGAAAATAATTGATGAAGTTTAAGAGTGTGTTGTCATATCATGTAAATAAGGGATAAAGAATATACCTTTTTGGTTTGATCTTTTATTTTGTATCTTGAAGAATAAGTATTGATGAAGATTATCCTTGGTGATGATGTAAAAGTTTTATAATCTGGAAACCCTCAATAAGGAATAATTTTTTATTCTCCATATTGTAACATCTTGAAACTAATTATTTAAGAGACTCACCATTATAAAGATGTTTAGGATTGTTTCCATTCAGTGGGAGACAAATGAAGAAAGATAAACAAAAATCCATAAAATATTATATCTTGTAAATATGATCATTCTAGAAATATATTAAGGAGAATGTCATTAATAGGGTATATTTTCATAACTCTCCCATCCTTGTTAAAAAAATAAAATTACAAAATAAATGGGTAGAAATTTTTTTTATCAATGGAATGAAAAAGAAAAGGATGAAGAAGTTCCAAGGCTATTGTGAAATCCTTTTTTACTTGAATGTTTTTAATCTATTTTTTGAATTGAGTGTAGGAGTTTTAGGTTGATATTTTTGTATTTCAATTGGTATCTATCATTTGTATCATCCTGGAATATTATTACACAACCTTTGAGGCATGATTGGGAGTTATTATTTCATTTAATATCATTAAATTTTATAAGGAAAACTTTATTTTCTAGATTAAACACTCTAGTTTTCTACACCAAGCAAGACTCAAGTATACATAGAGTGGAATGGTTGATGTAACTTTTCTATTTATGAATTGATACCACTTTTACTTATAACATTATATTTATTATTAATAAGAGGATAGAAATTGAAATTAATGTTTGATAATAAAGGGGGAGAGTATGGAAGATATTGATATATCATTTCTACATGGGTATTGAAAAAAAATATAAAGTGGAATAATGTTGAGTCCACTAACTGTATGTTGTATTTTTTGTCAAGGAATTATTGATTTTCAAGGAATATAAATATGATTTTAATAAGAAGCATATTGAATATGGGAACCCAAGAAGTTATTCCATTATTATCAAATGTTCTTATAAGATTATATTTTAATGAGTTATATCAATGTTGATTTAATAGAGTTAAACATATAAATGTATGAAAAATAAGTTTTGAAGTATAATATGATCCTATGTATTGTTTCACTTTATTGGATTCTTGATGTTTACATGAAACATGTATCATAGGATTTTTTTTAAGTTATGAATAGATGGTTCTATTACCATTGTAACTTTAAAGACACTTATTATTAAAGTTAAAAGATCATTTTATGATTTTGAGGATTTCCATATCGGTGTTGGATAAAGGGTGAACAAAAATGTGGTTATAGGTGTTGTCATTGGTTGAAGAAAATATGTGGTTTGAGGTGCTATCCTGGCTATGCTACCATTAGGGCTCTACTACCAGGTGTTACCTCCATAGTGCTACCGCCAAGGTTCTACCACCAAGATGCTACCACGAGGGTGATACCACTGGAGTGTGATGGTAGGTGGAACTACCACTATAGTGCAATAGTATAAGGTGTACCATTGGGTTATATGGTAAGAGATACTACCATTAGTTCTTTCCATGATATTTTCATGAAAGTAGGATCAATCATGAATATGAGACAATCACAAGATTAATGTTTTCCCCTAGAATCATTTCATGTTAAAGGTTTTTCATATAAGATTTTAGGATCTTAAAATTCAATGTTCACCTATTCATTAGGCTATAAATAATTTTATTAAAAGTGAAATTCTCTTCTAGTGATTACATATCATGATAAAAGTCATCATGATTCCAAAAAAGTGTTCTTGAATGATGTGTGTAAGAAGGAAGTGGGAATATAGATGAAGAGGAGGTTGTTTAGGAAATGTGGTGTATGTATTAAGAAGAGATCATTGGTCAAATAGGCGATTCACATTATAGGATGTTCACATAGGTGAATTACATATCCGAATAGCCATGTATATTATTCATGTTGCCAGTATAAGCCAAAAAATTATTTATATAGGTGAATCTGTAAATAGAAATTACACATATGTATTTTTAGGAATATAGAGGTTCATGTGACATAGTTTTATACTTCACATAAGGGTAGACTAGTTTTTCTAAATCCCGTGTGTAGGGTCCTAAAAATTCCACAAGGGGGAAATCCAATTTCACCAAGACTTGGGAAAGGACCAAACCGGTCTGCGTACCGGCTCCCAGCAACAGTACGCAGCCGGTTCGGCAAACCGAAATTCTGCGGACCAGCGTTATCTGTGAAATGGAGGTGGGAACCCCAGTGCGGGCACAAAGCAGGACGGACACCAGGCTAGTCCACCGCCATGAACCAGGCCAACTGGCCCCTACCGCACACGCCGTCGTTTCATGAAATGGAGGTGGAAGCTGTATGCGGCTGCGGATATCGTCGTTCGTGGAATAGAGGAAGATTGGTGCACGACCGCGGAGCAATTCCGCAAATCTTGGCTCCAAAAATACCTGGTTGACCGAGTCATTCACGGGTGGGGATTCCTTCATGGGTTTCCACAAAAAGTGTCATGTGCCCATTGATATATCCTCTTCATGACTCTATAAATTGTCACTGAGGGCCACCAAAAAAAGGCACGGATGAAAGGACGGGTGAAAACCTACGGGGAGACGCTGGAGAAATCTCTCCCATAGGTAAAGTCCCGTGACCATCCGCAGACCCCATATCGTCCACGGATGAACTCTTTCTCAAAGAGGAGAAACCAGTCTGCAAACCACATACGGCTATCTCCTCCGCATACGCCCTTCACGACCACCCCCTCCAAGGACTAGTGTCGTTCGCAAAATGAAGGTGGGAACACCTCCGTGAGCACGAAGTAGAACAGGCTCTATCCCCTTTGCAGACGCCCTTCACGACCATTTCCTCTATGGACAGCCCTTAATGGCCATTTCCTTCATGAACATACAAGGTGGCCAGCTTCTACGCGGCCCACCTCCTTCACGACCATCTCCTATGCGGCTGACTCCTATGTGGCTCGCCCCTCCGTGGACACCCTATGCGGCCAGCTTCACCGCGACCAGTTCCTACGTGGGCCTCCCCATGCGGAAAACCCCATGCACTCGCTGGTCTATACCGCGAGGGCCGTGCCCCCACACCCCTGCTCGAGTTCAGTGCCATGCTGTGGTCCCGGCCCTTCGGGCCTGTCCCTTCGCTACCATCTCTCACCCCCATGAAAAATGGAGAGTCTCACCGTGAACTTTTTGGGTTGGGTCAATAGTATTTTACATTGCACCCTTATGTCTCTCCAACATCCTTCCTATAAATTCAAAGAGTCGATCTACTCATCATGAATCTCCTATAACCCCATTACCTAGCTCCTTTTGCTAGGTTCATCTATAAATGGCCTCCCTTGCGTAAGTCTCACACCAACCATTGCTAGGAATCTCCTGCCTAGTCGTCCTGACCACAAGAAATAAAACTATATGGCCCTCATCCAATCCATATGACACTAAACTATATGGAAACAGTCCTCTCTACATGACTATAAATTGTATCATTCCCTATCATTCAATAATTGGATGCCTCTTGCTCCATGCCAAAGATGCCTTATGCTCCAAGCATAACAGGCTTAATGCCATTCTTATAGTGGCATAATTTCAAGAGCACTGAAATCCATTCAAACATTCCATCACTCCACCTCATGATTTGCACATACTTCATTCAGATCTTAATTCCCTTTCAAGTCTAAAGGGACCCCCTAATGGCTTGGTCCAATGCCGCCTCAACTCACCTACCATCCTAGGCCAACGCCCCAGAAGACTTTGGACAACACTTCAAGTCAGGTCCTATGTTTCGAACATGGTTAGCAGTAGATCCTCATTTTTTTGTTCCCATATTAGGCTAACGTGATATGGATGCTATGTTTCGAACACGATCAATAGTTATCCTCCATCACCATGCCACCCTCATTACGTTCCGAATGTTGGGCATGTAATTCACACTTTTCATCTCCCTTTGTTCAGACGGATTCCAATGCCCTTGGAATTATCCCTCTTGTGCACTTGCACATAGGTGAAAGCCTCAAACCACCAGTGGGTTGGGATGCCCTCATGGACAGACATGAGGAAGACATTCAGGGAAGTCTCCTTGGTGTAAGCCCCTACCTTTTCTTGCCGGATGTAGCACCCATGCACATCCATACTTCCCCGAAGCCAGGGGGCCAAGAGGGGAGATAGACAGAGGGTATTTCATTATCCTTTCCCTCTCCCTCTGTGATTTTTCACCATCAGGACTCCATTATGGAGTAAGCCCCGACTTCTCGGGCCGCCCTATGCATAAGCCCCACTTCTCTTCCCACAGACGCACCTTTCGTGACATGATCGTCAGGTCTTTGCTACCTCTTGTTTCTCACACCGAGCATGACTCACGTGGGCTTAGAGTAAGCAATGACCCCAACCCTATCCTCATGTAAACTAAGAGTAATTTGATCAATGTCAAGGCATGGTATGTAGTAAGCCTCCATGAGGTTCAAGCCCATCACCTGACTGTTCTGACCCCCTTCACGTCGGTTCATCCTTCGTCCCACATGACGTTAAACTATACTCTCAAACTACGTGGAATTTGATCTCGGTCTCCTAGGCGGGGTACGTAGAAAGCCTCTCCGAGGCTCAAGCCCAACAATCGGTCACCCTGACCCCCTTTACGTCAGTTTACCCACATCTTGGGCCACCTTAGAGTGCAAGCCCCGCCTCAAACCAAACTACAAGGATTCTGATTCCTCTCGCAAGGATACATAGGAAGCCTGTATCTCATGTTCGATCCAAATACTCAAGTCGTTATCTGTCACCCCTGGATGAAAATAAACTCCAGAGTTCCCAGTTATGGGGCTTCAAACTAGTTCCGTCTCAGTGAGCCCAAAGTCCTCGGAGTCATTAATCCAATGAGGGATGGTAAACCTCTGGCCTAAATGATTCCGAATCCCTGCGTTCAGCTGACCATTTCCAACCAGGAGTAATCCCTGGATACTGTTCTTGGGTATAAAACAAATATTTGCGAACATATGAACACATATTTAATCTATAAGAGAGTCTCGGAATAGGTAATAATTCTCCCCCTAAAAGGGTGCGATGAGCCCGACCTCCCATCCTCTCGACCAATGTGAGTTCTTAAGCATTGCTGGCCAAGTCACCCAGCGAATGCCTGCCTTTGGAAAGCAGGTCCACATATCGTTGGATATGGAACCATTGGGAATTTCGAAATGAAGACCGATATACCCGACCTTAGTGATTGAGCGGATTTCAGCCTTCCGTGAGATTGACAGTCGGGCGCATCGGTCCACTCCATCTGATTCGTCGCGAAACAAAAAATGGTGAACATGACGTGAATCTTTAACCAAGCATGATAGATTTAACCTAATCCCACTATGTTCCCCTTTAATACTCACAAGGAGGGCCAATCAAGGTCATTAATTACACATGGGATCATGAGATGCTGCTTTGATAGGTTTTTTGTTTGTATTTGTTAAAATATTTGACAGGTACCACTCAGAACTCCCTTCGATCCAATGGAATCATAGAGGAACTCACAGGTGCGTGCTTCAAACTATGAAGCTACCGGAAATCTTCACCAACGGAGGACCCAATCACCTACCCAGCATCTTCAATGTTGGGTTTCAGATGTGTTGATCCGAGAGTACTGTATGAATGGTACTCTCCTGATGGTGGAGGTGGCCATGCACGCCCTCCAATCCATCAAGACCTGCCAGTCGCCTACCCAGCAGCGGCCGCGAAAGAAGATCTAGGCGGCTCTTGTTGCTGTCTCAAACCGTTTCAGAAGTATATCCCCGGAACGAGACAATGCATACCTCCCTTATCTTAGGGAGGCGAATAAGGTCAACACTGAGGACTTCATCCCCGTGGAACGGGGGTCCCACTCTAAGGCCCCTGCTGGAAAATGTCGTCGTGGTCACGCCACAACTCAACATCCTCACGCTAAGGAGGATTTCACCCTGAGGATCCAGGCCCACGCTCCCCAAGCTCCGGCCCCTTGGACCACCCGATGAGGGTGGAAAACGTACAACCAGGGACTGGGCATCACCCTTGTCCCTAGGGAGGAGCTCTACTGCCCAGTCATGGAGACGTATCGTGAGCAGGCACATACACCTATATGCTCCTCCAAAGTCCTCCATCCAGACATGGCGGCATCATACGAGCAAGCCCGTCGCTCACACATGACGACACCTACCTGGAATGCACTTCTCTCTGCCCAGGGTCGTGAAGCCCACCAACCAGATGTGGTGGCGACCCAGCGCCTGTAGGACCAGTTCCTAGCAGATGCTCCTGATGCCTACCATCCCAATGTGGTGAAGATCAACAAAGCCCGCCGTCCAGATATGGCGGCAATTAATAGGTAGGCACTTCTCCCTGCCATCAAAGGCCACTAACTCGATACGGTGGGAGACCAACATATGCAAGGCCATCTCCCTACGGATGCAAGTAAATTCCGACATCCCGATGTGGTGACAAATGGAGAGATAAACCGACATATCCCAGCACAGGGGCAGATTCGTTCACCTGCCCCGACATAGAATAATTGTTAGTACCGACTGACCACTGGAGGACTGGAGAAGGATATTCCTACTCCGATACTGAAATAGTATTTCATACCCATTCCAGGAAAAGATGTCTCTCTGCATATCCTGGAAATGATGGAGGAGCAGGTATCGATCCTAGATCATAGCTTTTAGACTTTACAGAATGTAATTGCATCATCGGAAACATAAGGACTCGGGCCCATGAGCCCATATCCCCAATTTAGGAGACTCATCTAAGAGATGAGATAACTTCCTCGAAGTAGATCTGCATCCCTACATCCGCCCAAGAGGGTCGTCAGCCATATTCCGCAACGCAAGGGCAACCAGATCGAGCAGCTTCACTCGTTCCCACTGGGGGACACCCGTCCATCATGGTGGATGCTCCAGAGCAGGCATATATCCCTACTAAAAGTCAAGATGTTCGTCAAAACATCCTGATAGCATCATGGGACCCAATTAGAAAGGGACCCAAAGGTGAAGGCTGTTATCAACAGCAGATGGTCCCTGCTGCCCACAAGAAAGCGCCCCAAATGCGCCAAAGGTAGCTAGAAAATAAGGAGGGGGTTCACGACTCTGATCTTCTGGAAGCTGGGGTTCCCAATACTGCTAAGCACATATCGAAGTCTCAAAACCCAACCCGCCCATAACCATATTATGGGAGATCTAGTAGAAGTTGTGAAGGTCCTCCACGTAATGTTTCTACTAGCAGCTCTGAAGGTCCTCCCCAGAGCACCCGCAGGGGCCTCCCCCATGGGAATATAATGATTGATCACGAGAGATTCTATTTTGATGCAAGTCACAAAATCCCTCCGCATGACCAGAAGATCAAGTAGCAAGAAGGTCCTCCACTTGCTGCGGTCCTCCCTAAAGTTCCTCCCTGGGGTATACACTGCAAACACTCTTCGTGCAGTGGGACCACAAATTATGATAGTAGTCCTTGCTATCATAGTCTCAACTGCAGAGGCCCTCCCCACAGTGACGTCTCATCATGACAAGAAGGTCATCATTTTTTGTCGTGGTCTGCTTTGAAGGTCCTCCCCAGGGGTTACGTTGCAATGACACTCCACACAGCTACGCATCAGATCACGATGGTAGTCCTCGCCACTCTTATAATGGATGTCCTCCCTGTAGAGACGTTAAGAAACGAGAAGGCCCTCCCCTCATTGTGGTACATTTTGAAGTCCCTCCCTAGGGTGTACACCGCATACATTCTCCCTGTGGCAGCTACAATAGTAGTCCTTGCCATTTCAGTAGTTGTGATGTTAGTCCTCACCACCACAACCGCCATTCAAAAGGTCCTCCCCGCAATGGCCCCAAGCAACAAGAATGTCCTCCCCTTGTCGTAGTGTATCTTGAAGGTCCTCCCCAGGATACACATAGAATGTCAAACCATGATGGTCATCCTCACCATGATGGCAGTTATTGCAAAGGTCCTCCTCGTAACAATGCTACGCAGCCAGAAGGTCCTCCCCTCGCTACAACATGCCTTGGAGGTCCTCCCCAGGGTATGCAATGCAAAAGTCCTCTATGTCATGAGACTTCAAGCCGTAATGGTATCCCTCGCCATTACGAAATGGATAGTAGAGGCCCTCCCTACCTAGACATAGTTCAACGAGAAGTCCCTCCCCTCATTGTAGTATATTCTGAAGGCCCTCTCTAGGGTGTACCCCATGGGTTCTCTCCCTGCGTTAGCTATGATAGTAGTCCTCTCCATTGCGACTGCCACTGCGGAGGTCCTCATTGAAGTGACACATTATATCGATCGGAAGGTCCTCCCGCTGCCAAATCAAGCACAGAAAAGCCCCCATATGCCGAGGCACTCAGAAGGACAGGATCAAGCATGTCAGATTCCCAGCTGGTCACCAATGACACCCTTCTTCAATCAAGAGATGGTCCGGGGCTACATTCATCTTCTGAACCACCTCGGTATCACCCACATGATAATTCAACACCTACTGGCCCCACTTCCTCTGACCACGCTATCAGTGAGTGCCCCAGTTGGGCCAAACAGGTAGAGGAATCACTAGCAGAGGAGTATACCGACATGTTGCACCTGAGGAAACGACTGGCCAGAGTTGATATCCCAGTTATGTTTTGGCCCATGAGCACCTCTCAATTTAACATACCCAGAAAAATGTCAGAAGAATGTGCACAGAAAATCCGCTCCAATATATGGACAACCCTCCACCGACTGAAATCAAGCTTCCTTCCGTACGATGGGTATGTAGATCACATCAAGACAATAGGAGACCTCATGCGTTACATCGACCTGAAAGCTCTTCCTTCGGTGTGGTGACCGCAACCTGAGAGGCGTAAAGGCAACCTTGAGTCAGCCTGCCTCCATGCACTGCACCAGCTGCACTGCCTCATTGGGGATGCTCTGACAGGAGTCCATATTAGAGAATAGGGAGAACATGGAGCTCTGCATTTCACTCCACTCCCTACCCAGAAGAACCCATTTAGCATAGTATCTTGCAATGTTATCATGACAAGACAACGATCGAGTGGTATCCCTGTTCGGGAAAGGAGACACACCCAGTAGAAACATGCCTTGAGTAAGTCCCATAAGTGTTAGGACCAACGGGAACGATCCATTCACGAACTCCTAAATCAGGCCACCGAAAACATACAACATGCCTCTCACATGAGAGAGGCCAATCAGCAGTCACTTCTTGCCTATCCATAGGGGATTGATTCACAAGTGAACCTGGAATTAGATCCAGTTCACCCCGGAATGGGGGCATGCAAGATCAGGCAGGTAGCAATAGCAGCGGCCACTGCCGCAATCTAGGGTCAACCCCATCCTGCATGGCTGGGGGCATTTTTAATGACAAATGCCCCCGTAAGATCAATAAAAACGGGAAAAGACTCAACATATAGGGAACGGATCCAGCCCCAGCCCTCAGGGCTGGGGGCATTTTTACCACCTCAACAACAACCTCCCCCAGGAGAATCAGTATTTTCTCATCTAGGGAGGACAATCAGAAGAGGAGGTTCCTGCCCTATCCCGTCCTTTGAATCATCATCCCCTTCAAGAGGGAGGCATACTGTAAGGTTACATCAAAGAACTCTCTGCGTCACCCTTTTCCAAGGAGTCCAAAATTAATCCCGGTACATGAAAGGGAGGACCAATAAAAGGTGCGGGAGATCCTCTTACTATTTGGAAGACGACATCTTCACCACCCCACGATATGCATCCATCAATGCCATAGAGGCTAACACCATGGGTGACACCAGAGATGATGAAAATCCAGATGGATCAGGAGATTATGGTTCCAGACAGGCTATGACTCACAATGTACCATCAGGTGTGCACACCCGAAACCAAAGGGCTTCCCTAAATATGGCCGCCCTTCCATCTAACCCTCCTCTACTTACCCTGCAAGCTTCCAACAAGGATAAGAATAAAGGAACGATTAATCTTAACCTGAATAATTCTCTCGATAAAAATGAGCCACTTACACTCGAAGAGAGATTCGCTCAACAGGAGGAGGAAATGAAATAATTGAGGCGGCTTAACGATGAGATACTCTGGAGGAACCATCTTATTGAAAGTGCTTCCCAAGAAGAGCCACACCTTGCGCTCTTGGAAAGTGCACAACAAGGACCAAGGTTTTCCCTGGATGACGAAGCACGGTTAGGGCCCCCACCCAATGAGGTGCCCGATCCGTCCAACTACCTGAACATGGATTTGGGTGAATATCAAGACTTACCTCCACTTAGGAAACAACTGGAGCGAGTACGTCTGAACCCTATGAAGGTGTCACAAACGGTATAAGAACCCTTGGTACCGACCGAGATGGGTCCTCAAGCAATGCCTTAGGCTACAGCCACCCAAGACCGGGCCCAATAGGATGTAAACCAGGGTCTCACCCACACCATTGAGGCACTGACATCTCAATTGGAAGCGATGGAAGTTCGACGCCCTCTGATACAGCCAGAGCGAAAGCCCTACCTAGATTGGGTGAGCAACACGCCTCCTCCACCTAATTTTGGGAGCCCTGTATTCCCTATTTTCAATGGATCAGGTGATCTAGAAAAAATTTTGATGCACTACGCGTCTTATTACGACCCTTTGATGGGAACCCCGGAACAACAAGAAGTAGTGAAACTCAGATGCTTCGCACGGACCTTGCAAGGATCTGCATTTGTCTGGTATACGAGTCTACCAGCTCAATCTATAAAAAGCTGGGAAGACCTTCAGCATCAGTTCCTACTCCACTTCAGCTCGATGTTGCCTAAAAAAACAGTCAGCAACCTCATGAATTGCAAGCAGAGGCAAAAAAAGAGGGTCTCAGATTTCATCGCCATATTGAAAGGTCTGACCTACTCTCTGAACATGCCAATGCCTCAAGATGAGATGCTTTCCATATGCATCGATAATATTTGAGATGAGATGTGAACACCGCTCATACCAGTGGAGTGCACCACTAGCTTCCGCCATCTCTTGGCCATAACCCAGAGAATTGAGGACTCCCTGTAGTGGACTAATCTGAAGTCCCGAATAGCCTCACAGGCTTCTACAAAGATAGAAGCTAGAGCTGAAATGTCCTATATCACGCTCAATCCAGCCCCTGCGCCTGCTCCACCACTCATGCCTCCACCAAATCGTCAAGGCCCCCCTATATATCAGTGGCTGCCTCTGCCTAAGTGGGATGATCAGAGAGGATCAAAGTGGAACCAGTTCGAGAAACAAAAACACAAAGTATAATCATTCTGGGAGGACCAAGTCTGCGGCAATTTCATCGCCACCATGAATTGAAACTTGCTCCACCTCCTGGAGCCAAGGAAGCCTAAAAAAGTCAGCCGCGATGATAGGATGTATTATTTTCCCTACCATCGAATGTTGGTGCACAATATCCAGGAATGATTCATCTTCAAATACCTCCAGCAAAGGATGGTAGACTCTGGGCAGGTCGAGCTGGGACCACCCCCTTCACATGTTACATATATTTCTACCACTCACTCCGGTAAAGGAGAGGAGTGGCAGGAAGTCACCAGCAAGAAGGTGCAGAAATTTGATGACTGGATGACTCGGAAGACTGTCAACTGAGCTCAGGGCATACTTTGAGCTCAATTACAGCAACCAGTGTTGCCTCCAACATCCCCTAATGCCGTAAAACCGACAATATCGGATTCACAAACCTCCACGAGCCGGTAATACAGGAGTAATATAAAATGGATGAGACAAGCGCAAGAGGAGAAATCCACAACGAGGCCGAAGTTAGCCCTGACACTGTTGGATTTTATGCCCCCAAACTTAGTGCCATGGGCACCGACCAACCAAATGACACCATCAGGGACAACCGACCTGGTTGACCTGTCACAGGATGAGGAGCTAATATTTGGTTCCATCAACATCATCCATCTAATGGAATCATTCCATAACAAAGGGTATGGCTATGAACCCAAGTTCCTGACACAAGGGCCCGAGAGGAGGAATCGTAGAAGTAGGGGATACCAGGGGAGATGCAGTTGTGGCTGAAACCAACCCTAGGGTCTTACCCCGACCCAAACCGTTAATATCATAGAAACCCATGGGAGAGCCCTTCAACGGACTCAATAAGAGAATGAATATCCCTCCACCTCTACAGGCGGCCAATCTAGCCCTGTCATTCTGCAGTACCCGTCAAAGGAGGAACAAGTGTCTATCCGCCTAATGCGCACAAACAGACTGGCCGAGCCGAGTCCCCAGAACGTGGGGACACCATCAACCTCCAACCCCGCGGCTAGTCCTTTCTCATCACATACTCTATCTCCCAATCCACCTGCTAAAACTCTCCTTCCAGCAAATAAGCATCAGCCATCGAAGCAGAAGTAAGATATCCTTAAGTAGCTGGCATCTGTACCAGCCAAGCTGTCAATCCTGGATTCCCTGAGTTTGTCAGCAGATCTTAGGGAGGTTCTTTTTGAAGCCTTTCTCAGCCCCCATGAGTTTCAAGCTGAGATAGTTGCTGCTGAGATTTACCAGACGAAGACTATCCCAACTGAATGTAATGCAGTGATAACCTTCACTAATCAAGATGAAGATTCCATCATACAAGGACACATAAAACCACTATATGTGTCCGGTATACTAAATGATGTTGAGATCCACAAAGTCTTTATTGACAACGGCTCTGGAGTTAACCTCCTTCCCCTACAGACACTCCGCAAGTTGGGCTACAGTGAGTATGACCTAATCCCCTTAGCCACAACTCTTTTGGTTTATGACAAGAGTGAATAGAAGCCAATGGGAAAAATCAAGCTAAAAAACCACTTTGGTGACCTTGTTACCTACTCAAAATTCCTGGTGGTCCAGCAGAACACAACATTCAATGCCCTTCTTGGAAGGTCGTGGCTCCATAAGCACATGGAAATTCCTTCATCCTACCACCAGTGTATCAAGTACTGCATCAATGGGAAACATTGGAAATTGCACGCTGACAAGGCCTCTTTCGAGCTCTCCAAGTCACACTACATTGACATCGGGTTTTATGAGCAAAAGAAAAAGAAGCCTTCGATCGATGGTATTGACTGGATCGCATCTCCAAATGGTCTGGAGATGGTTCCTAATGACCCCCTCAGGAAGCTTGAGGAGACTACGTACTACCCATCAACCATGTTGAGGGTAGGGAATCGAGTCCGGTCACGCACTCAGCTGTCCTCATGACTTCAGCCATAACGGCTGGGCGTGACGATGTAGAAATGACTGTTAACCATAAATTTGGGGGCATATACTTGAGTGAGGATGCCCACAATGTCTCTCCTCGGGACTCCCAAGATCCCGTGCCAAGAACTCTCCCCCCGTCGGATCAAAAGGATGAGGATTTGGGAGAAGAAGAGGAGGAAGATATCAGGAATGCACCTCCCGCATTTGAGGAAGGTATCTTCACCACTATGGACGAGCTCAGGGAAATAAACCTGGTTACTGAGGAAGACCCGAGGCCCACTCTCATTAGTGCAGCCATGTCTCCCAAGGAGCACGAGGTATATATTTCTTTCTTAAGGAAACACCGGGATATTATTTCTTATAATTATACAGAAATGCCGAGACTTGATCCTGAAGTGGTGACCCACCACTTAGGTCTGCCAGAAGTCCACCGAGGCTATAAACAGGCCGCCATAAGAATGCACCCCTCACATGCTGCCAAAATAGAGGCTGAAGTCGATAAGATTATTAAAGAAGGCTTCATCCGGGAGGTCTAGTACCCCATCTGGTTGTCTAACATTGTCCCCATTAAGAAAAAGAATAGACAAATCTATGTCTGTATCGATTTCAGAGATCTCAATCGACATTTCCAGAAAGATGATCTCCCGGTCACGATCACCAAGTTATTAATCGACGCAACGACCGGGTATGAGGCTCTCTCCTTCATGGACGGTTATTATGGGTATAATCAAATCCGGATGGCCCAAGAAGATGAAAAATCCACTTCCTTCAGGGCCCCTCAAGGAATATTTTGTTATAGGGTCATGCCATTCGGTCTCAAGAACACTGGCGCCACATATCAACACGCCATGCATCGTATATTTAAACCATTCCTAGGAAGATTCATCGAATCCTACGTGGATGACTTGGTGTTCAAATCAAGACAATGCTCAGATCACCTATGAGACCATGAAACCATCTTCAACAAACTTTGATAGCATAGCCTGAAGATGAATCCCTTGAAATGATCCTTTGGGGTTACCTCAGGGAAATTCCTTGGCTTTGTCGTATGCCATTGTGGCATCGAAGTAAACCCTGAAAAGACAAAGTCTGTCCTCATCCTTCCACCTCCCCGTAATCTCACTGAGTTGAGAGGATTCCAAGGACACCTGGCCTATATTAGGCGGTTTATAGCCAACCTGGCGGGCAAATGTCTTCCCTTTACCAGGTTAATGAAAAAGGGGGTTACGTACCAATGGACATATGATTGCCAAGAGGCGTTCGATAGCCTAAAGAAGTATCTCTTGAGCACGCCAGTGCTCATGCCCCCGGTTGAAGGAAGATCTCTCATCCTATATGTGACGATACTAGAACTGTCACTAGGAGCCTTCCTCGCACAAAAAAATGATGTCGGTAGTGAAAACGGTCTCTATTACCTCAGCTGAACCATGATTGACGCTAAAAATCGATACTCAAACATCAAGAAGAATTGTTTGGACTTGGTCTTCGCAGTTCAAAAATTGTGACATTATCTATAGCATAATGAAGTCCATTTGGTCTTGCGTAGTAACCCGCTCAAGTACATCCTAAGCCGCCCAATGCTGACCAGGCACCTACCCCAATGGGTGATCATCTTGCAACAGTTTGATATTCGGTTTGTGCCTTAGAAAGCTATCAAAGGCCATGCATTAGCAGATTTTATGGTAGAGAACCCCTCAACAGGGACCACCGCACCAGACATCGAGCTACCTAATGAAGACATCTTCTCGGTTCAAGAGGAGTTCTCGACCTGGGAAATGTACTTCGATGACACATCCTAAATCCCGACAGGGAAAAGGATGGAGGATACCAAATTTATCAAGGTGGGTTTGGGGATAATACTCATGTCCCCAGAAAAGGAAGTCTTTCCATATTCCTTCCTCCTGTCAGAAGGAAGTACGAACAGTGAGGTGGAGTACCAAGCCCTCATTGCAGGCCGGTAGCTCACACTCCAGGCACAAGTACAACACCTTAAGGTAAAAGGAGACTCATAACTGGTCATCAAGTAAGTCAATGATGAATATTATATTAAAAAGGAGGAGCTGATTCCCCTGTTCGACCATGTCTGAGGGTTAATGGCAGAATTCTCCACAGAACAAACATTGACCTATATTCCCCAGTCTCAGAATGCCCAGGCCGATGCATTAGCTAATGTGGCCACAGTCCTAGCTGACCCAGACTGGGATGAAACAGTTATCAGTATTGCTCATCGTCGAATGGTCCTACCATTTTTTAAAACTAAGACGTAAGAAATCAATGAATTCAGTACTGTCCCCAAGCCATGCGATCCTACCACTGGCTGGATGAACCCCATTGAAAAATACCTTCAATAGGGAGAACTTCCATCAGACAGGGATGAATGAGAGAAAATACGGATAAGGACAGTCAACTTTGTTCTATATGGCAGCACAGGTCAGCAAGAGGTCCTCTACAGACGAGGCCTCGTTGGAGTCCTCCTCAGATGCATTGATGGAGAAGAAACTGCTGCCGTCATGACTGAAGTGCATGCCGGAGTATGTGGAGCACGTCAGTCAGGGTCTATGCTTTCCCATCAGGTTCGAAGGCTTGGGTACTATTGGCCCACAGTGGCACGAGATTGTGAGCACTTTACCGCAAAATGCCACTCATGCCAAATTCATTCCAACTTCATACACTAACCCCCTGAGTTACTTAATCAGGATAAGTACTCTCGTCCATTTCCCATCTAGGGAGTGGACGTCGTGGGACCATATCCTCCCACCACGACCAAACAACTAAAGTATATCCTCACAGAAACTAAATTCTTTTCCAAATGAGAAAAAGTTGTACCCCTTAAAGAAGTCAGGGCAAGAAACATTGTCAGATTTGTGAAAGCCAATATCATCACTAGATTTGGAATCCTTCATACCATACTGATAGATAACAACACCAATTTCTTCTCTATTGAATTGGTGAAACTATACCATGAATATGGTATCAAGGCTAACCATTCATCCTGCTACCATGCAGCGGCCAATAGATAGATATAGGCTTTCAACAAGACCCTATCCAACATTCTCCAGAATATGGTGGACAAAGACCAGAAATCATAGCCGGATAAGCTTCTTCATGCATTGTGGGATTATCGAACCACAATCTGCACCGCTACTCAGGCTACTCTGTACTCATTAGTATACGGAACCAAAGTAGTCCAGCACATTGAGCTACAATTTCCCTCACTCCCTATTTCCATTTTCGATCAGTTATCCAAGGATGAGCAATCAGAAAAACGTCTAGGTGAATTGGAATAGCTCGATGAGAAGCAATTACACACTTTGCACCATCTAGAAGTGTATCAGAACTGGATCGCACGAGCCTTCAATAAAAAGGTCTGTCTTCAGTCTTTCTTGGAAAGAGAATTGGTGTTAGTCATACAGACCCCAATGATACCCGGAAAGAAACCTCCAAAGCTAGAGCATAAGTGGGAGGGACCATATGTTATACACATGGTCTACTCCAACAGAGCCTCTGCCCTGATCTCCATGGACGTGCAGTTTACTACCGCTCCTACAAATGCAAGATTTCTGAAGAAGTATTTTGTAAGAACCCGGTTCTTATATTTGAGGTATGGGCTTCTTCTTTTCTCTTTTCCTTAAGTGTTTACGAGAAAATATGGAAAATGTGGAAAAATCCAGAATTTTGGAACTACACGCCGTGTACTTTTTCCACACGCCGTGTAATTTTGGCTGTGTGGGATGGGTACATGGGGAGTGTAGCCATGTCGGTGATGAAGGGTGTAGGAACCGACTACACGTCGTGTAGTGGTACTTTACACGCCGTGTAGTCAGTCGGCAGGCCAAAACAGTAAGGCGGTGGAGCAGCCGCCAGTACACGCTGTGTACTTAGGAGTACATGCTGTGTACTCAAGTCGACATATGAACAGTATGACAGTGCTGTCAGAGGAACAATTAAATAAAGGAAGTACACGCTGTGTACTTGGAAGTACATACTGTGTACTTTGTTTTTTCCACATAAATTGGAAGTATCCTCCCCTGTTCACAGGGAAGGTTTAGAACCGGAGGAAGGAGCTCGGGAGGAAGGTTGGATCTTCGTGGATCAACTGATCGAGCGTTGGGAATCTGCTTCCACCTCGGACGATCTTGTTGGAATTGCACGGGTAAGCCCTTTCTTCTCCTAGCGTGTTGCTGACCAATTCTTTCCCTAACAGGAGTTATTTGAGATTGAATGAAAGTTTTCTTACCTCAGATATATGTCGTTCTTGTGCGTTTCTGGGATCGACGATCGTGTATACCGCTCGTTGACGTATAAGGTTGGTGGCTTGGTGTTTGTTTTTCCAACTTTCGTGTGTTTTGTGCATTTTCATGCCATGAACCCATGTTGGGGTGTCGTGTAGCTGAGGCCGTTGCTATATTAAACACCTAGAATTGATTAGGTATTTAATTATGATATTAAAATGCTGGTTGGGATCGTTTATTGGATCTGGAACCACCCTGGGGGGTGTGTTCAACTGTTTAGCCGTTTGGCCAGGATACCCGAGGGTATGCCTTTAAAGTAGTAATTATAGAATTTCCTTGAGAGGAATTGATTATTTACTACTTGTTTACCTGTTGGGAATAGCCTGGTTACTTGTTTGGCTTGAGGGCGTTGTTGTGATTAGCCTGAGGGCACTACACTATTTAGCTCGAGGGCTGTAGTTATTTTACATGAGGGCAACCTTTTGTTCCTGATGGTTTGACTTCTGTGCCTGAGGGAGACACTTCCTATGCCTGAGGGAAATTTCTGTTACGCCTGAGGTCAATAATTGAAGGTTGGATTCTGTATAGCCTGAGGGCAAGCCTGAGGGCGTGGTTTACTATTTTACCTGAGGGTGAGATTTTGGTTGTCTGAGGACGCTGACTGTTTACTTAGAAATGCACTATGGTGATTTCTAATATTTAAATGATTGAATGAATAATAAAATGTCAATTTCACTGTTAAGTTAGTTACATTCAGTACTACTTACTTTATTGCATTTTAATACTGCACACTGTTGTTGCATGCTTACACGCAGTTGGGCACGGGCCTTTGGTGGGCGCCTACTGAGATATATTTCTCACACCCTCTTTGGGTCACGCTTTTCGGCCCAAAAAGATTACGTTTCTGCAAGAGTGGATAGGGGAAAGGTTCCCTATACAGGTACTTGACTGCTGCTGAGGAGTAGGAGGGCATGGGACCGATCCTAGGCTCGCGATGCCGCTGCCAGTTGTTTTGCCTTGTTTTGTTGTACTCTGCATTTTTGTTGTACTGTATTGATGTATAACATGTTCTGGTTGTTTTCTTATAACATGATACATGTAGCATAATTTTATATATATATTGTTGGATACATCCACTGCTGTTGTTATTTCAGTTGTGTATGGTTTACTGCTTCCGCTGTTTGTTGTATATTTTATTTCAATTTCACTGTGCTACACTTTGAAAAATGGGGGCATAGTTTCCCCACTATTAGACCTGGGCCCTCACTGCTAGTCAGAAGCCTCTGACGTTTGGGCAAATACGCTTTAGGTCACATGACGAACCAGGTTCGGGGAACCCGTTGAGTGGCACCTGGAACCGGGACGTTACAAAGTGGTATCAGAGGGGTTCTTTTCTTTGACTTACTATTTGGAGCCGTAGTCAGAGATAGGACGAATGGTAGTTGGAAATAATCTGTGCCTGGGCATAGCTAACCCGTGTACAGGGAAAATCCAATTTACCTCGTGTTGCAATTTTATTGATTTTTCAATTTACAGTTGATTTGTTTTCACCGTTGGGTGATGCACTTGAGATTGTGTTGTTTATAATTTATCTGTGGGATCTATTTAGTTGCAACCCGATGAGATGAGGGTATGCCGTATCATGCATCATATAGGCACATGATAGATATCACATGCCATGCATATTGTCCATGACATGTAGGTGCATTAGAAATTGCATGTTATTGTGATAGTTGTTGTGATAATAAAGCATGTTGTTGTGATAGGTGCTTGATAAATACCTGCTTTGTGATATGGTATTTTAGTTTGATCTTGTTTTTAGAATGGATGCCAAAGTTCGGTTTTTGGGGAGTATGGGCCCCCATCGACCTGAATTTGGTGGATCATTGACTGTCTATTTGTTATAACACAGATAAGATGTCAAACTTTGATTCGTGGGGAGTATGGGCCCTCATGGATCGAAATTTGACACTTAGGTGTTGTTCTTTAGTATTTTTCTGGGTTTCGGGGAAGTTTTTGAGGCATACTATCCGGAAACCCAGTATACATGCCGTGTAGTACTTTATACACACCGTGTATGTTCTTCTGTTCGGGAAGAAAAATGAACTTTTTTAGTACATGCCGTGTACCCTGAGTACACGCCGTGTAGTCTCTTCTCGTGTCACAAACCGTGATGGTGGCGACACGGGGAAGGAAAGAGCTTGGGTAAAACATGCCGTGTAGCTTTTGTACACGCTGTGTAGTGTTGACCCAGAGTCCGGTCGTGTAACTAACCACACAAGTCGGTGAACTCCTATACAGAACACACTGTTTCAATGATGAACATGCCGTGTAGTGTGACCTGGGGACTCGGCCATGTAACTAACAACACGATCTGGTGTCACCTCTCCTTGAACATGTCGTGTACCTATGGGATATGCCGTGTAGTCTTGTCCGAGGACAGACCGTGTGGTGTTAGCCGTGTGACTGGGAAACGAGGTGGTATACACGCCGTGTGCGGGTATAACACGCCGTGTAGTTGTAAGTCGAGTAGTCGGCCGTGTCACAGACGACACAGGCAGTTGGAAAATAACACCCTACATGCCGTGTAGATTATATACATGCCGTGTAGTTCTTGTTCATCAGAAGCCATTTGGCTTATCCGTGTAGAAGGACCCAGGCAGGGGAAGGGAAGTCAAGTACACGCCGTGTAGTCATTGTACACACCGTGTAGTCTTGTTTTGCAAATTTTGAAATTCCTTCTTCCTCTTGTTTCCTTGTGGTTCCTTCACTTTTTGGTCTTAATAATCTTGAATCTAAGGAGTGTTTTTGACCTTGTAGTGTCATGCCGCCTAGATGACCGCGGGTTGTTCTACAGGAGAGCGGCAGCGATTATAATCCAGAAATGGTGGGCCATGGGCTACCAGTGGATCCTACAGCAGAGCCAGATGCGGTGCCAGCTGTTATACCGGACACAAGCATGGAGGTGCAGTTCCGTTAAGGATTTATGCGATTCATGCAGACCTTTCAGGGAGCACTGAAGGATGCCACATCTATGACCGAGCTGACATGAATCTTCCAGTAGCAGCACCCACCTACGTTCTCAGGGGATGGAAGACCACAGGCTGTAGAGTCTTAGTTGGGGTCAATGCAGACTATTTTCAAGCATCTTGAGATGCCTCTAGGGTAGAGGGTCAAGCTCATGACATATATGCTGCCTGATTCCACCAAGAGGTGGTGGGATGTTACCACCCAGTCAGATCATCACAGGGACATGGCGTGGGAAGACTTTCAGATAGACCTCTATGACTTTTTCTTCCTGGAGACATTGAGAGCAGATAGAGCTTGAGAGTTCATGAATCTACAGCAGGGCGCTATATCAGTGATGGACTATTCTGCTCGTTTTATGGAACTTTAGCGTTTTTCACCCATATTGGTGGGTGATGAGACGTTGAGAACCAGAAGATTTGAGGATGGTCTTCATTATGACATCCGAGCGCTGGTGAATGTTTTCAAGTTGCCTTCAGTACACGCTATCGTGAATCAAGCTTTGTTTATAGAGAGGAACCTACGAGAATCTAGTGGTGTGGGCCAGGGCAGTTCGACACCAGTTACTAGAACTATTTCTGCTCGCAAGAGGAAGAGACAGATGGACTTCTCTCAGGGTGGTAGTACCAGCCAGGCAGCTTCTTCAGGTGGCCCAATCAGGTGTTACCAGTGTGGCAGAGAGGTTCACAAGAGGCCGCAGTGTCCACATGATCCAGTGGAGTACCGAGATTACGACAAGATGGGATATCTACAACGCTTTTGCAGGGTGTTTCCACCAGCGGCTAGTGAGAGGGGTTCTGTGCAGACTTCGCATGTGGGAGCAGGACCAGTGGCTTCTTACCAGTCGAAGAACTGGAATATGTCAGGGCATGTAGGCAGAGATGGTGGTCGTGGCCATGGTAGCTAGGCACCAGGCTCTCAAAGGCAGCAGGGAAGGACAGCTCAGGTTAGCCAGGCTGTTTCACAGGGCCGCGACACTGGGCAGGCATATGCAGTGTAGCAAACCCAGCAAGAGCAGGATCCCGGACCTTCTACAGTCAGAGGTACTATTCTAGTAGCTTCTGTCTTATCTTCAGTACTTTTTAATATGGGTGCTACACATAGTTTCATATATGTACCCATTGTGGAGATCCTTGGGCTCTGTGTTTTTCTTTCTTCTGATATCATGACGCTAGACACTCCGTTGGGAACTAGAACGGTTGGTGTGCGTCAGTGCAAGGAGTGCCCCCTTGAGGTTGGTGGGTGTCTTTTTCTTTGGAACCTCTATGTCTTAGAGATGCCGATCTATGATGTCATTCTCGGGATGGACTGTTTGGTTCCCTATGGAGCCTTTGTAGACTGCTATCATCACAGGGTGCGTTTCACATCACTAGAGGGCGGAGAGTTTCTATACAAGGGAGAATGGGATGTTCAGGTGAGTCAAGCTGGACCAGAGCATCGTGGGTGAGGTGGAGTCACATCCCAGATTGCGAGTTTGTATCTGGATGATCAGGGGACTTGTCAGACAGATTTCCCTCTAGTTGTTGATTGTTTCAGGGATGTCTTCCTAGATGACTTTTTAGGTCTACCTCCGGCGCGAGAGGTAGATTTCTCGATTGAGCTCGTGCCAGGAGTAGCACCGGTGTCCATTGCTCCTTATAGAATGGCCACGCCTGTGTTGCAGGAGCTCAAGAGGCAGCAAGAGGAGTTACAGTCGAAGGGTTTTATCCGACCTAGTACTTATCTGTGGGGTTTGCCGGTCCTTTTTGCGAAGAAGGCGGATGGTACCCTCAGACTTTTCGTGGATTATCGGAAGCTGAACCAGTTGATGGTCAAGAACCGATGTCCTTTTCTGAGGATAAATGATCTTTTTGATTAGCTTCGAGGAGCACAAGTGTTCTCAAATATTGACATGAGATCTAGATATCATCAGCTGCGCGTGAGACCATCAGATATACTGCTTATGGATTTTTAGAGCAGATATGGTCTGTACGAGTACTTGGTTATGTTGTTCGGACTCACAACATGCCAGTAGTTTTCATGGATCTAATGAATCGTGTGTTCCATTCGTATCTTGATTATTTTGTGGTAGTATCCGTGGACGACATCTTGGTATACTCTCGCACTCGACATGACCATGCCACCCATCTTGAGATCGTATTGGGTACACTGAGAGAGCATCGACTATATGCTAATCTCTCAATGTTCCACTTTTGGATGGACCAGACTCACTTCCTGGGTCATATCATCTCAGAGGCAAGAGTTACAGAAGACCCAAAGAAGGTGAGGGCAGTAGTTTCCTGGGTTCATCCTAAGAACATGTTTGAGATACAAAGTTTCTTAGGGATGTCTGGTTATTACAGACGCTTCGTACAGGACTTCTCCCGCTTTGTGGAACTGTTTACAGGTCTGACTAAGAAGGGTGTGAAGTTCGTTTGGTCAGAAGCTTGCGAGACAGGTTTTCAGGACCTGAATGGAAGGTTGACATCAACACCGATCCTGATACTCCCAGAGCAGGGAAAGAGCTATATAGTTTATTGTGATGCATCAGGGATTGGGATGGGATCAGTATTGATGCAGGGTGACCGAGTTGTTGCGTACGAGTCTCGACAGTTGAGGCCACATGAGCGGAACTACCCGATGCATGATCTCGAGTTGGCTGTAGTTGTTCATGCGTTAAGCTGTTGGAGACATTATCTTTTGGGAGAGCATTTTGTGGTTTTCACCAACCACAAAAGCCTCAAATATATCTTTACTCAGCGTGACCTGAATCTGAGGTAGAGAAAGTGGGTCGAGTACCTACAGTCCTTCGATTTTGAGCTTGCCTACACACCTGGTAAAGGTAATGCAGTAGCTGATACACTGAGAAGGAAGACTCAGATACAGGTGTTGCAGGAGTACAGTGGTGAGTGGCATCTTATGACCTTGTTCTCTAAGATTCATCTGGAGGTGCACGACAGATAGGGGCAATCTTATCTTTCATCTGAAGTTGTGACTTCTACCCTCCTAGATAGAGTGAGGATGAGATAGCTATCTGATTCGGAAGGACTAGTTCTATGGGAGTCGGTGGCAAGTGGGGACCCTTCTCCTGGGTGTATGATAGGCGGTGATGCGGTTTTGCATTTCCATGGATGAGTGTGGGTTCCAGGGGATATACGCGAGGACATGATGCGGGTGTTTCATGCTTCATCTTGGGCAGTTCATCCCGGGGTTACCAAGATGTACCGTGACTTGAGGCATCAGTACTGGTGGCCGAGTGTGAAGAGAGAGATATCTAGTTTTGTTACGAGGTGTTCCACCTGTCAGTAGGTGAAGGCAGAGCACCAGAGTCCAGCTAGGCTGTTACAATAGTTACCCATTCTAGAGTGGAAATGGGATGATGTCGCGATGGATTTTGTGACGGGATTGTCGAGGTCACCTCGAGGCAATGAAGTCATGTGGGTTGTTGTGGATAGAATCACGAAGGTAGCTCACTTTTTTCCGATCAAGGATACCTATAGTGTTGACGATCTTGGAAAGCTGTATATTTGAGAGATTGTATGTCTTCATGGGGTCCCTCATTCTATCGTTTCTGATAGGGACTCCCACTTTACGTCTCGTTTCTGGAAGAGTTTTCAGAGGGAGCTGGGTACAAAGGTGCTTCTGAGCACAACATACCACCCTTAGACCAATGGCCAGTTAGAACGTATGATACAGGTGCTAGAGGACATGCTACGTGCATGCGTATTGGACTTTGGGGGCTCTTGGGAGAAGCATATACTCTTAGTCGAGTTTTCCTATAAAAATAGTTTTTAGGAAACTATTGAGATGGCACCATATGAGGCTTTATATGGTAGGCCATACCATTCACCCTTGTGCGGGTTAAAGGCAGGTGAGGCAGCTTTACTGGGGCCACAGCTCGTGCAAGAGACATCTGAGCAGGTCTAGTTGATTTGGAAGCGGATGGATACTGTGCAGTCTTGATAGAATTCATATGTTGATTGCAGCAGACGACCTTTGGAGTTCGTGGTCGGGGATAAGTTTTTTCTACGTATTTCGCCGAGGCTGGGACACAAACGGATCAGGAGACAGGGTAATCTTTCATTGAGGTATGTGGGGCCATTCGAGATTCTGGAGAGAGTCGGGTTGGTTGCCTATCGGTTACAATTGCCGCAGTGGTACCGAGCTATGCATGGCCTCTTCCATTTATCTCAGTTGCCCTGCTATCATTCAGACCCATCTCACGTCTTTCAGCCTAAAGAGGTTGAGCTACAGATGGATGCGTTCTTTGAGGAGCATCCGATTCGTATTGTTGATAGGAGCATGAAGGTTCTCCGAGGCCAGTCAGTTCCTCTCGTACGGGTGCTACGACATCATGGCCGAGTGCAAGACGAAACCTAGGAGTGGGAGACTGATGTACGTACTTAGTGGCCAGAGGTGTTCTGAGCTATATCTTTCCTACCCTTGGAAGGGCAATTCGGGGACGAATTGCTATAAGGGGGGAATTTTTTAAGAACCCGGTTCTTATATTTGTGGTATGAGCTTCTTGTTTTCTCTATTCCTTAAGTGTTTTTGATAAAATATGGAAAATGGGGAAAAATCCTGAATTTTGGAACTACACGCCGTGTACTTTTTCCACACGCCGTGTACTTTTGGCCATGTGGGATCGGTACACGGGGCGTGTAGCCATGTCAGTGATGAAGGGTATAGGAACCGACTACACGCTGTGTAGTGGTACTTTACACACTGTGTATTCAGTCAGCATGCCGAAACAGAAAGGCGGTGGAGCAGCCACCGGCTGGGTGACAGTACACACCGTGTACTTAGGAGTACATGTCATGTACTCAAGTCGACGGATGAACAGTATGGCGGTGCCGCCATAGGAACAGTTAAATGAAGGAAGTACACGCTGTGTACTTGAAAGATATGTTGTGTAGTTTTTTTTCCGCTTAAATCTGCAGTAGCCTCCCCTATTCACAGGGAAGTTTTAGAACCAGATGAAGGAGCTCGGGAGGAAGGCCAGATCTTCGTGGATCAACCGATCGAGCGTCGGGAATCCGTTTCTGCCTTGTATGATCTTGTTGGAACCGTACGGGTAAGGCCTTTCTTCTCCTAGCGTGTTGCTGACCTATTCTTTCCCTAACAGTAGTTATTTGAGATTGAATGAAAGTTTTCTTACCTCAGATCTACGCCATTCTTGGGCATTTCTGGGATCGACGATCGTGTATACTGCTCGTTGACATATGAGGTTGGTGGCTTAGTGTTTTTTTCCAACTGTCGTGTGTTTTGTGCATTTTCATGCCACAAACCCATGTTGGGGTGTCGTGTGGCTGAGGCCGTTGATATATTAAACACATAGAATTGATTAGTTATTTAATTATTATATTAAAATGCTGGTTGGGATCATTGCTTGGATCCGGAACCACCCCGGGGGGTGTGTTCCACTGTTTAGCTGTTTGTCCAGGATACCCAAGGGTATGCCTTTAAAGTAGTAATTGTAGAATTTCCTTGAGAGTAATTTCTTGTTTACTGCTTGTTTACCTGTTGGGCATGGCCCAGTTACTTGTTTGGCCTGAGGTCATTGTTGTGATTAGCCTGAGGGCACTGTACTATTTATCCCGAGGGTTATAGTTATTTTGCCTGAGGGAAACCTTTCATGCCTGAGGGGTTGAATTTTGTGCCTGAGGGAGACACATCCTACGCTTGAGGGAAATTTCTATTACGCCTGAGGGCAATACCTACGGGTTTGATTCTGTATAGCCTGAGGGAAAGCCTAAGGGTGTGGTTTAATATTTTACATAAGGGTGAGATTTTGGTTGTCTGAGGATGATGACTGTTTACTTAGAAATGCACTGTGGTGATTTCTAATATTTAAATGATTAAATGAATAATAAAATGGAAATATCACTATTAAGTTAGTTACTTTAGGTACTTCTTACTTTATTGAATTTTACTACTGCACGCTGTTGTTGCATGCTTCCATACAGTTGGGAACGAGCCTTTGGTGGGTGCCTACTGAGATAAATTTCTCACACCCTGTTTGGGTCACTCTTTTAGGCCCAAACAGATTACGTTTCTGCAGGAGTGGATAGGGGCAAGGGTCCCTATACAGGTACTTGAATGCTGCTGAGGAGTAGGAGGGCATGGGACCGAGCCTAGGCTCGCGATGCCACTGCCATTTGTTTTTCCTTGTTTTTCTATACTCTGCATTTTTGTCGTAATGAATTGATGTATAACATGTTCTGGTTGTTTTCTTAGAACTTGAGACATGTAGCATCATTTTATGTATATATTGTTGGATACATCCTCTACTGTTGTTATTTAAATTGTGTATGGTTTACTGCTTCCGCTATTTGTTGAATTCTTTATTTCAATTCCGTTGCACTACACTTTGAAAAATGAGGGAATAGTTTCCCCAATATCAGACCTGGGCCCTCGCTGCTAGTCGGCAGCCTCTGGCATTTGGGGAAATGCGCTTGAGATCACATGACAAACCTGGTTTGGGGCACCTATTGAGTGGCACCCGGAACTGGGATGCTACATATTTTGTGTAACCAAAAGAAGTTTTCGTCCGGGCTGCAGGATGTTAAACTACCAAGAACCTTTCATCCGAGCTCCAGGATGTTAAACTTCCAAGCCTCAATGATCCAAACTCTATGACCCTAAACTAAGAAGTACTCTGTCCTCACCGAACGACGTTAAACTGCACGGACTTCAGAGAACTACGTGTGGCTTGATTCCTGCCTTTGCAGGATACGTAGTGATGCCAGGATCCCCCCCCATCCTGGCCCAGCCACCCCAAATAAAAAAAAGAAGTTAAAAAAGCTCTCTTCCCCCGTGTGTGGACAAGACCTGCATGGGGTGTATTCCCCGTCCTCACCGCACGACGTTAAACTGCACGGATTTTAGAGAACTATGTACGGCTTGATTCTTGCCTTTGCAGGATACGTAGTGATGCCAGGATCCCCCATCCTGGCCCAGCCATCCACAAATAAAGTTAAAAATTCCCTTTTCCCCCGTGTACGGACCAACCCTGCATGGGGTGTATTCCCCATCCTCACCGCATGACGTTAAACTTTGCGGACTTCAGAGAACTACGTACGGCCCGATTCCTACCTTTGTAGGATACGTAGTGACGCCAGGATCCCCCATCGTGGCCCAGCCACCCCCAAATAAAAAAAAGATTTAAAAATGCCCTTTTCCCCCGTGTACGGACCAACCCTGCACAGGGTGTATTCCCCATCCTCACCACATGACGTTAAACTACACAGACTTAAGAGAACTACATATGACTTGATTCTTGCCGTTGCAGGATATGTAGAGATTCCAGGATCCCCCATCCTTCCCCAGCCACCCCTGAATAAAAAAAGTTAAAAATTCTCTCTTCCCCCGTGTACGAATCAGACCTGCACGAGGTGTATTCCCCATCCTCAGCGCACGACGTTAAACTACACAGATTTCAAAGAACTACGTACGACTTGATTCCTACCTTTGTAGGATACGTAACGATGCCAAGATCCCCCATCTTGGCCCAACCATACCCAAATAAAGTTAAAAATTCCCTTTTCCCCTATGTACAGACCAACCCGGCACAGGGAGTATTCCTCATCCATATCGCATGACGTTAAAATGCATGGATAAGAAGGATTAAAAATGCCCTCTCCCCCATGTGTACGGACAAACCCTACATGGGGTGTACCCATTTCAGAGAACTATGTACAGCTTGATTCCTACCCTTGCAGGATACGTAGTGACGCCAGGATCCCCCATCCTGGCCCAACCACCCCCGAATGAAGATTTAAAAATGCCCTCCCCCCCCTGTGTATGGACAAACCCTGCACGGGGTGTATTATCTTTTAACAAACTACGCGTGGCTTGATTCCTGCCCTCGCAGGATACGTAGTGATGCCAGGATCACCAATCCCGGCCTAGAAATCCCCAAATGAAGCTAAAAATACCCTCCTTTCCCCCCGTGTAAGGACCAGACCTACACGGGTTGTGTTCCTCATCTTTTCCGCGCAACGTTAAACTGATAAGGAAAATAAATATCCCCCCTTCCCCCCATGTATGGACCAGATATGCACGGGGTGTACTCCAAAAAGAACTACGTGTGGCTTGATCCCTACCCTCGCAGGATACATAGCGATGCAGAGATCTTATCTCCTAGCTGAGCCAGCGAGGAAAGAAAACACAGGTATATATACCTCTCGTCCTCACCGCACGATGTTAAAACTGCACGGACTTTGTCCTCAGCACATGACATTAAACTGCTCGGACCTCATCCTCATCGCACGACGTTAAACTGCACAGACTTCATCCTCAGCGCACGACGTTAAACTGCACGGACTTCGTCCTTACCGCACGACATTAAACTGCACGGTCATCATTCTCACCACACAATGTTAAACGTGCATGGACTTAATCGTGACCCACCCAAGATATATGGAAATATGATATGGGAATACTCCTTGCGCATTTGGATGCATCCTCTCCATACATCAGACTCCATGACCCGGATAATTGCGGATCTTCATAACCATTCATGGCCATCGGAAGTGGGAAGTTATCGACCCGTGGACACCTTTGCATGAGTATGAATACCATTCCCTCAGCGTCTCTTCATATTGATAGCCCCTGGACCATATACCAAAGGCAATATTTCCTCAGGCGATACTCTTCCTAGCTCCGTACGCTTACTGGCCTCAGAGCCCCCATACCATGTCTCCTGATCCAAAATTTATGGAGCAGTGGTTTACAAGTTTATTCCCCTCTCATGTCCAAATGTTACCATGGTATCCCTACTTAGTTATCCTATGTATCCACTTGTGGTTCACATGATGATCTGCATTTACAAACATCAAGTCAGGGCTAGGCTACATTGACTCGACGTGCAATTGTGGTGAAGATGTTTCTTGTATGCTTGGACACCATTATCCCCACATGCCTAACTCTATACTGTGAGAAATCTAGAATATTCATAATCATCCATGGACATCGAAAGTGGAAAGTTATTGACACGTGGACACCTTTTCATGATTATGAATACCATGCCCTCAGCAGCTCTGCATATTGATAACCCATGGCCCGTCTACCAAAGGAAAGATTTCCTCAGGTGATACTCTTCCTAGCTCTGTATGCTTACTGGACTCAGAGCCCCCATACCATACATCCTAATCCAGGAAACCCTAGAGTTGTAGTTTACACCCTCATTCCCTCACACTTGTTCAAAGTATACCAGAGCCTCCTAACTCAGCTGCCTTCCGAGTAATTGTAGCAGTAGTCACCCAATGGTCCGAACTATACGACCGTTAAACTAAGAGAACTTCGTCCTTTACGCACGACATTAAACTGCATGGAGTAAAGGTATACCCCATGCAAAAGATAAATCGACATGGTGAAATCTTCAATTTTTAACAGCATCCAAGGATGAACATCCCTGACATGTCCAGATATTTCTTTACCAAATGACAGACTTGGTGGCTCGGGCAATCGCAAATTTTCATAATCATCCATGGACATCAGAAGTGGAAAGTTATCAACTCGTGGACACCTTTGTATGAATATGCATACCATGTCCTCAGCAGATCTGAATATTGATAGCCCCTAGACTGTCTACCAAAAGAAAGATTTCCTCAGGCGATACTCTTCCTAACACCTTACGCTTACCGGCCTCAAAGCCCTCATATCATCTCTCCTGATCCAAGAAGCCCCAGAACCACGATTTACACCATTAACCCCTCTACACATCTTGGACATGCCAAGATACTCAAGCCCAGTTACATTCTGATCAAGAGTGGCCTTTGCAATTACGTCCTTACCACATGATGATTAAAACTGCACGGAGCATGTCTTTTCGGCTTGGCGTGAAGCCGCAAAGACCAAGAATTAAGCATCCAGAAAAATTCCTCCAATTGCAAGTATTTTAAACGAATTAAAAATTCCCCCCATCCTCACTACACAATGTTAAACTACACAGTATCTTTAATAATGCTCCCCGTATTTACCGCATGACGTTAAACTTCACGGAAGTCATCCTTACCGCATGACGTTAAACTGCACGGTCGAACCTGTCTTGGGTTCAGTCACGAATGGAGTCTTTACTCTGTCCCTCAGTTCATGGACTAAGCCTATAAAAACCACCATCTCACACAAGCATGAGAATGAATGACTTCACCTATTCCCGATAAGTTTATCCGAGATGTTTCCCCCATATCCAGGAACCCTATCCTCATAAATCACACTCTGTACCCAGAAGGATCCAAACCCTTGTAAGTGACCCCTAGTGGTCCCTAATCTCAACATACCTGAAGTTTATAGGCTATCAGGATAATACAATCATTGGCCTATGGATACCTTTTCATGACTATGCATACCATGGCCCCATCGGCTCTTCATATTGATAGATCCTGGCCCATCTAACAAAGGCAATATTTCCTTAGGCAATGCATCTCTTAATACACCTCTTGGCCTCTGAGCCCCATATCAATCTCGAGATTCAGAAAACTTTTGAGTAGCAGTTTACCAAACTCTTTCACAAACCTTCCTGAATATGGTGGAACATCTCTGACAAGATTAATGAGAACCAGGAGAAGCTGTTCCATTTTGAAGAATGTCCCAGCTGCATGACTTTAAACTACGTCAAACTCCAAACGTCTTTCACGCTAACTAAATGCTTTGTAATGTGGTCTCTTGACCAAACTCTTGATTAGTACAGATGTTCCCAAACCCTTTCAGATGTCACAAACCCTTTCTGAACCACCCCAGTCAGTTTTTATACTTCTCCAAGCCACCCATGGTGGTTTTCATAAGCCAGACTTCCATGAAGTCCTCATGCCATTAGAAATGGACAGTAATTAACTTAAGGACACCTTTACATGACTATGCATACCCTTCACTCAGCAGCTCTTCATATTGATCGCCCCTGGCCCGTCTACCAAAGGAAAGTTTGCCTTAGGTAATTCTTTCCTACATCTGTACGCCGATACGACTCCCACGCCTTGATACATGCCCTACATGTTGTTCGAATCTAAACATGTTTCCCCCCACGTGTGTCTGAAAGGTATTAAGACATATTTTAATCAACCAAACCTCGTCGGTTCCCTCGCCCCACCATATTTGGTCAATGGTGTTTGACCTAAAACATCAGTAATGATAGTCTTGTCGGTGGGACTTTAAACCGCTCACAAAAAGAGGTGCAAAGCCCGTTAGGCCGAAAACCCGAAAAGGGAGACCTAAGAAAAATCCGAGCCATACCCGCTGGGTCCACACCAAATGGGCCTTGGAAAAATTAGGGTATTAACAGAAAAGACAAAAATTTTGTAGGGTTTTTCTATAAAATCGTAGCAATAGTCAAACTGTGCTCGCTGAGTCCCTTGGCTCAGGAAAAATTTAGAGCATTGTCCAATCACTCATCGTTTTCCAGGACCACTCTACATCAGAATAGCCTCCTCTTAATTCCGATCGGACCCCATTCTGATGGGGGTCATTTTTAGGGTCATTAAAATTCTGAAAGGTAGAAATCCAATTTCCCTAAGACTTGGGAAAGGACTGAACCGGTCTGCGTACAGGCTCCCAGCAACAGTACGTGGCCGGTTCAGCGAACTGAAATTCCGCAGAGCAGCGTCGTCCATGTAATGGAGTCGGTAACCCTGATGCGGGCACGAAGTAGGAAAAATTCTAGGCCGGTCCACCGCCATGAACTATGCCAACCGGCCCATGCCACGTGCTCTGTTGTTCGCGAAACAGTTGCGGAAGCCATATGCGGCTGCGAATCTCGTCATTTGCGAAATAGAGGCGGAGTGGTGCACAGCCGCGGAGAAATTCCGCGAATCTTGGTTCCAAAAATCCTCGGTTGACCGAGTTGTTCGCGGGTGGGGATTCTTTCGTGGGCTTCCACAAAAAGTGTCATGTTCCCGTCGATATATTCTCTTCATGACCCTATAAATAGTCACTGAGGGGCACCAAAAAATGGCACGGATGAAAGGACGGGTGAAAACCTATGGGGATACATTGGAGAAATCACTCTCAGCGGTAAAGTCATGCGACCATATGTAGACCCCATATCGTCCACAAATGAACTCTTCCGCGTAGAGGAGAAACCAGTCTGCAAACAACATGTGGACATCTCCTCTGCGGACGCCCTTCACGGCCACCCCCTCCGTGGACCAGCGTCATTGGTGAAATGGATGTGGGAACCCCTCTACGGGCGCGAAGTAGAACGGGCTCCAGCCCCTTTGCAGACGCCCTTCGTGGCCATTTCCTCTGCGACCAGCCCTTAGCAGCCATTTCCTTCATGGACATCCTAGGCAGCCAACTTCTATGTGGCCCGCCTCCTCCACAACCATCTCCTATGTGGCCGGTTAATACGTGGATCGCCCCTCCATGGACACCCTACATGGCCAGCTTCGCCCCATCCAGTTCCTACACGGTCCGCTCCATGCAGAAAACCCCATGCACTCACTGGTCCATACGATAGGGGCTACGCCCCCACACCCCCGCTCAAGTTCAGTGTCGGGCTGCGGTCCTGGCCCTTTGGGCCGGTCCCTTTTCTACCGTCTCTGACCTCATGAAAAATGGAGAGTCGCACCGCAAACTTTTCAGGCCGGGTCAATAGTATTTTACATTGCACCCTTATGCCTCTCCAACATCCTTTCTATAAATTCCATGAGTCGAGCTACTCCTCATTAATCTCCTATAACCCCATTACCCAGTTCCTTTTGATAGGTTCATCCAGAAAGGGCTTCCCTTACGTAAGTCTCAAACCAACCATTGCTAGGTATCTCCTGCCTAGTCATCCTGACCACATGACGTTAAACTGTATGGCCCTAGTCCAATCCATATGATGTTAAAATATATGTAAACAGTCCTCTATACATGAATATAAACTGTAGCATTCCCTATCATTCAATAATTGGATGCCTCTTTCTCCATGCAAGAGTTTCCTTATGCTCCAAGCATAAGACGCCTAATGCCATTTTTACTGTGGCATAATTTCGAGAGCGTTGGAATCCATTCAAACATTTCATCACTCCCCCTCATGCTTTTCACAACCTTCATTCAGATCTTCATTCCCTTGCATGTCTGAAGGGACCCCTAACGGCCTGGTCCCATACCACCTTGGCTCACCTACCATCCTGGGCCAACGCTCCAGAAGACTTTGGAAAACACTTCGATTCAGGACCTATGTTTCAAACATGATCAGAAGTCGACCCTCGTTTGTTTGTTCCCATTTCAGTCTAACATGATATGGATCTTATTTTTCAAACATGGTCAAAAATTATCTTCCATCACCACGCCACCCTCATTGTGTTCCGAATGTCGAGCATGTAATTCACACTTTTTATCTCCCTTTGTTCGGACTGATTCCAATGCCCTTGGAATTATCCCTCTTGTGAAGTTGGGCATAGGTGAAAGCATCAAAACACTAGTGGGTTGGGATTCCCTCATGGAAAGACAAGAGGAAGACATTCAGGACAACCTCCTTGGTGTAATCCCATAGCTTTTCTTGCCGGAGGTAGCACCCATGCACCTTCGTACTTCCCCGGTGCCAGGGGCCAAGAGGGGAGATGGACACAGGGGATTTCGTTATCCTTTACCTCTCCCTCTGGGATTTTTCACCATCAGGCCTCCATTATGAGGTAAGCCCCGACTTCTCGGGCCAACTTATGCGTAAGCCCCACTTTGCTTCCCACGGACGCACCTTTTGCGATGTGATCGTCAGGTCTTTGCTACCTCTTGTTTATCACACCGAGCATGACTCACGGGGGCTTAGAGTAAGTATCGACCCTGACCCCAACCTCATATGAATGACGAGGACTTTGATCCATGTCAAGGCATGGTATGTAGGAAGCCTCCATGAGGTTCAAACCCATCACCTGGCTGTTCTGACCCCCTTCACGTCGGTTCATCCTTCGTCCCGCATGATGTTAAACTGTACTCTCGAACTACATGGACTTTGATCCATGTCTCCTAGGCGGGGTATGTAGGAAGCCTCTTTGAGGTTCAAGACCAAAAATCGTTCACTCTGACCCCCTTTACGTTGGTTTACCCACATCTTGGGCCACCTTAGAGTGCAACCCCCGTCTCAAACCAAACTATGAGGATTTTGATTCCTCTCGCAAGGATACGTAGGAATCCCGTATCACGGGTTCGATCCAAATGCTCAAGTCGTTATCTATCCCCCATGGATGAAAATAAACTCCAGAGAGCCCAGTTATGAGGCTTCAAACCAGCACCGTCTTAGTGAGTCCAAAGTCCTTGGAGTCATTAATCCAATGAGGGATGGTACTCGGGCCTAAATGATTCTGAATCCCTACGTTCAGCTGACCATTGCCAACCAGGAGTAATATGTGGATACTGTGATTGGGTATAAATCAATGATTCGCAAACATATGAACACATCTTAAATCTATAAGAGAGTCCCAGAATATGCAGTAATTCCTCCCTAAAAGGGTGCGATTAGCCCGAATTCCCATCCTATCGATCAATGTGAGTTCTTAAGCATCACTAGGCAAATCACTCGGGGAACTCCTGCCTTTCGAAAGAAGGTCCACATATCGTTGGATATGGAACTGTTGGGCGTTTTGAAACGAAGACCGATATACGCGACCTTAGTGATTGAGCAGAGTTCATCCCTCCATGAGATTGACAGTCGGGCACGTCAGTCCACTCCATTCGATTCATCACGAAACACCTTCTAAGAATAAACCACTATGAGAAAATGATAAAAGAATACCCGATTCATTGGGATATTTAAATGAGGTGTTATGAAAGAATAATTATGAAGATGTAACTAAGCTAAGACTAAAATTAATATAATCATGATCTATATATTTTGATTCTTGCCACATTTAGGAAGAATAATTATGGGATATTATACCATATATACTATCCCAAATTAATGTGAAGATAATTCTAGTTTTATTCTGACTGAATTAAAAGAAAGAGTAATGACTTTTGGTTATGTTAATTTATAAAGAAGAAATCACGGGGGGAAATATGGGAGAGAAGATTTTGTGAAGGATAAAATGACACTATAGTTATTATTAGTGTTATTATATACTTATATATTACATGTTGTTTAATAATATTATATGTGAGTTGTTGTTGTTTATTCAATACAGAATCTAAGGACAATATTTGTTGGTATCAAATAAAAATAGAGATATCACAACATTAATTATTTATGTACATTATAAATATTTTAAGAAATAAATGGATATTTATTTAAATATATAATTATTTAAAGAAGGAGTGAATAATATAGAATTGAAGAAGAGATATGTTTATATATATTTACATAGGAAGATAAGTAGGAGAAGAATTGGTTAAGTTAGCTGCGAAGTTCATAGAGTGAAAAATGATCTTTTGATCTCTTATTTACATAAAATGGTAAGAATAAAAAAATAATATAGAAGTGTAAGTAGAAGTGGTATCATATTAGTTTTCTATTATAAAGAAAAAAAGAAGAGTTTTTTTGAAGCACTATACATACAAAAATGATGGAGAAGCATTACACTATGAAAGTGATGAAGAATAAGGAGAAACACATTAACAATAAGACAAAATTATATTTTTATGAAAAAATATAATTTTGTTTCTCGATGAAGCCAATATTTTCACATACTTTATACATAAATTAAATGTTTACAATCCCAAAATAGTGTTAGTTGATGGGAAATTTTCAGGTTTTTATGTTTTTGTCTTATTTTGAGCCTAAATGAAAAAATAATTTTATTATGGATTTTTGAAAGATTTTTATTGGAAGGATATTTTTGTTATTTATTTAAATGTAAAATTTCAAATTTTGTGATTCTTTTTTTGAGACATTTGATTTATTTATATAAAATATTTCTTTTGGACCAGGGGTTGATTCAAGCATCTAGAGGCCTGAAAAAATCAAACAATTTGAAGAATTGTTCAGACAGACATTGTGGACCCCGCCTCTATAACAGAAGTATAACATAGGATTGGAAACTCCAATTAAAGATATTACACTTGGATATCAAATCTGACTCAAGGATGAAAATCCATGATAAATTTCAATGAAATATTGTTTCATTAACAAATTGGTTGAATGAGTAAAACATGGAGAAAAAGTAGGAAACAAATAGGCAGAAAAAGTGGTGTTTGTTAATTAAACAATAACATTCACAACTAGAATTAAATGGATACTAAATTTAGAGGGTATATGTGTAATTTAATTTTGAAAAATAATCTATAAGGGTACAAAGAGATATTTTATCGATAATGGAAAGTAAATTGAGTGAACTTATAGGGAATCAGCACTGCAGGACAAGTCCTGAAACAACATTACATGTTGTGTAGTTTCATTAAACGACGTGACATTTTCCATGACCTGTTTTCAGAGAATATTTTTCTAAGATTCAAGATGAATATTTATTGAGGAATTAAAAAATTTGTAACCTGACTACACATCATGATGACAGTGGAACGCTGAAAAATAAACGTGACACTGCAGCAGTTCCACAGGATTTGGCCTATAAGTAGAGGCCTCTTCCACCCTTCCAAATAATTATGGGGACACCTAGACTAGAAAGAGATATTTCGGTGAAGATACTATCAAGAGGAGGAGAATTACATGAATTAACCAACCCATTATGGGATAAAACTCATAGCAGAGAGTGGCAACATAGATCCGAGGGAATTTGCCTTTTGAGTTTGGGCTATTAATTGTAAAATATTTTCTTTTAAATTATCCTAGAGATTTTTTTCTTGATTAAAGGAGGTATATTTTGTTATTTTTTTTAATTTTATTCTAAATTTATATGGATTTATTTTCATCTTATGAATGTAATGTTTTTGTCCTCATTTTTTAAATTTCTTTGGCAGGGTCTCGTCTTTGAGCATAATGAGTTAAATCTGTTTTAATTGTTCAAAGATATTTAGATAATCAGATCACTTTCATAAGAGGTTCTCCACCCATATTCAAGGTTTCAATATGGTGTCTAGTTAATATAGTTGTATTATTTGTGTTATTAAAGTATACATTATATAATTTAATAGGAATACATTCATAAACAATAATAATGGGAATGTCTAAAGATCATTGTGCGTCCACCACTACTATATTTAGCTTGTTACTTCCAATATGGTTTCCTTTGGATTTTCAATCACTAAAATTGATATAATATTGAATTTTTATTTAATTTTCAAAATCAAAATCCCCCCTTATATATTATATATGTTAGTTTTATATCAGTTTGACAATAATAATGAAAATAAAAAGACTATGTGTTGTAAGTGGTCTCCTTGAGATCGACCCTAAGATGGGCCAAAATGGTACATTATTAGGATAATAAGAATTTTATTGAATAGAATCTCAGAAAAAATCCACTACCATAAATTTGGTGCCATTTTTGGGGATTCCATACACATATGAATGTTGTTTAAAAAAACAAAAACAAAATCAAAAAATTCATAAAAAAAAGATCTCCATTTCATATCTTTTATTTCATTAGGGAAAATAGATTTTTATGGTGATTATTATAATTATTGGCCTCTTAAAAACTTTTATTATTATCCTAGAAGGGAAGTGACATTGGAGATTCAAATGGAACAAAATTCCCTGATACTTCAAGAGAATCTCAACGTTCTCAAAAAAGTAAGAAAGATGGTTGCACTGCTGTCCACCGAAGATAAAGAAGTCAAAGTATTATGGATGGAAGAAAAAAATAGATAAGATGAAGAGAATGAAATGATTTTTTCTCTTACATTTCAATAAGAAATTGGTGATTTTAAATAAAAACTATAAGATCCACTTCCTTCTCTAACAAATGAATTTCCTGATGTCCTGCTTGAAGAAAAAGAGATCGAAGTTGAATGCTTCAAGGGAGACTTTATTTATGATCCTTCTCTTTATTAAAATATTATTAATTCTAAATTGAAAACTGATCTCCCTTGTTATGATTTTTTATATTCATCCACACTATTTTAGACCGTTGATGAAGAAGAAGAAGAAGATTCTCTTGATGAGGGGAGAATGGAGGATCCATTTGAGTTGTGCAGCAGTGAAAATGATGATGATGGCACTAAAGAATAAATACACAATGAGAAATTTTATAATCTAGAACCAGATGATAATACACACACTATTATTCTATTTTCAACACCCATGGACAGTACTCCACTAGATGAACAAAATAGGGAGCACCCATACATTATTTCCCCCCTCTAAATCTCAAATTCTTTATTTCATATTATCTGGGGGTAGGGGATATTTTTCTTTTCATTTGAGGTAATAACTATTGGAATATATTGATAGATATTGGGAAAAATAATTTTTGGTGGTTTCTATGAAAGAAACCTCATCCACCATTAGATTGGGGTTAACCCATAACAATTGCCTGACTAGGGGCATAAAAAACCTAGCACCTGCTTCGGGGTAAAACCAAGAATTATTACATTTCTTCCACCTTTCTATTTATTTTTATATTTATCATGTTTTGGGATTTATTTCATTTAGTATTAATGTGATAGTATCTAGGACCATAGCTCAGATATTCCACTAGAAAATAAGCTCAGGTTGTATCTTTCCTTCTCTTTAGTTTTTTCCTTATTTATATTTTGTTGAGATAAAATGAATGATAGTGAAATTTACATGTGGCGAGAGTTCTAACCTACTTTTTTCTATTTTTTTTTCATTTTTAGGAACCTTTAGCTTTAATGAATATTCATATCACTTTTCACATATCAATTGATTTTGAGATAATTGAAATTATTTTTGAATGAATGGACTTTAAATGACTATTGATGTGAATTTTTTTCCTTGAATTAAATTTTAAATCCATTTTATGAGTTTAACAATTTTTTAAAACCATTCCCATGAAACACCGACTCAAGATATTTTTCCCATCCTGTGAGGTATTCTGAACCATTTTGACATATTATTTCAACTACCCATACTTTCTTGAAGAAACAAGGATTTTGTGTGAGAACCAGAATTTGTGATCTTTCTCTTTCGATTAATTAGATACCATGAAATGTTTTTGATAATATTGAGTCACAAATTTGGCTAGCAATATATTATCCTGGTACCTACCTTTACATCTATCTTTCACTATCCCTTATATTCCATGAATTTCCTTAATGGTTTAAGCCACATTATGAGCCGATTTTATAACAACCCTTCTCTTTATTACAAACATTAAAATTATTTATTACATAAACATGAAATTAATAAAACTATAAGGATATAGAGGTATAGTTTCTTGGTAAATTAGGGACATTACATGAAAAATTAAGACATAAAAATACATCATATTTATTGAAATCCTCCTTTACATGACCACAACATTCCTTCGTACTTAGCATTGCATGGGATAACCTGAGGACATACATGTAAAAATGTTGATATATAAATCTCAGAAATGGAGTAAACAAGGAATAGCATGAATAATAAAAAACATGTTATGGAATAAGGATATTAATAGATAATAAGAGAAACATGAACATGAAGGCATGATATAGCATTATTATCATAACATGGAAATGTGGCAACATCATTTAACATGATATTGGTATGAACCAAGGATCATTTCACATGGAGAATGATTAAACCCTTATATAACTTGAATTATAATGAGTAAAACCTAATTTCACTTGATGTCTCATGATACTAATCTTTACCCAATACACTGGAGTGCTATCAAGTCTCACCCTTATTAATCATTTCATTTCATGCATATGTGTGCCACATGGATCATACAACATGGAATAATTCAACATAATAATTTATTACATTATAAAGAAATGTGAAATACATACATGAAACACTATAATCAAAAAGTAAATGTGCGTAAAGTTGAATACCCTTGATAGAGAAATGGGCATGGTATTCACTACACAATGACTGTGGCTTGGAAAATCGTGGTGCAATTTCGGAAGTATAACAATGATGTTTACATGAAAAGGAAAGAAAGGGGGGTTATATAGATACATGTCCCAACATATGTAATGGAATTTATATGCATAATATAAAATATTTCCCTGAATGTAAATGAAAAGAGTAAAATTCCTTACAGAATTTCGGCATGGAAACATGTGTAAATGGGAGAAATTAATGAGAGATAAATATGTCTCCCATCATTAAAACATAATGAGGGAATTATGTGGTAGGTGAGATATCATACATAAAATTTTTAATTGAAAACAAAAGGGTATAACAACATAATGAAATTTGAAAAAAAAATGAGAAAGGAATAAATCACTTACGTGGAAGTGTGATCCCAAAGTCTTGGGAGAGGCTTGAGAGGAGATTATTGGGAGATTGGGGTGACTTGGTAGGATTTTATAGAGATTATTTTAGAGGTTGGTCAAGCTCCAAATTGTTTTAGTGAAGTTGAATGAGATATTGAGGGGGTTTATATAGGAAAAGAGAGGGAATTATTTATTATTTAGGTTTTGGAAACCACACATTAAACTAATCAAAACCAAAAACGAAATCAAGGTTTTTTCCCATGGTTTTACCCAATGTGGAGTGGAAAAAATTATTTTATAAGGCCAATGGCCGAACTTATTAAAATATTAGGAATGCTTATGTGGAGGTGAGTCACACTCTCAAAGAAATAATTTTAAAATGTTAAAATGTTTTATAAATCTTGGAGGGTCCACTAATGCATTGTAAAATTAATCAAATAAATATAAAATCAAATTATATTAAATATATAAACATTTATTGGCCAAAAAAACTTTTTATAGTATTTATTTACCACACTATTAGGTCATTATGATGTCATAAAACACAATATATATTTAAACGGTATTTAATTTTTACCCAAAAAATTCGAGTGTCACAGAAAATTATGAAAAATTCACCATTAGATAATTTCGACATCCTAATTCCAAAAATAATATTCATTTTATCTAAATAATTTTCTAAATATTTTAATTTTTAGTTTTAAAATAAAAACTGACATTTATTGAAAATTAATGGGGTTTAACAAAAACAGCTTTCAAACCTTAATAACAATTACAATTATATTCATGAAAAATATATGATCATTTATATTTAAAAATTAATTTATTAATAATATTTTATTAAAATATTTTTTAATTTAAAAATCCATTAATTCATCAAAATAGACTTCTTAATTGGATATTAATTAAAAATACTATTTTCACTTTAAAAACTATTTACAAAGTAACAATAAAATGAATGTATATTCTCTATACAAAAATAATGCACATAATCATAGTGCTAGGGTCTTGTAACATAACCACTTAAAACACCCAAATAAGACCTAAGGCTAAGGTGCGCAATGGTGACATACTCTTGGAGCATCTCAGATAACATTACTCAGGTGGCAATCTCTATTAACTTCCACTTCTCCTATAGGCGGTTCCGTTCAATATTAACATGTTGAAACTCATCTTGGTATTGGTCAAGAGAGAATCCCAGTGACTCCACCTCCTTTATAAGCTCTAACAAATGGGATTTGTATGGATCAATTTTACTGGATGAGGCCATCGCTTCCTTTGTCCGAGTAAATTGGATTTGTTAAAGCCCTATATTTATACTAATCATGTGATCACTGTTCAACGACTATATTAGAAATGGTAAAAATTATTAATCATATTTTGAAATCCAAAAACATAAAAATAAGGATGTTCATATATTATATAACCATTTTACATAATAATACATTTAATTAGATCAAGAGGAATTTTCATTAATAAAAATTTGGGTCGTTAAAATCTTCCCTCCTTAAAAGATTTCTTCCCTGAAATTTCTTTTTCCCATACTAAAATAGAAGTGGGTAACTCTATCTTGTCACTTCCTCTAGCTCCCACATTGCTTCTTAAAACTCGTGGTTTCTCCACAACACTTTCACGAGGGGCATTGTCTTATTTCGTAGAACTTTTTCTCTATGATCTAAGATCTTCACTGACTTCTCTTCAAAGGAGAGGTCATTCTCTAATGGTACCAACTCTGGTTTAAGTACATGCAGTGAGTCAGGTATGTACTTTCTCAAGAGTGATACATGGAATACATTATGTACTTGAGATAGGTTTGGTGGGAGTTCTAGTTGATAGGCCACTATTCCAATGTGATTTAGGATCTAAAAAGGGTTGATGTACCTGGGAATAAGCATTACCTTCTTCATAAATCTCATAACTCTCTTCCATGGTGATATGTGGAGGAATACCATGTCTCCAATATCAAACTCTAGGTCTCATCAACGATTATCATCATAGAACTTTTTTGAACTTTGAGAAACTTTAATGTGCTACTGGATGGTCTTAACCTTCTCCACCATTTCTTCGACCATTTCTAGACGTAGGATTTTTCGATCCCAAACTTCATCCCAACATGCCGGTGTTCTGAACCTCTTCCCATAATTCTCTTTATAAGGATTCATTTGGATGCTTGAGTGGAAACTATTATTGTAAGAGAACTCAACTCGATGAAGATGTTGATCTGATACTTCTTTAAAGTCCATCGAGCATTATCTCAACATGTCCCCATGTGTTTGGATAGTCTGCTCTAATTGGCCACCAGTTTGAGGATGATAAGTCGTACTGAAGTTCAGCCTAGTATTCAGGGCATGTTGAAGATTCTTCCAGAACATAGAGGTGAATCTTGGATCTCAATCGGATAAAATAGATAGTGGTACTCCATGAAACCTTACCACTTATCTAATATATATCCATTCGAGTTAATCAAATGAGAAATCCTATTGAATTTCAATGAAGTGTTCCATCATTGTAAGATGACCCACAACAACCTAGATAGCATTGTTTCCTTTGGATGTCTTCATAAGTCCAGTGACAAAGTCCATGGTGATGTTATCTCATTTCAATGTTGTTATGGGTAATGGTTGAATCATCCCCTTAGACTCCTGCCTCTCAGCCCTCACTTGATAACATACAATGCACTTTTATGTATACTCAGTGATATACTTCTTCATGTTATCCTACCAATAATTCTCTTGGAAATCTTGATACATCATTGTGTTTCCTGAGTGAATGGAGAAATTCTAACTATGTGCAGCATCCAAAACATCATTCTTTAACTTCAGACTTGATAGAACACAGTCTTGTCCCAAATCTCACAATTCCTTTTTCATTAACATTGAACTCCGAGGATTTCTCTTTAATAATAGTTTCCACTTTATTATGAATTCCCACATCATCATTTTGAGTATCCTTAACCTTTCCAAAAGATACAGTTGAGAAATAATTTGTGAAAGGATTGATGATGTTCTCATATTTATGATTCACATGTCCATCTTCATCAAATATAAGAAGATTGGATCCTTTTTAATTCTCATCAGTGACAGAATCACTGGGTCCTTTCTACATACAATGTCTACCACCCTATTCGCATTACCAGTGTGGTAATGGATTGATCAGTCATAGTCTTTGATCAGCTCAAACCATCTTCATTAGAACTTGTTCAACTCTTTCTGTGTGAATATAAACTTTAGGCTTTTATGACATGTATATATTTCACACTTCTCTCCAAAGAGGTAATGCCCCCAAATTTTTAATGCAAAGATCACTAAAACCAACTCTAGATCATGTTTTGGATTTTTATTGTCATGAACTTTCAATTTCCTTGAATCATAGGCAATGAATTTTTAATTTTTCATCAACACATAGCTCATGCCCTTCTTCGAGGCAATAATAAATATAACAAAAAATTATCCTCTTGTGGGTAGTGTGAGCATGAGCACAGTGATAATACTCCTTTTCAACTCCTTGAATTTATCTTCAAATTCATCACTCCAAGAACACTTGAATCTATTTTGGGTTATCATAGTAAGAGGGTTTGACAATCATAAGAAATTTCTCACAAATCAGTGATAATATCCAGCTAACCCCAAGAAGCTACGGTTATTTGTTACCGATGTTGGCCTCGTCCATCCCTCAATTGAATCTATCTTGGAGGGATCCATAGATATCCAATTACTGGTGATGATATGACCCAAGAATGAGACTTGTTTATACAATAACTCACACTTGATGTACTTTTAATATAGCTTCTCCTTTCACAAGGTCTCTAGTACAATGCTAAGATGCTCCTCATGCTCCTCCTTGGATTTAGACTATATTAGAATATAGTCTATAAAGACTACCACAAATTTGTTGAGGTAACCTATAAAGACTCTATTCATCATGTCTATAAAGATTTTTGGAGCATTAGTGAGTCCGAAAGGAATTACTATGAATTCATAGTGCCCGTACCTTGTATGAAAAGCAATCTTGTGGATATCCTCATTCTTCACCCTTACTTGGTAAAATCTTGACCGCAAATCCACATTGGAGAATTATTGTGCTCCACTTAGCTGACTGAATAAGTCATCAATTCAGGGCTAATGATACTTGTTCTTTATCAATATTTTTTGAGGTCACGATAATCAATGAAAAGGCGCATTGACCCATACTTCTTCTTGACGAAGAAGATTGGTGCACCCCATGGTGAATCACTTGGGTGTATAAAACCACTATCCAGATTCTGTTGTATTTTTTTATTTATCTTTACAATAGCCATTATATATGGAGTCTTGGATATTTGCAAAGCCCCAGGTATAAGATCAATCGAGAATTCAACACCTCTTCTATGAGGAAGACCAGGGAATTCCTTAAGAAAAACTTCAGTGAATTCCCTCACAATAGGCATGTCTTCAAGGACAGTTTATTCCTTAGAATAAATCATATGAGAAAGATATACATGATCATATGGTAGTAATATCCACACTTGAGATTATGGATCTAAATAAGATTCATCCTCTTCCTTGCACTTATATAGAATCGGGGGTCGATTTTCCATATGGAGAGTGATTTCCCTGTCATGGAAATTTATGTTAGATCTATATAAGGAAAGACAATCCATGCTCATAATTTCATAAAATTCCTCCAGAGGGAGTATGATGAGGTTCTTCAAAAAGTTCAATCCAAAAATTATGATAGGAGATGAGTTATATTCATGCGATGTAATTAATTCCCCATTTGTTGTACTCAGCGACATCTTTACTTCCATAATTTTTCGTGGTGTTGGGATTATTCTACCAAAATTTTGGGATATAAAATAATGTGCAGAACTAGAATCCAAAAGTATGTTCACTATTATTGAATGAATAACTAAATTACCTATCAACACATCATTGACGAGGTTCACTTCGACAATAGTAATGGGAAAATCTTGCCCTTGTTGACTTGAAGGTTGCTGGTTGCCTCTGAAAACCCTTAACTCAGGGAACTGGTTTGCAAAGTGTCGTAGTTCTTTGCAGTTGAAGTAAAAAATAATGCATTAAGGGTCTAACAGAGCATTCCTATCCTCTATCGTAGTTGTGGGTTTTTCATGTCGGCATTTTATATCTTGGTTCTATTCTAATCCACACTTAAAGCATTTTCTCATCCCCTTCAGACAATTTCCAAGGTGCTTTATTCTGCACCTTTGGAAAGTGGGGTGCTATATTTTCTTACCACCATTGGATTTATCCATAGGACCACCAAAATTAAAGTCCACCTTATGTTTCTTATCCCCATAATACCCCCGTGATTCACTGATCTCTATTTCAACTTTGATGGAACATCAAACAATTTCCTCATAGCTATCAAAGTCACAGATCACTAGGGCTTTCCGTAGGCTATGTTTTATCCTACAAAAGAAGCGTCCAACCTTACATTAGGGGGTAACAACAAAGCCAGAGGCATATCATACAAACCTTGTGATGTTTTCCTAGTATGATCTGATGGATTTGTCATCTTTTTTCTTGAGGGAAAATAATTCCCTTTCCATCTTAAGTCAGAGGGTGAGAGGAAAATATTTATCAAAAAATATTTTTAAAAAATCCTTCTATTCCAATGCCTCGATCTCCTCCTCAGGATTTATACAATGTCCTCCATTGACCAGCTTCACTCTCCAAATGATAAGAATCCAGAAGTACCTTCCCTTGTTCAAAACATTGAAGGATAGAGATGATCTTCTCAATGGAGTTGATCCATTGTTCATCAATTGAGTGATCAGATGATCCTTTAAAAGTAGGAGGCCTTTGTTTCATGAAGCTCTCGATTGCGGCTTGTTCTTTCTCAGGGTTAGTTGAACGTTCCACTTGAACCATTTTTCTATTAAAAATATGATTTAACTGAGAGAATATCATGAAGATGTTTTAATTCCCTCTCCCATCAGATTAGGCATCTCATTAGAACAATCATCACATTGATCTTCACATCGGTTATTATCCCGAGTCCTCCCATTACTGCCATTGTTTGGAATAAATGGAAAGTTAGGGGCAACACATAAAGGGGAATAAAAATAAAAAAGGTATAACTTATAAATTACATTTATTTCCTTAACTTATGAATTTATAGGCTTCAATCTATGTTATCCATGATCAACTTCCCAATATATATTTTTATGGGAATTTTTTTATTCCCATAATCACTAGTGCAGAAAAGGTTTACTACGGTGGTTGTTTTTTATTTTTTACGCCAGCTTCTGGCCAATGTTATTAAAAGAAAAATTATAAAAATTGTTTTTTATGGTGGTTATTTTAATACCGATGTGAAAACCAAAAATCAGAAGTGGTTTTCACGTCCGTTCATCAAAAAACAATGTGGAAAACACTTCAGAGTCGGGTTTTATTACGGTGGTTTTTAAATAAACAATGTGGTATCTACTTTCTCACGTTTGTTATATAATAACTGACATAATAAACTATGCCTCCGAAGAGTTTATCACATCAGTTATGTTCATAATAGAAGTTATAAACCAATCTACCAAGAGTTTTTCTTATCAGTTAAATAATAACCGATGTGAAAACATATATAATACATCGGTTATAAAAAAACAGACATAAAAAACTATTTCATTCCATTTATTACATCAGTTATGAAATAACCGATGTAAAAACTCATTCCCATGCATTTGTTACATCAGTTTTCAAATAACGGATGTTAAAATGCATAAACATTCATTTTTTACGTCGGTAATAAAATAACAGACTTAAAAACCAATTTTTTTTATAAAACTATTCAATCACAACTATGCCCTGTAAAAGAAAACCTAAAACAGACCAAAAAGAGACCAAAACTAGACCAAAACCCCCCCACCCCACTAGAAAACACTCTTACACCCCTAGAACCCCCCACCCCACTAGACACCCCCACACCCCTGGACATCCCCCCCACACTATTGGACAACCCCCACCCCTTGACATCTCTCCCACCCTCCTGGACACCCTACAACCCCCATGGACTCCCCAGACACCCCCACTCCCCTGGACAGCCCTCCCACCCTCCTGGACACGTTGGACACCCCCACCCAACTGGACACGCCTCCCACACCCCTGAAAACCCCCATTCCACTAGACACCCCCACACCATTGGACACCCCCTAGATATACCCCAACCTCCTATATATCCCCCACCCCTGGACAATGCCCACCCTCCTGGATAGCCCCCACTCCCCTGGACAGCCCTCCCACCCTCCTCGACACCCTCCCACACCTATGGACATCTTGGACACCCCACCCCACTGGACATCCCCCCAACACCCCTGGAAACCCCCACCCCACTGGAAACCCCCCACACCCCTGGACACACCCAGGAAAACCCCCACCCTCCTAGACAGCCCCCACCCACATGGACAGCTCGCGCACCCTCTTGGACACCCCACCCCCATGGACAGCCTAGACACCCCCACCCAACTGGAAAGCCCTCCCACACCCCTGGAAACCCCACACACCCTAGAAACCCCCCGCAACCATGGAAATCCCCTAGACACCCCCACCCTCCTAGACATCACCCACTCCCCTAGATAGCCCTCTCACCCTCCCGAACACCCTCCCACCCCATAGACACCATGGACACCCCCACCCCACTAGATAGCCCTCCCACACCCATGGAACCCCCACCCCACTGGACACCCCCACACCCCTTAACAACAACTGGACAACCCCCACCCTCCTAGACATCCCCCACACCACTGGACAACCCTCCCACCCTTCCGGAAACCCTCCCATACCCATGGAAACCCTAGAAACAACCCACCCCACTAGACATCCCTCCCACACCCCTGGACACCCCCACCCCACTCGACACCCCCACACCCCTGGACACCCCATGGACATCCCCTACCCTCCTCGGCAGCTCCCAAACCTTGGACAGCACCCCACTCCCTAGCCAGCCCCCACTCCCCTCGAGAGCCCTCCAAACCTCTTAGACACCCTCCCACCTTCATGGACACCCTGGACACCCCCACCCCACTGCATATCCCCCCACACCCCTAAAAAATCCCACCCCAATAGACCCCCCACATCCCTAGACACCCCCCTGTATAGCCCCCCACCAACCTTGATAGCCCCAAGCCCCTGGATAGCCCACCCACCATCCTGGACACCCCCACCTCCATGGACACCCTGGACACCCCAACCCCACTGGACAACCCTCCCACACACATGGAAAACCCCCACTCCATGGACACCCCCACACCCCTGGAGATCCCCCACCCTCTAGGACACCCCCCCCACTTCCCTGGACAACCCTTCCACCCTCCTAAACACCTTCCCACCCCATGGACACCCTGGACACCCCCACCCCACTGGACAGCCCTCCCACACCCCTGGAACCCCCACCCCACTAGACACCCCACACCCCTAGACACCCCTTGGATAGATCCACACTTCCCTGGAAAACCCTCCCACCCTCTTGGACACCCTCCCACCCCCATGGACACCCTGGACACCCCCACCCCACTAGATATCCCTCCCACACCCCTGGACCCCCCTGGACAACCCCCCACCCACCTGGATAGCCCCACCCCCTGGACAACCCTTTCACCCTCCTGGACACACTCCAACCCCCATGGACACCCTGGACACCCCCACTGGACATCCCCCCCACACCGCTAGAAACCCCCCACCCCACTGGACACCCCCCACACCCCTAAATGCCCCCTAGACAACCCCCACCCTCTTGGATAGCCCCCACTCCCCAGGACTTCCCTCCCACCCTACTGGACACCCTCCCACCCCCATAGACACCCTTTACACCCCACCCCACTGGACATCCCTCCCACAGTCCGGAAAACACCCCACACCACTGGACACCCCCACACCCCTAGAAACCCCCTGGACAGCTTCCCACCCTCTTGGAGAGCCCCCATCCCCTGGATATCCCTCCCACCCTCTTGGACACCCTCCCACCCCATGGACACTCTCGATACCCCCACTCCATTGGAAGAACCTCCCACACCCCTGGAACCCCCCAACCCACTGGACACCCACACCCCTGGATAGCCCCTGAACCCCCCCCCCACCCCCACCCTCCTGGAAAACCCCCACTCCCTTGGACAACCCTCCCACCCTCCTGGACACCCCCACCCCACTAGAAAGCCCTACCATACCCCTGAACCCCAACCCATTGGACACCCCCACACCCCTGGACACCCCCTGGACAACCCCCACCATCCTGGGCAGCCCCCACCATCCTGGGTAGCCCCCACCCCATGCACAGCCCACCCACCCTCCTGGCCACCCCCACCACCATGGACACCCCAGAAACCCCACCCCACTAGATAGCCCTCCCACACCCGTGGACCCCCCCCCCCCCATAAACACACCAATGGACACCCCCACACCCTTGGATACCCCCTGAAAATCCCCCACCCTCTTGAAAAGCCCCTCACTCTCCAGGATAGCCCTCCCGCCCTCCTGGACACCGTCCCACCACCATGGACACCCCAGACACCCCCACCCCACTTGAAATCCCTCCCACTCCCTTGGAAACCCCCACCCCACTGGACACCCCCACACCCCTGGACACCCCCTGGAGAACCCCCACCCTCTTGGACATCCCCCACCCCTATGGACACCCTGGACACCCCCCCCCCCCCACTGCTGGATACCCAATGGAACCCCCCCTCCACCCTCTTGGATAGCCCTCCCACCCACCTGGACACCCTCCCACCCCCAAGGACACCATGGAGACCCCCACCCCACTGGAAAACCCTCCCACACCCCTGGAAACCCCCACCCCTAGACACCCCCACATCCCTAAACACCCCCTGGACAACCCCCCCCCCCACCCTCCTAGACAACCGCCACTCCCCTGGACAGCCCTCCCACCCTCTTGGACACCCTCCCAACCGCATGTACACCCTAGACATCCCCACCCCACTGGACAAACCTCCCACACCCCTGGAAACCCCCCACCCCACTAAACACCCCCACACCCTGAAAACCCTCCCCACTAGACCAGAATCCATTCCAATAAAACCATCAAAACTAGATGAAAACAAGAAGTAGATCAAAATTAAACATTCACATCTATAACATTCAAAACTTACAATGTCAACTAAAAAACCTAAATCCATCCTAAATGACTAGCAAATACACAATTATAATGACAATATTCAAAATTACATTTTTCACTACAAAAAAACTAAAATCCAATCAATACTGTAAAATAATTTGACCATTCCATTTGTAAGTGTTTGAAATATTGAGCACTATAGGGTTGAGGGTCATCAAATTGCTACAAATTAAAAGGATATCAGTTAACATGTATAATGAATAAATCAACAGAAATATTATGGAAAAGTTTAAAAGGAAATCTTACCAGGTCAAAGTGAACAAGTGTTCCAGTTGTAATTATTTCATACATAAATCTTAACAAATAATATACGCATTCGACGATGCCTTGTTGTTCATGACAATTATTTTTAAATGTGTGTAAATTAAAAATATTATTTTTCTGTAATACATTAAAAATTAAAAATTATAAATGGATATTTACCTTTAATTTTACATATTTGATCTTGGCACTCCTTTTCTTTGTGTTTTTTCGAAATTATACCCATACCATGTTAGAAAATAATATGAATGGGATAAATTTAAAATTCATTATAATATATAAAACTGTTAAAAAATTGAAACTTAATTTTCCAACATATTCTTAAAACTTTCCCACACATCACCATGGACAGAGCATATCCAATAAAGTGTTTTCTCCCTTGGAAAAAACACCTAACATCTAATGATCATTGATAAAAGAAAATTTATGGTTAGTGGTTTTTTATATTAAAAGATAATGAACTCTTTGTCATAGATATGTTTCATACCTATCACAAAAAGGAATCATCCAACACTAGGTGATTATATTTTGCCCAAATATTTCAGCAATATAAATATTTATAAATTTGGTACAACTGCGAAAGTGGCACACACGCATGTAAGAAAATTACATGTAAATTGCAAGCCCGGGGACTTGACCCTGCAACCTGCCCCTCACCCCCCAAGCCCATACCACCCCACCACCAACGGTGGGGAAAATATAAATCATTCTTTGTTCCTAATCCAATGCATGTGCTTCAGGGGAAATCAAATGTGGGTCCATGAATCCATATACATATGTCTGCCTATTCTTACCACACATCTTATAAATATACCTAATATAAAACAGACATAGGTATACATTTTTAATAAATATAACGTAGGGAAAATGTTTCAAGACTTACATGGAAAAAATTTTCACCTCGTTGATTCCCAACTTATCTTCAGTGACAAGCTCCATGGTATCATTTTTTAGAATCCCCACATTTATTGCATGTCCACTAACATGAGATTCCATTGGAAACTCATAATGATCCACCAAAAAATTTGAATATCTTGAAAATCTCTCAAGACTACTAGAATTTGTATCTGATGTCATAGCCATTTGTCTTTGTTGTTGTCTATATAGTATTCCCTTACCTTTGAAGTATTCTTGTAAAAATAAATAGAAAAGTATATTAGTTTTCAAATATTAAAGCAACTTTAATAAAAAAAAATAGAAGATATAACATACATACCTCTATGGTAATGAGTCGCTGAAGTCTAGATGGTCAAATTAAAAAAAGGCCAATACTATTTCCAACTGTCATCACCTCATCTATAGGTAATGGTACACGAGATGATCTATCTATAATATCTTGTACATTGACCCTATGATTCTCTACCTCTTACTATTGATGATAAACTATATGTCATATACAATATACCAGCCCATATGAAACTATATGATGTTGAGGATCATCGACATATAACTTGAAATAAGTAGGAAGCTGTGGTGGAGGAGTAGGATAAAAAATGGGGTCTGTAAGCTGAGGTGGGGGAGTGAGAGCTACTGGCAGAGGTGGTGGATAAATAATGGGGTCTGTAGGGGGAGGTGGAGGAGTGGGAGCTGCAGTCTGAAATTGTCTTTGCATGTCTAAAAACTTAGAATGTACCGACTCTCTAATATTTTCCTTCATCATCGCATTAATATTATGAACTTCAGCCTCCAAGGAATCTATTTTTATTATAAACACCCTCAACGGAAGAAGTTGAAGAACATGGAAACACTTTTCTTATCGATACACCTATTGGATATCCTCATACATGACTAGGATGTTCGGGATTTAACATTGTTGTAGATAAAATATATTGCCTCCCAGCAGCTGTAAATACACCCTATGAGCTCTACTCTTCAAGAGAATCCTGTATTAATTAATTGAACATTTCTGTAATGATTCAAATTATATAAAGAATATAGTTATCTTAAATAAATAAAATAAATATCTTACAATCCTCTCAACTACGATTCTTGAATATTCTGAAAGATATTTCCCCTCTTTGACCATCCGATATCTCCTTCATTTTTCATGTCTAGATGGACAGGATGGAGGGGCAACCTCTCCAGAGCATGAAGAATTAGCTCTCAGTTATTTTAATTTTTCCGAAATCATTTGTTCTTCGAATAATGTATACCCCCGAGATATACTATGAGGGTATACATTTCTATATCAGATCTCCTGATGAGATTTCCTTGTTTACTATAAATTAAGAATAATAAATCATTAAAAAACATTAATATGACCATTTATATAAGAATGCTTATAAATTTTTACATTGACCTTACCAAAAATGAATCTTTTCTTCTACTTTCAACAAACTATGTCCATGTATTTTCATCTTTGAAAGGATATATATGACATGGATTTTCATGAATCCTTTGACCAAAAATAATATTAGATGTGAGGGTTGATTTGAAATCCCTTCATCTCCTAGAAGCCATCAATAATCATTTCTTGTTTACTCCTCTAGTGTTAGGCATAACAAATGTCATCTGATAGAGAATAGGTAAAACATATTATACTAGAAAAATTTAAAGAATATGCAAAAAATATCAAAATATCTTACCAAAATCGTCTCCCATAACTGAGATATTATCACTTTTTCCACACTTATCCAATCATCATATAAAATGCTTAATTTTCTCTTACCCTGAGTTGATAAAAAACACTTAAAATATTTTACATTTGTACCTCTAGGAATATCATTCTCATCAATCTCAATGAGTATCCTCTGGTCCTACGAATGTGCAAGTGATAATTTTGGTAAACGTGTGCACCCAAATTTACCAACTATTGAACTCTTCTTTGTCATTATGGGAGCACATGAGGGAGATTGGGGAACATCAAGAGGAGAATGTTAATGTTCTTCCCAATAGGTATGATCATTATGCTCATCTCCAGAATCATGTGTTTGATCAACTGATTGATATGTCATTATCATTCAAATAAAAATAACAAGCATTAGTTCACAAATATACAAATTCAAATACTACAATACTAATGTAAAAAGAAAATGGAAAATTGAACTAAGTTACGTAATAGTAAACATGGTTAATATGGTAAGCATGTTAAATAATGGTAAACATGGTAAACATCGTAAACATGATAGTGTAATTTTAATTCAACAAAATCAATAAATATATAAGTTATGTAAAGGTAAACTATGGTAAACATGGTAAATATGGTAAACATGTTAAACATGGTAAACATGTTAAACAAGGTAAACATGGTAAACATGGTAAACATGGTAGACATGGTAGACATGGTAGACATGGTAGACATGGTAAACATGGTAAACATGGTAAACATGATAAAGTAATTTTCATTCACTAAAAATAATATATATATAATTAATGTAATGGTAAACATGATAAACTAAAATAAAAAAAATTAAAATAAACAAAAACTTATACTTATTTGTTTTAATACGCGTTTTAATAAAGAAAAAAAATACAATATCTAACATTTTATGAAAATAATAAATGTAAACAAGAAATAAAAATATGTTACCTATAATATTAGGAATGTACAAATGGATTATTTTCCCAAATTCCTTCATCATGATCGTTCCTTATGGAACAAACCATGTCTTCAACATGCTCATCATTTTGTTATACTAATCTTTACATAGAAGTAGGGATCTCACATAAATCAGCATCTTCATCAAGTTGATCCTCACCAACATATTTTTTTCCCTTGTAAAACAATAGAACACTACATATCTGATTGATCAACTCTATAGATAATCTGTTTTGCATGTGTTTCCATTATAAAAGAATATGTTGTGTCATCCAATCTATTTAGATTAACCAATTTCATTACAAATTCATCATGTCCAACACTGTTTTTACCGATAAACCATTTGAAGTTAAAAACAAGAACTTTAATTTTAATGTAATCAACCTCCCATATTGCTTCAATGACTCCATAATATGTAGTAGATGCAGAAATTGGGTTTTTGTCTTTATAAATCGAAAAATGCATTGCTTCTATGAACACCAATACCCCACTATTCTGAACCACACTACTATTGTCCTGAGATTTCATATGAAATGTATAGCCATTAATGTCATAACCGGACCATGTTATCACATTTAAACATGGACCACCCACTAACCATCTTAATGTCTCTGATACATCTGATCTACCAAGAAAGGTCTTTTTAAACCATAACCAAAATGTTTTGTTGTGATCATTCAAAATCCACATTTCTTTCTTCTTTGGATGACATTGTTTCAACTCATCAATATGCAATGTGATATACGATTGAGCATTAGCTAAGTTATTCAAGATGAATAATTCAAACTTCTTCACCTGTTCAGCTGACAACTATTTGAATTTCAATCCATGAATCCCCTTTCCCTCATTATTAAATAATTCATGGAGAGATGGAGGCAAACCTATGTTCTCCACCATAGCCAAGTAGCTCGTACAAAACTATGCAACCTCCTTAGAAATATACCTTTCAATAATGGAGGCTTCAGGTTGATATGGATTCTTAACATATCCCTTTACTATTTTTATATTCCTTTCAAAAGGATATATCCAACTAAAATATACAGGTTCAAAAAGCTTTATTTCTCGAACCTGATGAATCATTAAATGAACCATTATATCAAAAAAATATGGAGTAAAATACATTTCCAACTGAAAAAGTATAGAAATTGCATCCTTTTCCAAAATGTTCAAAGCATTCACATCAATCAACTTATTAGAAATTTAATTGAAAAAATAACACAACTTTATTATAGTCTTTCTGATATGGATGGGAAATATTTCACACAATGAAACTGGTAGAAGTTGTTGCACCAGGATGTTACAATCATGATATTTCATACCTATCAACTTCAAATCCTTCAAAGAGACAAAAAATTTTACATTTGAAGAATAAACTTGAGGCACATTGATATCATGAAGACACTGACAAAATCTAATTTTCTCCCTCTTGGATAATGTATGACAAGCCTAGGGAAGAAATGTTCATCTTCCATTAGGAGTGAGAGCTAACTTCCAAGGTATTCCCATTGATAGTAAGTCTAATCTTGCATTCAACTGATATTTTGTCTTTCGTTTAATATCTAACAATGTTCCAATAAAAATATCACAGATATTCTTCTTACGTGCATGACATCAATATTATATTTCACTTCATGATATCTACAATATGGTAGCTCAAAAAATATTGACATTTTCTTCCAAATATGTATATAATTACCATATTTCTGTGTCTTTCCCAATTTCACATAGAGGTTTTCTTCCCTCTAAAAATACTCATCATAGGATAAAGGTTTTAAAGCCATATCAAATTCTTGTGATCCATTTAATTCCTTTTTTAGTCTTCTATATGAGTGATCCATAAGCCAGAACTTTCGATGACCCATGTAAACTTTTTTACTCCCATGATGAAATTGACAATATGAAGTCTATTTTTAATAAATTGGACGTGATTTATGCCCCTTAACACTATATCTAGAAAAATTTCCATATGCTGGGAAGTCATTTATAGTATACATAAGCACTATATGTAGTTTAAAATATTCCATTTTATAAGAATCATACAACCTAATACCATCCTTACATAAAAGATTCAAATCATAAATCAATGGTGACAAAAAATATCAATATCATTTTCGGGTTTCTTCGAACCAGAGATCATTATACTCAACATGACATATTTGCGCTTCATAAAAACTTTAGGAGAGAGGTTTTAAATTACCAATAACACAAGACATGAACTATGTGTGCTTCTAAGAATTCAGTATGGATTCAATCCTTCTATGCACAAACCTAGTATGAGATTTCTAATTTCATTTCCAAATGTAGGATACCGCTCATAAATTTTCTACTGTTGTGGGCAATCAATCAGATAAGGTATTTTCCCATCACATATCCACTCATCAGCACATTATCTTAACCATTTTTCATCATGTGAGTTAGAAAAAAAAATGTTTCAAACGATGAATTATAGGAAGATACCAAAATACCATGGAAGGGATCTTTGTAATATCTAGATCAGCCCATGATTTTCCTTTCAACTTATATCACGATGTCCTAAATTTATGACACTATGATAGAAATTAATATTCCTTACTATATATCATAAAGTCATTCAGACATGCATGTATTTTATTGTATCCCAATACCATTGGGTATAATATTTTTTTGGCCTTATAATGTGTATCTGGAAGATCCTTGTATTTTGGAAGAATGTCTTTCTACAATTGTAGTAGCTCTGTAAAACTTATGTCACTCCATACATGTTTCTCCTTCAAGGTAATCAACATTAACACCACCGAAAAAACCATAAAATTCGTACAACTCAGATACAATGGTTTTTCAACATCACTATATAGATGCACAACTGTCAGTTATATCTCAATTTTTTCTAATGCAATATCATGGATTATTTCTTCAATTCCATCAGAGTTACCATCTTGCAAATCATCATCATCAGTAGATCTGACATTCTGTCTAGTTTTACCATGCCAAATCCAAGGGCTGTAACTTGGATTAAAACCATGACAAACTAGATGATCTTTGATCTCTCTAATTTTTAAATTCTTCATATTCAAACATTTCATGCATGAAAAGAAAAAAAAGTCACTTCTTGGAACATTTCGTTTAGAAAATTCCAAAAAGGAATCAACACTTTCTTCATATTCATTAATCATTCGATGTGACGTATTAAAACATCTACTCATTATTAACAATAAAAAATATCAAAATTATACATCTTGTTAAGATTAGACAAATATATATTTATATGAAAAATATCATAATTTGAATGCAAAACAATTTTTAAATATAAAACAAATATATGTGTATTTGAAAAAAATATTAATGAAAATAATTTTAAAAAGAAAATATAGTTAGATATAATAGTTTTAAATTCATATTGGATCCTTTCTTATTAAGGTACACAAACAATACATCCCCGTGCAACTAGATACCAAATTCACCCTTCCGTGAAAAAGAAATATGAAGTGTAAATATTAAAATATGTATACATTCACTGCTGAAAATTACACATATCCCAATGATTTGAAACCACTGGGATAGCCCCTAAAACCATTGGGATGGAATGCCCCAACGGTTTCACACACAGTTGGCATGGTGGTCATTGCAATATCCCTATACCAACAATTCTACAGGAATCATTGGTATAGACTACCTAAATTTAAAATATTCCAACGGTTTCAATGAAACCATTAGGATATAAATATATATATATATATATATATATATATATATACCAAGGGGGTGTCCAAGGGGTTAGGGGCAGTCCAGGGGGGTGGTGGGGGCTGTCCAATGGGGTAGGGGCTGTCCACGGGGGTAGGGGCTGTCCAGGGTGTCCAAGGGGGTAGGGGTGTCCAGGGGTAAGGGATATACTTATGCATTTCATTTAAATAAAATATTCATTTTCGGCTAGTTTGAAATATAGGAAAATAAACACAGTTTTTCTAAAAATAATCCTCATGAAAACATTTAAAACCAAGCATTCAATTTTACCGAAGAGACACACCGAAATTAAGGAGCATAATCAATGATGACATAATGAGGGCAATGGGTAAGAAATATTCAAGTAACCATACCAAATGAGGAACCAAGATTATCCTCCCCGAATAAACAAGTGTCAGAGAACATACAAATACCTAGGATCTTAGGGGAAAATCTAAAACATATTGTAACTGAATCCATCCTTTTGGTGTGCCTGATGCAATAAAATAGTCCTATCGCACGAGGGGAACCATATCCAAAGTAGAGTGTGTTTATACTAAGGGTCAATTAGCCAGAGAATAATCTTAAACTAGTATAGTAAGAATTATCTAATAATACACTACTAATTCTAGGTTACCATGTAATTTCTGAAATGGTGGTGATCTGAGGAGTATCAAACAATCAATCATATATAAAGAACAAGAACAAGACACACATAAGCCACATACCCACAAGAATCACCCCAGAAAACCACTCCAAGGATGTCCCCTTGACTTAGGGCCATCAACACATAATGGAAGTCCCATACCAAGGACATTCCCATTACTATTAATAATGATAAGGCAAGAGACACATTCCAAGGAGAGTTTTCCAAAGAAAACCTACTTTCTAAAAGTGCCAACCGGGCCACACCCATTATTTTAAATTAAAACGTTTTCAAATGTATCCAAACACACTATTAAAGAATCCATATAATATTTGAAACACATTTTAAATGTCACAAAATCATTTGGAAATCATAAAAAGATTAAAAGGGCTAACCAAGATTTTAATAAAACACTTGTTGTGCTAGGATATGCAAAATGATTCCACAAAATTTAATTCAATGGGAAATGCAACTCAATTTAATTCAAGTAATCTTTCAAAAAATTGTATATTTTTAACAAGAATCAAATCAAGGTATAAACATCATGAAATTGATGATTCTTAAATTTAAAGGCCAATACATAGGGAAACCTACCTCAATCAAAGACGCTTTCAATGATGACCACTCAAAATGGCTTCAAGAAGGTCCAAATGAGCAAGGAATAAATAGAAGAACCATAAGAAGAAAAAAACCCTAAATTTAGAAAAAAAAAGAAAAAAAAACCCTAGACTAGAGGAACCAATGAAGAAGAACAACTAAGAAGAAAAAGGAAGATGGAAGAAGAGGGCGAAGGAGGATGTTATACAGAAAAATCACCCCCAAAATTGTAGAAACCACTTGGAATAACCATTAGAAGAAGGTGAGAGGAATGTAGAAGAGGAGGAGGATACTAATAGGGATTCATGTTCCAAATGGGGGATAAAGAGGCGTTTTTGTGTTAAAAATAAAAAGGGGAAATGGTAAAAAAAAAATTAAAGAACTCAGGCACTGTGCACGTTTAGGCTGCACCCCCTGGACACCCCACCCCCTAAAAAACACCCCCACCCCCTTTGGACACCCCCACCCCTGGAAACCCCCACCCCAAGATACCCCCACCCCCTTGGATAGACCACTCACCCCCTTAGACACCACCCCCACCCCTGGACACCCCCACCCCCTGGACAACCCCTCACCCCCTGGACACCACCACCCCACCCCCTGGACACCCCTACCCCCTTGGAAATCCCCCTCATCCCCTGGACACCACCCCCACACTCTACCCCTTTGGACACCCCCTAGACACCCCCACACACCCCCTGGACACCCCCACCCCTGGAAAGCCCCATCACCCCCTGGACACCACCCCCACCCCCTGGACACCTCCACCCCTTTGGAAAGCACCCTCACCCCCCTAAACACCACCCCCTGGACACCACCACCCCCTTGGATAACCCCCCACCCCTGGATATCCCCAACCCCTCTGGACATCCCCAACCCTTTGAAAAGCCCCCTCACCACCCTGGACACCACCCCACCCCCTTGGATACCCCATGGACACCACCACCCCCTTGGACAGCCCCCACCCCCTGGACAGCCCCCAACTCCTATAGACAGCCCCCACCCCCTGGACACCACCACCCCCAAGAAATTCCCCCTCACCCCCTAGACACCACCCCCACCCCCTTGGACACCCCCTGGACACCACCACCCCCTTGGATATCCCCCACCCCCTAGAAATCCCCCCAACCCCTCTGGACTACCCCCAACCCCTGGACACCCCCACCCACTGGACACCACCCCCACCCCTACCCTTTGACACCCCTAGACACCCCCACCCCCGGGACAACCCCCTCACCCCTAAACACCACCCTCATCCCATGGACACCCCCACCCCCTTGGAAATCCCCCTCACCCCCTAGACACCACCCCCACCCCATTGGACACCCCTGGACACCACCACCCCCTTGCCCCCACCCCCTGGACAGCCCCCAACCCCTCTGGATAGCCCCCACCCCCAAGGACACCCCCGCCCCCTGGACACCCCATACCCCCTTGGACAACCCACTCACCCCCTGGATACCACCGCCACCCCCTGGATACCCCCACCCCATGGACACCACCCCCACCCCCACTCCCTTGGACATCCCTCTGGACACTGCCACCCACCGGACAACCCCCTCACCCCCCTAGACACCACCGCCACCCCTTGGAAACCCCTGCCCCATTGGAAAGCCCTCTCACCCCCTAGACACCACCCCCACCCCCTTGGACACCCCCTGGACACCACCACACCCTTGGACAACCTCCACCCCTCTGAACAGCCCCCACCCCATGGACAGCCCCCCAACCCTCTGGACAGCCCCCACCACCTGGACCGCCCCCCTCCCCCCCGCTCTAGACAGCCCCACCCCTAGACCGCCCCCATCCCTCTGGACAACCCCCACCCCCAGACACCCCCACCCCCTGGACACCCCTACCCCCGTGGACAACCCCCTCACCCCCTGGACACAACCACCACCCACTTGGACACCCCAAGCCCCTTGGATTTACACCTCGCCCCCTGGAAACCTCCCCCACCCCCTTTGACACCCCCACCCCCTGGACACCCCCACCCACTTGGACAACCCCCCTGGACACCCCCTGTATGCGCACACTCACATGATAAAACACAAAAAAATCGTAATCTGGCATGATATCACTTCTATATGTTTATTTTACCAGAAAAGAATTTAGCATTGTATAAATGAACACTATGAAACTTACCATGATAGAAATATCAAAGATAGAAAAATAACATCTCAAAAAATTATTTTAGGGCATCACGAAAAATAAAAACTGAAACCGAGCCATGTGAGGTTTAATTGAGTGTTGCGAGTCGACCTGATAGATCTGATGATAATAAAGATGATGAATGATATTGGAAAAAATAGGCTATAGGGAACGACTTCGAAGAATTCTTTCTAGGTTATCCGCATGAGAGAGACAAGTCATAGATCGTCCGATCGAAGAAAACAGAATGGATAAATACGGGGTGTGATAAATCTTTTAAAAGCTTTATCATGTTGGTTATTTAATAACCGGCATGATAAACTATTTTTTATGTTTATAAAATCAGTTATTTAATAACCTACGTAGAAAATAATTTATCACATTGGTTCTTTTAATAACCAACGTGAGAAATTGTCAAGATTTTCTTTATGACGTTGGTTATTTTATAACCGACGTGATAAAGCGCCCATATTTGATATGTCACATTGTTTATAAAATAAACGACGTGATAAATCTAATATCAGTTTTTATTACATCGATTATAAAATAACTGACATAAAAAAATGATTATCATCAATTTATCATGTCGGTTATACAATAACCAACGTGATAAATGGATTTTTACACCTTTTCACACCAATAATATAGAATCTACGTGAAAAATTATGACGTGTTAAACATTTTTTCCATTAATTAATAGTGATTCATACTATGATTATGAATTTAACAAAGAATATCCCTCGGGAGTGTCATAACCAAGAGTGTGTCAATTCCCATTATCGTGCACTAGTTCATCTTCGAGTCTAGCTCAAAGTGGTGTTTTCAGGTTTTACCTCTAGATACATATGTACCAGACCTGCCTCTACATACTCGTATCCATATAGGGAAGCGTTTTATTGATAAACCAATTACTAAATACTCACAAAAATTTAGGGTTTTTTTATTATACTTAGTCTTATCCATAAATCTATCACTAGGGTTTTCTAATACTAATCCCAAAAAAATAACTAAACCTGTCCTCTAATACCAACTATGACAACCATGATATCTATTACACACTTTAACATGATTGATTACATAAAATTTATCTTAATACTACTTTGATAATCGAGAGGTCTAGTGTCTTGGGAAATTAGGGACATTACATGACAACTTAAGACATAAAAATACAATATCTTTATTGAAAACTTCTTTTACATGACCTCAACATTCCCTCGTAGTTAGCATTTCATGAGACAAGCTTAGGACATACCTTTGAAAAGGGTGAGATATAAAGACTAGTAAGAGAGTAAACAAGGAATAAAATTATAAATAAAATAAATGTTTGGAAATAGTCATTTCAATGGAGCGTAAGAGAATCATGAACATAAAGGCATGATGTTGCATGATTATCCTAACATGGAAATGTGGCACCATCATTTAACATGATATTAGCATGAGCCAAGGCTCATTGCACATGCATAATGAGTAAACCATCATTGCACTTCAATTATCATGGATAAAACCTCATTTCACTATATGTATCATGATACTAATCTTTACCCAATGCATTGGAGTTCTATCAGGGCACACCCTTCTTAATCCTTTCATTTCATGTATAAGTGTTCCACACAGATCATACAACATGAAATCATTCAAAATCATAATTTATTCCACGATAAAGAAATATGGAATAAATAAATGAAACTCTATAATCAATAAGTAAATGTGTGTTAAGGTGAATACCCTTGAGAGAGAAATGGGCATGGTATTCACAACATAATGGCTTTGGCTTGGAAAAGCACAGTGTAATTTCGACATCATATCAGCGTGACAAAATAATTCATAAATATGGTTGATGATAGAGAAAGGGGTATATAATCTTTTTTATAAAAAATGGATAGTAGGGGGGTCATATAGATACATTTCCGACATATGTAATGAAATTTAGATGCATAATATAGAAGACTTGCATGAATGTAAATGAGTAGAGAGAAATTCCTTATGGAATTTTACCATGGTAACATGTGTATGTGGGAGGCATTAATGAGAGATAAAGAGGTATCTCATCATTAAAAAATAATGATGAAATTATGGGGTAGGTGATAAATCATACCCCAACATTTTCAATTGAAAAAAATGGTATAACAACATAATTAAATTTAGACAAAAATGAGAAAGGAAGAAATACCTTACTTGGAAGTATGATCCCAAAGGATTGGGAGAGTTTTTAGAGAGGCTTAATGAGAGCTTGGGAAACCTTGGGAGGATTATAGAGAGAGGATGGCAGGGGTTATTTGAGCTAAAAATGGTTTTAGTGAAGAGGAATGAGAGATTGAGTGGGTTTATATAGGAAACGATATGGAATTATTTATTATTTAGGTTTTGGATAACACACATTAATCTAATCATAACCAAAAACCAACCCATGGTTTTTGAACATGGTTTTTTTCCAAAATGGATAGGAAAACATTATTTTATAAGTACAATGTCCGAAATTATTAAAATATTAGGCTTTATTTATGGAGGTGAGTCACACTCTCAAGGAAATCATTTTAAAATGTTAAAATGTTTTTTAAGTCTTGAAGGGTCTACTAATGAATTGTAAAATTAATCAAAAAAATATAAAATCACATTATTTTAAAGATAAAACATATATTGTCTAAAAATAAATTTTATAGTATTTTATTAAATCACCATTAGGTCATTATTATGTCATAAAATGCATTATATATTTAAATGGTATTTAATTTTTACCCAAACACTCGACTATCTCAGAAAATTATGAAAAATTCTCCATTAGATAATTTCGATGCCCTAATTCCAAAAATAATATTCATTTTATCTAAATAATTTTCTAAATATGTGAATTTTTACTTTTAAAATAAAAACTGACATTTATCGAAAATTAATTGGTTTTAGCAAAAACAGCTTTCAAAACATAAAAAAATTAGAATTGTATTCATATAAAAAATTGTATGATGATTTATATTTAAAAAGTAATTTAGTAATAATATTTTATTAAAATATTATTTAATTCAAAAATCCATTAATTCATCAAAAATATATTTCCTAATTGTATATTAATTAAAAATATTATTTGTGCTTTAAGAACTATTTACAAAGTAACAATAAAATGAATGTATATTCTATATAAAAAATGATGCACATAATCCTAGTGCTCTGGTCTTGTTACATAACCCCATAAAACACCCGCATAAGATCTAATGGTATGATGTGCGAGGGTGGAAAACTCTTGAGGTGGCTTAGATAACATCGCTGAGGTGATAATCTCTATTAACTTCCACTTCTCCCATAGGAGGTTCCGTTCAAGCTTAACTTATTGAAGCTCAGCTGAGGCTTGGTCAAGAGAAAAGCCTAGTGATTCCACCTCCTTTATGATCTCTGAAAAATGGTATTTGTATGGATCAATTATACTGGATTAGTCGATCTCTTCCTTTTTCTAAGTAAATTGGATTTGTTAAAGCCCTATATTTATACTAATATTGTTATCATTGTTCAACGACTATATACGCAATGATAACAATTATTAACAGTATTTTGAAGTCTAAAAACATAAATACATGGAATTTCATATGTTATATAACCATTTTACATAATAAAACATTTAATTAGATCAAGATGAATTTTTATTAATAAAAGTTTGGGTCGTTACATATTTTTCCTTACCTACCTGCACTCTTTGTAATTTTGAATGGATATTTCATGTTTGAGTGTGGGGAAGGGATTTTCGTGTGTACTATTTGGGATTTGTTTCATTTTTTTGGTGATGTGATGTGTGTATCATCATTATGGGTTGTGTATTGGGATTTAGTCATCATTTCATTATACTTCATTTGTTTAATCTGTTTCTCCTTAAAAAATAGAAAAAATAAAAAATGGTGATGAGGATGAATTTCTCATTGTAAATTATTTTATGGATCATTTCCATATCTAAAATAAAATAATTAATTTTAATCAATTCATTGCATTCAATTGTCATCCCATTCTATATGAAAAATAAAATAAAAAAAAGAAAATAAATTTGTGTCGTTATGGAGTTTTACAAAAGAAAGAAAAAAAGAGGGAAGATATCATTGTAATAACTAATTGACTCATGTACCATGGTAAAAAATGGGATGGTGTTGTGCTTTAAATTTTAAAGGGGTATGAGTGAGGATTTTCTTTTGTTTTCATTTGATTATTCATGCATTGTGCCTAAGAGTCAAGCCTCCTTTTTCAGACCTTAAATTTTTAATCATTTACCCCCAACACAAATCCATAGAGTTATTTGAACCTTCAATTAAATACCTCATTATTTAATTCATTTTAATTTTTCATTTTATGGAGAAATGATAATTTTCAAAATCCTATGGTAATACATGCAATTTTCAAGTAAGAGAATAACTCGAGATTTAATTTTTCTTAAGTGAAATGTGACATAAAATTCAATGTGAGGTAAATTGTGATTGGGAAATGAATGGATTTATGAGGTAGAACAAATTTAAATTTGAGGAATTAAAATGGTAAGGAATTGAATATAATATAATAGACATGAGGAAATTCTATTTTGGATATGACAATTGATGCTTTCACATATTTTATTATTGTGTGAATTTTAATTTGAATATATGATAATTGCTCAGGAGTGCAATGGTATGTGTGAGGGATTGATGAAGTCAATATTTTCACATATTTTTTTTACTAAATATCAATGTTTATAATCCCATAATAATGTTATCTTTTTTGGAGATTTTCACATTTTTTTGTTTTTGTCATATTTTGAGCCTAATTACAGAAATGGTTTAATTTTGGATTTTTGACCGATTTTCATTACAAGGGTATTTTCATCATTTAATTTAAAGTATAATTTGAAATTGATGGATTATTTTTTTGAAATACTTAATTTATTTACATAAAATATGTCTTACGGACTATGGGATGATTCAAGCATCTTGAGGCACAACAAAATCAAACAAGTTGAAGAATTGTTTGGGTGGACAATGTAGACCCCACCTATATAATGGAATCATAACTCAAGATTGAAAAATATAATTAAATATATTCTACTTTGATATCAAATATAACTAAGATATTCACATCCCTGATAAATTTCAATGAAATATTCATTCATTAATGAATTGGTTTAATGAGTCAAACATGGGGAAAATTAAGAAACCAACAGACAGAAAAAGCGGTGTTCGGTAATTAAATAATATATTTCACACCTCGTATCCATTTGATCCAAAACTTTTATAGTTCATGTACAATTTTAATTTCTAAAAAGTATCTAGTAGAGTATAGATAGATATTCAGTCGATAATGGGTAGAAAATTGGGAGAACTTCTAGGGAGACAACGCTACATGACAATTTGTGAAACATCATTACATGTCATGTAACAGCATTACACAACATGAATTTTTTGAAGATGTATTTTAAGAGAATATTTCTATAATATTAATGATGAATATTTACCAAGTAATTACATGATGTGTAATTCTAGTACACATCGTGATGACAGTGGGATGCAGAAAAATAAATGTGATACAAAAAAGGTTCTGCGAGATTTGGACTATAAATATAGGCCTCTTCCACCCTTCCAAATAATTTTGGGGATGCCTGGACTAGAGGGAGCCATACCGGTGGGGATTCATTCAATAAGAGGTTCATTCCATGTATTAACAAAGCCACAATGGGATAAAACTCCAAGCGGTGGGTGACAACAAAGATCATAGGGACTTTTCCTTTTGAGTTTCGGCTATTAATTGTAAAATAATTTCTTTTAAATTATCATGGAGATTTTTTTCATGGTTGAAGGAGGTCCCTTTCATTATTGTTTTCAATTTCTTCTAAATTTATATGGATTTCTTTTCATCTTATGAATATAAAGTTTTTTACCTCATTATTTAAATTTATTAGGTGAGGTCTCACTTTTGAGCACAATGTGTTAAATCTGTTTTGATTTTTCATAGGTCTTTAGATAATTAGATCACCTTTATAAGAGGTTATCCAACCATATTTGAGGTTTCAATATGGTTTCTAGTCAATATTGTGTCTACTTGTGAATGCACAATGAAATGAATGAAGTAGTGGGCATGAGAATAAATTCACCTTAATAAGTGGAGAATGTAAAAGGGAAGGGATAAAAAGGAAAAAAAGTATTATTTGGACCAACACTAATTCACCCCACCTCTAAAAATATATCATATCCATCCATGGATCCAATATATTTATTTATATTAATTTAATAAAGTGATTGGTTGAATAAGTGTTCCTTTTAACAGGGGAACAAGAATCAAAAGAAAATAACTAAGAAGAAAAAGTTTAAATCGGGCAACTCCATGACTCACCCCCTCATAGGGTGTCTTGGTTTCTTGTATGTGGTATCAAATCCAACAACGTCTGTTTGAGATTTAGACTAGAACTTTCTATCATAAGAATATTTTGTTATGTTATAAAATTCAATCATGAGGATTTGTTATCAGTTTATCATGGATACAATTTATCATGCTGATAATAAACTAAAGAGATATAATAATCCTAGATTGATCTTGAGAGTTTTACTAAAGAATTATATATCCTAATAAATAAGAAAAAAAATATTATAGGACTATTGAAATATTCCTGTGAGTATGTTGAATGAATTGAGTATGAACTGACTTGACATGAAAAAGTTTTTGAAGATTAGATAGAAACTCATAGAGAATTAAAACTAGAGATTAATTTGAGTAAAAAGGTTAAATAAATGGAAAAGATGACCAAAATCTGGAGTTCTTTCATTAGATAAATAATTGAGAGAATTATATGTTTTGAGGAAGAAGTTATAGTGTTTAAAAATGAAAACTTATATACATACTTCAGATGATGATTTATTTTTGTGTTAAATTTTTGGGGGATCAAAAAATAAAGACGAGTCACAAATATATGATGAGAGTGATAATAAAGAAGATATGGAAAAGTATTAAATTAAGGTTAGTGAGTAATAAATTTATAAAAATATTTAATCTCAAGTGTAAATGTTGAGAGAATCCAATGATACTATATAAGTGCCTTCTAAGGATATCATTGAGAAATAATTCTAAGTAATATATTTCCTATATTAGTGTTGGAAATACAAATCTCTTCCACAAGATGTTCCAAATTCTTACATAAATTATCTAAGAGAATAGCTAATTTTTAAAGCTTTTATTTGATAGGTTGTAGAGCCCAAAAAGAGTTACATATTAGGAATTATTGACATTCAATGTTGGGATGTGAAACTGGTTTGCGGAGTCAATTGGAGGAGCTCCCTATGTGATCATGGAGTAGAGGAAATTGAATGGAGCTTCTGAGAGCACCATGAAGGTCGTGAAAAAGCATCTGGTAGTTTGAGGAACTTGATCAGAGCCTCCATGAGTGCTGCAAAGTCCATGATAGTAGCCTCTGCGACTATAAGAAACATGAGGGAACTGCCTTCGGTTGGAGTGTGCGATTTCCTTCACGGCGCACATTTGTTCTTCGTGGTGAGCTCCAGTGACCTCCATTGCCTATAAATATCCATATTACCCCCTTTATATTTATGGTTATTCCACCCCTTCAATGGTTAATCTCTCCCATTTCACCGTGCTCCTGTGTACCGTGAAGTGATGCATTTTGTGAAGGCCTCCACCCTTTGCGAATGAGGAAGATCCTTCGGGTTACTCGAGGCTCTACAAATCCCCATACACCACATAACTTTGATATTTGTGAAGCTATATGCTCCATGAGGCCATGCTCTATGAGCACCTTTTCTCTGCGAAGGTACTTCAAGAGACACTGAACTCTGCGAGACCCTGATTTCTGCGAGGATCCATGCTCCGCAAGACCCTCAACTCCATAAACCCTATTCCTTTGTGAATCCCTATCCTTCAAAATCTCCTACCTTCACACTCAATGGTACATACCATGGGGGGTGTTCCCCCACACCCCCACTCAAGATTATTCCTGGGCTTTGGTCCTAGACCTCCGAGGCAGTCCCTTCGCTACCTTCACTGACCCCCATGGAAAATGGAGAGTCTCACCGCATACTTTTTTGGCCAGAACGTCGACATTTTCCATTTCAACCTTTTGTGCATCCACCTTACACCTATTGAAAACCATGATTTGAGATACTCCTCCCCACTCCATGAAACACCTTGAGTTGAAATATTTCTCTCGGTATGTTTCCCATGTCGTGAGTTGAGATTCTCATCATGAATTCCCCAAGTGTCTTTAGTGGACCCATTGCTCAAGAAACTCTTCCAAATCCCATCACCTGACTCCAATTATAGAATCCACTAGAAATGGACACTCTTGCGTATGTCCCAACACTAGCCACTTCTAGGCACATTATTCCCAACAGTCTTCTCTACATGAATTTAAACAGTAGTATGACCTATGTGATAAAAATAGGATTCCTCTTTATCTAAACAAGAGATTCCTTATGTACCAAGAATAAGATTCCAAAAATCCTTATGAATAAGACCCACACATTGTTTCCACTCCTTAGAGGCACCAGGGCGGCTTCTATGTGTAATCCCCATCCACCATTTCCGCTCCATAGTGACACCTAGGAAGCTTACATGTGTAAGACCCTTTCACCATTGGCTCTCCATAGAGGCACCCATGATACTTCTATGAGTAAGCCCCATCCACCATTGCCGCTCCATAGTGGCTCCCATGAAACTTCTATGTGTAAGCCCCTTTCACCATTGCTGCTTCATAACGACACCCAAGAAACTTGCATGCATAATCCTCACCCACCATTACCGCTCCACAGTGGCACCTAGGAAGCTTCTATGCATAAACCTCATCCACCGTTTCCCCTCCTTAGTGACACCTGATAGCTTCCATGCATAAACCCCAATCATCACCCCTCATGGATGCACCATTTCACCACAATCATCAGGTTTGTTATTGCCTCTTGTTTCTCACATTGAGCATGACTCACATGAGCTTAGAGTAAGCATTGACCATGACACCCTTTTTGGGATGCCTTAGTATGTAATCCTCGTCCCTCACCTAGCCGAACTACATGGACTTTGATCCTTGTCCTTTCCAAGAAAGGTACGTAGGAAGCCTTGTTGAGGTTCAAGACCAAAAACCATCAATACTGACTACTTCACATCGGTTCAAACCCACCCCTAGAAAGATAAACTCAACCTATTCAAACTACGTGGGTTTGGATCCCTGTCTCTAAGATAGGGTATGTAGGAAGCCTCATTGAGGTTCAACCCCAAACACTGGTAAACCTTGTCAAACTACATGAATTTTGATCCCTGTATCATAGGTAGGGTATGTAGGAAGCCTCCCTGAGGTCCAACCCCAATCAGTAGAAAACATATTCAAACTACATGGGTTTTAATCCCTGTCTCCAAGACAGGGTACGTAGGAAGCCTCCCTGTGGTTCAACCCCAAACACTGGTAATCCTATTCAAACTATGTGGGTTTTGATCCCTGTCTCCTTGATAGGGTACGTAGGAAGCCTCCCTAAGGTTCAACCCCAAACACAAGTAAACCTGTTCAAACTCGATGGGTTTTTATCCTTATCTCCTAGATATGGTACGTAAGAATCCTCCTTAAGGTCCAACCCCAAACATCGGTAAAACTATTTGAACTACGTGGGTTTTTATCCCTTTCTCCAAGACAGGGTATGTTGGAAGCGTCTATGAGGTCCAACCCCAAACATTGGTAAACCTATTCGAAATACATGGTTTTTGATCCCTATATCCAAGACAGGGTACGTAGGAAGATTCCCCAAGGTTCAACCCCAAACATTGGTAAACACATTTCATCTATGCAGGTTTTGATCCCTCTATCCTAGGTAGGATATGTAGGATGCCTCCTTGAGGTTCAACCCCAAACACTAGTAAACTTTTGTGTCCCCTTTGTTGGGTCCCACATCCTTGGTCCATCCCTTAGTGACGTCAGAAAAGATATCGGGGTAGCTAACCATGCAGAATCCCCACACTCAATTCGTACCCCTCTATCAAAGATCCCCCCTCTTGTGATGGACTAAAAACCATGCGTAAGACCCATCATGTCTCCAGGATGTTGTCCTTTGTGTACAACCCAATTATATACCCCATCCTGAACTACAATGACTTTGATTCCCAGACATGAGGATATGTAGGAAGCCTCTCTGAGGTTCAATCCCATCACCCACATCCCATCCTAGTCTCTTCCTCGAGCCTTTGTGTTTTGGTAATGTCATGCCCCATCTCATAGGTTTTACGTCCTCTGGGTCCCATCCACACGTCCATTCTCACTGGATGCTTCCGTAGGTGTCCCATCACCCCAAAAAACTACATGAAAATTGATTCCTTGCAATGGGGACACATAGGAAGCCTATTAGAGGTTCAAGACCAAAATTACTTTCATATTCACATCGGTTCTATCTCATTCGCCATTCAATTCATTCAACCCTCCATCACCCATCACAATTCTTACCGAGTCTACAACATCCTAGTGAAATCATGTCATCCATCCCATCCCTACTCCTTATGGCACCTAGTAAACTAACCATGCACAAGACCCACACAATCCATAACCATCCAACCAAGAGTGTCCCTCTTGTGATGGGACACTATCCATGTGTAAGCTCCAACTTGTCTCCGGGTTGTTGTCCTTTGTGTACACCCCGATTCATCACCCTCTCAAACTACGTGGGTTTTGATCCCTATCCTATATACTGGGTATATAAGAGGCCTCCATGAGGTTCAATCCCAACCAATGTTAAACCTTGGTGTCCCCCTATCTGGGGTGAACTCTCTCTAATCTGCCCTCAGTGGTTTCTAGATCAGCCTTCACATTGTGACATATTCCCTTTATGGGACACACCACCCTGGGTCCACTCTCAACAATCGTTCTAATCCATCCATTCATTTTTCCCCTTTCTAGGGATAACCCTCCCTGATCCACCCTTAATAGTGTCCAGATCAGATTTCACGGTGTGATATCTTCCCTTTATGAGACACACCATCCTGGGTCCACTCTTATTGAGCGTTCTGATCTATCCACCTAGTAAACACTCCTAGTTCTCCCTCCTAGGGATGTATCAATCTGATCTGACTCAATGGGGTGTTCTGATCACTCTCATTATGTCTCCGAAAGACATTAAAATCGTAGCATACACTATGTTTCACATGGTATGTCTGAGGAAAACCTCAAAAACTACACCTTTGGTGTAGCTGTCTCTACAAGATATTAAAATTGTGGCATACCCCGTGATAAACATGGGAAGATGGGAAAAAACATAGAGAAATTACTTCAACATAATATTCCCTAAGACCGACATGGGATGCCTTGTGTTCTACGTGCTTGAGACGCCCTCTTATGAGGAAGAATACATGTTCCCCATTGTCCACATATATAGAGATGCCCTGAAATGCTTGATGTTGTCATCAAAATAGACCAAAGTTTGCTACCCTATCAAGACCCCTTGTAATGTCCAAATAGAAGTAGTGTAATTAACTGACATCCACAAAGATATGTCACCATAAAAAGATTCACAAACAATGACTCAAATCTATGAGGGAGACCCAAACTAGGCTATGAGTTCCGAGGAGGAATCCAAAGAAGGAGGAACTGATATCCCAACATCCCATTTTGATTAAGAAGAAAATGTCCCTGAATAATTGATGGATTCTACTCACCTTTGGAAAGTAGGAATGTGGGGCAACAACCCGCGTGTCCTCGATAGATGGATGCACACCCTGAAAAAATCTTAGGAAACAATCAGTCAATGTATAAGAAGAATAAAGTGAAGTAAAATACTCAAATAGTTCACTTGAAAAAAATATATATAAAGAGCATTAAAATTAGGAATGGCGGTCAATAATTCTCAATTTGATATAAATGGAAAAATATTAAAGAACATGAAATTTATTTTGAAATATCTATATAAGGAAATGAAAAATAAGTTAATCGACTCAAATGTGAATGTGAAGACAAATTAAAATATTATTATATAAAAGGGTTTGAAAAAAATAAAATTTCATTAGTTTAGATGTAATATTAATGAATATTTAATTCCAAAACACCGTAAAAATTAAAACATAGAATAAATTTTCTGAGTCTTCAAGAATGTATAATGAGTTCCTTAATGATAAAAGAAGAACTATTTTACGAAAATTAGTTTCGGCGGATGATAAAAAATCATCCAATGAAATGAAGATACCTGTAGTGATCTATAATAAGATGATAAAAAAGTTTATAAAGACAAATTTGGGAAAATAATTCAAAATGTGAATAAAAAATCTAAATCAAATAGGCAGAGACAAAAAGATAACTATGAAAATAAGTGTTACTATTGTGAAATTCCTGGAAATATCATAAGTTTTTGTGAATATTACATTATATGGATTTATAAATATGAAATTAAGATAATATTAAGGTATTTTATATTAAAAGAAATAAATAATAATTTTTATTATTTTTATTATTATCATCTTAATAATTGTAATGTAGGTTTGAGTAGAAAATATAAATTAGGATGAAAAGTTTTTTCCCAGATAAATTAATTCAAACTACATTTTTGGATGCATTTATTATTTTTGTGGACAACAAATACACTTGATAATAAGTTCCGAATAGATTTTCTGTGATAAAAAATAAGAAGTGTAGATATTTGTAGAATAATATGTAATATGGTTACAAAATTAAAAATTAAAGGTATTTTGATATGAAAATAATAGAAGTTATGATGAGAAAGTTTAATAATCCCATGACTAGAAGATAAAAATTTGGCTTGAAAAGAGAATATATTAAATTTAGGAATATATTCATGTGTTTGGAGAAAGAGGAGATATGTTATGAATGGTACGTGTCTCAGAAATCAATGGTTGGATTCCTACAACAGCGTTCAAGGAATTAAAATAAGTAGTTGTGGAAAATTCAAAGGGATGATGACTCTATCCACATGGATATAAAAGAATATATAATGGGAAAGTAATATATTAAAAATGTAAAAAGGAATAACCTGAAGAGACTTTCAATAATGGTAGAGGATGTCTTGTTATTAAGAGGAAAGAGTAATGAACAATTGGAATCATTGAAAAGATCACCTAACTGGGAATGTACATCAAGTCAAAGGATAAAAATAGTGAGGAATCATATACTTATAAAGATTAAATCATAAGTGGTATTTTTATGACTTTTAATAGCATAACACAGTTGAAAATGTTGGAGGATTTGAGATTTATAACTTAGAAGAATCTTTGTATAGGTGTTGAAAAACATAGAATAATCACTATAAATCCTTTAATGAAATATATAAGAAAACTATTGGTTTATGCTGACTAAAAAATCATTAAATTTAGAATTACAAGAGGTATCTCTCTCCCTAATGTTTATATATTATTTTCTGATTCAGGTTTATGGGAGAGATATAATTCATTGGGAATACGCATTGTGTGTCCAATCATAGAAGAGGGATATGCTTTGTGTGTGAATTTAATGAATATGAATGCATAATTATATAGTAAATGCATTGCAATGAATTTATTTCATTAATAATGGATACAAATATAGCAAGTGGTGTTGGATGCAGTAGTTGTGGATGATAAAGAAAAAATCTATTCCAATCTGTGATAATATAAAAAATAAAATAAACACGTGGTTTGATAGAAAGTGGGTTGTGAGTGATGAAAAGAATACCTATGTTAATTTTTTTCATATAGAAGTGGAGAAATTCATGTAGTTTTAAGAAAATCATAATTAGAAAGTGATATCAAGTAGTCACTAAGAAGAATCAATTCTGAATCTGGTATTGAATGATGAGGTGAAGAACATTAATGGTATAAATCCCGATTTGGAGTAAAAAGGTGTCAAAACCATATCAAAGTTTTCCAAATAGTGTCCATCATTTATTTGAAATTATATTAATGTTATCATTCCTAATCTAGTAGTGGATGTCTTTGTAGAAGTAGATGAATGACCTATTGAAATAGAAGATACAATCATGGAGGAATATTTATTCTATTTTTTAATAAATTGACAATGTAATATAACTTCATTTCATTTCTAGATACTAAAAGATTCTCAATAATAATGTTATAATGAATAATAAGAGTATGAGAGTTTATATTGATCATTCAAAGGCTTATTATCCTCATATGAGTATGGATAAGACTTTTGAAGAAAAGGAAGACAATGAACATCGAGTGGTATCACTAGTTTATTATAGACTTGTGGAATAAACTAATTCTATATGCGGTATCTATCATATTATTTTTCATTACTAATTATGAATTAACATTTTTTATTTAAAAGTTATTGAGATAAATAATATTTTTTATTGAAGGAATTAAATTTATCTATCTATAAGTTCTTAATTAAAATTAATGAAATATATGGGAAAATTTATTTTATTTAAAAAGAATATTATTTTCTATATCTAATTATAAATTAATAGGCTTAAATTATTTTTTGATTATTATTTTCAAAGAGGTAAATACACCCACTGGTACTTTATGTGAAGAATTCATTTATCTGTAAAAGTGAGTTAAATATGTTGTTTTAATAAAGGCTAGTTCAGAGAAGTTAAAAGGTTATAAGGATATTCAATATGTGGTTGAAATAAACTTATATTTTTAGAGTATAAATTAGTTTGAATAAATTTATTTTTATTTAAATGTAGAATTGAATTTAATATGAAGGGAGAGAATAGTCTCTCTAAATATGGAATTCTTAGGGAACTAAAGTGATATTGATTTATATTAAAAATCTAGTGTAATATATATGTTGACAAAGGGGATGTAATGGTAATAAATATACCTGATAAATGTGCAGAGGAAATAAACCATTTTCAATATATTTACAAAGGGAGAGAAAAATAAGTTTATAAAATCTATATGTTTGGATGATCATGGTTTGAAAGGAAAATAAGTATACCTTATCTCCATCTATATGGTATATAGATTTTATGGATGTATTGAAAAAAAAACCAAAAGGGGGAGATTATTACAACCAAGAGTTTTAATTTTTTATTTTTTTGACAATTACAAAAGGTTGAAGAAATATTGAAGAAACGTTCGATGTATTTAAGGCATGATGATAATTATATGTTATAAGTAAAATTTGATGACATATTGGATGTTTTGAAGACATGATGATGATGATATGATATGATTATTCTTTCAAGACATGATAATAGTGTTTTGAAGATTCCTACATATATGTAATTATAGATTCATAATGTTCATGGAAGATATGAATAGGAGGCACACATGTAATAACATGTAGATAGATGAAAAGTGACACGTTGGTATCACTATACATTAAGAAATTAACTATGGAATATTGAGATTGAGATGGGATTTGAAATATTAATCAAATAGATATTTGATGATTTTTAATATACTTAATAGGGTCCTCGACCCAACAAACATGTGGTGGTGTGATGGTTGTCACTTATAGCACCATGACTGGATCTTGTGGTGCCATTGAATTTTGAATTATTATTTTGCAGGGACGATCATCTTGATTCAGGGAATTTGTGCTTGAAATATTTTCCTTCAGTTCGGTTGTCTATTTAGTTTTAATAGTTTGTTTTTTTGTGAGGGTTATCACTAAACCTAGAAAAGTGATTTCATAAAATATAAAAAATATGGATTTGGAGGTAGAAGTATTTTGGTGAAGGATACATTCATCATGAAATTCATTATATTATGGAGAATTTGGTTAAGGTCTAGTGGATAAAGAAAATTTCTTGAGTGAAGATGTTATAGAATCTTTGAACACCATTTCTATTTGTAATCTTTTCGGTATGAAATTATCAAAAAAACTATGTCATTCCACTCGGTGGTTTGAATTGAAAAAAATCCTTTTGAAACATAGGAAGTCCCATTATGGGAATTGTAGAAGCTTTGTTACTTATAGTGGACATATGAAATCACCCAAGACTTGGAAATGTGGAAATGTAATGCATCCTACTTCACTAATCATTTAGAAGATAGTGGTGGTGAAGAATGAAGTGAAATGTGGATGATATGGTTTCTATGAATAATTTGAGGCTGTTTTTGGATTGAAAAATCTCTATATAATGTTGAGATACCCAACATGGGAATTTTTAGGGCCATTATGAATTTATAGTAATATTTTTCAAAATAGGCACTTAAAGAGAACCACATCATGGAGGTGGACGTGTCAAGTATCATGATTTATAGAGTTGGTGAAAAAAAACGGTAGGTGAACATAGTGGTATCCATGTCGATGTTCATTTTTTAAAGAAACACTATGTTATTGTATTTTTTTGTATCATGTTTTGGTTGTTTAGTTTTGTAGATAAAAATGTGTGTTTGAGAAGGTAACACAATGTGAAGTTTTAATATATAGAAGTTACATCCAGATTTGAATATTTGGTGCCTCTACAATTACTTGGTAGTTAAAGATCAAACTTTAATAGTTTTTTTGGAGTTGAATGGTAAATATTTACTAGAAAACAATCCAAAGGTAATATTTTATCTAATTGAAGTTTGAATTTGAGTGAGATTTGAAATTAAAATAATTATCTAGATATATAGGGATTACATTTAAAAAATTGATCTTTAGAGAGAGAAAATATAGAGGAATAATAGAGAATAGAGGATAAGAAACTATGAATTTTTAGAGAATAAAAAGGATAATAACATGAGTCTTATTATATATCCCAGTTATAGAGAGATAATTATTTCTAAAAAATGTATTAAGTATTTGTTTGTGGATGACAGTGTCATGTATACCAGTAAAGATCAAGTTTGAGGATAAATAATTTTTGTTCAAATAATTGATGATCAAAAATGGATTAATTCCAATTATAGAATCATTATTTATGGAGTGGTGCTGCTGTATAGAATTTTATGGGAGAAGTTTCATCAACTCTTCTAACAAGGAGTTGATCACTTTAGTCCATGGTATTTGGGAGTAACACATTTTCAATTCACTAAAGCATATCATATGAAAGTATGATATATATTTAAAGAAAAAAAATAGAGTGATATTCAAGTAAATAAATTGATAAGAGTCTTACAAGTCTATAAATTGATATCTTTTAGAGTATTTTTTGAAGGAGGAGAAGTTAGCGATACTTGTAAAGTAGTGAGATATCCCTAAATTATTATAGACATATATTCTTGGGTGGTAGTAATAACATCAAAAAAAATTGTATAAAAAATTATCCTAGTTGAATAGAGACCTAACATAAATACTGTATTCATAGAAATGAAGAGTTATAATGTATTATTGGTACACTAATACAATGCTGAGTTCATGCTTATTGGATGTATCATAGTGTGGTTGAACTAAGTAAAATCTATGCACTCCTGATTTTTATTTTTTGAACATGAATATAATTATTAATGTGGATGAATTAAAGGAGGATACATGTTGAATATGTGTTCCATATTATTAGGGAATAATATTTTGAAGAAAGGGACTATGAAAAAATATTTTAAATTTTCTAATATCCAGATTTAACCCCCTTTCTCATGTGTATTGGGTTCCAATACCAAGTTAAATTCTTCAATCCTTTGGACACCACAATAGAACCACATGTAATTCTCTATGATCCATAAATAAATGTTTTATAGAAACTTATATCATATATTTTTCTAATGGAAATTAAGTTCTCTCTTACCCTTAGTGTGTTTCATATACATGGAAACTCCAACGAACTAACATTCCTTATTAACAAGAAAACACCCCCCTTTCCCATAATCTTAAGAGATCTACCATAATTAAGATAAAAAAATAAATATATTATAGAAGCATAATTTTTATACTCTATATCTTATATATAGAGTGAAATTATGCTCCCGATTCTACAATTCAATAATTAAGTGAAGTGGGGAAACTCAATAGAAAACCACTAGTATCTTTTGATATAGGAATTGTGGATGCACTTTCAAAAGCATATATTTTATAATTAACTCTTTTCTTAAAAAAATCATCATTCAGATCGTATTTCTTCCCAGAATTATAATACATAGAACTAGATTTCCCAGGGTTACTATGACCCTGAATTCCTATTCCATTTCCTTTCATATAGAATTTCCATGAAATGAAATATCCCCTACCTTCAGTGATATAGAAATTTGTAGTAGATTAATATATCTAATTCTGATGAATCTATTCATTCAAAATTGAATCCATAACATTTTTAAACACTAAGTATTGTTTACCTCTTTAGATACTCACCATGGTAACCATCACATCCCATAATTCTTAGAGTGATGAAAGTAATAGACATTCCAACTTTGGATTCCAAAGGTTTACCATCATAAATTCTTACTAACTTTAAATGATATTTATATAAATGTCATGATCTTTCACTAACTTAACTTCCTATATTATCATGATAAATAACAACCATAATAGGAATATCTTGTTCATTTTAATTGGATTATCATTCATATCAACAAGAACTTTAATTAGTATTGAAGTTGTTTTCACCTCTCAGATGTTACAAGACACAATCTTGGATAGTTAAATCCAGACCACCATGAGTGATTTATTATCCAACCTTTCCCATTCTTCCTTCTTTATCACTTATGGGTTGGTTTTGGTCTAGAGAAGATAAATATCATTATGTAGTATAAAATACTCTATTTAAATCTTCTAGTGTAACCCCCTCACATCTAAATCTTAGAGCCGATGCATTATTTTAATACATTAGAATGATTATAAGGAATAAAATCACTAAGGACCAATCAATTTTTAAGTATTAGAAAATATATTACAAATAAGAACATTAAATTATAATTCAATGCTTAAAATTCAACATAGATAATTATTTGAGAACGCCATTATTATCCTTGTTTAAACCCGCATATCAATCATAAAACACTTCTAGAAATCCTAAGTAAATAAATCATAAGAAAGGGGTGAGATCATATGCTTAGTAAGGATAAGTAATATAGCAGAAGCTATCTTAAATAAGAAAAAATATTTAAGGAAAGGTATAAACTGAAAAAGAAGAATTTTCAACATAATCTTGAGCATAATATGGAAAAAATAAACTAAATGATGCCATTTAATCATTCACATGGATATTCAACTATTCAAATAATCATATTTAATATCAATAACTAATATCATAATGTGGTAATAAATAATGTTAGATATCATAAACATACCATCAATGTTTAGGCCAAGACACCATATATAAATGGGTAAAAATTCCAAGTAGTTTGTCTCATGAGACCTACCATAACATCAAGGGGCTATAGCGGGACCCACCCATCACTTACTAAGTATAATGAATTCCTTATATGAAAAGGGTAAATTATAACCAACATAAACATTCATATTAAATCTAGAAAATGAAATCTTAATACATTATCAATAAACCATTAATGTTATAAAAATAGCAAATCCCAAGTAAAACTATTCAAAAACCCTTCAATACTATATGATAGGTTTTATCATAAGAAATCAACCTCAATTAAACATAATATCCAATAAAAGATATTGACATAGATGAAAATAATCCAATAAATTCATTAAATCTATTTGAGATAAATATAAAATTTTTTACTTTGAAATAATTTTAAATTCTCAAATTTATAAAAGAAAGCATTTATTTTTAAAATAACCATATAATATTGTTTTTGAGGCTTCAACATGTTAAATCCTCATGATTATGGGAAAAGTTTCTTGTACCATATAAGTTAAAAAATATTCCTTCCTTAATTTTTTGAAAAGGTCATAAAGTACCTCTTTTGGAAAATGATAGAAAGATTCCATTCAAAAAATTTTACAAAAATTAAACTGTGGATATAAATGAATTTAAATAATTTTATAGGAATAATAATTTTTTAAAGACCCGTAAATTTCAAGGAATTTTTTTTCTTAATTTTCTTTTGAATTTTACAAGAGCGCAGCTTCTGACGGCACCTGATTCCGAGGCCCGGTGTGCCCGGAATCATTTTCTGAAGTTTGACTCGGGTACGTTCAGTGAACGAACGTGCGGGTTTTTCTAACTTTTGAACCAGTGCCCAGAATCGAATTCTGAGGGCTCCGATGAAATCGCAGCGCCGGTATTCTCTTAGAAACGCCTCTTCCGGAGTTGCGTTTGCTCGGGTGTGGTTTTTAAATTTTCGGGCTTAAAGTTATGAAATAAAATAATTTTGCCACAACTTTATTTTATTTCACTTAAGCCACTTGGAAGCCACTTGAAGCCACTTAAAAGTGGCTTAAACTGAGTTGAACCAGATAGGGTACTATCCAGAAATATCTTACCCTCTTGGTAGGATATTTGTGAGGTGGTGCCCGCACGAGCCCCGCTGTTTCTTTCCGCTAAGTAACGCACCCGTGAAAACCCGTCTTTATGAAAGTCAACTGACGCGTTTTCTTAAATTCTTAACAGACCATTTAATTGGGCGGTTTATTTCGTAAATTAAATGAGCTGTTTCTTTCATTGAATTAATTCTACGAATTAATGGTTCGTTTCTTATCTTTTGAAATTCAAATGTTTAGTTGTGTAAATAAAATAAGGCTTAAGCTTATTTTATTTTGGGTTGAAACTTGTGGCGTGGAGAGGATTTGGAGGAAAGCGTTCTTCTTCAGTGAAGAACGCGAAGAACGCGAAGAACGCGAAGAACGCCAAACCTGCGGAGATCGACGACGCGGAGCCTTGTACCGCGACGCCAACAGATCTCCCTTCGCGACGCTTCTTCCGCGACGATCCAACCCCGCGACAGCCTTCGATCGACAACAACCAAGGTAGGGGGTTGCGCTTCTTTTTATTTTCTTTTTGTATTTCAACAACAACATGGAGTTAATTATTATTAATTAAATCAATATGTTCTTGGTCCTCGGAGATCGTCGACGCGACGCCCTTCCGCGGTGTGACGATCACCTCCTTCCGCGATGGTCAATTCCGCGACGACCTCGCATCCGACAGTGACGGCGAGTTAGGGATTTATTTTTTGGGAATTACCCCCCTTTTCTTTTTATATTCCCGTAACTGTTTCTTTAAAAAGTTAAAGAACCGGATTTGTGAACAATTTTAAAATTATTAAAATTGTTGTTTCTGTTCAAATAAGGAACCCGTTTTTATGAAACAATTTTATTTCATTAAAAATTGTTTCGGATATGCGTTCATGTGTTGAACTTTAATTTCTCCCGTTGTTTATATCTAACACGGAGGGTGCGGGCCAAACGAACACGGCCCGACAACCCTCCGCCGTTCTTCGTTCTTGTGCGGATTTGGCGGCCAACGACGGAACGTGCCGCAATGGATGTTTGATGATCCCGCAGTAAAGAACGGAACCCGGGAGGAACAACGGCGCAGACGGGAAGGAAAACGGGCCACCAGATCGACTCCGGCGGCCCGCGGAAGCCGGTGGCGGCGCGGGTCGCCGGCGCGGCGGCGCCGACGGCGGCACCCCGCGGGTGTCCAGCGCGACACCCCGCGGGTGCCGCGGGGTTGTCACGCGACACCCCGCGGGTGTCCAGCGCGGCACCCCGCGGGTGCCGTAGGTGTCCAGCGCGCCACCCCGCGGGTGCCGCAGGTGTCCAGCGCGACACCCCGCGGGTGCCGCAGGTGTCCAGCGCGACACCCCGCGGGTGCCGCGGGTGTCCAGCGCGACACCCCGCGGGTGCCCCGGGTGTCCAGCGCGACACCCCGCGGGTGTCCAGGGCGACACCCCGTGGGTGCCGCGGGGTTGTCACGCGGCACCCCACGGGTGTCCAGGGCGGCACCCCGCGGGTGTCGCGGGGTTGTCATGCGGCACGTCCGGCTGTCTGGTCGACACCCCGCGGGTGCCGCGGGGGTGTCACGCGTGGCGGCGGCTTTCCCCCGCGTCGGCCGCTCGGCCGCTCGGCCGGGCGGAGCCGGACCGGCCCTGGCCGGGCCGGGCCGGGCCAACCGGGTCAGACCCGACCCGGTTCGGGCCAACCAAGGGGGGTCGGGCCGGGTCGGCCCGGACCCGGACCCCCCCGTCTTCGGACGACTTTCGTTCAAACGCCCGTAACTTGAGCTACGGGCCTCCAAACGACTCGCCGTCAGCGGAAACGCAATCCTTGGAGCGAGTCGGTCGTTTCGGTTTATCGCACTCAATGTTTCGGAATACTTTGGGTTCGGCCGGGTTGGTTCGTACACGAAACCAACCGGGCCCTCGGAGCGGAAACGCTTATATCTTGAGCTACGGACGTCCGATTGACGTACCGTCAGCTTTGTTAGTTTCCTCTTAGTGAGACGGATCTTTTGGCTCACTCCGCTCGGGGTTTGGGCGCAGGTGGAGTACGGTCGGGTTGGTTTTGCCTTAAAAACCAACCGGTCCCCTGGGACGAAAGAGTCAATAACTCTCAGACTGGGCGTCCGATTGACGCGCCGTCTGTTGCGTTGAGTTCCTGTTGACGATACAGAACTTTTGGCATCCTTCGCCCGAGTTTTGGATACAATTGGTAGTGGCCGGGTTGGATCGCACCCGAAATCCAACCGGGCCCCTGGAACGGAAAAGCTGATAACTTTCAGACAGGACGTCCGTTTGACGAACTGTCAGCGACATTGATGATCATGTTGACAAGAAGTCCCTATGAGTATACCCTATGAGAGCTCGGGGTACAGTTAAGATACGGCTGGGTTTGGTTCGCTCACGAAACCAACCGGGCCCCTGGGACGAAAAGGCTAATAACTCACAGACCGGGCGCCCGATTGACATGCCGTCTGTTGCGTTGAGACCCCTATGACGAGGCGTTTCTTTGAGATACTTCTTCTTGGAACCTTGTGATACTTGTAGTATCGACCAATAGCTCGTGGAGCGAACCCTCCCGGAGACGAGCGTGCGGAATACGGAGACCGTGTAGCTGACTGAGACCCGACGACTGCTGATCAAACGACTCAGTGTGTTACAGAGGTGCGCTTTGTTGTAGCAGCACATGGGAGCGCTTGGTTGTAGCGGCAGACCCACAACAGAGGTGCGCTTGGTTGTAGCGGCACATGAGAGCGCTTGGTTGTAGCGGCAGACCCACGACAGAGGTGCGCTTGGTTGTAGCGGCACATGGGAGCGCTTGGTTGTAGCGGCAGACCCACGACAGAGGTGTTCTTGGTTGTAGCGGCACATGGGAGCGCTTGGTTGTAGCGGCAGACCCACGACAGAGGTGCGCTTGGTTGTAGCGGCACATGGGAGCGCTTGGTTGTAGCGGCAGACCCACGACAGAGGTGCGCTTGGTTGTAGCGGCACATGGGAGTGCTTGGTTGTAGCGGCAGACCCACGACAGAGGTGCGCTTGGTTGTAGCGGCACATGGGAGCGCTTGGTTGTAGCAGCTGGACCGCAGTACTCGATAGGTGGAGTTCTACAGCAGTCTTAGGTTAGTGAGCAGTACCTCGGAGTCGTGACAGGACCACTGTACACTCTAGAGACGGAGCTCTTCAGCAGTTACGGTTTCGATAATGAAAATCCTGGTTTGAGCTGAGACTTTTGACCTTTGTGTTTCCTCATGATTGAGATGGGTTACTTGATAACTTAGGTATATGTATGGGAATATACCTGGGTAGTGGTTATCCGTTGATATCATGATCCTTGTGTTTCCTCATGATTGATATGGGTTACTTGATAACTTAGGTATATGTATGGGCATATATCTAAGTAGAGTTTATCTGTTGAGATCTTCTTGTGGTTATCCTTATTGGATTTAGTGAGACCTTGAGGGTCTTGGGGTCCCTACTGAGTATCGTTATACTAACCCCTGCACGGGCTATGCCCGCACCTCGTTGTGTTGGTTGCAGACGACAGGCAGCGCTGACGGATGCCGAGTGTTCGAGGACTGGATGGTACCCGGAGGTGGACTACACGACAAGTCAGTGTCCGGAGGTGGACTTCACGGCGAGACGACACTCGGAGGAGGTTGACGGACGAGAGCACTGTGTAGGCTATCTGTACCTACCCTTCAGGTAGGATTCGTGGTGGACGATCCAGGAGCTGCGCCATCTGTACCTACCCTTCAGGTAGGATCCGAGGAGGACGACCCAGGAGCCGCTTCCGTCCCTCCAGCTGTTGTCTTTTTCTGTTGTACTTTGTTCAGTTGTAGTTGTACTTTCTTTTGGGTTTGTATTCTGGCCCATTTATTTTTCAGCACTTCTTTTTGTACTTAGTGTTTTACTTCCGCTTGTGCTCTGTGGTGTTTTGTTACTTTTATAAAGGCAATGCCTTCCCAGTTATCGGGATTTACGCCTTTGGTGCTAGACGCCAGCCCCTGGCCTATGGAAGGCGGGATTGGGGTAGTCACGACACGGGCCACGAGGACGGGTCGTGACAAATTGGTATCAGAGGTGGTCGGTTCTACCGCAGACTCTGATCTTTCTTTCTGTGAAGCAATAGTGTTAAGGGTACAGAGTGTGGTTTTCAGTTCCGGGAGTCCAGTGTTGGTGCGGGTGGCCGACGTATCCATACACCAGGACCCTGGAAACTAATTTCCGACTTTGTGCACGAAAACACTGATTGCGTGTGTGTTTCCAGAAGTTTTTAAATGTCAGATCCAACCAGGTCATCTCACCAGGTACAATCGTTTGACCGTGTCACATTGTTTCTTTCAGGATGCCTTTTTTTGGACGACCAGCTAGAGCCCAGAGGGATGTGCGTACTGACAGCCTGTCGAGCGACGAGGCTTCGGTACATGGCCCTCTTGCAGTTGAGGCACCAGCAGAGGCACCAGCGGTACTACCATACGTTGGGCCACCGATGCCACCAGCCCCAGTAGTAGGCGATGCACGCCACTTGAGTGCACTACACGAGTTCCAGCGCCAGAGGCCACCCAGGTTCCGGGGAGAGATGGACCCACAGGCGGCTGAGGATTGGTTGGAGGCTGTGGTGAGAGTCTTCAGGCTAGTGGGGACGCCGACAGACTTCATGGTGATCTTTGCTGCCATCCTTCTTCAGGCAGCAGTAGGCAGGTGATGGAGCCACTTATTCCAGTTTTGCGATGGGATGACCTTCACATGGGAAGACTTCAAGACCTTCTTCAGGGTGGAGTTTGTGCCAGTAGCTCTACACCCCGAGCGTGTTCAGGAGCTGCTGCCTTTGCCGCGTGTTTTTCGATCAGTAGCCGAGTCATCTGTGGGCAGTAGACAGATGGTGGAGAGATCCAGGAGGACCAGACCAGTAGTTGGGCGATCTCGGGTTTTAGGACCGGTGGTGCGGGGCACCCGGGGTGGGGTCAGAGCCAGGCGTGCCAGAAGTAGACTGTGTTACTCGTGCGGCGGAAAGGGTCATCTGGCACGTGACTGTCCGACTCCTCGTACGGTTGATCATCGGGTGTTGGAGGAGCCACCGAGACAGAAACAGCGACGATTGCTTGAGCAACAGCCGAGCAGTGGACAAGGCAGTAGAGCTCCGAGAGCAGGTGGACTGGAGAGGAACTACTGGATACGTCCTTTGTACTTCTAGTTCCATGTTGCTTTGTATTCGTGTCTTTGTACTTTGAGCTGCAATAATAAAAAGACACTTATCTTTGTTTTCTTTCCTGTCCTTTTGTTTGGTTGATACTGAGTGGTCCCGGTTAAGACTGTTGACTTGACCCTCACTTTCGAGTTTTCTACTGAAGGAGACCTAGTGACCTCACACTGATGCCAACAGTGTGACTCGACCCTTGGAGGCGAGAGTGACAGTTGGATCTCTTAGTAGTTACATCGAGTCCTTACGACGTCATCCATGGCATGAATGCATCCTTCATGCCAGGATTGACTGTATTAGGCAATGGGCGTGGTTCATCTAGAGAGGGTATGAGACCGGGTATCTCTTTTCGGCAAAGGAGAAATCATAACAGCTCTTGTGAGGCTAAAGGAGGTGCAGTTCATCCAGGAGCGGATGAAGACTGCACAGTGCAGTAAGAAACAAGGAACCGGTGCCAGTCTTAGAGACTCAGGCGTGATAAATGTTTCAAGAAGAGGTAGCTTTAAATAGAGATGAGTCTGCGAAGCGGTAGACGTGGAGGCAAAGCTTGGAGAGCAGCATGAGGTGGTGTACATCTTAATATGCTACAACCACCCGCCTTAGTTATTACCGCCAGGCTCAGGGAGCTGGAGGGCGGAGGAAGAGTGCGGCTGCATGCGGTCAAGGAGTGTGACCCAATGGCTCTAGAAATGATTCAAGGGACAGTCTATGTCCACTACTAGCTGCTGTAGTAATAGACGTCGATATGAATCATTCCTCGCTTCCACAAATCTTGTTCCAGACCTAGAGTTTCCGGTAAGCCGTGGACTTGACCCTCACGTCTGGAGATACCTTGGGAGGAGACTCGATAATCACACTTACGCCGAAGGTATGGTCAGACCCTCGAGGCGAGAGTTCTGGTTGGAATCTCTTGGTGGCAGCGTCGAGGCCTTACGACGTTAGTTTGAGTATGGAATGGGCAATAACTGTTCATACTCAAATTGACGGTTTTAGGCAAACGTTGGGATGGGTTTTCCTTGGTCGGTAGAAAAGGAAACCCCAGGCAGTGCAGGTTAACTCTTGAACAGGAGGGTGCGACCGATCACTCTTGAGTCGGTCAACCTTACCCTCATAGCAGTAGTCGTTTTGAGTTTCAGTTCTAACAGAAATGGAGACCTCTGGAGTTCAAGGATGGCGACCACGTCTTCTTACGGGTCTCACCTCGACGAGGTTTATAGAGATGTGGCCTGGGAGGCAAGTTATCTCCGAGGTTCAACGGACCTTTCTAGGTCCTCAGCTGGGTAGGAGAGGTGGTTTACCGCTTGGCCCATCCACTTCATTTGCACTAGGTGCACGACGTTTTCCACGTATCCCAACTGAGGAGATACGTGCTCGACCCCTTCACATATCATCGACCATGAGGAGCTAGACGGTGGCGATGAGTGTCTTATACGGAGGTTCCTGTGGGGATCGAGGATCGACAGGAGCAGATCCTAGGAGGATGGTCTATTCCTCTTGTGCACTTTCTTTGGAAGCGCGGGAACCTCCAGGTGAGCACATGGGAGCGGAAGACTCAGATGCGTGCTCAGTACCGCTTTGTTTCCCTAAGTTTGTGGTGAAGCTCTACGGGGACGTAAAGCCCTGTGGTGGGAGTAATGTAAAGACCCGTAAATTTCAAGGAAAATTTTTTCTTAATTTTCCTTGTAATTTTACAAGAGCGCAGCTTCTGACGGCACCTGATTCTGAGGCCCGGTGTGCCCGGAATCATTTTCTGAAGTTTGACTCGGGTACGTTCAGTGAACGAACGTGCAGGTTTTTCTAACTTTTGAACCGGTGCCCGGAATCGAATTCTGAGGGCTCCGATGAAATCGCAGCGCCGATATTCACTTAGAAACGCCTCTTCCAGAGTTGCGTTTGCTGGGGTGTGGTTTTTAAATTTTCAGGCTTAAAGTTAAGAAATAAAATAATTTTGCGACAACTTTATTTTATTTCACTTAAGCCACTTGGAAGCCACTTGAAGCCACTTGAAGCCACTTAAAAGCGGCTTAAACTGAGTTGAACCGGATAGGGTACTATCCAGAAATATCTTACCCTCTTGGTAGGATATTTGTGAGGTGGTGCCCGCACGAGCCCCGCTGTTTCTTTCCGCTAAGTAACGCACCCGTGAAAACCCGTCTTTATGAAAGTCAACTGACGCGTTTTCTTAAATTCTTAACAGACCATTTAATTGGGCGGTTTATTTCGTAAATTAAATGAGATGTTTATTTCATTGAATTAATTCTACAAATTAATGGTTCGTTTCTTATCTTTTGAAATTCAAATGTTTAGTTGTGTAAATAAAATAAGGCTTAAGCTTATTTTATTTTGGGTTGAAACTTGTGGCGTGGAGAGGATTTGGAGGAAAGCGTTCTTCTTCGGCGAAGAACACGAAGAACGCGAAGAACGCGAAGAACGCCAAACCTGCGGAGATCGACGACGCGAAGCCTTGTACCACGACGCCAACGGATCTCCCTTCGCGACGCTCCTTCCACGACGATCCAACCCCGCGACAGCCTTCGATCGACAACAACCAAGGTAGGGGGTTGCGCTTCTTTTTATTTTCTTTTTGGATTTCAACAACAACATGGATTTAATTATTATTAATTAAATCCGTATGTTCTTGGTCCTCGGAGATCGTCGACACGACGCCCTTCCGTGGTGTGACGATCACCTCCTTCCGCGACGGTCAATTCTGCGACGACCTCGCATCCGACAGCGACGGCGAGGTAGGGATTTATTTTTTGGGAATTACCCCCCTTTTCTTTTTATATTCCCGTAATTGTTTCTTTAAAAAGTTAAAGAATTGGATTTGTGAACAATTTTAAAATTATTAAAATTGTTGTTTCCGTTCAAATAAGGAACCCGTTTTTATGAAACAATTTTATTTCATTAAAAATTGTTTCGGATATGCGTTCATGTGTTGATCTTTAATTTCTCCCGTTGTTTATATCTAACGCGGAGGGTGTGGGCCAAACGAACACGACCCGAAAACCCTCCGTCGTTCTTTGTTCTTGTGCGGATTTGGCGGCCAACGACGGAACGTGCCGCAACGGATGTTTGATGATCCCGCAGTAAAGAACGGAACCCGGGAGGAACAACGGCGCAGACAGGAAGGAAAACGGGCCACCGGAGCGACTCCGGCGGTGCCGGCGGCCGGAGGCGGCGGCACCCCGCGGGTGCCGCGGGTGTCCAGGGCGGCACCCCGCGGGTGTCGCGGGGTTGTCACGCGGCACGTCCGGCTGTCTGGCCGACACCCCGCGGGTGCCGCGGGGGTGTCACGCGTGGCGGCGGCTTTCCCCCGTGTCGGCCGCTCAGCCGAGCCGAGCCGGACCGGCCCTGGCCGGGCCGGGCCGGGCCAACCGGGTCAGACCCGACCCGGTTCGGGCCAACCAGGGGGGTCGGGCCGGGTCGGCCCGGACCCGGACCCCCCGTCTTCGGACGACTTTTGTTCAAACGCCCGTAACTTGAGCTACAGGCCTCCAAACGACTCGCCGTCAGCGGCAACAGAATCCTTGGAGCGAGTCGGTCATTTTGGTTTATCGCACTCAAAGTTTCAGAATACTTTGGGTTCGGCCGGGTTGGTTCTTACACGAAACCAACTGGGCCCTCTGAGCGGAAACGCTCATATCTTGAGCTACAGATGTCCGATTGACGTACCGTCAGCTTTGTTAGTTTCCTCTTAGTGAGACGGATCTTTTGGCTCACTCCACCCGGGGTTTGGGCGCAGGTGGAGTACGGTCGGGTTTGTTTTGCCTTAAAAACCAACCGGGCCCCTGGGACGAAAAAGCCAATAACTCTCAGACCGGGCGTCCGATTGACGCGCCGTCTGTTGCGTTGAGTTCCTGTTGACGATACAGAACTTTTGGCATCCTTTGCCCGAGTTTTGGATACAGTTGGTAGTGGCCGGGTTGGATCGCACCCGAAATCCAACAGGGCCCCTGGAACGGAAAAGATAATAACTTTCAGACAGGACGTCCGTTTGACGAACTGTCAGCGGCGTTGACGATCACGTTGAGAAACGGTCCCAATGAGTATACCCTATGAGAGCTCGGGGTACAGTTGAGATACGGCTGGGTTTGGTTCGCTCACGAAACCAACTGGGCCCCTGGGACGAAAAGGCTAATAACTCACAGACCGGGCGTCCGATTGACGCGCCGTCTGTTGCGTTGAGACCCCTATGATGAGGCGTTCCTTTGAGATACTTCTTCATGGAACCTTGTGATACTTGTAGTATCGACCAGCAGCTCGTGGATCGAACCCTCCCGGAGACGAGCGTGCGGAATACGGAGACCGTGTAGCTGACTGAGACCCGACGACTGCTGATCGAACGACTCTGTGTGTTACAGAGGTGCGCTTTGTTGTAGCGGCACATGGGAGCGCTTGGTTGTAGCGGCAGACCCACAACAGAGGTGCGTTTGGTTGTAGCGGCACATGGGAGGGCTTGGTTGTAGCGGCAGACCCACGACAGAGGTGCGCTTGGTTGTAGCGGCATATGGGAGCGCTTGGTTGTAGCGGCAGACCCACGACAGAGGTGGGCTTGGTTGTAGCGGCACATGAGAGTGCTTTGTTGTAGCGGCAGACCCACGACAGAGGTGCGCTTGGTTGTAGCGGCACATGGGAGCGCTTGGTTGTAGCGGAAGACCCACGACAGAGGTGCGCTTGGTTGTAGCGGCACATGGGAGCGCTTGGTTGTAGCAGCTGGACCGCAGTACTCGATAGGTGGAGTTCTACAACAGTCTTAGGTTAGTGAGCAGTGCCTCGGAGTCGTGACAGGACCACTGTACACTCTAGAGACGGAGCTCTTCAGCAGTTACGGTTTCGATAATGAAAATCCTGGTTTGAGCTAAGACTTTTGACCTTTGTGTTTCCTCATGATTGAGATGGGTTATTTGATAACTTAGGTATATGTATGGGCATATACCTGGGTAGTGGTTATCCGTTGATCTCATGATCCTTGTGTTTCCTCATGATTGAGATGGGTTACTTGATAACTTAGGTATATGTATGGGCATATACCTAAGTAGAGTTTATCTGTTGAGATCTTCTTGTGGTTATCCTTGTTGGATTTAGTGAGACCTTGAGGGTCTCAGGGTCCCTACTGAGTATCGTTATACTCACCCCTGCACGGGCTATGCCCGCACCTCGTTGTGTTGGTTGCAGACGACAGGCAGTGCTGACGGAGGCCAAGTGTTTGAGGACTGGACGGTACCCGGAGGTGGACTACACGACAAGTCAGTGTCCGGAGGTGGACTTCACGGCGAGACAACACTCGGAGGAGGTTGACGGACGAGAGCACTATGTAGGCTATCTGTACCTACCCTTCAGGTAGGATTCGTGGTGGACGATCCAGGAGCTGCGCCATCTGTACCTACCCTTCAGGTAGGATCTGAGGAGGACGACCCAGGAGCTGCTTCCGTCCCTCCAGCTATTGTCTTTTTCTGTTGTACTTTGTTCAGTTGTAGTTGTACTTTCTTTTGGGTTTGTATTCTGGCCCATTTATTTTTCAGCACTTCTTTTTGTACTTAGTGTTTTACTTCCTCTTGTGCTCTGTAGTGTTTTGTTACTTTTATAAAGGCAATGCCTTCCTAGTTATCGGGATTTACGCCTTTGGTGCTAGTCGCCAGCCCCTGGCCTATGGAAGGCGGGCTTGGGGTAGTCACGACACGGGCCCCGAGGACGGGTCATGACACATTTTTTGATTTTTTAATAAATATGGGCATGGATGATAAATATTCCCTAATAGATGCTTATGTATAAACAACTACGGATAATAATGTGATTGTGAAATTAACCGTTACATAAAAAAATAAAATATTACTTTTGAAAACATTTGAATGAACTTAAAAATATACATAAAATTTCATTATAAGACTTTTATATCTATATAAATAGTTATGTAAAATAATATCCAGAATATTGAAATGGAGAAAGAATTAATTCTTTAAACATTCAAAGCATCTCATACCACATTGAACATTTAAATCATAATCACGATATCTTAAAATGAATATTTAAATAACATGAAGATAAATTTATTCATGAATTGAAATATAACATGGGCATTACATACACCACACACAAATAATAATTGTTGAAGATGGCTTATATCTCACAAAAAATTAAAATTGAGATGGGAAATCCTTTACCTTAGGTCCGATACTCTCCGTTCATGTCCAAAACACTTGTATAATAATTTTCAATATATTTTATCTTATACCAAAATAATAATATTTATGATATCATATATGATTAATTTATGAATTTATATTACCCATTAATTATCAATTTTCAAGTTAAAATAACATTTTAGGTAATAATCACTTTGTCTATCGTACGTGTTTTGAGTTGTTATTCAGGATCCTATTAGTTAGATAATGATATACTTAATTGGATAATGTAAAAAATGATTTATATATCATATGTATTATGTATATATATATATACATATATAAAATACATGGAATGGAATACACTGTTCATGGAGATGGTAGGTCGTACATACGCATGAACGCTGTTTCCATTTTCTTTTCATATTGAATAAAATAATGTAAATGATATATATATATATATATAATTCTACTATAATTATTATTTAATATATTTTATACTTTTTCATTATATATATTTTCATAATCATTTTGGAATGGTTAACTTGGATGACAAATCTCATCACATCGTAGAGAGGGTAAGTCGTACGTACACACGAGCGACAATATCATTTTCTTAATGGTTAAATGGTATGGAATTGGATGGTATATTAATTATAAATAATAATTATAATGTCATATTAAATACTTATATCCATTATATTCATCATTATATTCATCCAGATAATGTAATGATGAAAAAAAGTACACTACAACGTGGAGATAGTAAGTCGTACGTACGCACACATGGTGATATTGTTTTTCCTAGGATGGGTAAAAGGAGGAACATGGTTGTAAAATAATCATAAATAAATCCCAAAAGATATTATATTATGAAGTTATTTCTTTAGTATGTAATGAACTTAGTAAAAAGAAGTATAATAAGAAAATAACTTTGAACGGGTTGGTAGAACAATTACCTCTTCTTAGAGTTTCTAATGTAGATTTGCACCAAAGGACTACATAGGTTGGTTTTCTGCACAAATTATGGCCTCTAGGATGAATTGAAGGATGTTTTGAGAAGAAATGTTCAGGTTGTTGTCTAACTAAATGGATTTAGAGTTGTGAATAAAAGAGAAGTAAGAGTGACTTTTATAAAAGAGGGGAGGGGCACTTTTGGAAATTCTGAAACTATTAATTTAATATAAGTTTATTTTCGATTTTAAAAATCTCTAAAGTGAGTTATTTAGAGTATAATATTATTATGGGTAGAACTAATTCCAAAAAATGAATTTTATACATGTTTAGGTAATAAAACCAACAATATCCTTTGGTTTTAACCCTTAGTTAAATAATTTAACTATTAACGTGACAAATTGTCTTTTTACCGTATAGGGTTAGTATAGTTAATATAAAATACCAAAATAATCCCAATTTTATCATTTATAACATATTTAACATTATCCTGGTTATTTTAATGAATTATATATTTCTCTTAATTTTATATCATTCAATAAAATAGTATTTATTTTAAAATATCATTTGTGTCAATTTTGACACTATTAATTAATCACCTTTTTAAACAATCATAAAACTTTATTAATTAGAAAAATATATATTAAGTCGTCCCTAACATGTAAAATTCATCTAAAAAATTAGTGGATGACAAAAAATATTTTAAATTATATTATTTTAATATTATAGATATCATTTTTTTTCTTCCTTTAATAAATCAGTTACTGCATCATCATTATGTCACAATTAAATTTAATTATTTAATGTATAAAAATTATAATTAAATTATAATTATGTATATAAAATTTTTATCTTTCAAATTAATATTTATATTCGAATTTATCTTCTATATATTCCTATAGTCAAAATGATTTACATGTTAAAAATATGACTATGAAATTTTTAACTTATCTTTAAATAAAATATAATAAATGTCATATTCATATCCAAGTGGCATAAAAAGGATATACTTTCAGAATAAGGTTGATTTTTGGCTGAAAAAAACTCATACAATTAAACTAAGATAATATTTAAGGTAATTTTATAAAATTATAATATTTTTTTAACCTTTAATTACCTGATTTACCTTTAACCGCGGTAAATAAATAAAAATTTACTAAAGTTAATGTTCACGAAAAAATAATTTTATCCTATTATAAAACTTTTTCATAATAATTAAATCCATTTATCTCCATTTTTTAAAATTCAATTCATAGACAAAAGAAAATTAAGTTTAACTCAAATCCTACAGATGTTGCGAGATGGCAGGTAAAAAAGATTATTGAAAAGTACAGTAAATTTATATATATAATTCTATTGTAAAAATGATTCCGATGACCTAAATTATATTAATATATGTATTATTTATCTATTTTTTAAATTAAAATCAATTTATAGTAAAATAAATATTTAAATGAAAAAGTCGGTTTTTAACAACACATTATTATTTTTCACTATTCATAAAAAATTGAAACATTTTAAAAAAATACAAATAATTAAACCTAAGTTAATTTTGATTTTAAGAATTAAAAAATTAATTCTATTTTGAAAAATAATGTTTATAAATTTCATTATGTGGTTAATACTATTCTTAGACGCTATTTAAACGGCTTGGATACATGATCGTGGTGCGCTCAAACTCAGTGTTGCATGCATTTCAATCTATAAAATATATTAAATTTATTTAAAAATAAAAGATATTGTAAATTATTAGTGTGTTACATTATCCACATCTTAATTACATTGAATCCTGAAAACTTAGACTTGATCTCAGTGATTAAGAGTTTGATATTTTAAAATACTATTGTTGAAGAACTGACATCATAAATTGGGTTAATAACACATATAATTCATAAGTAGAAAGGGAAATGTGAATATCAAAAAATAATTAGGATTTAAAATAGAATAATATTATTGAAAATTAGAGATACATACTTAGAGTTAAAAAATAAATATTTTTAGGGAGTTATTGAGGCTATTAATGATAAATAAGTGAATGATCAATCTAAAATCGAGGGTCCCAAATCCATAAATCTAGGATGGTTTAAAATACCATCAGTTCGACAATTTTTTTAAGATTATTTTCCTAGGGTTGAGTAATTAATTCAATCTATAATAATGTAAGGAAATATAATTACATGATTTGTTTATATAAACATAATCATAACCTTTTTTGGAATCCCACATCGAAAAAAGGATTAATGAGACTGCCATTTTAAAATAAAGAAAGGGATATAAAAAATTCACTGAAGATAACACATACTTGGGTTCCATATAGGAAAAAATAGGCATCAAAGATAAATTTAACCATAAAGTTCTACTGGATAGTGAGAGAGAACATGGTTAGGGGATGCAAATAATCACAAAGCTAGATGTCAATGATAATCTGAGGGACCATTTGATTCATCAAAAAAAGTTTTAAGAAACCATTTTTTATATTATGATATTTTTCTTTAGAGTTTAAGAATCCATTTACTTAATAAATTAAGAACATAATAAAACATACTTACTTAATTAACTAGTAGAGTTTCATCCTTTAATAAATTTCCACCACAAACATATCTTTTTATCCACAAGATGAGTGTTCAAGATGAAATTTTTCATGCTTGAAGAACTATATTCGGCTTTTAGAGAATCACATAATCCAAAAAATATTAACTATATTTTTATAATATATTTAGTCATTAACCTTAACAAAAATGTCAGTAAAAGATAATATAATTTCCAAAAATAATCTCTTAAATTCCACAGTAAAACCCCAAAGTTCAATATAGAACATTCTATAAATGACTATACTTCCTCAAAAATATTCTATACAAATATTGAAATCCAAAATTCTGATGTATATTATCATATAGTTTTCCAATCAATAACTTTTAATGTATCATACCAAATTTAATTGTTTAAATCTCATAATCTCAAAGGTTTTCTAACCATTTACATAAATAACCTGAATCACCATAAGTCCACAAAAAAATTATATTTGACTCCAAAATATAATTTAACAATTATTCATTAAAATATTCTCTTTTACTTAATCATAGAGGATTCCAAAAATATAAATGTATTCCAGGATAAAATTAATTAATTAATCCCCAAATCATTTTCCAATCCTTAAATTTTCTATTTGATAAAACAAACATCCATTAAATAAAAAATAACCTTTATTCTTATGATACTAACTAGGACATCACATAGTACAATGGTAGGCACTACACCCTTGTATCCCTTCAGTTTTTGGTTCAAGACCTATGACCGTACCAGATACAACGGGTTTTCACCATGCCTGTAGGTTTTCCTTTTTCTAAAACTGTATTTATATAACATCCAAAATAAAAATAAAGAACATTCTTTAAATAAGGATAACCACTAAATAAAATTTTCACTAAGGTTTTCAATAAAAATTCAATACATAAATACATCATCCATTTATTTCCATATAGTTCCATTCTTGGCCAAGATTTTATCCTATAGAATTGGACATTGACTCAGGTAATGCCCAGGTCACCTACATTTACGGAAAATAACTACAAATAGATTCTTAAGATAACTTTTATTTATCTCCATCATACTATTAATTTTTTCTCAACACTTATTTTATTTATGTCCTTATTTCCAACTCATAAAAAATTTATTTGTTTTTTTGAGACACTTTCCTAGGTGTCTCCTTCAATATTTCACTCCTGATGGAAATTTGAGCTTTCTCTTCGCCGTAGTCTACACCACTAGAGATATTTGCATGCTCTGCTTTTCTTTTCATTAGTGAATACAATAGTTGGTTAAGTTATATGTTATTAATCATATTTTTTTAAAATTGATTAGGAATGAACACAATATCTTTTACTCCAATCAACATTCCATTTGGTTTCTCATCGCCACCACCTTTTCCATCATGTTCAATGTTTTTATTACTCATTCGGGTTCTAGCCATTGACTAAATCCAGAAATCACGGTGTTTGTAATAGTAGTTATATAATAACTTAAATGAATATAATGAAACATTATTTTAAAAATAAAACACTTTAGTTTAAACCATGTTTATTCAATACCATATTATTTTAAAATCATTTATATCGGTTTGTAAAGAAAATGTGTATTATTCTAAGCATATCCCTTGGGATTTTCTAACCATTTGCATAGTAAGGCCCGTTGTCGTGTACTAGGTTACCTTGAGTCAAGCCCGAAATAACTTGTTAGAGCTATTAATCCTAGGCATATCTATTTTATAATGACATCCACTTACAGTATCAATATAGGGATATATTCTTTGAGAACACCAAAATAATATCTACATTATCAAAATTCATGGGCGTTGTATTATACCTATCCTCAATGTTTGTATTATGGTTATGTTCTATAATTTATTCTTTCTAAGTATAATTTCCATGGATTTTTCTAAACATACTCTGATACCAAATGTAACACCCGAACCAAAGAAGCACGGTTTTAGTGAGTTATTTTAATACATTAGCATGATTACAAGAAATCAAATCCTGAAGGACCGATCAATTTAGTAGTCTTGAAAAGTAGAATACATACATGAAATTTAAATTACAATTCATAGAATAAAATTCAACATAGATAATTCTTTTAGAATGTCATTATTCTCCTTGATCAACCCTGAAAATCAATCATAAAACACATTTTGGCATTATTGGAAAATAAATCATAATATAGGCGTGAGCTTAGATACTCAGTAAGAGTAAACAATATAGTGGAAGATATTCTACATTAGAGAAAACTTTTAATACAAGGAATAAAACCAAAACAAAAGCCTTTTAAACACAATATTGATCATAATATATCACGAGGAAACCAAATGATGTCATTTAATTATTCACATGGATATTCTACTAGTCTAATAATCAAATGTAATACCAATAACAAATCTTATAATGATGGAATTCATAATTCAAGACATAATAAATATACCGTCAATGATTTATACAAGAAACCATACATAAAAGGGTAAAAACCCAAACTAGTTTGTCTCATTAGGCCTACCGATGCATCGAGGGGATATATCGGGCTCTGCCCATCACTTATTAAGTCCAATTCATTCAAAAAATGAAAATGGGAAATCATAACCAACATTAACATTCTTATTAAAACTAGCATATGAAATCTTAATACATTATCCATAAATTATGGAAGGTATACAAATAGAACATTCATAGTCAAAATATTCATAAACCCTTCAATAAAATATGATAGGTTATATCATAAGAAATTATACTCAATTAAATGTAATATACAATAATGGTTTTTGACATAGATGAAAATAATCTAATAAACTCATTAAATCTATTTGAGATAAATATCCTTTTTTTACTTTGAAAACATTTAAAAGTTGCACAATTATAAAAGAAAATATTTATTTAGAAAATAAATTTCTAATATTGTAAGGGAATATTTAAAATGTTAAGGCATCATAATGGTGGAAAAATATTCTCATGATGTATAATTTAAAAAACCATTCCATACTTAATTTGTTAAAAAGTTCATAAAGTACCTCATTTGGAAACCAATAGAATGATTCATTTAAAAACGTTTCATAAAAAGTGAAAAATGGGAATAAATGACTGTAAATAATTGTAGAGAAATAGTAAAAATGTTTTGAAAAATATTTTTAAGAAATATAGACATGGATGATAAATATGCCCCAGTTGATACTTATGTATAAACAACCTCATATAATAATGTGATTGAGAAATTAACCCTTAAATAAAACCTTAAAATATTCCATTTTATTTTTTTTGAATGAACATAAAAATAAGCATAATATTTCATTTATAATCCTTTTTTATCTATATATATAATTATGTAAAATAATATCAAGAATATTGAATTGGAGAAAGAATTAATTCTTTTAACATTCAAAGCATCTCATACCACATTGAATATTTAAATCATAAGATGGATATATTAAAATGAAACTTTAAATACCATGAATATAAATTTATTTATGATATGAAATATAATAGGGTCAGTACATACACCACACACAAGAAATAGGAGGTGAACATGTCTTTTATCTCATGTAAATAAAAAGTGAGATGTAAATTCCATTACCTTAGGTTTGATACTCTCTGTACGTGTCCGAAACTCCTTAATAATGGTTCTAGGAATATTATTAAATTCTAGTAGAATAATAATATTTATGATATCATATATAAATCATTTATGAATTTATATTAACTGTTTATTAATAATTTCCAAGTTAAAGAAACATTGCAGTTAATAATCGCTTTGTTTATCATACATGTTTTGACTTATTATTCATGATACAATTAAATAGATCATAATTTAGTTAATTTTAGAATTTAAAACATGATTTATATATCATATATATATTTAGTATGTATATACATATTTAAAATATATGGAATGTAATACACTGTTCATAGAGATGGTAGGTCGTATGTGTGAAAGAATGTTGTTTCTGTTTTCTTATCATATTGAATGGAAGAAAGTAAACGATATATATATATATGTATATATTATATTAGAATTATTTATTTCATATATTTCATAATTATCGATTATATATATTTTTATAATCATTCTGGAATGTTTAACGGGGTGGATGAATCTCATCGCCTCATGGAGATTGTAAGCTGTACGTACGCACGAGCGAGGATATCGTTCCCATAAGGGTTAAATGGTATGAAATTGGATGGTATATTAATTATAAAGAATCATTATCATGTAGTATTAATTATTATTATCCATTATATTCATCATTATACCCATCCAAATAATGTAGTGATGAAAAAAAATTACACAATGACGTGGAGATGATAAGACGTACGTATGCACACATAGTGATATTGTTTTTCGTAGGATGGGTAAAAAGAAGAATATTGTTGTAATATAATCATAAAAACATATAATAATATATTATATGATGGATTTATTACATTAGTATTGAACCAACTTAGTAAAAGTAAGTAGAAGCTGTAAAAAACTTTTAAAGAGTTGGTAAAACAATTACATCTTCTTTGAGAGTCTTCTTTTGATTCTCACAAAAGGACAACTTAGGTTGAATTTATTCCCAATTTATGGCCTCTAGTATGAAGTGAGGTAATTTTTGAGGGGAAATGGACATGTTTTTTCTGAACTAAAGTGATTTAGATGTGTGAATAAATGATAATAAGAGGTTCCCTTTTATAAGAGAGGGGAGGGGCACTTTTGAAAATTCCAAAACAACTATCATAATATAAATTGATTTTTAATTTAAAATAACTAAAAATTGATTTATTTTGAGGATAAGATGAGTATGGGTCTGAATCCCATAAAACAAGGAATTTTATACATGTTTAGTTCACAAATTTAACCTTATCTTTTGGATTTAACCCTTTGTTAAATGATTTAACTCTTACCATGACAACTAGTCCTTTTTTATACTATAGGATTAATATAGTTACTATAAAATTCCATAAGAAACCCAATTGGATTATTTATAAAATATTTAACATTATCTTGGTTAGTTTACAAAATTATATATTTTTCTGAATATTATTTCTTTTAACAAATTATTAGTTATTTTCAAATCCCATTTATGTCAATTTTGACACTATTTATTGACTTTTTTTAAAATAATAACAACTTTATCACACAAAAAAACTACATTAAATCATTCCTAACATGTAAAATTAATACTTAAATTTCATGTATGACATCAAATATTTTAAATTAAATTTATTTTAATATTATTTATATCATTTATATGATTCCTCCTTGAAAAAATCAATTACTACATCATCATTGTGTAAAAATTAAATTTAATTATTTAAGGTATAAAAATTAAAAATAAATTATAATGATGTAGATAAAAATTGTATCTTTGAAATTACTACTTACGGTCAAATTTATCTTTTATATATCCATATATTTAAAATGATTTTCTTATTAAAAATTCAAATATGACATTTTAAACATATCCTTAAATAAATTATATTAATAGTCATATTCTTACCCAAGTGGCGTAAAAGGTTTATACTTTCATCATAAAGTTTAATTTTTTTGAAATACCCACATCCAATAAATTTAGGATAGTAATAATGGTAATTTTATAATACTATAATGTTATTTTTACCTTTAATTGCCCGATTTACCCTTAATTGTGGTATTTTTTTTACTAAAGTTACTATTCACCAAAAAAATAATTTGATCCTATTAGGACATAAGTTTAATAATAATTACAACCATGTATGTCTGATTTTCAGAATTCAACTCATAGAAACATGAAAATTAAGTTTAACACTTATCCCGCAGATGTGGCGAGAAGACCGGTAAAAGAGATGTTCAAAAGTTAAAAAACATTATATCTAATGAAGTTATAAATATGATTCTAATGACCTAAATTGGATTAATATATGAATTATTTATCTATTATTACTTTAAAATAAATTTAAATTAAGATAATTATTCAAATGAAAAGTTAGTTTTTAACAACAATGTTTTATTTTCACTATTCAATAAAAATTAAATCTTTTTAGAAAAATACTAGAATTTAACCCTAATAATATTTTTATATTATGAATTAAAAATGAATTCTATTTTGAATAATAAAATTTATAAATTTCATAATGTGGTTAATAATATTCATAGATTATATTTAAACGACTAGGTTAATAGATCGTGATGTGCTCGAACTCAGTGCTGCATGCATTACAAGTTATAGAATATATTAACTTTATTTAAATAGAAAAAATATTGAAAATTCTTAGGTTGTTACATCTAGAATCTTAAATAATATCAATTGAACTTATCCACCCAAAACCTACCCTCATCCAACAATATTGATTTTAATAATATTGAACTCCCACTAAAATTTGAAACATGTCAAAGGAATCAAAAATTACTTTCCATAATTCTCCTACAAGGTTGGGGGTAGAATGATACCACTATACTGATCTCTAAAACACCCTGGCCAAGGTTTTTCCATCCAAAATCTTTTATCCAAAGAGTTGATACCACTTGTTGGGTATGATGAAAATTCTATAAAACCCATGGAAGTTATTTGAAGAAACATAAAAGGAATAAAAAATGAACTAGAAAAACCCATGTACACAGTGTACTATAACATAGAATACCCTTCATATCTAATACATTACATTGAAACACACATGTTTAGGAAAACTGTGTGATGAAAAGAACTGGCCACTACCTCAAGAATCACCTAAAATGTTATGTATTTATAGTTACTCAAACTGTGCGCTAACCAAACAAAATACCCCTATCCCACATTTCATTGTTTATCTTGGGTGGCTGAAGGATTTGGACAAACCATGGGCCTACTTAGAAGCCATTTTTTCTCCTTTCACATTTTACTATTGGAGTTTCATGGTTTGGAAAAACCATATACCAACTGTGTACCTTTAGAAAAGTCCCAAAAACATTCTAAAAGTGTTCTAAAGCCTCATGAACATTACCGAAACACATCACATAGTTAAAAAGAATAAATAAATGGTTAATTACTTGAAATCGGGGGAGCCACAAAGTTTTTTATCAAATATTTATTAGGTGTTATAGACTTATTTAAATGGATTTATGAAATATGTTTTTTATTTATCTAATAGAATAAAAATTCATTGTAAAATATTTTAATTTTCTGAAATTTTCAAAAGTAATATAATAAATTTCAATAATATATACCATCATGAGTATGAAACTTTAATTATAACTGAGGGAAACCAAATATTTATATGTGTATTTCTAATAAATTAGATAAGAGACACATGTTAGAGAAAATATCAAAATCATCCTAAAAATTAAATTATAAGAATATTAAAGAAATTCAATCACATATGGTATATAAAAATTATCTAAAAGATTTGAATTTGTTGAATGATCATCTTAGACATCCTGATTAAATAATAGTGTGATAAATAATTGAACGTTTACATATATGTATTTGTCCAAATATTATAATATATTTATACTTAATAAATTTCATTATAAAACTTTTTATATTAACAAATTGATTTCTTGATCCTCATAATGCATGATTCAAGTTTAATAAAATACTTTTCTTGAAAAAATTCATGAAGAAATATGTTAATCATTTCAAACACCACATGGATCATTTAAATACTTTATTATATTAATATATATTTTTTATATATAATATACCTTTTATCTATTATCAGTACACAATGTAGGGTTTATAATAATTATCCCTAAAACAACCATTTTAACAACATAATTCTTCGATTATAACATTAAAAATGTATGAATGGATAGTATTAGTGAGTTTATATAAAAAACTATTTTTCATTATTGTATAATAGTTGAGATTGTTGTAGAATATACAGTCACTTATATTTAAGAACAAAATGGTTTGTATGAATCAATATTTCTAGTCTATTGTTATTCAGAATAGAATTTTTGACTTCTATATGAGGTCATGAAATTATAAATTCCATGATATTAATTATAGTTATGTTATGTACATATCACAATCACACTAAATTATAACATAATTTTGGGAAAAAATCTAGAATTTTCTATAAAAAGTAATATATTTTATGTATATTTTTTATCTTATTCAACATTTCTTTTATGATTAAATAAAATTATTATTTTTTAAAGTGATTAACATGAGTAGGGAAGAATGAATTTTTGAAATGTAAAAGTCAAGTCATCTTAATTTTAATATAAAAAATATCACATTTTATATTTTATAATGTTAAAACCAAAGGGATTGTTTGTATTCCTCTCAAATGTGTTCCTATTAATGTAAAAATGGGTTATATACTCTAAGGTTTATAATAAAAAATAATTTTGAGATCGATTTTGAAAAAAATTACCTAAAAAACAGAACCTTTTGATTTTCGTTTTGTTTATTAAAAAAGATAGAAATAAAGTCTCTTATTACCTAACATGACCCAACCCACTATGGCCCTACTAAGGTAAATGGTAACTTTAGTGTGCAACCCCAAGCCCACCTCTAACAGTGTAGGGGAAGGTGACTAGCACTGAGTAGACATATCACACACATGAGAAGCCTTATTCTATAACAACATGAAATAGATGCATATATCCAATGAAAATATACCATTAATGATAGTATGATATACATAAATGATCAACTAAACTGGATATAACATAAGAATGATATATCTAATGAAATTCACAAGATAACTAATGTGGATAACATAATGTAAAAAGGTAAAAAATATATTCCCAACAACCCAGAAAGGAAAAATGAAAACCAAACAAGGTAAAGAGTCCCTATTTGAAATATACATCCAAGTATGAGAAGAATGCGATACCATTAGTTCCTAGTACCACCTAATCTATTCCAAAACATCATCTTCCAAATTCACCATGTTTTATCTCAAAAAAAGTTATATTAACTCCACACCCAAAAATCCATCTCTGATATGTACATAACCTACACCAAAAAAACTTATGTGGGCCCAAGAATTGTGTAGTTGAGAGTATAAACAAAATCTGTAGGATTAGCCTGAAACAATAAGTGCTATCAATTAGGAGGACAATTAGGAAAAAAAACCGAGTCAACTAAATATTTTATGAAAACAAAAGGTAGCTGAAAGAAGTCAAGAATAATAATCAAGATATGATCAAACACTAGATGAATTAGGGACACTGAGATGTACACAAAATCTTAGCTTTAATATTTTCAATATACCATTCATGAGTAGATATAAGTTCTCAGAATGTTGAAGAGCTTAAAAGTATTAAAGTCAATAGGAATCCAAAAAATCACATCTCCATGGAAACTCCCATGGCATTGACAAAAAAATCCTTATATAAGTTATAATTACATAGGATTCTAGTATCCACACAACCTCTATAAGCTCTTGGTGGGGGGAGGTCTACTCATCCTTGAATCATGCTTTCCCGTCGATATAACATTAACTACCTCATGAAAAGATAACCCAAGATATGGTCATAGGAGAAACTTATGTCCTAGAGTACAAACTCAAATAACGTTCTTAGTCCATTCAAAATAAAATGTTGGAGGATACCTACCACATGAAAGTGGAATAAATAAAAACACAAGTTGAGAAGCCTCATCATGTTCGAGCTTTATAGTTGCAAAAAATACATACTCTGATAATAGAGGATCTCAAACTAGTAATGTGGATAAAATACCAACTCTATTTGATTCCAATAGGTAGAGGATACCAACCCTATTTTCACATGAGAATAATACCAACTCCTTAGGGGGATACCAATCCTAATGGGTGGAATACCGACTCCACTTTTGAATATAGAGGGGAAATCCATGCCTCCCTAGAAATTTGCATGTCTATGAAAAGTACAATATGTGTAAATAGGGGTATCAATTTTGTCACCCCAATCATTAGTCAATCTATATTATATCATCCCACATGGCATGTCCATGAATTGATATATGGTAATAGAGATGAAACTTGACATTTGGGGTCAGGATTTGGAACCCAATTTGTGACTATACCAGATTCGTGTTCCACTACGGGTATATGGGGTATTACCCATCAGACAAGATATGTGGGGTTACATGGATTCATGGGTGTGTACTACCTATACACTCTAATCTAGTCATATAGGGTCCACATGATGAGTGAATAAGTCATATAACCATGTGATACTTATCTTCCTTGGAAACCCTATAATTTGCATGGATGATACACATGTCATGTGTTCTTCCAAACAATATTCTATGTAGAATTAAATTTACTAGAAGATTCACATAGATGACATGTCTCGTAGTCCTTTGATTCTTCCATTGATCTCACCGTGATCTTTTCCCAAAACACTTTAAATCCATGTTGATCAATTGATCTATCCTTAAATGGATAAATTTTTCCATATATAATCATAAAATTTCATACTCAAAATCTCTCATGTAGCCTATGTGTCATATCCCTAAAATATGCAATAAATTTGTACTCCCCCTAATTTACATAACCGATAGTGGTCTTCCACCGTGCCAAAATCACAAAAACTGATTACGATACAATGATCCATGGAGTCAAAAATCAGTTACATAATAAAATTGGTCTATGATAATAGTCAAACCAGTGACCAACTAAATACCTGTGATGAACATAGGTAGAACTATGGAGGAAACCATAAAACATAAAAGTGAGAAATTAATGATGGTTGTGTTTGTACTGGACATCATTCATGAATGTGAATCAAATAATTATAGAATCCCAATGATTAAGAAAAAATACTCACAATTCCTAATATAGACAAAAAAATATAATCTATTAGGGCCATGAAATGGTGGACATAATATTGATTCAAGAAGAATTAATATATTGTCATAATAAAATCTAGAGTGATGACAAATCCAATAAAATAAGGAATTACATCAATATTGAATCACTAATTCTTTGACTAATTATCACAAACATTTGTTCATTATTTATCGCCATCGAAATCCCCCTATAAAACTTTCTATATATCTAATCCTTCTCCTTAACCAATCACCACCACCACTACAGCCAATCATCTTCTCACATCCCCGTAGGGGTTTTCAATAAAAAATTAGTATAATCGAAGATAGTTAGTATAAAGAGTAATAAATAAAAGTAACCTACGGTTTTACCAACTATTATGAAAATTTATTAAATAATTAAATTATTTAATTAATTCATTCGTGACAATAAAAACTTGATAATCTAGATGCAAACTGAACTAACATCATGTATAGGGTAAGCACATCATTCCAGAATCAACAAAAGTTTCATTTTTTCATCTGATACTCTATTCAAAAAAATACCTGAATTTTATTAGAAAATATTTTTTGTAAAATAAAAATAATATAATATTTTTATTATATTGTTCCTGAGGCCACAAAAAATCTTTTTCAAATAGAGGATCTTCTAGAGGGAAAGGGGTTACTTAGAATCCAAAGGAACCCTCAATTTTTTTACAATTTTATTTTAGGGTAAAATTACTGTTTTGACTCTACTAACATATGGGAATTTGAAAATTCATAAATAGAGATAATTCCAAATTTTGGAAAATATGAGTCACCACATCCTCCCCACCATAAAAAATTTTCACCCATGAAAAATATTCAAAAAAATCATGAACATCCCCATGTAAAAACATTATTCCATACCACATAAAGCCTTCATATTTATACATGAAATCATTAAGAGAAATCAATAAATCAATCCTTATGAAATAGGATACATTTTTTGAGCTAGGAAAATTATAGATAAGACTTATTTGGATCAAGATAGAAATGGTAAGAACATCTACTCTAAACATAATTTTCTATCCTTTAAGCTATATAATCATCCCCATAGTGAGTATTTATAACTCGGGGGAACCATATTTACCCTAAAAATACATCTAAAACCACCCCCAAATTGTCTACCTTGAAGGAAAAATCTTTTGGGTGCATCCCACTCCACACCTGTAAGAACCCAGATCTTTTTTTCAAGTATGAATCTTCTTTTATGGTTATTTTAGAGAAAAGAGGAGTTTTGTGAAATTTCAGGAGTACACGCTATGTACTCGATCGTCGTGGGTAGCTATGTGTTGTCCGTGTAACGGCCGAGTACATGGCCATGTGGGGTGACCTGGAGACCACCTAAAGAGGGGCTCAGTAAAGGTAAGTACACTCCATGTCATTTTAAAATTCATTTCATGTACATTCTTTTTATTTCGTTAAACGGACTGGGGTCACGTCTAACCGACAGAACCTCCTCCTTCTTAACCTATCTCGTCCGAGAGCATCTGTACAACACAAATGTTCCTTGAGCCTCTGAATATTCATTCGATCTCCAATTCGACCTCTGTGGATTGCGTTGGAGTCACCATAGTAATATCTTCCTTCTTCTAGATCCCGATTCCCTAATTTATTCTATTTCACGAGATATTTTTGGTTGAACGTTTTTAGCATTTTAGTAGATCTCCAACATTCTAGGGAAATTCAAGTCCTTAGGTTCACATATATCATTTGTACAATATTGAGGTAGGTGTTTTGTTCCTTTATGTAGTTAGTCTTTGAGTTATATGAGCAAAAGTTACCAATACCCTTTTTCGGAGTATTGTGCGTTTATGGTTTTTAACTCTATTAATGCATGTTATGCCTTGCATGTTGAATAGGGTTGTTTGATTATGTTTAGGGTTAATTTCCATGCTATGGATGTGTTTTGCCATGATTGTTTAATTTTGGCTTTATGTTACAGCCTTTCCTATTAGCCTATTGTTATCCATTCCAAGTGTCGTTATGATGGAGTGATTATTTATCGAATATGTTGTTCCATGCCTTGTTTGATTTTGTATAGGGTTAATTTCCATGATATGGATGTGTTTTCCCATGCTAGTGTGATTTAGGCCATATTGTATAGCCTTGCCTATTAGGATATTGTTTTCCATTCCTAGTGTTGTTAGGATAGAGTTATTATTTATCTAATATGTTTTTCCATGCCTTGTTTCTAATTTAGAAAAGTAGTACTTTGAGGATTACTTTGGCTGTTGATTATCATTTGCGCACGATTAATTTACACAGGGTTGTGGGAACCTGGTGTAGTGCGACCATAGAAGAAATTGACATTGAAGGCTTTCCCAGAGTGTTTTTTATAATTATCATGCTCGAGACTATAGGGGGGATTGATGTTGAGGGCTCCCTCAGAGTGTCTATAGTTACGTTACGAGACCACATGAGGAATTGATGTTGAGTTCTTTTTCAGAGTGTCTGTAGTTTACAGTTAAATGACTATAGGGGAAATTGACAGTGAGTGCTTCCTCCGAGAGTCTTTGATTACACATAACTATAGGGGAAATTGATAGTGACTACTTCCTTAGAGAGTCTTTGTTATATATTCTCTTGTGTTTTGAACCAGAGGGGTTAGGCTGTGATTACTACCCAAAGGGTTACTTGAGTTTGTAGCTGATCTAGAGGGGATATGTCCTGAGAAAATTTCCAAAGTGTGTCTTGTATTTGTTTTTGGTTGGATTAATTGTTAAAAGTAAATGTTTGTAAATGAAACTGTATGACTATTTACTTTGAGTTCTTCCTTTATTATTGCTTCATTTTCTTATTGCTTTCCATATATATTCACTGACTGTTAGACAAAGATCTTTGGGTGGTTTCCTACTGGGATTCATCTCACACCTTTTTTGGGTTATGCTTTTGGGCTCAAACATATTATATTGTTGTAGGTCTAGATAAGGGCATGCACCCTTCTACTTCAGGTACTTGATTACTATGGAGCTAGAGAGAATGGGATCAAGATAAGGCTTGCGATGCTGCTAGAGTATTTGCCTTCTTTTTTACATTTTTTAGCACTATATTCTAGAATGTTGACTTGTTTATCTACTTTCCTAGACATACGTATCATGCATCATTTATATATGTGATTCAATTGATTATTTGTTCAGTATTTCGCTATTTATTATTGTATGGTATTATTAATGTTTTTTCTATTATTATCTGTTTGTTTCCACTACATTACTTTGCCAATGTGGGTATAGTTTTCCCACTATCAAAACCAAGGACCTCACTGCTAGTCAGCAACCTCTGGCATTTGGGGAAATTTGCTTGAGGACATGTGACCAATCAAGTACGGGGCAGCTCTTGGCGGCACCCAGAACCGGGACGTTACAAAGTGGTATCAGAGGCATTCTTTTCTTCTTGACTTACTGTTTAGAGCCTATAGCCAGGGATAAGAAGGATATAGGTACTTGGTAATAAGTTGTGCTTGGGAGTAGCTAACCCATGTATAGGGAAAACCCAATTTACCTTGTTATTTCATTTTCTCTAGTTTTGAAATTAATACAGTTGATTTGATTTCATCATTGGGTGATTCATTTGTTTTGTGTAGTTATTGTAGATATTATTGAGGTTATATTTTTGTTGAAACCTAATGAGATGAGAGCATTCCTTCTCATTCATCATATATGAACTTGTTAGAAATCACATATCATGCATCCTTGTTATGCCATTTATGGTGCATTACTGATTGCATGTTGTTGTGATAGATGTTGTGATAAATATGCATATTGTTGCCATAGATTCCTTGATAGAATACCTTCTATTTGATAGGTTATTGATAATATGTACAATTTTGTTTTAATTAATTAGAAACTTTTGTTATTAAGGTGTTATGGTCCCTCACAGATCATAATTTGGTGGATCATTGCTATGTTATGTTTATGTATAACATGTATAAGATTACATGCTTTGATTCGCAGGGAGTATGGGCCCTCACAGATTATAATTTGTCACTTTAATGTTTCTTTAGTGTTTTAATAGGGTTCCATAGTAGTTTATGAGGCTTACTATCTGGAAAAATCTAGAATACACGGCATGTAATGATGAATACACACCATATGTCCTTCTATTCAGAAAGGAACTGTTTTTCTTAAGTACACGCTGTGTAGTCTCTAACCGAGTCACTGGATGTGTGGGAAGAGACACAGGGATGAGAAAATATTTGGGCGGATACGCTATGTACTGGTTTTACACGCCGTGTTGTGGAGACTTTGTATCCATCCGTGTGACTAATGACACAAGTGGATGAAAAATCAAGAAGTAAACACCATGTCTGTCTGGAACATGCCATATTGAGCGAGCCTTTTATCCGGCCATGAAACGAACAACACAGGGTAGTGGAAATCCTTCTAGTACATGCCATTTATCGTATAAAAATGCCATGTAGAGCCAGCCTTGTGTCCTCCCGTGTGACTAAAAAAATTGGCAGTTGAAACATAAGCAGTACATGCCGTGTCTGGTACAAACGCACCATGTAGTCCTATCCTAGGAGAACGATGTGGGTTAGTCAGGTAGAAGAACTCGGGTATGGGAAATGAATCATGTACACGCCAGGTATTGGGATAACACATCGTGTGTATGGGGTGTCACACGACCATTTTTGGCAGAAGTACACGCCCATGTGAAGACTTAAAGGAACGCGTTGTGTAATGGTTAGACATGCTGTGTAACCATGGTTTTAAAAACATGAATGCTTTCCTTTTCCTATTCCGTTCTTACACTTATAAGTTTCAGTCCTTGATAAATCATGATCCTAAGGTGTGTGCTTGACCTTGCAGAGTGATGACACCAAGACTTCCTCCGATTGTACGCCAGATAGAAGGCAGTGATTAGACACTAGACACGGATGATCATGGAAAACCAGTAGATCCTCTTGCAGTGACAGTCTTGGCACCGACCGTCATTCCAGACACAAGTGCTGATGCATAATTCCGAGAGGGTTTTATGAGGTTCATTAAAACCTTCCAGGAAGCACCAAATCCTTCCCCATCAATGGAAGAATTGACATGGGTTTTCTAACAGTAGCATACTCCCACCTTCATAGGGGAAGGAGGACCTCAGGCTATAGAGTCATAGTTAGAATCCATTCTTTCTATATTCGATAATCTAGAGACGCCTTTAGAGAGGAGGGTGAATCTCGCTACTTATATGCTTTAGGATTCTACCAAGTGATGGTGTGATGTGGTTTCGCAGGTAGGACACCAGCACGGTATGGAATGGGATGAGTTTCAGCATACCTTCTATGATTACATATATCCAGAGACCTTGAGGGCCGATCGAGATAGAGAGTTCATGAGTTTGGAGAAGGGAACTCTATCAGTTATGGATTATTCTTCTCACTTCACAGATCTATAGAATTTTAAACCCTTTTTAGGGGGAGATGAGTTATTCATAGACAGAAAGTTTGATAAGGGTCTCAGGTAAGACATTAAGGCTCAGGTGAACATCTTCAGATTGACTTCCATCACTTCTATAGTCAACTAGGTGCTAATAATGGAACACAACTGGAGGGATTCTAGAGTTTTGGGCCAGGGTGGTTCCGCATCCAGAGCTGGTACTTCTCTGGATGATAGTAGGAAGTGTTGTAGGGAGTATACATGTGGATATCTGAGTAGGCAGGATGCACATTTAGGTAGCCAGGTGGTATGCTACTAGTGCGGGAAGGTCAGGCATACCAGGTAACCTTGCCCGAGAGACCCAGTGGAGTGCCAATCTTGTGACATGATGAGTTATCTTCAGTTCTTCTGTCAGTTCTTCTCACCAAAAGTGGGTGACATGGGTTCTTCTATGAATTCACATTTAGGAGAAGCACTACCAGTTTCTCATCAGTCTGGGAACTAGAGTTCTTCCAGCCTTTTAGGCCGAGGTGGAGGTCATGACCGTGGTGGTCAGAAACATGGTTTTTTTCAACCACAGGGTGGATCAGCTCAGGTATCTCAAAAAATCTTCACATGGATGCAGTGCAGGTCATGCTTTTGTAGTAGAGCATACCCAATAGGAGCAGGGTCCCAAACCCTCTACAGTTCGAGGTATAATCCTAGTTTCCTCAGTTTTAGCTTATGTGCTTTTCAATACATGGGCTTCCCATAGCTTTATATCTGTCGCTATTGTGGAGATCCTTGGGATTTGTATCTTTTCTTATGTTGATATCTTGATGATAGAAACTCCGTCGGGGACTGGAACTGCTAGTGTATGTCAGTGCAAGGAGTGCTCTCTTGAGGATGGTGGGTGTTATTTCTTATGGGACCTTTATGTCCTATATATGAAAGGTTATGATATCATTCTCAAAATGGATATGTTAGTTCCCTTATAGGTTGTTGTCGACTGCTATCGTTATAGGGTGAGTTTCACATCACTAGAGGGCGGATCATGTCTTCATAAGGGAGAATGGAATGTCCAGGTGAGAAAAGCGGGACCTGAGCATCATGGGTTGGTAGGAGTTACAACCTATATTTCCAGTCTATATATAGATGACCATGGGACTTCACAATTGGACTTTCCTTCAGTGGTGGATTGTTTCAAGGATGTATTTCTAGATTACTTTTCAGGTTTGCCTATGGAGTGAGAGGTATACATTTCTATTGATCTTATGCCAGGAGTGGAACCAGTGTCCATCCCTCTTTATAGGATGGATACACCAGAGTTACATGAGCTCAAGAAGCAGCTAGAGGAGTTACAATGTCACGAACCAACCCGGGTCGACCCTGAACCGGTCACCCGAGCCAGCGAGCGACATGGCCTGAGGGGCGTTCCCGATCCCCACAGGCTGGAAACTAGTGCCGAGTATCAAAAATAAATTGGTGGGAACTATTTGGCCCATAAAAGGAAGAAAAATAAATTAATAAAGACTAAACAATGAGAAAGAAAACTAGTAGTAGCAAGAAAACCAGACTGCACATGCCTCCATGTGACCTCTTTGTCACCTCCTACAACTAACAGTCTGCCTCACATGGGCAGACAAAATAATAACCTGAACCAAAGAGCTGAACCTACATCTGAAAAGGTTAGATAGGCATGAACATTAACATTCTCAGTAGTAATTCCAAAAATGAACGAAAGAATCCATGCATTTTCCAGTTCCAAAACAACCCAAAAATACTAGTTTGAACTACAGTTATAAAAACAAGGTTTTCATATTTACACTACCTTTCAAAAACTAATAATCACAATTCCATTGCCCTTATAATTCAAAAACAAGGAAAAGAAAAAAAAAGAGGGGCTCACAAAAACATTTCCAGAATAACAACTTTGAAGTTCATTTTAAAACCAACCATACACACAAAAAGTTTCCAAGAAAACAGTAAAACCAAGTTCAAGGGTATGATTCAACACATAGCAAGGACAATGGTCCTAATAGTGCTCGTATCAAAGGATTATGGAAAACATAGGAACTTGAAGGAATACTAGAATGTACTATACATGGGACTCATCTTGAAGGCATGTATACTCTCGATGATGTCATAATTCCAAAATGCTTGGTATTTCCCTACCTGGACTAACTGAGGGGCCCAATCCCCTAGAAGAGTATAATCCGTACTAAGGGCCACTAGCCATTGCGTATTATAAACTAGTGCAGAAATCGTTCTTAGTAAACCCCCTTTCTATGCTATGATTTTGTGCTATGTTCACAAAGTGGTGTGCCACACATTCAAATAACTAGCCATATAAATATAATCCAACACGCGACACAAACAGTAACCACCCCGAACACCTCAAGGTTAGTCCCATGCCTTAACATAAAAATTCTCAAAAGGAGTCCCAAGCCGAGGACCCTCCTATCACATGATCTACAGACAAGGAAAAGGGCCTAACCAAAGATGGGTTTTCCAAACACACAGTTTCAAAGATGCCAAACAGGCCTCATACAATTCACACACATCAAAACTTTTTTAAATAACCAATCTAAAATTCCAAACGAGCCTTTAGGATTACCTCATTAACCATTTACCAAAAAAATTAGGAATGTTTCCAAAACATTAATAAACATCACTTCATACAAACATGGTAAGACAGACCAAAACATTCCAATATCTTTTCACGAAAACATGCATTTACCAAAACACACATTTACCAAAATAATCCAATAAAATTAACATTGACTAACCATTTTTGAAATAATGATAAACCCCAAAACATGTTTTGAACCAAATGGTTAAACCTTAAAGAACCCATTAAAACCATGATTTCCAAACACTTAAAGTAACACAAATAGTTTACTAGTTATTCCATAAACATATTAAACAATTTGTTAAAAATTATATTAACAAATCAGATTAATTACAAAAACATGAATATAATGTAACAAACTAATTTTAACAAGCCCAAAAGGAAACTTGAAAACACTATATTAGGTTGGCAAATTATTTTTCAAAGATATTAATCTATTAAAATAATTTATTAAAAACACTCTATCATTAAATGGACTTATTTTAAAAATAAAAAAATGCGGATTTTCCTACCTCAAGGAAGTCAAGCCAGGACTTTCTACCTCAATCAACAGCTCGCTCACATGGGCGCATGCACACACATCCATATATATATATACACCTTTAAGTAGATGCACATGTTCTCCATGCCATGATAGAACACATACTCATAAGAAATATATATATATATATATATATACACACACACATATATCCATACTTGGGAAAAGAGTGTGCGCACTTGGAAAGGACCCAGACTCCTTGCAACAAATTTCAGACTCCCAAAATTAGTGCGGTGAAGACCCTCGCACATCCAAAAAAATGTCAGGGACTCACAGACATAAATGCGACCCAAAAAAAGTGTGCGACAAGACAACGAATGAAGAACATCACCTCAGATGGTGGTGCTACCTTGAAAACATGCGGCAAGCCGAGGTTACATCCAGAATAATTATCCGCACTATAGTTAAAAAATAATAGGACTTCAAAATGAAATTCAGACACTAAAACAAATGAGCACGCGATTAAAAAAATAACTCTTACCTTGGATGGTGGCGGCGAACCGAAAACATGCAGCAAGATCAAACACACCGCGTGAATAACGGCGAGTGGTCCAAAGCGATCCAAATCACTTTGCCTTCGACGACGGTGGACGTGATGCAGTCCGACATGACCCAAGACACCCTTCTTAAACCCGAAGAGGGGATTCATAGCCATTCCAGAGTAACATAGAGGCACTGCGCAATGGGAGTGGGGTTTGTTCCAGAAGATCGTCGGACGACAGGGGATGGGTTCGCCGGAAGCGTGCCGGGAAGGGGGCCGAGTTCACCTGAATCACGTTAGGATGGGGGACAGAATGGTAGGAGGCCGATTCTAGGATGAGGCTCGCGCGACGGTGGCTCACATGGCTGGGAGGAGATGCTGGAGCGGCGGTGGCTCACGCGACTGGGAGGAGAGGCTTCCGGCGCAGGGGGAGGGTGTCGAGCGGAAGGGGTGGTGAGATTTGAGGGGTGAGGGGAGAAAGGGGAGCGACGGGCTGGGGGAAGCGCCATCTGTGCAAGGGAGGAGAAATAGGGGAGGGCTGCCACACGCATGAGTTCGACGCCTAGGGAAGAGGGGGCCATGAGCGAGGGGATGGGGAAGGGTAGATCTTGGGATTTTTTTCATAATGATAATAATAATAATAATAATAATAATAATAATAATGGAATATTAATACTAAAAATATAGTAATGAAAATTCTAATAATAATAATTAATAATAATAATAAATATTATATCAACTCGAAAACAAAAATCAAGATAATAAATTTTTCCATTTCATATTAAATAATAATATTAATATTTATAAAAATTTAGTAATAATGATAATGTAATTTTCTACACAAGATATTATTATTTTAAGCGTCACGCAACCGCACGGTCCCCCAGGAGGAATGTGTGGTCGCCGCTAATGGTCTGGTGTCTGTGCACCAGCCTGAAACCCATCAAAAACATAAAACTTCAAAAATTTCAAACCTGGACCCAACTAAACCTTGTACAAATGACGCGAGATCGAGTAAAGAATAAAAATAAAATAAAATAAACAGGAATCTGAGGTCAAGGTGTGACAATTATCCTCACCACAGACACTTTCTACCCCCAAAAAGTCATCAAGCCAACTATTGACACAACTAGAGTCCATTCCGAGACAAAACCAAAGGAAAACAAGAGCCTTAGAGTAACTATTCCCAAAAAACATCACACCAGACCAGTTCAAGGTGGACCACAACCTGATATTGAGGGGAGAACATGGGAGGGTTCTCCGCACCCCGAGAATTCACTAATACATAAACCTTTGAAACCCGAATAAACCACCCTCGAGGTGGGGGGGGGGACACAGGAACTACCAAACCAAACTCATTTCTTTTCCCCACATGGACAAAAAATACACCTATGACTTTGACGAAAATCTTTCTCTAGAATAATATAGTAACTTGAGGATGAGACATTAACATAACACCTCTATCAGTTTCACAAAACAAACATCACCCCAACGAACACCGCTGAGACCAAATCAAATCAGAACGAATCAGTTTATTCACTGGCCCACACCATTCAAAGAGACCAAACAGTTTAAAAATACATTGAGAGAAGATAAGACCGCTTGGACTGTAGGGGAACAAGCTTATCACGCCACCACATCAAGGATGAGATTACGACAATGATGAGAATGGAACAAAGAAATTTTTTATATTTCCATCCCAAAGATGAATTCATTATTAGGACTGAGGTTCCACACACCCTCGACAACTCTTTACTCTACACGAGCTTCACCCCGAGACTTGTGGCTGGGGCCTTGATGGCTGAAGCATCTCCTTCCTCACAGTCAAGCATTTTCATCCTCTGGTCCCTGAATCCTTTTTCCCAAACAACAATTCTTTGAGAACTCTCCCCGGTGGCCCAAATAGTCGCACGGTATCAGGACATCGGAGGGATCCGGCAAGGCCGCTTTGAATGCCTGAACTGGCCACACTAGTGGCATGCAAGAGAACAGTCCAACAATCTCGGAGTCAGTATAGTAGATGATGGTTTCTTTGAGACAGGTTTCATAGACCCACACTTCTCCCTCTAAGGGGAACCTTCATGGAAGTTGACCACCATTAATCACATCCAAAACTCTAATGATGATGACACATCTCATCTTTACTAGTCCAGAACCGATCCCTCAAATAATTCAAGGATGGTATGAACCTTAACTACCCTGGTAGTTCCCAACAACCCGAAGACACACTATCTTTCCAAACTATACAACTGCCTTTAACAGACTTCAATTACCTTGATAAGTAGGCAACAGACAAAAAGAACTGGGAAGTGGGCATTACTCATTAACAACTTTTGGAGGTTTTCTGGGTGACATATTCAAAACAACCTGAAAAAAACAATCAAAATTGGAATCATGCCAATACTCAATCATATCAACAACACAAGACAAGGAAAATAGGCCCATAATCAAAATAAATAAAAACACAAGAATAAATAACTTTTCCAAAACCTTTACTTCATTAAAATTTAATAACTCACCTATGGCACCTTATGAATCATTACATGTGTGATTATTCCATATCACTCAAATAATCTACGAAAAAGTTCCCCCACGCCCCTACGTACATACCCATGCACGTGTGACCCTCCATAAGGAGTTCCAAGGTTCAAACACTTCTTTTCCATACCAAATCCAAACACATACAATGTTTTTCCAAACCGATACACTTTCTATTTAAAACCCCTCTTTAATAATTTCTAAAACAATTTGGAAGGATCACCCTTATTTTTTATTCATTTTGAAATCAATTTCATTTTAAACACACACTCACATCGACTGAGTTCAAAACGAAACATATCCAACTATAAACCATCAGAATGAGGGACTAGTGTATGTGCCTAACCCAGCGACATGGTGGTGAGCCATGCCCAAGTATGGAATAACACTAAGAGGCCTTAAACTGGGCACTTGGACTCCACATGGGTCACCATCCCATGTGAGGCTGTAACGTGAACCAATTCGCCCCCATTTTCATCCCTTAATCCAAAACAACCAAAGACAAAAGACTCAAATCCCGAACTACCCCTGGTAACTCAGGTCTCATTGCAAGCAGTGGTGATGAGGCACCGACCCGTAACCTACCTCCTGAGCCCTGACAGAACTAATCTCCTTATACCAGACACCCCAAATAACAAGAACATCCTATGATTCCATTTTGTCACGAACCAACCCGGTTTGATCCTGAACCGTTCACTAGTTCCCAGCCTGTGGGGATCAGGAATGCCCCTCGGGCCATTCCGAGGCCCGGCTTGGGTGACCGGTTCAGGGTCGACCCAGGTTGGTCTGTGAAATATAGGCTACGGGCTTCATCAGACCCAAAACTTCTGCTTGGGGTTATCCTATCCTATTTACGAAGAAGGCGGATGATACCCTCTAACTTTGTGTGGATTATCAGAAGTTGAACCAGTTGACAGTCAAGAACTGATATCCCTTGTCGAGGATTGATGATCTCTTCGATAATATTTGAGAAGCTCAGGTGTTCTTGAATATTGACTTGAGATATGGTTATCATTAGTTGTTAATTACACCATTATATGTACATCTTACTGCCTTCTAGAGGTAGTATGGTCTATACAAGTACGTGGTTATGCCGTTCGGTCTCACGAACGTGCTTGCAGTTTTCATTGCATCGATGAACCGAGTGTTCCATCCAAACATGGATTCTTTTGTGGTGGTTTTCATGGATGATATCTTTGTGTACTCTCACACTAGACATGACCATTACACACATCTTGATATCTTTTTGAGTACATTGATAGAGTATCAGTTATATGCTAAGCTCTCAAAATGCCACTTTTGGATGGACCAGATTCAATTCTTGGGTCATGTTATCTCAAAGACAGGAGTATCAATAGACCTAGATAAAGTGATATAAATAGTTTCCTAGGAGTATCCGAAGAAAATATTTGAGGTACGGTGTTTTCTAGGGTTGGCTAGTTAGTACATACATTTCAAACATCACTTGTCATGCTTAGAAACGCCACTAACGGGCTTGACTAAGAAGGGTGTGAAGTATTTGTGGTCAGATTCTTATGAGTCAGCCTTTTTGGAGATGAAAGGGAGGTTAACTTCAGCACCAATACTATTATTTATAGAGCCGAGAAAGATCTATATTGTGTACTGTGATGCATCAGGAATCAAGCTAGGAGAAATGCTTATGTAGGGAGAAGGATTCGTTGCATACGAGTCTCGGTAGTTGACGCCACATGAGAGGAACCACCCAACTGATGATCTCAAGTTGGCTATTGTTGTTCAAGAGTTACGCTGTTGGATACATTATTTTCTGGGAGATTATTTTGTGGTTTTCACTAACCATAAAAGTATCAAGTATATCTTCACTCAGTGCGATCTGAATCTTAGATAGCGAAGGTGGTTCGAGTACCTTAAGTCCTTTGACTCTGAACTTTCCTACACACATGGGAAATGCAATGTAGTGGCTAATGCATTGAACCAAAGAACTCAGATAAAGGTAGTTTAGGAGGCCATCAGTGAGTGGAAGCTTATGGCTCTATTCTCTAAGACGCATTTAGAGGTGCACAACAAACATGGGCAAACATTTCATTCTTAGTGGATGTTACCTCTTCTATACTCGATCGAGTGCGATTTAGGAAACTATTATACTATGAAGGCCTAGTCTTATGGGAGAGTGTGTTAGGAGAGAACCTAATTTTTGGATGGATAGTTGGAGAGGATGAGATATTAATTTTTCAAGGGCGGGTGTGGGTGCCAGCAGACATACACGAGTAGCTGATGCGACACTTTCATTCCTCAGTTTGGGCTGTTCATCTTAGTGTCACCAAGATGCATCGAGATCTTCACCATCAGTATTGGTGGTCAGGTATGTAGGGAGATATTTCTAGTTTTTTCATGAGGTGTTCCACCTGTCAGTAGTTGAAGGTGGAACATCAGTGACCAGTAGGGATTTTGCAGCAGTAACGCATTCCTAAGAAGAAGCAGAATGATGTCAGGATGGACTTCGTGAAAAGTTTTAAGAGGTAGACTCGAGGGAATGATGCAGTTTGGGTTGTCATTGACAGAATTACAAATGTTTCTCACTTCTTATTGATCAAGGAGACCATTAGTGTTGATGAGATGGGAAGGTTGTACATCCAAGAGATTGTACATTTACATGAAGTTCCACACTCCATTGTTTCAGACAGGGATGCTCGTTTTACTTCTTGGGTCTTACAGGGATTATAGAAGGCTTGGGGAACACAAGTACTTATGAGTACATCTTACAACCCCCAGAAAAATGGCTAGTCTAAGCATAAGATTCAAGTGTTGGTGGACATGCTTCAAGCATGCATCCTAGATTTTGGAGGTTCTTGGGAGAAGTATATACCACTTGTGGAGTTTTCCTATAATAATAGTTTAGAAGAAACTATTCAGATGGAACATTATGAGGCTTTGTACGGTAGGCCATACCGATCACCCTTATGTTGGATGGAGGTAGGAGAGGTAGCTATGTTGGGACCTCATCTTGTTCAGGAGTCCACAGAGCAGGTGGAGTTGATTCAGAAGAGGATGGATATTGTGCAGTCATGACGAAAGTCTTATGCCAATCGACAGAGATGACCTCTGGAGTTAGAGGTTGGAGATCTGGTTTTTCTACGTGTCACACTGAGGTTGGGAAATAGGAGGAATAAGATCTAGGGTAAGCTTTCGCCAAGATTTATCGGGTCGTTTGAGGTTTTGGAAAGCGTCGGGCCTGTTTCCTATCAGCTACAGTTACCTCAGAGGTAACGAGCTATGCACGACTTCTTTCACGTTTCTCATCTACAACGTTACTTCTCTGACCAGTCTCATGTCTTTCAACCCATGGAGGTTGAGCTAGAGGTATAAGCATCATTCAAGGATCATCTTATTCAAATTGTTGATAGCAGTGCGAAGGTTCTCCAGGGCTAGTCTGTTCCTCTGGTACGAGTGCTATGGAAACACGGGTGAGTGCATGGCAAGAATTGGGAGAGGGAGACTGATGTATGATTGTAGGGGCAGGAGCTATTCGAGGATTCTTCTTCTACGCCTCCTGGCTAGGGAAATTCAGGGGAAAATTTATTTAAGGGGGAAATTTTGTAAGAAACCGAATATTCTTTTCAAGTATGAATCTTATTTTCTAGTTTCTTATAAGAAAAGAGGAGTTTCTAGAAATTTCAGGAGTACAGACCCTATACTTGGTTGCCGCGGGTAGCTGAGTGCTATCCGTGTAATGGCCAAGAACATGGCCATGTGGGGTGACCTGGAGACCACCTAAATTGGGGCTCGTTAAAGGTAAGTACATGCCATGTAATTTTAAAAGACACTTTGTGTACTTTCTTTTAATTTCAATAAACAGATCGGGCTAATTTCTAGTCAACACAACCTCCTCCTTCTCGACATGTCTCATCCAGGAGTGTCCATATGGCATGAATCTTATCTGAGCCTCCGAATCTTCATCTAATCTCTGATTCAACAACCATCAATTGAGTTGGAGTCACCACACTAAGCTCTTCCTTCTTCTAGATCCCCGTTCCTAGATTTATCCTCTTTCAAGAGATATTATCATTTGAAAATTTGTAATATTTTTTAGATCTAGGGCATTCAAGGGTGCTTCAAGGCCTGAGCTTCACGTATATCATTTGTGCAATGATGAGGTAGGTAGTTTGTGCCTTTCCGTAGTCAGTATTTGAGTTATATGTGCAAATGTTTCCAATAGCCTTATTTGTGGTATTTCATGTTTATGGTTTTTAACCCCTGTTAATGCTTGCTATACATTGCATGTTGAATAGGGGTTGTTTGATTGTGTTTAGGGTTAATTTCCATGCCATGGATGTGTTTTCCCATTATTGTTTTATTTTGGCCATATGGTCTAGACTTTCTTATTAGGATATTGTTTTAAATTCATGGCATTGTTAGTTTGGAGTGATTATTTATCTAATATGTTCTACCACGCCTTGTAGCTAATTTATCCAGGTAGTAATTTGAGGTTTAAATTGGCTACTGATTATCGTTTGTGCAATATTTCTTTACACGGGGATATGGGAACCTGGTGTATTGAGACCATAGGTGAAATTTACCTTGAGGGATTTCCTAGAGTGTTTGTTATAATTATCACACTGCGAGACCATAGGGGGGATTTAAGTTGAGTTCTCCTTCAAAGTGTCTATATTTACGTTACGAGACCACATAATTAAATGAATTTGAGTTCTTCCTTAGAGTGTCTATAGTTTACCATTAAAATACTATAGGGTGAATTGATGGTGAGTGCTTCCTTAGAGAGTCTTTTATTACACATGACTATAGTGGGAATTGACGGTGAGTGCTTCCTCAGAGAGTCTTTGTTATATATTCTCTTTTATTTTGAACCAGAGTGGTTAGGCTGTGAGAACTACCCAAAGGGTTACTTGAGTTTGTAGCTAAACTAGAGGGGATTGGTCATGAGAAATTTTCCCGAGGGTTTCTTGTATTTGTTTTTAGTTGGTTAAATTGTTAAAAGTAAATGTTTTTAAATGAAACTATAGGACTGTTTACATTGAGTTCTTCTTTGCTTATTTCTTTATTTTCTTATTGCCTGACATATATATTCACTAACTATTAGGCACAAATATTTGGGTGGTTTCCTACTGGGATTTGTCTCACACATATTTTGAGTCATGCTTTTGGGCCCAAACATATTATATTATTGCAGGTCTAGATAAGGGCAACCACCCTTCTATATCAGGTACTTGATTTCTGTGGAGCTAGAGAGCAAGGGAACAACCTGAGGCTTGTGATGCTGCTAGAGTATTTGTCTTCATTGTACGTTGGGTTTAGCATTGTATTCTAGTATTGTGAATTGTTTGGTTGCTTTCCAAGACATATGTATCATGCATCATTTATATATGTGCTTCAGTTGTTTATTTCTTCAATAATCTGCTATTTATTGTTGTATGGTATTATTTTTTTCTGCTATTGTTATCTATTTATTTCTGCAATGTTACACTACCAATGACGTCATAGTTTCCCCACTATCACACCCATGTCCCTCAATTCTAGTCAGCAGCCTCTAGCATTTGGTAAAATGCGCTTGAGGCCATGTGACCAACTAGGAACGAGGCACCTCGGGGCGGCTCTCGGAACCGGGACGTTACAACACCATTTAAAGAGAGTTTTAGATGCACTAAAAAATAGTAGATTAGAGGGGATTATTTATAAAGGGTTATGGAAAACCCCCTCTAAAGTCATTTTATTAATAATTAATGGTGATTATGCACGAACACCTATAATAATCAAATTTAGATTGGGTTATGTCCCCCTCTAAATTTATAATCTATATAAATTAAACGGGGGGGGGGGGGGGGTGTATAACTATTTCTAAACATCAAATTTAGAGGGGATTATGGACCCCATCTAATTTCTCAAATTAGAGTGGGTTTGACCCTCCCCCCCAATTTTTTTAATATCCAATTAGATTTTTTGATGGGAATTTTAATCCCCTCAATGTAATAAATTATAGGGGGTCTAAACCCCCCCAATTTCTTTAAATTTTAGGGGGTTTAAATTCCCCTCTAATTTAAGATATTATATATTGATGTGAACCCACTCTTTTTATAAAAATTATATAATATATATACATATACAGACACACACACACACACACATATATATATATATTAAAACATAATATATTCATGTAAATAAATTCATTATTTGATCATATGATATAAAATATTTATATGATTGCATTTAATTTTTTTATATGTTTATTAAAATATAATTGTATAATATTATATCAATTAATATATATTTATTTTTATAAATTGTATTTAATATAATATTAATTATATATAATATAAAAACATAAACATTTTATATAAATATCTAAATAATTATTTAAAATATATATCATATAAAAACTAAGGCTTATAGTTTTTATTATTTATATACTATTAATAATAGATATATTTTTAAATAACATGGTTATGCTTTTATATTATATATAATTAAACATTTTATGAAATACAATTTATAAAAATAAATATATATTAATGTACACAATATTATACAATTATATTTATTGAAATACATATATATTATTTTATATAATAATAAAAATATGTATTTAAATACATTATATAAATATTTGTATGAATTTTATTTCATATAATTTTAATTATATATAATATTCATATTAATTTTTTATGATATACATATTAATTAAATATAATATAAAATTTCATTTCATATAACATTATATAAATACTTGTATAAATTTTATTCCTTATAAAATAATTGTATAAATTGAATTTCATATAACATTAATTATATATAATATTATACAATTTATATAAATAAACATATATTAATATTCAAATTAATAAATATATGTATTGAAATACATTATATAAAAATATAAATATGTATTTAAGTATATAAATAATTTACATAAATATATTTATGAATATATAAACATATGTGTATATGAATAACAAAAATGTAATTATAAATATATGAAAAACGTACTTACTCAAATGTTTGTGAATATACATAGAAATATATTGTTTATTTAAATTTATATATATGTTATATATTTAAATGTATTTAAATAGATTATGTAAATATTAACTATTTAATAAATAATGAAATGTAAATAAAATTACTAATGATTGTACAATAATAAGAGATGTTTAAATGTCTTAGTGGTAAAAGGTGGGTGATGGTTTCATGTCCCATCACAAAGATCAGGGGATTGATTCTCCTCTAAGGCCGGATATTACATGGAGTTGGGTTTCGATGGGGGATTTATCCAGTGGGTGGAGGAGATAATGGGAGGGAACAATTGAGGTGGAGTTATAGGGTGAACCAGAGGAAACCGTTTATGAGGAGCATATGTGATAAATTGATGGAACAAGAGGGAGTACAGGGGGTCCATGATGGGGTGAGACATATGGTGACTATATAAATATTTAAAAACCAGGTCATATTTAGTGGCGGTTAACCAAAAACACCTCTAAAAATTTTATAAGGGGTTATAAACCCTTCTAAATACAAAAAACCCCCCCTCTAATGACAATTTTTTTATGTAGTGATGGTAATCATAGAGATCAATCAATCCATGGTATAAAACCATTTTGGGTACTAAACCAATTTCCCATGTCAACAAAATACTTTATTTTGGGTCACATACTTTTTGGAATCCAATTTCAGAAACCCCCACCACTAACAAAAACAAGGACCAAGATCCATCCTCACTAGCTTATAGGCCCACCTCTAATAACATTAGATGACCACTTTTGTGGTGGTTCACCACAAACGCCTCTAAATCATTTATATGGGGTTATAACACATTCTAAATGAAAAATAAACCCATATAGTGACATCATTTTTTTGTAGTGGTAGTCATCGTAGAGATCAATCAATCCATGGTATGGAACCATTTTGGGTACTAAATAAACTTACCATCCCATGAAAAAAAGTTCTATAGGGTCACATAATTTTTAGAATTCAATTTCAGAAACATATACCACTACCTAAAAACAAGGCACACGATCCATCTTCACTAGCTTGTAGGCCAACCTCTAATAATAGAAGAAGACCACATTAGTGGCAGTTCAATAAAAATGCCTCTAAAGAATTTATAATGGGTTATAAACCCTTCTAAATGAAAAAAATAAACCCATATAACAATAATTTGTTTTGTAGAGATGGTAATTTTAGAGATCAATTAATCCATGTTATACAACCATTTTGGGTACTAAACCAATTTACAATCTCAACAAATAAAATTACTGTAGGGTTATATACATTTCCGAATTCTATTTCTGCTACCCTTACCACTAACTAAAAAAAGAAAAAATATCCATCCTCAATAGCTTTTATCATAGGAGAAACATAATCCTTCTACTAAAACCTCAACACCAACAATCCTAAGGTTTACTATGTCATTCCATGATCCACAACCATCTCACAACCCCAATCTAAAATATCTTGATACTGTTATCTCCTCTCATTTGAAAGAGCTATTGATAAGAATATATGTTGTAAAAACCACCACAACTAATTGATCACAACCACACCATTTCTCAGTGGGTGGCCCAATCAACGACAATATAAAGTGGATAGTCCTAACCATTATGATATCGAGGATCTATCAACTCCAAAACCAAAGAAAGAACATACTTGTGTGACAAATATCCATAATACCTCAAGATAACTTCCTACCCCACACAATATAGGTTCTCTAACGGACGGGTATACTAAAAAACACTTGACATGACCCACCAAGCTTATTACTAAATAAGAGTAGTCTCTGATCAAGATTCACATCATGATACACATTATTGACACTAGGTAAGAATCTCTATCTTACTGACACTGTGGATAAAGTGTGTCCCACATTCAAGGGAAATCCTACTAGTTTTCCATTCAATATGAATCAGTCACATTGAATTATTAGTAGATATCACACCCTTATCATACTTTACACAAAATAAAGGTGTGAGGACATCACCATTGACTGAAGGCAATAAGTGTTTCTATTTCTATGTAGAAAACAACTACTTGGAGAAAAAAAACAAAATCTTCTACAATATTCTAGACATAGAGACTTTTTATTAGATAGTTCCAGTCATAATGACATGGATATTCTATTCTAATGTATACAACATCGAAGGTCCTAGTTCATGAAGGTACAAGACATTTAATGAATTTATGTTTCATACCAAATGAATATGATGTCTTGATAGGATCCTCCATGAATCATCTCAGGGAGAGATCTAGTTCATTATATCAAAACTCAACAAAGTCATTCATTATCACCTATATATTGGTTGAAAAATACCCCATCTTATCATCAAGGATCAACCATATGTTAACCTTATGAATGATTAATGTATTAATCAAAATTAACATGGAGTTAATTTATTCTATATGCACTTAGCACATGAAACCATGATAAAAAAATGAGGAAAAGATAACTTAACACTTAGAAGGTTGGATTTTCATGCTACACCGGAGGGGTCTTACTCACTACAACAAACAGAACACCTAGTAATATTGACAGAACTTGACCCATCCATACAATCTTCAATCTCCTCATGATAGCCACAATGAGTAACCAATATATACTAAGGAGGATACCATCACACCTCTTCACTACTAATAAGGGATTTATAAAAAGGAACACTCCTCTAATAGAGGTGAAAAATACACCAGAAGGATGAGTGGATGATTCTAAACATTAATGGATGATTTTACGATGAAAAATTTATGTCATTAATTTCTATTAGAATATCCAACCCTCATACATATGACACTTAATGAACAAAACATTCTTGTACAATACAATAGGAGTCATGTGGGAAAATAGGAACAATCCGCACTTCAGTTCACATCAGTCACCGCCCATGCATAAGTATACACTACAAAACTTTTCTTGCAACTCATCCTATCAACACTCTACGCTAGATTAGATGCCCTATAAGGGTGGTGATGATGGGGAAAATCCATACATCACCCCAATACAAATTTATATTGCACAAACTGGTCTTTATGAAGAACCAGTTGATAAACACCATGATCTACATCAATGATATGGCTAAATTTACCATCTACTAGGTGTAAGTATATACACAACAATACTCTATCTACCTTTAAGGAAAATAATAACATTACACTCCCCAAATCCATAGATCATATCTTCTAGGGATTTCTTAGGTGAATCCTGTATAGCTTTCACTACATGGAAACACAACCATTTATTGAAAATGATTCATTTGGAGTATTCTTGAGTCACTATGCTCAAACCACTACACTAAAAAACATGTTTGAAAAATACCTTGTAAGGTCATAATTCCAGAACATATATTTAAATAAATCCATTCCACCGTAAGAAGATTCAATATCACATAATTAGAACTCCATCCTAGAAATTTTCCCAAATTCCAACCATGGTAGAACAGTCCAATTGTGAGTTTAATGAATATATCCTCTACTGATGTCTTAGAGTTATATATTATAAGCTCAATAAATGAGCCTAAATTTTGGACATAAAATCATTAACTATATATAAATGCGAGTCCCTAAATATAGATGATCCACTGTCACCCAATGATCAGGCTCACCACACAGGCTGGAGAGACCTCTTCGGTCAAATGCATGTAGTGTAACTAACCTACCAATAGTTTCATCCATCAAAATAGAGACTAAATTCTAATATACAAGGAATAATCACATCATGTTCATTGGAAAAGTGGTGACATCAAATTTCAGGTTGAGAATACCTCTCAACAAATTTTCAGAAGAAAACAACACATCTTTCACTATTCTCTGGTGATAGGACCATCCACAGGCATGGGATAATCACAAACCTATCTATATAAAAGGTATAACTAACAATAGGTGTATTCAAATAGTTATTAAGTTAAAAAACATGAGTTCAAGAATATTTGAATGATTTTTTACAATAAGTTGAGGAAATACCATAATTGACAACTACATGATGCATGTAACAACTCAATTGTACCCCGAAGTTGATGTCATAGGGTTTTGAGACGACTAATCGGTTATCATAATCCTTGTAAATGGATACGTATTCCAACAAACCAATGATAGTTTCCCTATTCTATTAAAAAAACTCAAGGGACTATTAAAATAATTTCATTATGTTCCTAATTGAATACTCGCGTGACTATTAACTCCAATAACCATCCTCCGAAAAAAGACTATAATACCATCCAACATGACCTAACCCACCAAGTCCCCACTTGGGTTGGTGGTATTCCAAGTGTTCCCCTAATACCACCTCTAATTGGACAAGGGAAGGTTATTGAACTGAGTTGGCATATCAAACACAATGGATACCATGTCAAAAAATAACCCAAAAAAGATACATATCCTTAATGAAGTAAATAAAATCAATAACAGTAAGATTTGTATAAATGAACAACTGGAATGAATGTATAATATTCACGATACATCCATTAAAACCCAAAAGATAACTAGTTTGAAAAAAATAATGGATAAAGGATAAAATATTTTTAATATCTCAGAATGGAAAATTGAAAAACATCCAATGTGAAGAGGCCCTCACTACAAGATAGATCTAAGTATGAATGGATCCTGTTATCATCAGATTATAACACCACTAAATATTTTCTGACACTCCATCCTCTAAAGTATCCATGTATCATATTTAAAAATCCATGTCAAATCCACACCCAAACATCCATCTCAATCTTTTGATTCACTTAAACCAACATGTAATGTGTGGGCCTAAGTCCTATGTAGGGATGCGTATAAATGTAATTATTTGGATGAATTGAATAACATAAAGGGATAAAGAAGAAAAATTTGACATGAATAATAGAATAATAGGTTTCTAGGAGGTGGACAATAAGAAAAAACAAAAAAAAAACAAATCTTACCATGATTCCCAATAATAATGAGTATCCAAAATGAAGTCAATATTAATAATCCTGATATGATCAAACACTAGAGTAATTAAGGAATATGAGAAGTTCCAGTCATAATAGCCCCAATCTATAAAATCCTCCATGAATGAGTATTTAGAAGTGTTCAGAATACCTAATAGTCTATGGGGCTTAAAGTAAATAGACATACAAAACATCAAATCCCAAAGGAAACCCATTGGGTGATGAAGAAATCACAGGCCTCATAGAAGTTAGAAGCTTAATCTATTTTATTTTCCACACTTACTATAGAATCCAAGAATGGGGTGGGGGACGGGGGGTCTACTCAACCCTAAATCAAGATCACCTGCTAAGGTAGCACACACTACCTAATGGAAAGGTAAATCCCTAGAAATGTTTACATGAGGTACTCAAGTCCCAGAGTACAACCTCAAACAACTTTTGTAGTCCTTTAACTCAAAAAATGCTAGTGGATCCTTGCCCTATGAATATGGATGAAATGAAAACTCTAGTATAGGATCCCCATGATATATGATATTTATAAATGAGTGGAATAAAAACACTACAGAGGATCCATACCTTATAACATGAGTGAAATATTGACTCTATTGGATTACCACATGTACAAGATCATGACCCCATACTCACATGGAAACAATAACAACTCTTAAAAAGGAACCCTATCCCAATTGATAGAATATCAACTCAACCAGGGAATATAAAGGGGAAATGTATTCCTAACTGAAAATTTTCATAGCTAAGGGAAGTAAATGGCATGTCAATAGGGGTACATTACGTTTCACCCCAATCATCAGTCTAGACATTTTTTCTATCCCACATAGTCTTTCCAGACTCATTTACATGATGTGTAGAGAGGATGAACAATGTGTGGGTTTAGGGATAAACAATCATGTATGATTCTACTCAATTCATGTTTTCAAAAAGGGTACATGGGGTGTGACCCATCATACAATACGTGTGGGGTTTCCTGGATACCTTGGTGTGTACTCCATAAACACACCAAGAAAGTAAAATGGAGGATACATAACATGTCACTTAGTAACAAGATTTTTTAATGTTCACTATCTTACCCCTATTCTGGTATGAGACTTTGAAAATTCATAAATGGAGTTAAGTACAAATAGAGAAAAAATAAGGGTCTCTATAATATCATTTGATAAATTCTAGAAGTTTGGATACAATTAAGATAGTAAAAGTGTTTTAAAATATGAATAGAAAAAAATTAGTTCATGCTAATATTTTTAATTTGTGTTGGATAACTATTTAATTAATGGAAATTTTAATTTATGAAGTATTTTGTTTGAATCACAAGAGAGATAACATAATTTTGGGGGATTAGGATATGGGAAATTTAAATATTTTCACTCTTTTTCTGGATTATATTCTTACAATTAGTTAGAACATGATTATTCCTGCATATTATTATTTCACATGAATGAATTAAAAAAATCATGAATTGTATTTACTATATGCACCCCAATGAGGAGTCTATGTACAAGGATCAAGAAAAATTACTTATCACCTTTCCCAAAATCAATATGAAAATCTATTTGATTATAAGATGTTTTTAGTAGGCCCATTATTCATTAATAATCACCACCACACAATAGTATGACTCACTATCATTATAAACAATCTATAATTAATAATAATAAATATTACATGATTTATATAAAAATATAACAATGTAATCCATATTATGTAGACACTAAAATTGATTAACTATGCCATTGAATATTTTTCTAATTCATCTTTCTCCGTTGTAAAATTTCCTATGTCCCCCATATATTGTTATCTATATATCTATTTTAAACCATTATTCATGAATATTTATTATATTTTATTTAGATAATAAATTTTCAAGTGGAAACTCTAAGATATATTTTCTATTATTTTCTAATTTATTGGCATGAGAATTCACTTTTATCCATCTATAAAATCTGAGTGGGTTGAATTTAAAAATATTTATACTTAATATATCATAAAAATATTGAAAATAATTATTTAATTATTATTTTATTGAAACCACCATGTCACACACCACTATTATATAGACATCTTTAATTAAGATAATATTTAAAATCACATTTGGCCAAATGACATACTCTAAAAAAATAGATAGTTTCTATAACATTTCTTTTTTTTGAACACATCATCCACCAAAATGGTCTACTTATTAGAACGATAATTTCACCCAACATTGGTATACCTAGAATAAAATTATATGAAATATTATATTTCCTTCTTATTTTGAGCATGGAAAATAATGTTATACTCCAAACATCCGTCACCCATGATTATCCAAATTATTATTATAATGGAACTTTTAGAGTGTCACATAATGTGTACACTCCAAGATTATTAAAAATGATTATGAAAAATGGCACATTTATAAAGACCCTGGCTGCAACGACCTAGAGTTAGTGGTCACATTATTACGTTGGTGCTAAATACAAGAAATCAAATACTAATGAACTAAATAGTTTATCAGTATTGGTAAACTAGATACTTATTCGAGTCATCCATTATGTTGAAAACATAAATTAAAACATAGTAAAAGTGAATATTTTAATTCCATGAACTCATTCAAAGAATCGTTCCTCATATCATGGGAAAGGGGAAAAAATAAGGTTGATCTCAAATAATTATTATGAGTTACAAATAATGGAATCTGTATAGAATCAATTAGGAATAATCAATATGGAAAGGCAAATAACTGAACACAGATTTAATTTAATAAATAACTCTTTTAACATTATTAGATAAGGCATAATCAATATATAAAGATAAATAATTGAAAAAAATTATATTTAATCAATAAATAGAGGTAAAAATGAATCCATGGATAGTATTAATGAAAAAAATCTCATGGATATTAATTAATAAATTATTCATGAAGGAAATGATTAATATTGGACGTTATGATCTCAGATATCATGGTATCTATGCTGTTAATACCTTTTAATAAGACAATTTAATCGATAGGTAGGTATACACTATGAACTCATTTAAATATCAATTACTAGTTTTCTTCATGACACTATCAATGCATCGAGGGGACATAAAATCCCAAACCCCACCCATCACTTCATGTCCAAAAATTCTTTATATATCTAACAACTGATTTTATTTAGAAACAATATACTTTTTCCATAAATTTATATATAGAATAATGAATGATGAATATCAATATTTACATAGTCAATCAATAAACATTAAATGTAAAACAAAATATGTAGAAATTATATGCAATTTAAGAAATAAGAATATGAATGATAAATAATATAGATATTTATGTTAAATTTAATATCTAATATCCATGAGAAAGATAATGTTTCAAGAGAATATTAACAACCATAATGTTAATTGAGAAAGTTAATGTCAATAATTTCACTGGTCATATTAATCATAAACCATCCCAAGAAAGAATAATTATGGCATCATTACAACATATCATCATTACAGTATGATAAAAATAAAGGGTTGAATTTATTTATGAATATAAATACCATAAAAATATTACTAAAACAATCTTGATAAAACAACCCTTTTTACTTTGAAAATAACATAGAAAAAATAAAAATTTCTATAATATTATGAAAAAAATTTATTTGAAAAGAAACATGTAAAATTGTTAAGGAAACTTTAAATATTGACTGTTATAGAAGAAAAATTCCATACATACCAAGTATGTTAAAACAAGGATTCCATTCACATTTCTATAAGAAAAGTCCAAAGGTACCTCATTTTGAAAATTATTAAAATATTCCATTTAAGACAATTTTAAAAGTAAAACATGTGTTAAAATATATTTAATAAATAATTGGAGAATATTGAAAAAAAACTATTTAAACCATTTTTTGAAAGCATGATTTTGTGATAAAAGTAATTTTCGACCGATTAAAGCAATAAAGTGATATTTTGTTAAAAAAATCTTAACAATTTTAAGTACCAAAGAGAAGAAAATGATATGATTAATTTAAAATATCATGAATAACTAGAGGAAAATAAAATTTATGGGTTTTATTCATTAGTTATCAAATAATTTCCTTTAATGTAAATTGAAGCATAAATAACCTCAATTAAAATGAGATTATAAAATAAACCATTACAAAGATCATAATATTGAAGTGATAATTAATAAAATAAGTAATTACATGTTTCTAATGTAATTATCCATAAAATAGTGTAAATAAAAATTAAAATAATCAAAATTTAATACACAAATAATCTTATAATATTAAAGATAATCAATATTTAATATAACCTATTGAAAATAAATTGACTTATGAAACATCTTAGCACTTGGTAAATTTCAAATACAATCACCTTGGATGAAGTAAAATGAATAGTAACTTAAAATACCATTAATTATGAATTTTTAATGATATAATATGTAAAAGGGTCCTTATATATACAATGTAAAAGATATTGGTGCATAATATTAAAATATACCTTAATGAAGGGAAATTGAGACAATGGTTCGTACCTCACACCTCCCATTAGTTGAGCATGATTTAACCTACTATATAATGTTTTTAATAATGTTATTAATTTATTAAATGAAAATAATTATTTTTATAATATCATATATGATATTATTATAAAATCTTATCACCCATATTTCAATTACATTTAATTATTATCATTGTTTATGGAGTTAACTGCTTTGTTTTCTCATGCATTTTTTTTCACAAAAGTTCCAGTTCCTATGTATATGATATAAGAACATAAGATATTTAATATATTAATTTTATAAATATTAAATAAATTCATTACATACATTTTTAGAACCATTCCTAAAATTTGGAAATGGAAAATGAATCACATCATTTTGTGGAGATGGTAGGCCATACGTATGCACAAGCGATGATATCATTCAATTAATGTGTGAAAGAGAAAGGAAGTGCATGTTATATTAAATTTAAATAATTAATATCATGTAATATTAACTAAATATATTCATTATTTCCATAATTTGGACTATCCACGTGAGTTTGTGATGAAAAACAAATTATATCGATTCGCAAGGGTGTAGTCCGTCGCACACATGAGGGATGTCTTTGTTTCCAATTTGATGGAGGAGGAGATGGATAAATTTTCTGAAATCAAAATAATAATATATCAATACATAGGATATAATATTATTATTGTATTTTAGTTTTTAATTCATAATTTAAGTTATAAATAAAGGAAATAAAAAGAAGGAACTTAGTGAAGACAATTAAATGCTCTTAAAAGAACCTCCATGGGATATCTTATTAAGGACCCTAGGGTTAGTATTTTTGGAATAAAATAAACTATATAATGTTTAAAAGGTTTTGTGGATAGTTTTATTGCAGGTTCTAGTGGAATCAAATGACTTTAGAGGGGTGAAGAAGTGAGGGAAGAGAGTTACCTTCTTCAATTGAGGAGTGACATTTTCATAAATACTAAAAACTATTTAACTATTGGAAGTAAAAATCACCCTAATAACCTAAAAAATTGATAAATATTTTGGTGGAGATAATTTTATGTTCATCCATACCTCCAGAACAAAAAAAATGTTTTCAAAATGTTATTATTTATCTTAGAAGTTTACTTACTTTTACAATTTTATTTTTCACCAAGATAATAAGTTTTTTTTAACCATGGTAATTTATCTTTTAAGAATAAAATAAAATGAGAATTATTAGATAGTTTTTAATCAATTATTATTAAAATGAAATCAAATTTATCAAATATAAATTTCATATGTGTATAAAATTAATTTTAACATGAGTGCATATAATGCTGAAAAGCCTATTTTAACCTTAACCGTAATAAATAAATATTACTATCTCTACTAATCAATAAGAACAAAATATAAGTTGATATTATTAAATAATATTAATGATGCTGATTAAAAATATTAAATCTATTTTATTAAATTAAATTCAAATATTTGGGATAAATTAATTTATAATAATACTCGCAAATCGTGTTGGAAAATGGTTTTTCAAGAAATACATTTTCATGCATAAGATGATCTTACATTAAATATTTGAATAGTGAATCCAATTTTAAGGATTTAAATCCATATAGTTAGATATATAATACATAATTTTCATTTAAATATTTCTATATTAGTGGTTATTTAAATTAATTAAAATAGAGTAACATTATGTATTTAAAAACAGTTCTCAGAACAATTCGTGTTTAAGATTAAAAATAAAAGTATACTGAAATTGGTAAAAATATGAATCAAATGTGATTAATTATTTTAAAATAAAATAAATAATAATTATTTTACTTGTAAAATTAAAACAATAAAAGAACTCTTAAATTAATTAATTTATTCAATGGTAATGACGGTTTTACAAAAATGCGGTATCTTTCACTCTTTACTGAAAAATCAACCTTTTTTTAAAAATATACCATAATTTCACCCTAATATAATTTTGTTATAATGATCTTAAAATTTTAATTATTTTTATAAAATACAATTTCAAATTTTGGATGAAATTATTTTTTTTAAATTTAAAATTCAAAATAAAACCATTTTTGAATAAAATGTATTTTAAAGAATAATAAAACATTACTAAAAAATTGAGTGACTATTTACTAAGAATATATCAATAAATTGGTATTTATTAGGACCAATTTATATATAAATTTCATAATTCAAATAATCTTATTCACACCTACTAATTCAATGGTTTTTACAACATTCATATTTAAATAAAATATTTTGTGTGTTGTTTAAGCTCAGTGTTTCTTGTACTTTACGATATCAAGCACAATATTATTATTTTAAAATATAAGGGTGTTAAATTCTCCCCAAATTCAATAAATATATTCCATAAATCTGAACTTTCGCTTGTAAATCAAGGGATTCATGTTTAAAAATACATTTTTTGAAAACCCAAAATGTAATAGAGTTTAACAAAAATTCCTTTTAAAAGTGGGAAATAGAAATACAAAGTCCATATATAATAACACATAACTAGGTTTAAAATTAGGATAAAATTAGTTGGATGTTAAAAATGGAAATGCAAGAGAAGCATAAATAATTATAGATAGTGATAGGGATCATTGATCATAATAACATGAATCAACAAGATAAATTCAATGATCCCAAAAACATAAATCTATGATGAGTAAAATGACTATTGATTCATCAGATATGAAGGAAATAAGATAACATTTTTGTTTCTAGATCATTTTCCTAAATTTAAGAGGTTATTTTACTATTGAGATAGAGAAAACCATAAAATATACTTACGTGATATCTTATTAGTTCGTAAGTACAATTTCATCCTTTGGTTGTTCTTCAATAAATTTAAAAATCATTTTTAACTCTAAAAAATGAATACCAAATATGATTTTTATGATAAAAGTATTAAAATTAACTTTTAAAGAGTTGTTGTTCCACAAAAGCATGAAAACTATTCCTGTATATCTCTAAATATTCACCACATTCAAAATGGTAATAACAAGTTATCAAATATAATAGGTTAATATCTAAAACCACAATAGTATCACCCAAAATTAAGGTTAGTCCATTATATGAGTATTTATTAGTAAAATCATTTAAGTAAGAAATCATAATAACCAGTAAATCATATAGGCTAGTTGTATGAACCACACCCTTTTAATCCTTAGGTTATGGGTTCAAGCCCCACGACCTTTCCGGATGTGATGCATTGTCACCGATCTTGGGAGTTTTTCATTTTCAAAAACTATATTAATATAATTCCTATAACATTTTCAAATTGTAATGACCAATAATTACCATGAAATAAAAGAGAAGATAAACCTTATTGGGTTCCAATATCTTTAATCCTATGTCAAGAAATTGTAATGTAATTATTCGTTAAATAACATTTTCACTAAAACATATACAAGACCAATGGGTTTTATTTCCATAAATGTATCCAAAAATACCCTTAATAAAATGAAAATAACATCACTTGAAACCTTAAAATGGGTCTCTAAGAATTTTAAACTATGATCAATCATAAACACATAAACCAATGATAGTATCCCTAAATCTTAAGTTAATCCTACTAAAAGACATATATGCTTCCAAAATTAATACAATCCTTAGAAGGTTCATTATTCTTATAACGAAAATAAAATTACTAAAATACTTCTACAATATAATTTTTAATTCCCATCACATAAATCATTCTACCATATTACTTCAATATAGGTCCTTTAATAGTCTCATAGTTAACCTTTAAAAGAAGGCATTGACATAGATAATGACCAGGTTCCCAATATTTAAGACAAAAAACTATATATGAATCTCTTGGATGAAATTTATTTTTCTCTATTGAACTCCTCAATTTTACTCATAAATTTGTTTCTATATGCCTTTTTTGAAACAAAAAACATATTTTATTCCTCTGAGATATTCTCTTGGTTGTCTCTTTCTAAATTTCTGACATGAAGTAAATCAATCCTTCTTTAATCCATGGTCTCTAAGTATCGAGCTCTTAGAGAAATCAATCGTTCTATTCTAGGATGAGTCTGAGAATTGGTTAAGGTGTAGGTTGTTAATCATATATCTTGATAACTAATTAGGGACGTTCAAAATATCTTTTAATCCAATATTCATTTAATTCGGTTGATCATAATTAAAACTTTTTACATAATAATTAAGATTATCACAGTTCCTTCTGGTTCTAACCATCAACTAAAACAAAAAATAATAGTGTGATAAAAAATAATCATAGTGGAAAACCATGTAATCATTTATTGTATATATAAATCATAACACCTTGTTGATTCAATAAGGTTTCCTTATGAACTTTCCATTCCTCTATGTTTTGAAAATCACAAACACTCTATCCCATGGAAAATTTAATTTTCTCTATGTTTTTTTTATATAAGGAATTTTTCTCCTAACCCAGATTTTCCTTAATAAAGAAAATTTTCCTTCTCCATAGAAAATTTATCCTTACCTGTTTTTCATTGTTCATATTTTAGTTTCTCTAAATCTAACTCTTTTTATTCCTAAGTGAAATATTCAGTTTCACATCTATAATCTTGGAATTCTATAAATACTTAGATACAGAGTATTCAGTTTTCAGGATCAGAATTATGGTTCTGAATTCTCTGAATTCAGACTCCGAATTCCTATGAATTCCGATTCTGAATTCCTTAGAATTCAAACTCCTGATTCTCTAAAATTCAGAATCCAAATTCTCTGAAATTCAGGTTCCGAGTTTTCTAAAATTCAGACTCCAAAATTTCTCTGAATTCAGATTCTGAATTCCTTATAATTTAGACATCGAATTCTCTGAAATTCAAAATCCGAATTATCAGAAATTCAGATTCTGAATTCCTTAGATTTCAGACTCTGAATTCTCTGAAATTTAGAATCTGAATTCTATGAAATTTAGGTTCCATATTCTCTGAAATTCAGAATATGAATTCTCTAAAATTTAGACTCCGAATTCCTTATAATTTATACTCAAAATTACTTAGAATTCAGACTCATAATTCATCTGAATTCAGACTCTGAATTCCTTATAATTCAGGTTTTGAATTCTTTAGAAATCAGACTCCAGATTCATTAGAATTTAGACTCTGAATTCCTTAGAGTTTAGGTTCCAAATTCCTTAGAATTCAGACTCCAACTTCCTTAGAATTCAGACTCTGAAGTCTACAAAATTATGATTACAAATTCCTTATAAAACCGAATCCGAATATCCATGTAATATAGACTCTGAATGTTTTAATCTTAGAATCCAAGCATTATTTTTTCCTTAGACTCTGAAAAATATATTTGATAGAGAAACCATATTTTACTTACCCTTGTTATAGTTATAAAATTATGTTGTGCATTTTGTCTCTAGCTAACCGTTGTTTGAGTGACATATGTATAGGTACCTCTGAAATTCAATGAAAAATATAACCGTTGGATAAGAGAGCTGACCGCTAGAGACGTGCCTAGAAATAGGAGCTCATTTGAATAATCTCAAGATACTATTCTACAACTTCAGAGATTACATGCTACTAAAGTGATTTCAAGAGAGAGAGACTCTCATTCTTTGTGCATACTGAACATATTGTTCATATTGCTTCGTGCAACTCCGATTGTTGATGTGTACAATCGAGGGATTCTGGGGATATGAAGATAGAGGTTCCGACTACCTTAAAGTTCAAGGAATTCTTTGATAAGGAAGACAGAGGTGCCGACTACCATGATGTTCGAGGGCTTGTGGGGGTTGCAATACAGACTCCAATATTCCTATCGAGGGCTTACCCTGGTGTGGGTAAGACATACTTTCTTGAAAGTATAACTCAAGGGACTTTTATCCAATGTTTTTTTATACCCTACTCTTTAGGTTTAAATATTTCGTACTTATTACTTTTATTATTTCAAGTTTGTTTTCTACTGCATTTTGATTATCCAAGAAAGTATAACTATCTTATACTTTCTTATACATGTATACTCTAATTAGTAAGATTCTATATGATTTAAGGTAGAATCTTTGTCCTTGTAAACTTCTCTTATGTTTAATTTCCAGAAACATATTTCTGGAATGTAGCAAGTTTTTCGAACTAAGAGTTCTTGTGAATTTACTTTGTTTACCTTTGTTAAACAATAGAAAGTTTTATATAAACTTTAAAAGTTCCAAAGGAATTTTTAAAGGATACTATTTCCCCCCTCTTGTATATTGATCATATAAATCATATTTTGATTCTACAATTGGTATCATAGGAGGTCTCTAAAATACTTATATTCACATATAAGTTTTGTTACTCAAGTTTCCTTTGTTATATTTTTCCTTGCTAAAGATTTTTACCCTTGTTTATGAAATTTTATTACTAAAAAGATTTTGTTGAAAACTTTTTTTAGATTGAAAGAATGAATGTTGGTTCGATTGACAATATTAATCCTACTAGACCACCTATATTTTATGGGAATTATTATGAATAATGAAGATATTGGATGAAGACTTTTGTTATTAATACCGAAGTGGAAAACTTTGTTATGATTACAGAAGATTGCAAGATTCTTGATAAGGAAGTCAGAAATTTTACTAATCAAGAAAAGTCTGAATACAAACTAAACTACAAGGTACACAATACATTGTTGTGTTCCATGACCAGGAATATATATAGCCATATTTCTTCTTATGAAGATGCAAATTTTATTTGGAAGAAATTTAAGGTTACTCATTTTAGGAATTCCAAATTTTTCGAAACTAGGAGAGCGATACTTAGAGCAGAATATCATGGATTTCTATTTCATTATGGAGAACCAATGTGCAAGGTACAACAGAGGTTTATGAATATTTGTTAATAGTTTAAAATCTATGGGTGAAAAAGGTTTATATGATGAAGCTCTAGTGGACAAGATTATAGATATCATGCCTAATGAGTGGGAATCAAGGAAAACAGTTATTGATGAGAATAGGAAAGACTCACAGATTACTCTTGGTGAGATTTTTGGAACTCTTCATCAACTTGAGAGAAGAATGAAAAGAGATGAAGATCTCAATAAGAAGAATAATGGAAATGGAAGTTTTAATTTTACAACTAATTAAAATCATATACAAGCCAGGACTCCTGAGAGGGTTACTGGATCCAAGTGAAATAAGGTCATTGTTTTATCTGAATCTAGTGGAAGTGAATCTTCAGAAAATGAGTTAGCTAATATTTCTCAAAGGATGAACACTATTTTTGGATAGAATAAATTTCAATCTATATAAAAGAAGAAAGAATGAAAGGACAAGAATGACTTAGAAGTCATATTCTATGAATGCAAAAGAGTGGGGCATATAATTCCATATTTTCCTAAGATTAAGAGAAAATATAGAAATGAAAAGAATTATGAGAGGAATATAAAGAATTACTACAAGGATAAATATAAGAAAGTTTGGAAAGCTAATGACACCTGGAGTGCCAACGGTGGCAATTCTTCTGAAGAATCATCAACGTACGAACCTTTTGGACAGAAAAATCTTGGTCTATTAGCCAAGATACCTATTGAAAATAATTTTCTAATGGATATGGTACAGAATGATAAATCCATTAACAATGTATCCTTTAATTCTATTTATATTCATAGTAAATATTATGAATCCTCGGATTAAGAATCTTCTTCTGATGAAGACAATAATTTACCTACTTATGAAGAAGTGTATATGTTTGCTAAGCTCTATGAGAATGAAAATTCTAGAGTCAAGAAAAAGATTGATAAGGAAAATTATAGAATTACTATTCTTACTAAGGAAATATCAGATCTTTCTAAGTATCTTGATAAGAAAACCCTTGATTTTGAATGTATTTCAAAAAACATTTAGGAAGTTAATTCTGAGAAGGATAAACTTACTAAGGATATGGAAAAAGTAATTTCTAAGAATAATGTTTTAGAGACTAACTCTAGTGATAAAACTAATGTTTTTGAGGGTAAAAAAATTATTATTAAACTGAAGTCAGAAATATTTTCCTTGAGAAGGTGTTTATCAAACTTTACCTTAGGTAAAGAAAAATTTGACAAGATGTATTCCCAAATTCGACCTCTAAGGAATAATTCTGGTTTTGGTTATATTCATTCAAAACCGTCTTTTTTTAATAATTATTATGTACCTCAAAGTGCTCCATTCTGCACTAAGTGCAAGTGTGGTGGGAAATGGGCAAAAAATTGTTGCTTAAATTAAATTGAGTCTTTAGGTTTTCATAAAGCTTATTTTTCAATGAAAATGTGGATTCTTAAAATTTTTATTTCTGAAGTTTACGAATCCATGAAAGTTTGGGTTCCGAAAGTCTAACACTCTTATTTTTCAAGAATGTAAAGATAATACCAATAGAAATACATAGTACATGGATAGTGGATGTTCCCGGTATATTACTGGTAATAGAAAAATCATTGAAAATATTATCAAGACGAAAGGAGATATCATTATTAAATTTATCAGAACACAAGATAAACTTGCTGATATTTTCACAAAATCTTTACCATATGATAGATCGGAATACATTAAACAGAAGTTAGGAATGATAACTATAAGGTAATATTCCTTATTAACATCTTGTTTAAACATATCTCCTTATAGTAAAAAACTCTTTTTCATAAGGGGAGTACATTTTCTTGTTAGTTAAATTTTTTATAATCAAAATTTTCGTAGTCAAAATTTTCTTAGTTAAAATTTTCATGGTTAAATTTTTTATAATCCAAATTTTTCGTAATCTAGTTTTTTTCATAATATAAAAATATTCTTAATCAAATTTTTCAGAATCAAAAGTTCTTAATGAATAATTTTCCTTATTACGAATAATATTCTTAGAAATATGAAAGTTATGTTTCATTTCCTAAACATTCATAATCATCTTTTACTTGTTTGATTTCTTATTTTGTTTTTGAAATTTTTCAGATTCACTTTTACTTAAATCTGATTGTTTTTCTTAAAAACTTCACAAGATCAGTATCTATCAAAATCATATTTTGGATATCATCTCAACTATCAAGTCTTCTTAAGAAGTTTTCAACCGTTTGATCAATCAGGGAAGTTGAAATGTCGCTTCAATTTCCTATATAAAGGACCCCTGAGGGTTGTCCCACATCAAATCCCAAGCTCTTGCGTGATGAAGCACTGCCCTTCCTACTTAAGACTATTTCAAATTTCTTAGGTCTTCCATAGTTCCGAATGTCTAAAGAAGCCTCTATTTAGAAAGAAATGTCAACCATAAAGGAAATCTCTGAATGGTAGATTTATTATAAAAGGTTGGTAGACCCATAATTCTTTAATAAGTATGATTCAATCATCTCAAAGAACAACAAGTTAGATAGTTGGGAGAGTATAACTGTATATAAACCCAAGGCAGAGGATCTGGTGATTCTGAAGTTGCTAGTAGAGATCGATGAATCTGTGTCTTTTTTAAATCATGTATTCAAAGAGAAATTTTCTATCAAAAGTTATGGTATGAATTAATCTCTTTATTGTTCTAAGGCAGCTAGTCTGATTGGAATACCTCATGAAAGAGAACTTGAATTTATTTCGCAAAGTTACCTGATGTTGAAGGAAGCTTTGACAAAGAGAAAGCCATAGAGTTCCTTGGTTTGGTTGGAGTCAAGACTCCAATGATTCATCATCTTTCTTCAAATTTCTGGATTCTTGAACTTTGGGTTCAAGGCTTTATCATTCCGAGGAAAGGTGATAAAGATACTCTGAAGAAAAGTGATATATATGTTTTGGATTTCTTAGTGAACCTTACGAAGATGAATTTGGTTAAGTATATTTTGATTACGATTGAGAATATTAGGAATGGAAATATGAAGTCCCATATTATCATGTATCTGGAAATTCTATCAAAGATCATTGTTTCCAGTTTATAATCAATGAAATTTTCCTGCAAATCAAAGTCAATATATTTCAGGGTAATGTTGCTAATTGATGACACTCTAAGGAGAATGAAAATTGGATTTTCTAATGAATTGAGAGAGTTTTATGATTTATCAAATGAAGAAGTTAAAGCTTTATCAAATAAGTCTGTTGTAGCTGAAACCTCCAAGAAAGGTGGAAGGAAGAAGAAAGTGAAGGAAATTCAAGAGATAAGAAAAAATTTCTATTTCCAAGGAAATTCAATATGCACAACCTAAGTCAAAGAAGTAAAAAAATTATCATGATGAGGTAGTTGAAAAATTGAGAGAGGATAAGAAAAACAAAAAATAAGGGGAGCCTATGTTTGTCCTGGACCATGCTGAGGTAAAATACTTGAAGGAAAAGGCTGCTGAAGATCTTGAGAAGCAATAAAAAGTGAAGAAGAAAGAGTAAAAGATGTCTAAGGATGAGATAGTATAATCTCTACTTAAGGATGCTGAGAAAGCTTCTAAGAAAATTACGGTACCAGAATCCTTTTTATAGAATCTATCCTAGAGACTCAGGGAAAGAATTTGGTGATTCCAGAGTGAGATCAAGAAGAAAAAATAATGCAAGAAGAAGAAGTGGAAGTTGAATAAGAAGAAGGGAGTGGTGATTCCAAAGATAAGATAAAGAAAATAGAAGATTATCCTGAGATGTAGAGTCCTTATGAGAAGTTATCAATCCAAAATTCTGAAGTAGAGTCTTCAAAACATGATACCCCAAGAAAAGATGAGAAGGGTGAGGAAGAAGTGAATAAAATGCCTGAAGAAGAAAGTAGAAATCATGATTTCATACAGCCATAGGATGTTGAGGCAGAAGCTGAGAAGGAAGAATTTGATGACGATAAGATTGTTCAATTATCAGATAGTGAACATGAATAACCTAAAAAAGAAGAAATCATTCTAAGAATAGATAATGGAAAGAAGGTGATGGTTGATACCCCTACCACGTCTTTGTTTAGTAAGAAAGATGTTGGTGCTTCATCAAAGAGGAAAGACAATGTTCTTGGAAAGGAATCCTCATCATCAAAGCAATCGAATTCAGAATCATCTTCTCTTGGCCATGAATTTGTTGTTCAGTATTTAAAGAAGGTTTTAGGTACTATTCCTTTTTTTACAAGCATAGATTCAAGATGCTAAATGCTTCAACATTTCTTAAATCAGAAAATAGATTCAGTATCAATGGTGATGGATAAGTGTGTCAAACTTGAGGCTGATTTCAAAACTTTTTTCCATCAATTATGAAGCCCATAAAAGATATTGCAAGAAGATGACTAGTTGGTCAAGTAAATCTATTTAAGAGATGAGAATTATTGATGAGTTTCAAGATAATGTCAAGGATTCTTTGGAAACTGAAGATGCTAAGTTCAAGATACCACCATGTCTTTTGAATAAAAGCTATCCCTTGAAGAAACTACTCAGAAGCAAGAAGTGAAAGATTTGAATGGGAAATTGTATTTAGTTACTCAGAGTTGGAAGAGGGAAAGGGATCTTTGAATCAAAATTGAGGAAAAAATTTCTAAAAAAGAAGAATCCTTGATGGCTCAGGCTGTCATGGTTATGGATCAGGAAGAAAAAATTAAAGCCTTAGAAAAGAAAAGTGAAGATCAAGATCAGTTACTCAAGCACATGGAAGATGATCACAGGGAACTCAAGAAGCTAAGGACTATTGTTAAGAAGTTGATGCTAAAAGATAAAGAGGGATAATTTCATTAAAATATGATATTTTATTTTATTTTTTGGTTTTACAAATTCATTCAATCTTAGTGAAATTTTTGTTGAACTTCATATATTTGGTTGTTTAGTACTAATATTTCCGTTACCATATTTTCTTTTCCATTCCCTTCATTCCTTTTTGAACGTCACAAAGGGGGAGAAAGGAATGAAAAAAAACAATAGTAAGTAAAGAATAAATTTCCATAAGTAAGGGAAAGTTAATCTAAGGGGATGTTTTTATCATGAATATTTTCATATGCAAGAAATTACAAAATCTCATTCAGAAAATCAAGAATATGATCCTTAGGGATTTCGATGCTTTAGGGGGAGTTAGTCATATTCATTATGATCCATAAGTAAAGGGAGATATGTTTTATTTTCATGTTCATAAAAATTTCAAAGTCCTTATATTGTTTTTAGTAAGGATGTTTGTGCTTTCTAAAAAGGGGGAGATTGTTGAGTCAATAAGTTTTCCTTATGACTATTCCATTCCACTACATTTTGAAAATCACAAACACTCTATCTATAGAAAAATTTTATTTTCTCTAAGTTTTTTTATATATGGAATTTTTCTCCTTACCCAGATTTTACTTAATAAAAAAAATTATCTGTCTCCGAGGAAAATTTATACTTACTTGTTTTTCATTATTCATATTTTTGTTTCTCTAAATATAACTCTTATTATTCCTAACTGAATTTTTTTTCAAATATAAAATCTCAGAATTATATAAATACTCTAATAGAGAGTATTCAGTTTTCAGGATCAGAATTCCAGTTCAGAATTCTCAGAATTCGGACTCTGAATTCCTCTGAATTCAGATTCTAAATTCCATAGAAATCAGACTCCGAATTCTTTGAAATTCAGAATCCCAATTATTTGAAATTCAGGTTCTGAATTCTCTGAAATTCAGACTATGAAGTCCTCTAAATTCTGATTCCGAATTCCTTATAATTCAGACTCAGAATTCTCTAAAATTCAGTATTCGAATTCTCCAAAATTCAGATTCCGAGTTCCTTAGAATTCAGACTCCGAATTCTCTGAAATTTAGAAACTAAATTCTCTGAAATTCAGGTTCTGAATTCTTGGAAATTCAGAATCCGAATTCTCTGAAATTCAGACTTCTAGTTTCTTAGAATTCAGACTCCGAATTCCTTAGAATTCTGACTCTGAATTCCTCTGAATTCAGACTCCTAATTCATTAGAATTCAGGTTCTAAATTCAGTAAAATTTAGACTTTTAATTCCTTAGAATTCAAACTCCGAGTTCCTTATAATTCAGGTTCCAAATTCCTTATAATTTAGACACCAACTTCCTTATAATTCAGATTCCTAATTCCTTAAAATATAGACTCTAAATACCTCATAATTTAGGCACTATAGTCTATAGAATTATGATTCCAAATTACTTGGAAAATAGAATCCTAAAATCCATGTAATATAGACTCTGAAATTTTTCCTCTTAGACTCTAATATTTATTTTTTCCTTAGACTTCGAAAAATAGATTTGATAGAGCAACCATACTTTACTTACCCTTGTTATCGTTATAGAATGATGTTATACATTCTGTTTCTAACTAACCGTTGTTTGAGTGACACGTGTATAGGTCCCTCTAAAATTCAATGAAAAATATGACCATTAGAGGAGGGAGCCGACCATTGGAGATGTGCCTATAAATAAGAGTTCATTTGAATAAGCCCAATATACAGTTCTACAACTGTAGATATTCCATGCTGTTGAAGTTATTTCTAGAGAGAGAGAGAGACTCTCATACTCTGTGCATACTGAACATCTTCTCCAGATTTCTTCATGGGACTCCGATTGTTTCTATGTACAATCAATGGCTTCTTGGGATAAGAAGATATGGGTGCCAACTACCTTAACATTCGAGGACTTCCTTGATAAGGAAGACAGAGGTGCTGACTACCTTGAAGTTCGATGGCTTGCGGGGATAGTAAGACAAACTCCGATATTTCTATCGAGGGCTTACCCTAGTGTGGGTAAGATAGACTTTCATGAAGGTATAAATCAAGGGACCATTATCCAAGGTTATTGGATAGCCTAATATTTGGGTTAAAATATTTCATACTTGTTACTTGTATTATTTCAAGTTTGTTTTCTACTGAATTTTGATTATTAAGGAAAGTATAACTATCTTATAATTTCTTATACTTGTATACTCTAATTAATAAGATTCTATACGCTTTAAGGTAGAATCTTTTTCCTTGTAAACTTCTCTTAAGTTTCATTTTTTGAACAATATTTTCGGAATCTAGAAAGTTTTAATAACTAAGAGGTCTTGTGAATTTACCTTGTTTATCTTTGATAAACAATATAAAGTTTTATATCAACTTTAAAAGATCTAAATGAATTTTTAATGGATACAATTCACCCCCTCTTGTATGTTGAGAATCTACATCATATTTTTATCCTGCACACCTTACATTCAATCTAATACACCTTAGGTTTATCCTCTTTCATTGATCATCATCATATATTCTAATCCTTAATAATATATTGTAAAGAAAATCTGAATTATCTGAAGCATATCACTGGATAGTGTCAAAACTAGGTACACAGTAGAACCTTTTTTCATGAACCAAGTGATGATTGAATCAAAGTAAAATTCACCATTTTTAGTGTTATTACCCCTAGGTAAAAATTTTCAAGAACCATGTCCACTTTTAGTATCTATATAATGATGTATCACTTGGGAAAACCATATAATATATTCCTTAAAAAAAATTAGGATGTTATTATATATCTATCATTAAATCCTACCATAGGGTTATGTTCTGTAATATATTATTATCTAAATCTTGTTCCCAATGATTGTAATAAAATTTCTATGATACCACTATAAAGATTCTGACCCTAGTAGTCCAGTATTAGTGATTACTTTATTACATTAACTCTAGATACATGCGATCACATCCCAAAATAATGAATAGTTTAGTTATGATGTTAAAATAAATAATACTTGAGTCTTTCATATATTTAAAAATATAAATTACAACTTATAGAAATTAAATATTCTATATCATTGAACCCCTTAAAAGATTCCTTCTTTATATCATGGATAGGGAAATAAAATAAGGGTGATCTCAAATCCATATCAAGGCTTACATAAAATAGAAGATACTATGTATCAATAAGGTATAATCAATATGGTATGGTAAATAACTAAACACACATTCCATTTAATTAATCACTTTTCTATCATGATTAGATAAGGCATAATCACTATGTAAAGGTAAATAATTAAAAAAAATCCATTCCATAAATAATATCAAAAAAATGCATCCATGGATAATATCATTACAAAAATCATATTTATAAAAATAAATAAACTATAAATAGAGTAAATGAATAATATTGGATGTCATGATCTCAAACATCATGATATCAATACCATCCTGAACTTTCTCTATAATAATTTAATTGATGGGTTTGTATACACCATAAAACCATTTAATGCTAGCTTTTTGATTCACCACATGAGACTATCAATGTATCTGAGGGATATTTAATTTAGACCCAATTAATCACTATATATACAATGAATTCTTAATATATTGAATGATCAATTTAATTTATGAAAAATATTTATTATAAATAAATTTCTGTATTAAATAAATAATATTAGATATTAATATTTCCCCCATCAATAAAATAAAATTTAAAGTAAAAATCCACATATAGGAACAATATATGGTATAATAAATAAGCATATCTATTGTAACTATTATATATATTTAAGGAAAATGTAATGTCAAATGTTTATAATAAATAAAATGTTTTAAGATAAGGTTAACAACCCCAAAATTCATCAAGAAAGTAAATACATCCCTTGGTCAAACCAACCATAAATCGTCATGATAAATATTAAGGATGGTATATTTAAAAAATACCCCTAGTGTATTATGAGTAAAATAAAGGGTTTTATCATTAATTAATATAAATAGGATAAAAATATTATAAATACATTCTTTTGGAAAATACCATTTTCAATTTCAAAATAAAATTTAAAAACTCAATATTTATATAATATTTTGTGAAAAAATTATTTTAAAAGAACCTTGAAGACATGTAAAGGAATCATAGAATAAATGAGTGGAACTAGCAGTGATAAAATTCCTTACATGCTAAGTATGTTAAAAAAATGATTATTTTCACATTTTTGTAAGAAAAGAAAAAAAGTACCACATTCAGAAAATGTAGGTATTATTTGTTTTAATTTTTTTAAAGTAAAACATGGGTCACAATGTCTTTAATAAATACTTAGATAATTTTTAAAAAAAATCATAAAACCCATTTATGAAAACATGGATTTAGATGAAAAAGTATTTTTGACTGAAGAGAGTCACAAATTAAGATTTTAATAAAGCAATTATCAATAATTTTAAGTAAAAAATATAGTAAAATGGTAATATCATATAAAAATTTTATGAATAACCTGAGGATATGAAAATTAATGGGGTTTATTATAAAATGGTTAAATAATTTCTTTCAATGTAAATTCAAGTACAATGAATATTGATTACAATAAGATTATGAAATAAATTCTTATTGAGAATATGGCACAGAAGTGAGAATTAATCAAAGAAGTGATTATGGGTGTAAAATATAAATCCATATAATTAAAGTTTAAATACAACATAAAATACGGAAAATTAATTTCACACATTATCTTATAATATCAAATACAATGAATAAGTAATAAAACACACTAAAAAGAAATCGAGTTTTGAAACTTATTACAACTTTCTAACATTCAAATCAAATCTCTTGGGTTCAAGTGAAAACAATTTTAACTTAAAATACAAATAATTATGATGTATTGATAATATATTATGTAAAATTGGTTGTATATAAACCATATAAAATAAATTAGTGCCTAATATTAAAATATTCCTCAATCAAGGGAATTTGAGACAAAGTTCCGAACCTCATGATTACCTTTAGTTGAATGTTATTTAACCGTCAATATAATAGAGTTAACATGTTATTAAATTATAAAAGAACCATATTCATATTTATAATATCATATATTATCATATTATAATATCTTATCACTCGTTTGTTAATAATATTTCTTTATTACCATTTTTTTGGTGATAACTGCCTTTTCTTCTCATGCATGTTTTGTTGGGGAAGTTCTATTTCTTATGCATTGGATACAGATAAATAAAATAAATATTTATATTAATGCTAAATATATCATATATATTCATTTGATACCTTTTGAGATCCATTATTTAAATTTGGTCATATTAAACGAATCTCATCGCTTGAGAGAGGTAGGTAACCATACGTACACACGAGCGATGATATCATTACCTCAATGGGATAAACGGTATTGAATTGTATTTTATATTTATTTATAAGAATTAATAACTTTGCATATTTATCATATATATTCATTATTCCAATCATTATGACTATCCATGAGAGTTGGTGATGGGCATATTTTACATCGGTTTGCAAGGAGGTAGTACTTCGTACACAAGAGTGATGACATTGCATCCCATTTGAAGGAGGAGAATATGGATAAATATTATGTCATAAACATAATAACATATTATTATATTTTATATTCGGGTTTTATTTTATTTTAATTTTTAATACATAATTGAAGGTAGAAAAATATGAAATAAAAAGAAGGGACCTAATGATGACAATTACCTTTTCTTAGAAGAACCTCCTTCGAATCAATTATCAAGGACCCAATAATTGGGATTTTAGGAAAAAAGTAGGTCAAAAATGATTCAAATTATGTTTGGGAGATATTTAAGAAAATGTTGGCTAAGATAAATTCCTCAATATGTGTGAATAATTGAAGGGATGGAGTGTCCTTTTATAATTGAGAGGAGTGACCTTTTTATAATACTCAAAACTATTTAATAACGGAAATTCAAACTTACCAAAAATATAGAAAAAATAGATAAATAATTTATTATATGTAATATAAGATTAATACACACATATTAAAAAATAAACATTTTTTAAAAATGTTATTTTTATCCTCTATGTTTACTTACTTTTACTATTTTATTTTTCACCACGGTAATTTGATCATTTAACCTATGTAATTTAGAATTTATGAATAAAACAAAATTATCCTTATTATAAAATTTTGAATAATTTATTTTTAATATGAAATAAATTTTTTCATATAAAAATTACATATGTGTGGAAAATTAATACTAACACAAGCCCATGTAATGAATAAAACCCCTTTTTAATCTTAATCACGATAAATAATTTTTTGCGTCATTATTAATCATTATGCACAAAATTTATGTTGAACATATTATATGGTGCTAATTATGAGTATTTAATATAGTTAATTCATTTTATGAAATAAAATTTAAAATATTTCCAAATTTTAACTTAAAATTAAACCCTCAAATTGCATCAAAAAAATGTTTTTTTAATCAATACAATTTCTAACATAAAATGATGTTACATTAACTATATGACTAGTCATAATAATTATATAGAATTAAATTAATGGATCTTTATATATAATAAAAAAATTTAAATGAAACATTCATTTATTATTATTAATTTTTATTAATTAAAATGGAGGAACATTATGGATTTTAAAAAAGTTCTCATAAAAATACGCGTTTATGCCTAAAGATAAAATTATACCAAAATCAAGTATAAATATGATTAAAATGTAATTAATTAATTGAGATAAAATTAAAAAAAAATACTATTTTCAATTTTAATTAAAATTTATATCATAATGAATATTTTGAATTAGTTAATTTATTGAAAAGAAATTTCAGTTTTACAAAAAGTTGTATTTTTCACTATTAATTGAAAAATAATTATTTTCAGAAAAAATCAAAAAATTTACCCTAATATATTTTTGTTGTTCTGATTTAGAAATTGATATTATTTTTAGAAAAAAAAATTCTATATTTTTTAAAAATTAATTATAATTTCTAAACATAAAATAGAAAATAAAACATTTTTTGAAAAACAGTATTTTGAAGAAAAAAAATGACATTACTTAAACTTTGAGTGATTATTTTCTAAGAATTTATCATTAAATTTATATTAATTTGTACATATCTATAAATTTATATTTCATAATTTATTTTATCCTATTCATATCCATCAATTCAACAACTAGGTTATAATGGCCATTTTAAAATAATATATTTTTTGTGTCATTTAGGCTCAGTGGTGCATATTGTATACTCTATCAAACTCAATGTTATTATTTTATAATCTAGAGGTATTAAAATATTTCTTATATATTCTATAATTTCACTAAAAATATAAATGTTATTTATTATATAACATCACTCAAAAATGATTTTCAAAAATGAATTTCTGATTATATGTATTTCTATTTTCTTCAGTGTGATATCTTTCAGTAAAAAACCAAAAGACCAAAACACCATAGTTTTATGAAATTAATTGTTAAAAAATTCAATATATGAAATTATAAATATTATTTTTTTGATAATGTTTCATATATGTTATAATAGTTTTATTTTATGGACATTGAATCAAAACTGAAATCCTTGCATTTTTTTTGAAATGATCACTTAAGATTGAAAATTAAATAAAGACTATTTTTAAAACACTATAAATTACTTTCAATAAAAAAATATTCCTTGAAAAAATATAGAAATTATTATATACTCCATGAATCAATGTCAATTAGAAATTTAGGAAAATTTAATTCTAACAAAATATATTCCATTGAACCACCGAAATTACCACCTTTATCTCTAAAATGACTTCTATAATAAAATGTTAGGGTATATTTTGTGGATTATGCAAACTATGGCCATTTATACTGTAACTACCACATGATATTTCTTTATTCACCCTAAAAATTATATCAACCTTCAGATAATCTTCAAACCCTTGTAAATCAGATTTAAATATAACATGAATGATTTTTTCACTAATTTTCCTAAAAACAGAAGTCAAAATTCAAATTTTATTTGCGTCTCAAAAAATATATCCCTTTATTATTGTGGGAAATAATCTCCACTTAATTCATATATATGTTTTTAACTCTAATATCACTATTTTTTATGGTAAATATATAAGAAATTGTATTTATTCAATATAATACCATGCAATGTAGATATGATGTGGGAAATAAGAGCAAAAATTGCATTTCAACAACATTATATAGTATGCAATAGATTACCTAATTACTTGTACTATGATAATAGACACTAGTATCTATTAAATCATAAAATAAATATATGAAAAAAATTAAAAATTCATCCTATTTCCCCCTCACCTGACCCCCTATAATTAACTATCAATCTTCCAAATTTCACCCAATATTCTTAAACTAATATATTTATTTAAATATATCATAATAAATCATTAGAGAGGTAATTGATCACTTTTCATTCCCCATTTTGAGATAAATGTAAACTTTTCTTCCCCATTTAAAACAAACCCAAAGGATAAATTGTTTCATGGGATATGTACTATCAATTCAATCGGCACATATAAAAACATTTACTTTATATTTTGGGGAGAGATGTATTTTCTCCAATCTATCAAGAAGAGAGAGATTGTTGAACAATAAATTTTAACTTATATTTCTCAAAAACCTAATTAAGGAGTGATTTAATCATCACATATTCCAATTGATCTATCATCAATAAGTATTTCAACCTTACAACTGCTCAAACCCACACCGATTTAATGAAGTGATTCTTAATCTCAATATTCATCATTTTTAATCATTTCACAAATTTTTTATACAATTAATAACACTATTATCACAAAATTTGATCAAGATATGTAAAAAAAATTTCTCCAAAATCCATTAATTAATACCTCATTTAAATATATTTGGTATATTCTTATTTCAAATATATGGACTTGATCTTCTCTATGATTAATGAAACAAAATATTTATTATTTTTAAGTCATGGAATGAATTTTCCACAATGATAAAATAAAAACTAAATATGGATTATTAATTATTTTTTATCTTGATCCAATCTACACTGGTAAAGGAAATCAATCACTACTCCTTTGTTACTTTATATAATACACCTAAATCAAACATAACATTGATGTATATAAGTATTTCATTTGAAAAAAAATAAGTGAATTTATCTACGATCACTTTGGTACCTTCCCAAGAGAAAAATATAAAGAATAATATCAGTATAGGTAATTATAAAATTGAATATACTTATAAATATTTTTTGATACTCCTTAATATTCATTGAATTTCCAGCATTATATATTGATAATTTCATCCTTATTTCAATGGGGGTTGTCAAGAGATTTATATTATCAATGTTAAGATGGTTAAACGCCTATTTTTCATACATATATTGATAAATTAATATTACATACCTCTGATTAAAGTTTATTTCAATAAAAAAGAAGGTTTAATAATCATATATATTTAAATTTTTTCCATCATATTATTAACAAAATCCTTGAAATTTTTTTCCATTAGTCCTTTGAATATGACACTTTCAACATATACCAACACCATAATTCTATAGTTAAAAATATTACTTACAAAAGTATTATTATTGAACCCTATAAGATTGAATCCAATATTCATAAATAATATATTAATTTCCCGATACCATTATCTTAGTGCTTGTTTCGATATATAAAATACATTATTTAACTTTCACCCTATGATTTTATCATTGATGAGTAAGAAACCATCTATTTAATCAATGTAATATTCCTTTTTTAGTAAACCATTTGAGAAAGTGTGTCATTATATTTGGATGATTTTGAACTTATATTAGACAATAATGGATAACAAAAATATTATTTATTCCAATATTTCTATGAGGAAAAATGATTCATCAATATCCACACCTTAAATTTGAGTTTAACCATTCAAAAAAGAATTGAATTATCCAGAATATCCACTCTATTTGGATACAAATTTTTTAGAAAAATACATTTGGTTATTATGATATTTTTATTCACATTCCATTAAAAACCCTCATGTAGATTCCTTATGAATTTGATTAAGTTATTCATTAATTAGTTTGACCCAAATTTAATCCTTTGATGTTTCTTAAAAAAAATTTAGACCAACAAGAAGTATCATTATTTTTTTGAGTATTATTCATTCATCTTGTTTTAACTAAATCATTTTTATGTCTAATAATGTTATATTCATTAATTATAGTTCACATTAATGATATTTTAGGATTCTTAAGCATTAAAAATTCATAACCTTTGTTATATACTATAAAATCATCCTCTAAATAATCCAGAAAAGTTATTGGAATATTTGGATAATAACTTTAATAGTCACTATATTTAGGAGTTTCTCCACTATTTTATTATGTTAGAAGATTATCTTTAAATATAGTAACATCCTGAATTTTGATAATATTTCCCAGTCTTTTGTTTATGAATCTATAGGTCTTTATTTTTAATATTTATTCAGGAAATATATCTTTATTACCTTTAATTACAAGATTTCATCACTCAGATATCTTTTTCAAGATGAAAATTTTAATTTTAATGGTGTAAAATTATATAATTCTGGGGAATATTTTTATTTAAAATACATCTCATATGGAGTATTTTATTCATTAGTTCTCAATAATTCTCAATTAGATGTGTGTTAAGAAATCATAATATATAGTTTTACTATGATTGTATAAGGGATCATTTATAGTGAAAAATAATATAATCCTTTTGATAATTTGACTTTTTATTTCAAAAAATATTTTTTGGAGTTTTTCTCATAGAAATTTACTATATTTTTTATGTTCTGTTAATATAAAATTTATGTATTCCATTGTCAACAAACCTAAAATTGAGAATCGTTTAAAAATATTCAATTAAGTATTTTTAAACAATATTTTTTGAAAAATGTGGATAAAAATATTATAAAATACTCATGATATTACTATTTAATAATTATATTTTTTATCATGAAGTTTTATTGAATTATCATGAATTGGGTTAGAGGAAAAAAACCAATCGATGGTTTTCCATTCAATGTCATGGTAAATACCATTGGTTGGAAGATAGTTAGTCTTCAGGTGGCGGTGACTAAGAATTATTAGATGTACTGATTATCTACTATTTCCACAACCATGTGTTAATTTATCTCATAGTTCTTGTGTCAAATTATAAAAATAGTATGACTCAGAGAATTATTTCATTATATGAAGATGTTTCTGTAAATAAGAGAAAACCATATCTTTGTTGAGGTCACAATGCTAATCATGTTTTGGCTGAATATTTGATGAATATATGTTTTTTTCCAGTGAACTATATAATGATGTAAAACAGTATATTTTTTACATCACTACTTTGTGACCTCTAATCTATGTCATGGATCACACTGTTGTTTTTAAAAAAATGAAGTACTACTAATGGTTTAAACATGAAGTTGGATGTTTTTCCCTAATGTAGAAACTGTAAATTTCATGATGAAACCATATCCTTGTGAAGATGGTACTACATAATGTATTCATGATAAATAAAACATTAAAAATAAGAAAACATTTGAAAATTAAATTATTTAATTGGGTATAACATTATTGATTATTTTGCATAATTTTATGATCTATAGATCTTTTCAAATATAAAAACATTTCGATTTAAAGTTAGATATATTTACTAAATTTAATGGAATATAATGGATGATTTTGACTAGAATTAATTAATGGTGAAGAATTTATTTTTGATAATATATGGTAAGTTTGTTTAATTAGGGAGACAAAATTAGAAACAAATATATTGGGTGTGGTAGAAATGATAAGCAATTCCAAAGAAACATATTCATGAAGAGTAGTGGAGTATTCTATCCATTGAAATATTCAACAAAAAAGAAGAAGGAGAAGAATGATATCATCAATGAGATAAGGAATATCAATTCTATACCTAGAAAAGTGTTATATTTCTTGTTTTTGTTTGTGTGAAGAATAATTTATTCACTTATTTTAAAAAAGATTCATTATTATGAAAGGAGATAGTGATTTTTGGAAGTGTAAGTTGTTGAAAACCCAAAGTTATTGTGAGTCAACTATAAACATTATAAAGATAGTGTTCTTCATGAAATTTGGTATATTAAAAAATAACCATTATATCTTCTAAGGTTATAGCCCAATGTTGGTGAACCAAGAAAAAGTACTTTTGTCTCATGATTTTATTTCTTTCATTTTTAGTGAGTAAGAGAGATTTATTCATAATAACTAAAAATTAACACCATTAGAGGAAATATTTTTCATTTAAATTACTCTGATTTTTCATTAATGAGTGTGTATTTCTTATTAGGTATTAACATTTTCCAAAAAAACATCTCAAAATTCAAATTATATTTGTGGTTCAATAGTAACATTTTTTGGGATTGTTGGTAACACCATCCACTTACAAAATAATTACTTCTTTAAAAAATTATTCATGCCAATATAACTTATGATTTTCTATTATCAATAGCTAATAATTCCCATCAATTTACTCTAATACCATGTGATATGGACTCAATGTGAGAAATAGGTGTATATAAATCATTTCAATCTAATCCTGTAGAACATCATTCATCACATAAACAACTTGTGCCATAATAATTCAAAAAAGTTTTCATAAAATCCAAATTAATACATATAAAAATAAATTATATATTCCTTCAAGATCCATCTCAATTGATTTTACACAAAATTATCTATCCATATTCTATATTCCCACCGCTTTTTGAGATAACCACTTTTAAAGTATATCCCCTTTAATTATATGACAGATAATCATTTATATTTGATTCCCCTATTTTATATGACTGTACAATTTTACTTCCTTTCAAAAATTATCCCAAAGGAAAAATAATCCTATAAGAAAAGTGATTTAAAATCAATTTTCACCTATAAAAAACAATTAGTCAATACATTTAGGAGAGATTTTTCCCCTCAAATAATTTACGTTGAATGATATAGTTGAATAGAAAATTTCAACTCGTAATTTTCAAACACCTCAGTAGGAAGCAATTTTTTCATCGCATATGTTAGTTGATATGTTTAGGATAAGTATTCTAATATAATTATTATTTGATCCACTATTAATATAATTAAGTGATTCTTACCCTAGAATCTAGGATCCATTGCATAATTTTATTAATTGGCATGATTAAAAGAAATCAAATCCTGAAGGACCAATCAATTTAGTATTTTTGAAGAACTAGATACATAAAAGGTTCCCTTATTACATTGGTAAAATATAAAACCTAATAAAAGAAAATAATTCGAACCCTTGAACTCACCGAAAAATTTCATCTTCCTTACATGGGGGAAAAGAACAAATAATAGGGTGACCTCAAATGCTTAGTAATGGTAAAGTATAGTAGAAGTAATAATGAATAAATGAGAATAATAATTGTGGTATGGTAAATAACTGAACACACATACCATGTAATCAAAAAATTGAGAAGTTAGAGAATAATCAATATAGATAGTTAATGAATGGATACACATGCCATTAAAATAACTAGATAAGGAAAAATCGATAAGGAAAGACAATAAACTGAAATACATGACATTTAATCAATGTACTAAGAATGAAATTCATCGGTAGATATGTCGACAAAAAATATAATGGATAAATAATAAATGAATCTAATTGAGGAAAATGCTTAATTATTTTTAATGATTTATAAGGCACATGAAAAACTATACCATAAAGACCTTACATAAGATGGTTTAAACTATTCCTATTTATGAAACTAATTTGTCTCATGAGAAACTATCAATACATTAAGGGTCTATATAATGTTCAGGCCCCAGACATAATTTCTAGTCCAAAGCATTCCTCAAATCGAGTAATATATTTAATTAGTAATTTATATACCTTATAAAATAAATATATGGAATAAAGAATACATATTTATCCACAATTTCTCTATATTGGATAATTGAAAACAAGTGTTATTGAACAAAGTACTATTTAAATATCATTAACAACATTCTTGAGGAAAATAATATTAAAAAATTCAAATGTGTCCCATACCACTTTTAAAAATTTGAATCATAATTACCATGATGGAAATGAAACCTATAATATCCTAAAAATAAGAAAATTCATGGTAAAACATTTAAAAGGCTATTATATAATCCATATAAAATAATATAGGTTCATAACATTACAATATGCCTTAAGGAAATGAGATTGAGATGAAATCCCTTACCACTTTGTAATAATTTATCTAAAAGGATGAGAATTTATAAAAGAATATATTTTAATTGAAAATAACCATTTAAAATTATAAATAAATATTCAAAACACTGGGGAATATTTGTTGCGGGAAATTACGTTTATGCAGTATAAGTTAAAAACAAACGTTCCTTTTACTTTTGTATAAAAATCTATAAAGTACCTTGTTTTAGAAAACGATAGAAAAATTTATTTTTAAATAATTTTTTAAATATGGAAAAAAGTTTAAAAATGAATTTAAAAAAATAATGAAAAATAGAATATACATTTTTTAAAACATTGTTATAAAACACTAACATGGGAGACAAATATTACCTAGTGGGGACCTAGACACTAACAATCCCAAATAACGATGAGACTGTGAAATAAATACATAAAACTTTTCAATAAATAAAATCATATTACCAGGAAAGAAATAACACTATATGGATATTAAAATACCATAATATTCCATATAATACTCATAAAATTTATTAATGGGAAATAAATACCCCATATATAAGAAATAGGTGATGAACATGGCTTGTATCCCACAGATAATAAAAGTGATACAATGATCCCTTACCTCATGATTCCTTTTTAGTTGTAGGTTTTTTAATCTTATATATAATTTTTTAAATCATGTTATTAACTTATATCATAACCTTATTCATATTTATGATATCATATATTTTTTTATTATAATATTTTATCACCCGTTTGTTAATAATCTTTCATCATTCCCACTATTTCGGCTCTTAATTTCATATTTTCTCAAGTATGTTTTGAATTGTTATTTGTTTTTACTATTTATTATATCATGGTTTAATAATATCTAGAATGTAAAACATGATTTAAATATAAAATCTATTTATTATATACATTTTTATAATAATCCATAAAATTTGGAGATAATAAATGAATTGTACCGTTCGTGGAGACGATGTGCCATACAAACACATGAACACTACTTTCATTTATTTTTCATATTAAAATAATTAATGTTAAATAATTTATATGAATATTATAATTAAAATATTATATTTATGTCATATATGTCATATGTTACTATTAAAACTATAATTTATACATTACATCTATAGTGTGAACAAATCACGTTGCTTTGAGGAGGCGGTAGTACACACTTCCCCAAACGATGTTATCATATTTATAAAAAATAGAAATAACAAGGGTATGTGTTATAAAAGAATTAAATAACAGTTATAGATAATAAATATCATAAATATCATATATATATAGAGTTTTCATCATAATTCCAAACCTTTAAAGGTGGTAAAGGAAGAAACGAACAATCATAGTTTCGTTAGGCGGTAGTTCGCCGTAGACATAAAAAGTATGTTTGATACCAATTAGATGAAATTGTGTGTAATTTTAGTTCTAACCATTAACATAAAAACATATAATTATATTGGGGATTCTAAGGTTACTATATAAATAGTAATTAATAATAAATGAAGGAGGGGGAAAAGAAATAAAACTAATGTGACCATTGAACAATGCCACATCTTATTTGTGTAACTTTACTTGGTTTATACCAAACTCCTTCATTAGATTTCTTTATTCTCCAAGTAAGGCTTATAATATTAGGTGAGGGAAGTTGGGAGATTATTTGGGTTGGGTTTTGTTTTGAGATATAAGACTCAAAGTGTTGTTAATATGTGAGGGAGGATGTGCCCTTTTTAATGAAGGTGAGAGGTTCTTTTAGAAACTATAGAACTATAAAATTAATATAAATTACTTTTATATTTAAAAAATAATGAAACTGATTTAATTATAATATATGATGATGTAGGGTATAATCCTCTTCATCCAATGAAATTTAGATATGTTTTGACTATTTTTAACCCTTTTTTTTATTTTAACCCTTATAAATTCTTTCCATGATATCATATAATTTACACTTTCAGGGTAAAATTTAATTACTATAACATGCCAAAATACCAAAAAATTAGACATTTATGAAATTATAATAACTTAAAAAATTTTTAGGCTGAATCTTACTTTTTTATAAATTCTATATCAATTATTAAAATATTTTATATTTTAAAATATCATTAGTTTCTATTTTGACACAATTCAATATTTGACTTTTAAAAAATATCATAAAAAAATGATATACTAATAAATCTCCATTAAAAAAATACCTAAGAATCCAAATTCATCTATAAAATTAATTTATGACATCAATTATATCAAATTATATATTTTTTTTCATTTTTAGTACCATTTAATTGATTCTTCCATTAATGAAGCAATTACTGCATCATATTTGTCTCACCATTTAATTTATTATTATTTTACAAAACATATTAAATAATTTACCTTTATTTTGATAAAAATTGTATAGTTATAAAGACTATTTATAGTTTACCATATCCCTTATGTAACAAAATATTAAAAATATTTTACTTGTTAAAAACAAGAGTGTGTCAAAATGGGTCTTCTCTTTGAATATAAAATTATAAATGAATTAACCACACTAAAGTGGCTTATGAAGGATATAAATTGGACCCAAGGATTATTTTGGTCATAAAAAACTCATACAATGAAATTAGGACATGTTTTATGGTGAATTTATATTAGTTATAATATTATTTTTACCTTTCATTAATGGATTTACCCTTAACCGTGGTAATAAAAATAATTACTAAAGTTACAATTCATAATTTCCAAATATTATGGGATCCTATTAGATCATAAATTTTATACTAATTAAAACTTTTTATTTATTTTTTTTTCTGAAATTCAAAACACATATGTTTCTAAAATTTATTTAAAATTAATCCTGTTGATGGATCAAGAAAACTATTTTTTAAAGTAAAAACTTTCAAAAGCTCACCAAGTTTTTATATCCAATATCAATGTGAAATTGATTAAAATGACTTAAATTGGATTAAAATATAAAAACCTTTAATAATTATACTTAAAAACCAATTAAAAGGATAATATATCTATATAAATAAATTAAATGAAAAACCAGTTTTTAATTAAAATGCAGTATTTTTCACTATTCATTAATATATGAAATTTCATAGAAAAATACAAATAATTAAACCTAGGTAAATTTATAAACTCTTCCTATAAATAATATGTTTATTTTTTCATTTATAATATATAAAATTGTAAGAATTTGGATTTAAAATAGGTTGACCATTAAAAAGCGGTAAAATTACCTTTAGAAAAATATAGCTTTTAAATATGTAAAATTGGATTCATTATTATATTATTCTTATTAAATAATTTGGTTGAATGCTAATTTTTTTATTAATTTTATAATATATAAATATTATAATTTGCATAATACTATTCATTCCCATTAATTTAATAGTTAGGTTATAATTTCATAATAATATTAACAATATATCATGGTTTGTTTAAGCTCGGCATTGCGTGTAATGTAATATATCAAAGAAACTGAATTTATTTAAAATAATACATACTATAAAATAATGGGGTGTTAGATTATCCCCTACTTCCATAAATTTCATCCTCGTGATTTAAAATCAGGATCAAAAACTTTTTAATTTTCAAAATATCGTTGTTGAAATACCACATAGGAAAAAGATTAATGAAACCGCTACTTTAAAAAAAAGGAAGTACAAAGTTCACTAGATATGACACATAATAGGATTTCAGGTAGGAAAACATGTATATGGAAGAGAAATATTACTATCATGTTCTAATGGAGAGTGATAGAGAACATGGTAAGGAGAAAGTAAATTTTCACGAATCTATAAATCTTTGATGATATAAGGGAGTATTTGATTCATCCAAAAAGAATGTACTAGGATAATTTTTTTTATTTCATGTTTTTCTCCCTATATTTTAAAAATTTATTCACTTCATAGACTAATAACATAAATAAACATACTTACTTGATAAGTATAGTTTTACCCATTAATCAATTTCCACCACAATCTCATCTTTTTCTCTAAACGATGAGTATTTAAGAAGAATTTCTTGGGCCTGAATAATTTGAATCTTATTCTATAGAATAAAAAAATTAAAAAAATTATAACTCTGTATTTCTCCCATCATTATACAAAAACCAAAATTAATAGGATAAATTAATATAATTCCTCAAAAGATCTAAAACATTCAATAGAAAACACCAAAGTTCAACACAGATCAATCAAAAAATAAAAATCCTTCCTCAAAAATATTCTAGACTAATATTTAAACCCAATAATAAGAATTATTTTATCATATTGTCTTCCAAATAACATCAATCACTCTTAATTTCTTATACCAAAAAATTCATCGCCTAAATATCATAATCTCAAAGGTTTGAAAATCATTTCCATAAATAACCTGAATCACCATAAGTCCACAATAAAATCATATTTTTCTCTAAAATATAATTCATTCATTGTACATTAATCATATAAGGGTCCCAAAATAGTGAACATATTCTGAAATAATATTAATCACTTAATAAACATATCATTTTCCAATATAAGGTAATCTATTTGATAAAACAAATATCCCTGAAATTAAAATAAACTTTATCCATTGGATATTTTAACTAAAGAAATTTCAGAATAACTAAGACATCACGTATTCTAGTGGTCGGTGATACACTATTGTCACCATTCAGATTGAGTTCAAATCCTATGGCCTTTCCAGATGCGGCAGGTTTTCACTCGGCCTGCGGGTTGTCCTTTTTCTAAAACTATATTAATATTATACAAAAAATGTTATAAGTATACTCAGAAATAACCTAAATATATTCAATAATAAAGATATGTTTTAATCACAATTTTTATTTCATAAATTTCATTTTGTATTCCCAATAATTTAATAACCCATAATCACCTTAAAATTCAATGTTCAAATAAACCCTAAAGGTTATCCTAACCTTTAGACTTATGTCCAAAAAATGAAAAGGTATTTATTCCATAAATAACTTTTTCACACATAATAAACCAATGGTTGATGTTACCTAATCTATGTTTTCCCAAATCTGGTTCCCTATGTTTTTACTAAACTTCCTCTCATTCGAACTGTAATTCACCAACCCCAAAAAACCGGAGTCAGTGCATTATTTTACTAAATTGAAGAACTGATTAGTTTAGCAGTATTGAGGAACTAGATACAAAAATAGTTCTCTTATTATATTGGTAAAACATAAAACATAATAATAGAAAATAATTTTCATCCTTGAAATCATTCAAAAATTTCATCTTCATAACATGGGGAAAATAGAACAAATAAAACGGTGAGATCTAATGCTCCGTAAGAGTAAAGTATAGAGGAAATAAAAATGAATAAATGTTAATAATAATTATGTCATAGTAAATAACTAAACACACATACCATCTAAGAAATAAATAGAGAAGTATGTTCATAAATAATTTGGATAAGTAATGATTGGATACAAATTCGATCAAAATAACTAGATAATGAAAAATCAATATGGAAAGGTAACAAACTGAAACACGCACCATTTAATCAATAAATTAATAATTAAATTCATCCATATTTATGTTGACACATAATCTCATGGATAAATATTAAAATAATCGAATTGAGTGAATTGCATAATTATTGGTCTTCATGTATGAGGTACCTGAAAACATTTGTTGTCAAGACATTTAACTAGATAGTTTAAACTTTTTTTATTTATTCAACTAATTTTTATTATAAGTACCTATCAGTGCATTGATGGGATATATAATGTATGGACCCCACCTGTTATTACTAGTCCAAATCATTCTTCAAATTGAGTAATAAATTTAATTAATAATTAATATGCCTTATAAAATAACCACATTGAATAAATAATATAGATTTATCATTAATTACCTTGCGTAGGATAAGTAACAATAAGGGTTTTTGAAAAAAAATACTATTTAATGATATTTAAAATCATTCTTGAGGAGAATAATATTAAAACATTCCAATGTGTCACGTACCAGTTTGAAACGTTTGAATCATAATTCCTATGAATAAATTACATGAAATGAAATGCAGAATATCATGAAAATAATTAGATTCATGATATTACATGTTAAAGGTTAGTATATACACTATATAAAATAAATTAGGTGAATAACATTACGATATGACTAAATGAAATGAAATTGAGATGAAATCCCTTACCACTTTATAATAATTTTTTTAAAAGGCAAAAAATTTATAAAATAATATAATTTATTTGAAAAGAAACTTTTAAAATTTTAAAGTAATCTTGAAATCATTAGGGATTCATGATTTTAGGAAATTTAATTCGTGTCGTATTAGTTAAAAACACACATTCCTTTTACTTTTGTAAGAGAATCCATAAAGTACCATATTTTTGGAAAACAACATGAATATTTCTTTTTAAATCATTTTGTATAAAGTCAAACCGGGGTAAAAATGAACTTAAACGACCAAATTTATAATAGTAGAAACATTTTTGAAAACATTTTTAGAAAACACTAACATGAAATAGAAATATTCCCCACTATAGACTTAAATAAAAATAATACCGAATAACGATGCGATTGTAATATAAACATATATCACAATACAATCAATAGAATCATGTGAACATGAAATAAATAAAATAACATGGATATGAAAATACAATAATATTTTTTATAATAGTTATAAAATATATTAATGGACAATAAATACACCACATATAAGAAATAAGTGGTGAACATGGCTTGTATCTCACATAAAATGAAGGTGAGACAAAGATCCCTTACCTCACCATTCCTTTTTATTTGTACATGGTTTAAACACATGTATAATTTTTTAAATAATTTTTTTAAGTTATATCATAACCTTATTCATATTTATTATTTCATATATGATCTTCTTATATTATTTTATCACAAGTTTGTTAATAATCTGTCATCATTTTCACTATTTTTGATGTTAATTGCCTAGTTTCTCAAGTATGTTTTGACTTGTTATTTTCTGATCCTATTAATTATAACATGATTTAATCATATCCATAAAGAAAACATGATTTAAATATTATATATATCCTTTATATATGTATTTATAATAACCTATAATATTTGGAGATAATAAATGATATGCACCATTCATGGAGACGGTAGACCGTACATACTCATGAACGCTACTTCCATTTCTTTTTCATATTAAATAAATGAAAATTAAATTATATATATTTATATTATAATTATAGTATTATATTTATGTCATATATGTCACATAATATTATTAAAACCTTCATTTATACATTCCATGTGTAGCGTGAATGAATCACGTCGCTTTGAGGAGGTGATAGTCCACACTTCCCAGAATGATGTTGTCATATTTATAAAAAATGTAAAGAATAAAAGAATGTTTTATAAAAGAATTAAATAATCATAAAGAAATAAAAAATATAATATATAACATACATAAACATATTTTCCATCACAATTCCCATCCATGGAAGGTAGTAAAGGAAAAACAAATAATCATCGTTTCCTGAGGCAGTAGTTCTCCATACATATAAACAGTATCTTCGTTACCCATTAGATGGAAGTGTTTGTATGTGTAGAAATAAAAATTAATATAACAAAGTATCATTATATTTAGGATACTAATGTTATTTTATAAACATGAAATAATAATAAAAGAAGTATTGAGAAAGAAATAAAACTAAAGTGATCATTGAAGAACTTTACCTCTTATTTGGGTAACATTTTTTGGTTTATACCAAAATCCTTAGTTAGTTTACATTTTTCTAAAATAGAGGCTTATAAGATGAGGTTATGGAAGTTTGGAACTTATTTTGGAATATTTTTTTCAATCTAGAAGGATTAAGGAGGTGTGAAGAAGTGAGGGAGGAGGTGTCATTTTATAATGAATGTGGGGGGTACTTTTGGAAACTCAAAAACTATTAAATTAATGTAAATTAATTTTCTATTAAAAAATGAAAAAATCTAATTTATTTATAATATATGATTATTTTGGGTTGAATTATATTTATTCAACTAAAATTAGATAATTTTTTACTATGTTGAATCCTTACCTTTTTGTTTTAACCCTTATTAATTCTTACCGTGATATCATGTAATTTACAATATTGGTGTTAATATAATTAATATAACATGAAAAAGAACAATAAATAAGACATTTATGAAACTATAAGACTTATACCAACTATTGTTCATAATTTCACATTTTTTTTAAATTCTATATCATTTATTAAAATTTTTTATATTTTAAAATATCATTAGTATCAATTTTCACACTATTAAATATTTTTCTATTTTAAAATCTCATAAAAACTTAATATCATAAAAACATCCATTAACACATACCTAACATTTCAAATTAATCCATAAAATTCGTTCATGACATATATTATATTAAATGATATATATTTTATCATTTTTAATATCATTTATTTGATTCTTCCACTAATGATGAAATTACTACATCCTCATTGTCTCACTATATAATATAATTATTTATTTCTAAAAAATTATAAATAAATTAAAATGATTTAGATAAAAAAATTTATATTTTTAAATACTATTTATAGTTTAATATATCCCTTATATATCCCCATATTAAAAATATTATACATCTTAAAGACAAGAGTGTGACAAAATGTTTCTTCTCTTTGAATATAATATTATAAATATCTTTCTCACGCCCAAGTTGATTAAAAAGTGTATAAATTAACCCTAAAGATTATTTTGGTATAAAAAAACTCATCTAATTAAATTAGAACAAGTTTTAGGGTGATTTTATATTAGTAATGATATTATTTTTAACTTTGATTACCCGATTTAACCTTAACTGTGGAAATGAACATAATTACTAAAGATACTATTTATGATAAAAAAATTATATTGATCTTATTAGATCATATATTTCATCATGATTAGAACCATTTATGTCTATTTTCCAAAATTAATGACACAGAATGTCATGATCCTCCTTCACCAGAAGGAGGGAAGGGTCAGCAGATTGCCAAACCCTTCTTTCTTTAAGTTGAAGGAGAGATAATGACCCCCGAAACCCACATTCTATAGGTCCTGGAGTGGCCACTAGCACCAAGGGTATAGAAATCACGCACAAATGGAAGGAATTACCCCTTTTGTTTAAATAGTATTGGGAGATAAGATGATAAAACCCAACAACACCAAAACTGAAAGAAAAGTAAGGACAAAAGTAAACCATTCCCCCATGCATGTTCAAAAGTAAAAGATACATGATACAAGAACTCCAAAGGTAAAGTAACAAAAGAAAGAAAAAACAACAACAACTACAACTGCACCAAGGTCCGAGCTAGTACGGTCCCGCACGGTCCCTGAAGTCCTCATGGAAACCTAAAAATTTTTTTATATATGTAGGGTGAGCATACACATATAATCAGTAGGGAAAAACCTAAAGATCTCATGCACAAGTGGGGAGGCATACTAATGCCCTGTGGGAAAAGAGATAACCAAACACCCAACAAGGAAACTAACCACCCAAGCCTCACCAAGGCACACTCCCCAAATAATGCAAGTTAAGTTATGTATAATCAAAAGAACATCGATGTTTGGGTACCCCACGCCACTTTCCCACTGGTTATTTAAGACATCCTATGCATCGAACCAATCCCTCCATTTTCACCACAGTCCCACTGCCAAACCCCGCCCACACACACCTGGGCCATATCCTCACACAGTCCTACTGCCAAACCCAACCCTCAAACACCTGGGCCACAACTGTCACACGTAACCACGCCTGCAAACACCTAGTCCAGAACAACCACCACCACACCCGAAGACACCTGGGCTAGAAGATCTACTGCCACGCTCGAAGACACCTAGGCCTCATCCTGAAGACACTTGGGAAACCACCTTCCCGCACACACCTGGGCCAACCACCACAGCACCCTGCCCGAAGGTTCTTGGGATAATAATGGACTTCAGGCCATCACAGCCTGCCCAAAGATACTTGGGCTATCCGGGAAAGGGAGCAGAAAGGAGATAATAACCAACCACTAATAGAAGTGTTGGAAAAAACACCCTCCCCCGTGAAATGGGGGTGTTCGGCACTAAGTGCTCAACTTGGGTGGGGCACGAATAAGAAACACAAAAACTACAAGTATATGTATAGGCAGCAAGCAGTTACCCAGTTTAGGTTTTTCTTCAGCCAGCCTAAAGAACACAATCAGTACCATGTCCAAGTCACAACTCACACCAAACCAAAACCCATTTGTCCCATCCTTGTTTACATGTTCAGTGAAAATGTTTAAATAAGTTTCTGCACCTACTAGGGAAACTAGCAAGAATAAGCACATGTCATGGAAAGAGAACAATCAAACATCAACTTAAACGTTCACACTAGGTCCTCTTGTAAATCCACAACAACAAAAGAGATAAGAGGTCCCTCAAATTACTAGAACCAAGGAAAACCCCAATATGTTGCCTATACCTTCTGCAACCAAAGAGGCTAGTGAGATCCCTCGAAGTAATGGAAGAAAAAGGTAACCCCGAGACACTGCCCCATGTCCCCCAAATTCCAGGAGCCGATGGTTTCTCAACAACAAAGGATATCACCCCAATTCATGATATAGACAAAGTAACCACCCGACCTTAAATTCACAACTGAAAGCATAACCACCGGGGATCCCATCCCCACCCACATCACCCAGCAATTTTCCCGTGAAAGGAAACAACCAAACCACTACCACCAACAAAAAGCAGGCCCATGCCAGTATTTTCAAATTCAAAAGATTTAACACACTCCATGATTTCAATTTCGGTGTGCTTTAGCCGGGGTTATCATAGAAAGGCGGCTCTGGAACATATGTATCCTAGGGGTAAAACCCGAAAACACCACTTTGAGTTAGACTCGAACATGAACTAGTGCACGACAATGGGTCTTGCTGCAGTCTTAGTTACGACACTCCTGGGGGATATATTTTGATAAATTCACAATCTTAGTATGAACCCTTATTAAGGGATTTAAAAAATTCCCCTACGAATATATGTTAGAAAGTAGATCATGAAAATCCTAGATTGAAGCTTATAGACTCATGAGTAAGGAAATAAAAGTTTATTTATAAGTCATCAACTTTTTTCTTTTTATTACCCTTTATGTGTTACCCCTAACATTCCTTTTATTCCATCCAATGGCCGGTAATAGGACTCGGGCTAACAATCGTTGTGGAGATCAGTGTGATGACTGTACTAATGAGATTCCAAATCCAATGGGAGCGGGAATCGCGAACTTTGTCACGCTTCTCTCTTATCTAACTCAAGTTTTGAATAGAAACATAGGTCAAGAGGAACGTTCAACCCCCCCTAAGAAAGAACAAGTCTCTATCAAGAGCTTCATGAGACAAAGGCCTCCTACTTTTAGTGGATCATCCGATCCCACGATCGCTAAACAATGGATAAACTCAATTGAAAAGATCTTCTCCATCCTACAATGTTCTGAACAATAGAAGGTTCTCCTGGCTGCTTATCATATGGAGGGTGAATCTGATCAATGGTGGACGTTGATCAAAAATATGAAGCCTGAGGAGGAGATTGAGGCTTTGGAATGGAAGGATTTCTGGAAGATGTTTTTCGATAAATATTTTCTGCGCACCCTCCGGCTTAAGATAGAAAGAGACTTCCTTTCCCTCAAGCAAGAAGATGAAGAATCTGTTGAAGCGTACGAAGAAAACTTCACAAGGCTTGCAAGATACGCTTTCGGCTTTGTCGTTACCACCAAATTCAAGGTTGACAGCTTCTTTGGTGGGATGAATCCTAGCTTGTGGAAAGCATTAGCGATTCATGACTTCGACAACTATGAGGAAATTTTCCGATGTGCCCTCAAGGTCGAAATGCAGATCGGGGAATCACAGGGGTATCATGGGGACAAGAAGAGTAAGGTGGACTTTAATACTGGTGGTCTGATGGATAAATCCAAAGGTGATAAGAAGATCCAACACCCCACTTTCCAAAAGTGCGGGAAGAAGCACCCTGAAAATTTCCTTAAGGGGACGAGAAAATGCTTCAGATGTGGAAGAGAAGGGAACCTAGCTATTAACTGTCGGAAAGAAGGACCCACGGCTGAGACAGGGGATAGGAACGCTCCGTTAGAACCTCAACGCATTTTTCAATGCTATAAATGCAAAGAACCTGGTAATTTTTCAAATCAGTGCCCTAATCCGAGGGTTATCGGAGGCAACCAACAACCTCTAAGATAGCAAGGAATAGATTTTTCCATTACTTCTGCCAAAGTGAACCCCAAAAATGAAGTGGTGACAGGTACACTAGTTATTCATTCAAGAATAGAAAATGTACTTTTTGATTCAGGTTCTAAGCATTCTTTTATATCTCGAATTTTTATTAGAACAATACCAGCACCACCACAAATCATGGAAGTAAAGATGTTGGTGAGTACAGAAAATGGGAAAATCATTGCATCCCATGAATATAAGTCCTCCCCTATTGTAATCTGTGGATTGAATTTCCTGGAGAACCTCGTCATACTCCCTCTGGTGGAATTTGATGCAATTCTTGGCATAGATTGGCTTTCCTTATATAGAGCCAACATAAATTGTCGGGAGAGGGAAATCACACTCCATATGGAGAATCGACCCCGATTCTTTACAAGTGTCAGGAGGAAGATAAATCTCCTTTAGATCCATCATCTCAAGAATAGATAATACTGCCTTATGAGAATGCATAACTGGCTCAGATGATTGATTCCAAGGAAGAAATCATCCTTGAAGAAATTCCTATTGTGAGGGAATTCGCTGAAGTGTTTCCCGAGGAACTGCCTGGTCTTCCTCCAAGAAGAGGTGTTGAGTTCTCAATTGAACTTATACCTGGGGTGCTACCAATATCCAAGACTCCATATAGAATGGCTGTTGTAGAGATTGAAGAGCTGAAGAAACAACTACAGGAGAATCTGGATAAAGGGTTTATACGTCCAAGTGCTTCACCATGGGGTGCACCAGTCCTCTTCGTCAAGAAGAAGGATGGGTCAATGCGGATTGGAATCGATTATCGTGAACTTAACAAAATCATTATAAAGAAAAAGTATCCTCTCCCAAGAATTTATGACTTGTTTGATTAGCTGCATGGATCACAATACTTCTCCAAGGTAGATTTGCGGTCGGGATATTATCAAGTAAGGGTGAAGAAGGAAGATTTTCCCAATACTGCTTTTCGTACAAGATACTGGCACTATGAATTCATAGTAATGCCTTTCGGACTCACCAATGCTCCAGAAATCTTCATGGAATTGATGAATAGAGTCTTTAGAGATTACCTTGACAAATTTGTGGTAGTTTTTATAGATGATATTCTAATATACTCCAAAACCAAGGAGGATCATGAGGAGCATTTAAAAACTGTACTAGAGACTTTGCACAAGGAGAAGCTCTATGCAAAGTACAGCAAGTGTGAGTTCTGGTTGAAGGAAGTCTCATTCTTGGGACATATCATCACAAGCAATGGGATATTTCTGGACCCCTCCAAAACAGATGCAATTGAGGGATGGCCGATACCAACATCGGTAACAGATATCCGTAACTTCTTGGGGTTAGCTGGATATTATCGACGATTTGTGAGAAATTTCTCATGATTGTCCAACCCTCTTACTAAGCTAACTTGAAAGGGAGTAATGTTTTCTTAGAGTGATGAATGCGAAGAAATCTTCAAGGAGTTGAAAAGGAGGCTTATCACTCCACCCATTCTCACTTTACCCACAAGTGGGGAACTTTTTGTGGTATTCAGTGATGCCTCAAAGAAGGGCTTAGGTTGTGTTCTGATGCAGAATGATAAAGTGATATCCTATGCATCAAGGCAGTTGAGAATCCATAGCGAAACTATCCAATGCATGATCTGGAGTTGGAGGCTGTGATCTTTGCATTGAAAATCTGACGACATTATCTCTATGGAGAGAAATGTGAGATATATACTGTCCATAAGAGTCTTAAATATATATTCACACAGAAAGATCTTAATATGCGCCATAGAAGATGGATAGAGCTCATCAAGGATTATGACTATTCAATACATTACCACCCTAGGAAAGCGAAAAAGGTGGCAGATTCCCTAATTAGAAAGGATCCAGCAATTCTATCCATGATGAGAATTGAGAAGGATCCAATCTTCTTAGACTTGATGAAGATGGACGTGGGAATCATAAATAAGGGAACATCATCAATCCTTTCACAAATGATTGCTCAACCATCTCTTTTGGAAAGGATAAAGGATGCTCAAAAGGATGATGTGGGAATTCAAGAAAAAGTGGAAGCTATCAAAAAGGGGAAATCCTCGGAGTTTAATGTTAATGAAGAAGGAATTGTGCGGTTTGGGAAAAGACTATGTGTTCCATAAAGTTTGGAGCTGAAGAAGGAACTTTTAGATGATGCACATAGTTCAAATTTCTCTATTCACCTAGGGAGCACAAAGATGTATCGAGATATCCGAGAAAACTTTTGGTGGGATAATATGAATAAAGAGATCGCTGAATATACATCAAAGTGCCTAGTGTGTCAGCAAGTGAAGGAAGAGAGGTAGAAGTCTAAGGGGATGATGCAACCATTGCCCATACCATAATGGAAATAGGATAACATCACCATAGACTTTGTCACCGGACTTCCAAGGACATCCAAAGACAACAATGCAATCTGGGTTGTTGTGGATCGTCTAACAAAGACTGCACACTTCATTGCTCTTCGGGAGGATTTCTCATTGGATCAACTGGCGCAGATATATATTAGAGAAGTGGTAAGGTTGTATGGAGTACCACTATCTATTGTGTCTGACCGAGATCCATGATTCACCTCTAAGTTTTGGAAGAGTCTTCAACATTCTCTGAATATTGAACTGAACTTCAGTACGACCTATCATCCTCAAAATGATGGCCAATCCGAGTGGACTATCCAAACCCTTGAGGATATGTTGAGAGTGTTCTCAATGAACTTTAAAGGAGGATGGGATCAACATCTTCCTCTGGTTGAGTTCTTTTATAATAACAGTTTCCACTCGAGCATCCAAATGGAACCATATGAAGCCCTGTATGGGAAAAGTTGCAAAACACCGGCATGTTGGGATGAGGTCAGTGAACGTAAGCTACTTGGACCATAAATGGTCGAAGAAATGGTGGAGAAGTTGAAAACCATTCAGCAGCATATCAAGGCAGCCCAGAGTCGACAGAAGAGTTATGCAGATAATCGTCGACGAGACCTTGAGTTTAAAGTTGGAGACATGGTGTTTCTATGCATATCTCCATGGAAAAAGGTCATGAGGTTTGGAAAGAAATGGAAGTTAAGTCCAAGGTACATCGTCCCCTTCGAGGTTCTTGATCGTGTTGGGGCTGTGGCCTATAGACTATCACTTCCACCTACTATGGCTAAAGTACATGATGTCTTTCATGTATCCCTCTTAAGGATGTACATACTGGACCCTTCACATGTACTCCCTTCTGAGGTGGTACAATTGGAAGATGATCTTTCTTATGAGGAGAAACCAGTGAATATCATAGATCGTAGAGAAAAAGTTCTACGAAATAATACAATTCCCCTCGTCAAGGTGTTGTGGAGAAACCACAAGTTTGAAGAAGCAACTTGGGAATCAGAGGATATGATGAAGCTGAGTTACCCACATTTGTTTTAGTGTGGGAAAAGGAAAATTTCGAGGGAGAAACTTCTTAAGGGGGGAATATTGTAATGACCCAAAGTTTCATTAATGGAAAATCCATCTTGATCCAGTCAAAAGTCTCTTTATGAAAAATGTTTTTATAAGATGTCAACTTCTTTGGTTTTATGTTAAGAATTTTGACCGTTGTTAATATAGTCGTTGAACAGTGATCACATGATTAGTATAAATATAGGACCTTAACAAATCCAATTTACTCAGACAAAAGAAGTGATGGCCTCATCTTGTAGAATTGTTCCATACAAAGCCCATTTGTCGGAGCTCGGAAAAGAGGTGGCATCCTTGGGATTCATCCTTGACCAAGACCAAGCTGAGCTTCACCATATCAAGCTCGAACGGGACCGTCTACGGGAAAAGTGGAAGTTGATAGAGATTACCTTTCGAGCGATGTTATCCAAGCCACCCCAAGAGTCTGTCACCATCGTACACCTTACCCTTAGGTCTTATGCGGTTGTTTTAAGGGGTTATGTAACAAATAAGTATTACTATGTTAATGTACATTTTTTTTGTATATAATAATGAATATAATTTCTAGTCATTTTTGATACATTGTAAATAGTTTTTAAAGTACAAATGGTGTTTTTAGTTATTATTTAATTAAGAAATCTATTTTATTAAATTAAGGGATTTTTGAATTAAATAATATTTTAATAAAATAATAATAATATTATTAAATTAATTTTTTATTAAATATAAATGATCTTATAATTTTATGAATGCAATTAAATTTTTTATTAAGGTTTGAAATCCATTTTTGTCAAAACCCGTGAATTTTCGATAAATGTCGGTTTTTATTTTAAAAGTGAAAATTAACATATTTAGAAAATTATTTAGATAAAATAAATGTTATTTCTGGAATCAGGACATAAAAATTATCCAACGGTGAATTTTTCAAATTTTTTTGAGACAATCAATTTTTTGGGTAAAAATTAAATACCATTTAAATATATAATGTGTTTTATGACATCATAATGACCCAATGGAGATGTAATAAAATACTATAATCCATATGTTCGGAAAATATATGTTTTACCATTAAAATAATATGATTTTGGGTTTGTTTGACTTATTTTTCAAAGCATTAATGGACCCCTCAAGACTTATTCAACACTTTCCCTTTTTAAATTAATTTCCATGGGAGTGTGAATCACCTCCACATAAGAAACCTTATTATTTTAAGAAGTTCGGAATTTGGCCTTATAAAATATTTTTTCCCTCTTCCCTTTTCCAAAAACCATGGGAAAAACCATGGGATGATTTGTGGTTTGGATTAATTTAATATAAGGGGTCCCAAACCTAAATAATAAAGAATTCCCTCACCGTTCCTATATAAACCCACCCAATCTCCCACTTCCTCCTCACTCAAAGCCCTTGGAGTTCATCAAACCCCTGCCCTACTCTCTATAGAATCCTCCCAAGGTTACCCAAGATCCTAAGAAGCCTCTCACAAGCCCCTCTCTAGCCTTTGGAAGCACACTTCCAAGTAAGGGTTTTTTTCTTCCTTTCTCATTTTTGCCAATTTTCTTTAAGTTGTATTGCCCTTTTAATTTCAATTATGAATGTTGGGGTATGGTTTCGCAACTCCCCCATACTGCCCTCTTATTTTTTTAATGATGGGATACCCCTTTCTCTCTCATTAAATTCCTCCCATGTACACCTGTTACTATGCCGAAATCCTGAAAGGAACTTCTCTCTCTTTTTTACATTCAAGAAATGCTCTTGTATCATGAACCTAAATTACATTACAATTGTTGGGACATGTATATATACGACCTCATTACTGTCCATTACATGTAAATATGATGAGGAACCCCTTTCTCTCTCATCAACCATTTTTATGAATTCTTATGTCACGCCGTTACGCTGCCGAAATCACACCAATTTTCTAAGCCAATGTCATTGTGTAGTGAATACCATGCCCATTTCTCCATCAAGGGTATTCACCTTTATGGACATTTAATTATTGATTTTATAGTTTCATGTATGAATTCCATATTCCTTTATCGTGGAATGAATTATTATGTTTTATGAATCCATGTTTTATGATCCATGTGGCACACTTATGCATGAAATGAAATGTTTAAGAAGGGTGCGCCCTTATAGCGCTCCAATTTATTGGGTAAAGTATAGTATCATGATACCTCATGTGCAATGAGTGTTGACTCATGCTAATTCAAGTGCAACGAGGGTTTAATCGTTCTTCATGTGCAATGAGGGTTTACTCATGCTTTATGTGCCATGAGCCTTGGCTCATGCTAATTCCATGTTAATTGTTGTTGCCACATTTCCATGTTATGATTATCATGCTTTATCATGCCTTTATGTTCATGTTTCTTTTATGCTATATTGATATTCCTATTTTCTAACATCTATTTTACTCCTCATGTTATTGCATGTGTACTCCCTTACTGGGATTTATAGCTCACCCTTTTCTTATGCATGTCCTCAGGTTATCCCATGCAATAATAAGTACGAGGGAATGTAGTGGTCATGTAAAGGTAGTTTTCAATAAAGATGTTATATTTCATGTTTTAAGTTTTTATGTAATGATCCTAAGCCCCAAAGACACTAAACCTCTCGATCTTCTTTATTGTATCAAGTGATGTTTTATGTAATGAATCTTGTTTAAGTTGTAATAAAAAAGTAGGGTTGTCATATCCCTGGCCCAATTCATGCACCAAGGTTACCCAACACTGTTTCCCTATCATCCCATGCCATCCTCACTGTTCCTAACTCTAGACTCCATCCTATATCTCAACATGAGCTCCGATACCATTCTGTCATGACCCGCCTTCACCAGAAGGAGGGAAGGGTCAAAAGATTGCCAAGCCCTTCTTTCTTTTAGTTGAAGGAGAGATAATAACCCCTGAAACTCGCCTTCTATAGGTCCTGGAGTGGAGACTAGCACCAAGGGTATGGAAATCACACACAAATGGAAGGCATTACCCTTTTTGTTTAAATAGGATTAGGAGATAAGATGATAAAACCCAACAACACCAAAACTGAAATAAAAGTAAGGCCAAAAGTAAACCATTCCCACATGCATGTCCAAAAGTAAAAGATATATGATACAAGAACTCTAAAGGTAAAGTACCAAAAGAAAGAAAGAAAAAAACAACAACAGAAATTGCCCCAAGATCCGAGCTAGTACGGTCCCACAAAGTCCCTGAAGTCTTCCTGGAAACCTAAAAACAGTTTTATATACGTAGGGTGAGCCTACAAGTATACTCAGTAGGGAAAAACCTAAAGCTCTCATGCACAAGTGGGGAGGCATACTAATGCCCTATGAGAAAAAAGATAACCAAACACCCAGCAAGGAAACTAACCACCCAAGCCTCACCAAGGCACACTCCCCAAATAACGTAAGTCAAGTAATGTATAATCAAAAGAACATCAATGTTTGGGTACCCTGCGCCACTTTCCCACTAGTTATTGAAGACATCCTATGCATTGAACCAATCCCAGCATTCTCACCGCAGTCCCACTGCCACACCCCGCCCACACACACCTGGGACATATCCTCACACAGTCCCACTACCAAACCCCGCCCGTAAACACCTGGGCCACAACTGTCACACATAACCACACCTACAAACACCTAGGACAGAACAACCACTGTCACACCCGAAGACACCTGGGCTAGAAGATCTACTACCACGCCCGAAGACACCTGGCCTCATCTCGAAGACACTTGGGAAACCACCTGCCCGCACACACCTGGGCCAACCACCACATCACCCTACCCAAAGGTTATTGGGATAATTATGGACTTCAGGACATCATATCCTGCCTGAAGATACTTGGGATATCCGAGAAAGGGAGCAGAAAGAAGTTAATAACCATCCACTAATAGAAGTGTTGGGAAAAATACCCTCCCCCATGAAATGGGGGTGTTCGGCACTATGTGCTCAACTTGGGTGGGGCCCGAATAAGAATCACAAAATCTACAAGTATATGTATAGGCCGCAAGCACTCACCCAGTTTAGGTTTTTCTTCCGCCATCCTAAAGAACACAATCAATACCATGTCCAATTCACAACTCACAGCAAACCAAAACCCATTTTTCCAATCCTTGTTTACATGTTTAGTAATAATGTTTAAATAAGTTTATGAACCTACTTGGGAAACTAGCAAGCATAAGTAGAAGCCAAGGTAAGAGCACAACCAAACATCAACTTAAGCGTTCACACCCGGTTCTCTTGTAAATCCACAAAAACAAAAGAGATACGATGTCCCTCATAGTACTAGAAGCAAGGAAACCCCCAAGATGTCGCCTACACCTTCTTCAACCAAAGAGGATAGTGATATTCCTCGAAGTAATGGAATCAAAAGGTAACCCTGAGACACTACCCCATGTCCCCCAAATTCCAGGAGCCGACGGTTTCTCAACAACAGAGGATCCAACCCCAATTCATGATATAGACAAAGTAACCACCCATCCTTAAATTCACAACTGAAAGCATAACCATAGGGGATCCCATTCCCACCCACATCACCCAGTAATTGGACCATGAAAGGAAACAACCAAACCACTACCACCAACAAAAAGCAGGCCCATGCTGGTATTTTTAGATTTAAAATATTTAACACACTCCATGATTCCAATTTTAGTGTGCTTTAGCCGGGGTTATCACAAAAAGGGTTGATCCTGGCGCTTTCAATTTATTTAGCCGAATATATGTAATTAACCAAACTCATTTACACAACAGAGTCTCATAATCATGATACAAGCCTTTTAAACATCACCAGAGGTAAGGGTTCATTAGTGCACAGACAAAGACCACCATCCACCTTGATTTTCAGTAGGCCTAAGGCCACACAATTCAGAAATCATTAATCAGAGCATCATCTATCACACCCCTCCCATTAATTATTTAGAATAAGTTTATTATCTTCATTAAACTTTGGTTCATCCAATTCTATAGAAACAAATGAATACCCACCCCACATTATACACAGAAAGGAGAGATGAAGGTGAAAACCTACCTGATTGATCAACGATCGAAGTTTATCTTCACGCTTCACGTGCCAGTAATAGGGGATGCGCGATTTGCAGGTGTGGGGCCTCAGGAACTCAAGAACAAGTAGAAAAAATGATGGGAGGGTGATCGAGAAAAAGAAACCCAGATAGAACCCTTTAGTTTATAAGGACCAGGGACGGTTGAGATAAGAACGTGAAACCACGTAAGGAGCGGGGTCATGGTTTGATGACGCGGCCCCACATGTCATAATGGTCCCCGCCTTAAGTGGCGGTTTAAACTAATGCACACCTCATCAAAAATTTAATTAAACTCCATTAATGGGCATTACTGGGCTTTAAAATATGTTAAAGGAGGTCAAAATAGGGTATGCAGAGCTACCGGTAGGCAGAGCTACCGGTAGGCTACAGCTACCTGTAGACCGAGCTACCTGTAGGCAGAGCTACCGGTAGACCGAGCTACCAGTAGGTGGAGCTACCGGTAGGCTGTAGCTACCGGTAGACCGAGATACTTGTAGGTGGAGCTACCGGTAGGCTGCGGCTACCGGTAGATCGAGCTACCGGTAGGCCTTCTACCGGTAGGCTAAGTCTACCGGTAGGCCTACTGTTTGGGGTCAAAACTTCACAGAGAAGCCTTGACGACTTTTCCAAACTACCCAGAACACCCAACATCAGATTTTGACAAAGTAATGGACCCCCAAAAATGCGGGTCATTACACAGATGTTTCTAAAATTAATTTTAAATTAATCCCATTGAAGGATTGATGAAAAATGTTTTTAAAGTAAAAACTTTCAGATGATTTTATATAAAAGTTCAATATCAAATTAATTTCAATAGACTAAATTAGAAAATGTTATAAAATATTATTTAATTATACTTAAAAAACAATTTAACTAATAATATATCTATGTAAATAATTAGATGGAAATACATTTTTGAATGAAATTGCAATATTTTTCACAATTCATTAAAATATGATAGTTCTCAGAAAAATACCAAAAATTCAACCAAATTAAATGTAAATACTCAGATTTCAAATAGTAGGTTTATATTTTCAAATAGAATATATAAAATTTATAATAATGTAATTTAAAATAGGTTCTTCATTAAAAGGCGGTGAAATTATCTTTACAAAAATATAGTCTTTTAATGCATATAATTGGATTTATTCTTATCTCATACCTATAAAATCATTTGTATAATTTTTTTAAAAAATATATAATATATAAGTTTCATAATTCTTTAATACTATTCATTATCTTCAATTTAATAGTTAGGCAGAAATTTCATAATAATATTAATAGTATATAGTGGTTCGTTTAAGCTCGGTGTTGTGTGCCACATAAGATATCAATGAAATTGAATTTATTTAAGAAGATTCATATTATAAAATCTTGAGTTGTTATACTTAATGTAATATACCGATCCTTTTCAGTCCTTTAATTTGTAGTAAATATGTTGTTTTAGGTGTTCTAGGTTGTTCTCAGAGTTTCTTGAGACATACAGTTTTCCAATGCTATGTCCTTTTGGGAATTTGAAAAAATTCATGTTTTTCATAGTGATTCATTGTAATGGTTTCTCAAATTAAAAGTGTCTCACCTTGGAGTTGACTTACCCAGGGGGTGCGACATGCCAGGAAGTAGGTCACCCTGGTGTTGTATTGCTAGAAATATCTGTCTGGAGGTGTCTTACCCAAGTGGTGCCTCATGCCTGACAGTTTGTCACTCGGGCTGTCGCTCATTGATGTTGGATCATTGGTTTCCACTAGTCTAGTGGTTCCTCATCTGGTAGTGCCTCGATGGCATTTGATCACTGAAAGTCGCTTTTTTGGTAGTGCCTCATCTGGCGGTGCCTTTCTGGTGGTTTCTTATCCAGCAGTGTCTTCTTAATGATGCCTCATGAGCATTATTTACAGTTCTTCAAATTTTCCCTTTTTACATCTTTATTTGATGTAAAATCAATTTATGGAAATATTTAGATGGATTTGAGGCCAATTCGATGGCCACATATTATATATTTAATTCCCTAAGGGGCTAGAGGATTTTAAATGGTCAAAATGCATGGTCATGGTTAGATCTGCCTTTAATGGAAAATAAAAACTTTATCTAATCTCGTGACTCAGATCCAATCTTCCTAAAGTCGAGATATCTTTACCATTGTTCATTACTTATTGCTTCTTCTTGATATGGTATGTGACACATCCCTCTTCCCATCGGAGTTGTGTAGCTAGGCTAAGGTAATTGATTCATGTTTCCCATGAGGCTTACCTTCTGTAGGCGTACCCCTATTTTTTGGCACAAATAGAAAGTTCTGATCATTCACTTTCCAAGTTGGATTTCATTCATCCTTATAAATGGTAAATCATGAAGGATGGGAATATAAACGTTTTCCCTTATGAATATAGTTTATTATAGACTGATAAATATAATTAAATTGGTTTAGGAATCAATATACAAGGGATATGGAAAAAAGTGATCTGTGATCTTACTTTTTCATTGTTATTATTGATATTTTGATTTGTATAAGATAACTACCCACTGAAAATCACAGCCATTGGGGGTCCTTGGTTTTGAAATAAATGGTTTTTGTAATTATATTGTTTATTTTTTGTTGAACACTTGTATATAGAATTTTGTTAACCATGTATATTCGGCTAATAAATGGATGCCCCCAGATGATACTATTTCTATGATAACCCCAAAATTTATAATTGAAATTAAATAAGGAATGCCTTATTAAATCTGAAAATGATTTTGGTCTTGGTATGTTGGGTGATGTTATTTGTGGGATTTCTATAGATTGTGTGTGTGGTGGAAGTGGATTATATGTGGTGCTGCAGTGGGGATATGATGGATGTGGGGTGATTTTGTAGTAGGGATGAAAAATTGGTTGTGTTGTGATGCGTTTCTGGATGTGGATGTAAGTTGGGGGTTGGTTATGTTTATATAATGAACTGGGGAGATGGGTTTAAAGAAGGAAAATAGTGTTTTAGTGGGAAATTTATGGAGTCTTATCCATTAATAACATGCAAATGCTTCACACATAATATAAGGGTCATGGTATGACATGTCTTCAATGTGAAGTGTGTTAATTTAAAAAGGATCTTCATCCACTGGATGATTGTGAATGACTATTACTATGTTTCTAGATATGTTTTGTGCCTGATAGTTTCCCAGGTAGTGATGGAATAAATAAATAATTGTTTAATAATGTTTGGAGTTACTTGGGTTAGTTTGGTTAATTAGATAAAATTGTTTAATAAAATATTAAATGAATTGGTGTTAAACGTATAGGAAATGTGATTCCATATTAATTTATCATGGATCTTCACCTTCTAAAATGACTATTGAGGAGACTAATTAGTGGGTCTAGAGGTGACAAAAAATGTGATGGTGTTTTAAGTTTTTTGTTTTTTTAAGAACCCATTGTCCAGGATTGAATGTTTGGTACTCTATATATATATACTTGTATATTCTTGTGATTTGTACGTGAACCCCACCCATGTTAACAACTATGTTCCAAACACCTGCATCATCATGCGGGCAGTGTTTTTCCCAAAATATGTTAAGAAGTACAAATCAATGGGTACCCTCTCTTTTATGTTGTCTATTCTTGACAAGGTAGGTATGGAATGGATTGTAATGGCTAGAGGTCTGTTAGTTATTTAGATGGTGGTTGTGATGGACAATGTGTCTTCAGGAGAGATGTGAAACCATAGGTATTTGTGGGTGATGCGGTTTGTTATGTCCCAAGGGTTTTTAGGATTATATGTGATGTGATTTCCTAGGTGTATTCTGTACATGGTATGTTGTGATGTGTTTTGAGGCTCAGGTGTGTGTGGGTGTGATGTGTTGTGAGGCCCAAATGATTCCGGGTGTCATGTGTTGTGAGGCCTTGGTGTGTGCAGGTGCGATATGTTGTGAGGATCAATTATGTGAGGGAATGATGTGTTGTGAGGGCTAGGTGTGTACAGGTGGGATGTGATGTGGTGCATGGAAGGGATGAGATTGAAAAGTTGTACAATGTTGGGAGAGAGTGGAATATGAGTGGGAAAGTGGTGTGGGGAACCCTATCATCGGGGTTCTTTATATCATATTATATTAACTGAATTGTGTTACTTTGTTAGAATACCTTGGTGAGGTTGGGTTTTTTTAGTATACCTGTTTAGGTGCTATTTGGATCTACTGTTTTCTCACATGTGTATTAGTAAACTTCTTTCACATGTGAACAAGAGACATTGGATTTCTTACCGAGTAAACTTTTACTCTCAGCCTATGTATATAAAACTATTTTCAGGTTTCCAAGAGGATTACATAGAACATGATGAGAATTAATAGCTCGATCCTATGGATAGTTGCTGTGTCACTTCTTTGGCCTTACTTTTGGGTATTTACATTAGATAATTTACTATTTTTGTATCAGGTAAACTTTTTTACATGCACATGGGAAGAATTTTGGATTTCTTTTTTATATTATGCCTTGGAGTTGTTGTTTATGATTCATTATATTTCCCTATTGTGTTTCTTATAAAGGGAAATTACTCCCATATTATGAGATTATTTCACCCTTGGTGCTTTTTGCCAACCCGAGGCCTACTTCAGGTGGGACTTAAGGGTCATTAACTTTCTTTCTGCATTTCTAGCGCAGGAGGGGTATCTTTGGAGGGAGTGGCTCATGAAAGAGTGGTATAAAAGGTGATGATTGATAGATATGATGAATTTTGCAGTTAGGCATGGTTAGGATTAGATGGGGTGGTATGAAAACATTTTTAGTTGACCTTGGTGCATGACATAGGCTAGGGAGACAATTTGGACATGGGATTTTAGGGCCCCATGCGATCCAATGCATGAGCTTTTATCTTATTGAATGGAAAAGTGAGGTGGAAGTTCTTGTAGGGTAGACACCTAAGGGAGGTACACACATCATAATGACTTGTGTTATTTTTTGAATTGGGTTATTCTGGGAAATTTTATATAAATAAAAAAATGATTAAACTTATCTAAAATATTTCCAAATAAAATTCCATACTACTTAGGATAAGGAAATCCTTATTTTCCTTTAAGATATGGTTCCTAGTCATCATCTACATATGGCTCAGAAGGTTTAGGTTTATCAGTCTTATATGGTTGATCACTGTATGGATGTTCCATCTAATAAGGATGATTAGTGTAAGAGGACGTTGCATGCTTTCCTGCGGCAAGCTTTGGGAAAGTATGAGGGAAGTGTTTCAGATGTAGAGACAGAGATATGGCTGGAGGAGCTCAAGAAAATTTTTAGTTTGATCTAATACCCAAATGATTACTGAGTCCCTTTCATAGTTATTTAGATGTCGGGAGTTACATTTTAGTGGTGGGCACTGTATCTGGGTGTGTAGAGGGAGGAATATGTTTCATGGGTTGACTTACAGAAGAAGTTTTGTGCGGAGTTCCTTTCATCAACAATGTAGGATGAGAAGATTCAAGAGTACTATCAAATTATAAGGGGAGTATTTCAATGTGGGATATGGGAATTAAGTTCACAGACCTTATAGATTTTACCTTAGATCATTTTCTAAATGATTAGTCTAGTGAGAGACGTCTTGAGGATGCACTTCGTCCTTCCATCCAGTATGTTGTTACATATTTTTCATTGCCAACATATTTGGATGTTCAGAAGAAGTCTTATGTGACATAGCAGATGCAATTAAGAGGAGTTATATTGTGAGATGGGATCCAACAGAGATATTTGGTAGGTAGAGTTGTCAGTGGAAGATCTAAGTCACCAAGAACATTGAGGTTTTGACTGGCAGGGAGCTGACCTCAATAGTTTCCATTCCATCCACTTGGTTCCAGTGGTTTTTATGTTTTTTCATGGGGATTTTCTACTGTATTTTGGTTTTAATGTATAGGTTAATCACTAGATCCAATGCCCAGTAGTTCCTTGAGCTCAGTTTGGTGGAGGTGCACAGGTTTAGTTCCTTCCACAACATCATCTTCCAAAGAGACTGTTTCAGGAGTATGGGAAAAAGGATTATGCTATATCGAGGGGAGATAGAGTAGGTAGAGGCTGGCCTTGGAATGTTCCTCGAGTTCAGGTATCATGACCTGAGCATGGTCGTGGAGGTGGTCGTTAGTAGAGAGTTAGAGGAGCTAGACATGGTCGGTTTAACACCGCAGAGGCAGCAATTTTAGAGGGTCCAGTGAATGTGAGAGTTACGATCAGCTGTTTTAGTACCCTTTTTTGTGCCTTGTTTTATTAAGGAGCTTCACACTCATTTCCCCCCTTTATATCCCATTCTATAGGACTAGAAAAATGGAGGCTTCCCATTCCCCAATTGTTGAGTATACCAGTCGGAGGCCAGGACAACTTGTTTGATGTATGCTGGGGGTGCAGATTGATGATGGTACCACATTAGTCCCATGAGGATATTTTATTGAAATAGATGCATCCATATGATGTAATCCATGTAATAGACTAGTTTTATATTGAAAATTCTGTAATCTACTACTTCCAGAGGCAGTCATAATTTCATATTTGGATGGTTTATGTGTGGTTTTTGTCAATGATCAGCGTTTCCAGGTGGGTAGCTGGTGGGTAGAGCCCGTTATTTCCTTGTTGGTTGAGTTTTTAGTATAATTAGTGGATGATGAAATGGTAGAGGTTCTTAGGGTTATTGGGGAGTTCTTGGATGTTTTCCCCAATGAGGTTGCGACGCTACCCCCTTGGCGTGATGTTGAGTTTAGGACAGACTTTGATCCTAGTGCTTCTCTGATTTCGATGGATCCTTATCGGATGGAACCTTATGAGTTGTAGGAGATGAGGATTTAGATATAATATCTGATGTATAAGGGTTTTATTTGGCCTAGTGTGTCACAATTGGGTGATATAGTGTTGCTTTGAAAGAAGGCATATGGTGGTTTGAGTTAGTGTATAGACTAATAAAGGGTAAACTAGGTGATGGTAAAAAACCATTACCCTCTTCTTAGGATAGATTATATTTTTTCCTAGTTAAGAGGGGTGATTTATTTTTTTATGATTGAACTATGGTATGGATATCACTATTTGGGGGTGAAAGAGGGATATATTTTGAAAACTACCTTCTGAGGCAAGTATAAGAACTCTGAGTTTGTATTCTTTCAATTTGGTGTTACGAACTCACCAACCATGCTCATAGGGCTTATGAACTATATGTTTTTTGACTTCTTGGATTAGTTTATCATTATATTCATCCAAGATATATTAATCTACATGGACTCATAGGATGAGCATGCTGAGCATCTCATACAAGTCTTGAATGTTCTTTGACACCACCAGCTCTATATAAAGTTATACAAGTGTAAGTTATGGACATAAGAGGTGCATTTAATCAGGCATGTGGTGTCTCAGAAGACTGTGGTAGTAGACCCATCAATGGTGGATGAATTTTTTTTCTTGGGCAGCGCCCAAGAATGTGGAATAGGTTTGTAGTTTTCTTGGGATCATAGGATATTATGGGATGTTTTACCTTATGTATCTCGAGTTACAACCCCATTTAAATATTTTAATAGGAAGGACAACATTTTTTAGTGGAGTTATCCGTTCCATGTAGTGTTTTTTTTCAAAAATGGAAGATGTTATGTGCCCTAGTGCTCTTGTTTCTCAAGGAATGGGTAATGTTTAAGGTGTTTTGTGAAACTTCACATATGGGTTTAGGATACGTACTAATGTAGAAGAAAGATATGATATCTTATGGGTCTAAGAAGTTAAATCCCCATAAGTATAAATATTCCACCCATGACCTAGTGATATAAGAAGTTGTTTTTGATATGATGTTGTGGCGGCATTAGCTCAGTAGGGAGCGCTTTGTGATCTTCACAGATTACAAAGTTTAAGGTATATCTTTTCCCAGTGTGACCTGAATATATGAAAATGGAGGTGGATGAATTTTATCCAGGATTATGATTTTTAGATCTCCTACAACTCATGAAAGGGAAATTTCGTGGATGATTAATGGAAAAGAAAGTCACAGAAAGAGGTTGTTCAAAAATCTTTAGATTATTTGAGAGTAATGGAGGAGTTTTTAGCCTTGCACTTAGATGCATGAGTGGATAGTGAGTAAAGGATTTTTTTCCCAGATGACAGTGCAGTCTTCTCTAATTAAATAGGTAGATGAGTCTCGGTGGGTCTGCTTAGAGGTAAAGGTGATACACAATTATTTTGGCCACGGTGATTCTCCAAATGGATGGTCAGAGGGAGATCATAAATAAATGTTTTGTCAAGGAATGTTTATTGTTACAGTGCTGATGCATGATGCAGTTCATTGTGAGTTTCATAGTACACCTTTGGCAGTACAACCAAGTGTCTACAGGATGTATCATAGATTGATGATGTAGTTTTGGTGGCCCAAGATAAAATAGAAATTGTTAGATTATGTGGCAAAGTGCTTGGGTTTCCAGTAGATAAAGGCTGAGCATTGTTTTCCTGGTGATTTTTTTGCAGCCCTTGGATTTTCCCAAGAGGAAATGGGATGAAATAATGATGGATTTTTTCATAGGGTTACCCATAACTCAGGTAGGTTCTGCTTTTATCTGTGTAATAGTGGATTTGTTGATGAAATTTTCCCATCTCTTATCAATCAATGAGTTAGGAATAGTGGATACCTTGGCTAAGAGTTATGTGGGTAAAGTTGTGTGGTTTTGTGGAGTTCAGAGGTCCATTATCTCAGATTGGGACACACAGTTTACCTCATGAGTTTAGAGATGATTGCTACATGATTTTGGCACTCAGTTATGCCTAAGAACAAATTTTGACACTCAGAAGGATGGGTAGACAGGATAGACTATATAGATATTAGAGGATATGTTGTGAGCGTGCATCATGTTCTTTTTTGAATCCTGGGTATGAAACTTTCCCTTAGTTTAGTTTTCTTATAATAATAGCTATGAATCTTAATTTTCATGGCCCTATTTGAGGCTTTGTATGGGAGACTATGTCATTCTCCATTGTGATGGATGGAGGTTGGGGAGATTTCTGTTCTTTGTCTTGATGGTATGAAAAGTATGCCAGAAAAGGTTCAACTTATTCATGAGAGGATAAAAGTTTCACAGGAGTGGTAAAATTTGTATACCAACTACATAAGGATACCCTTTTAGTTTGAGGTCGGGGACCACATGTTCTTGAATATTTATCCTCAATGTAGGCAGTAGAGGTTTGGAGTAGGGAGTAAGATTTCTCCTAGGATTTTTGGGTCCTTTGAGGTGTTGGGGTGAGATGGTGAGGTGGAATATCAGTTGGAATAGCCACCATGGTTAGAGAGGATCCAAAATGTATTTCATGACTCTCTACTTTGTTGGTAACCTCACAATTACTCCCCTGTCATTTAATTGGGAGAGTTAGATATTGAGTATTAATTGATGTTTTTGGAGGGGACAATAGAGATCCAAAATTGTCAATTAAATGTGTTGCAAGGACGAACCATTCATTTGATTTATGTTTTGTGGAGGCATGGTGTACAGTAGAAGTGTTCTTGGGAGCGAGATATGTAGATGTGTTTCCAATACCCAGAGTTTTTTTGAGTTTTTCATTGCCTTATTTTTCATTATGATGGGATGTTTGAACTTTTTTTTATTTTGAGATGATCTGTTTTCCATTGGGTTTTGATGTGAGTGGTGTGATGTGTTATAATTTTTTGACATATCAAAAGGGAAGGACTTGATTCCTAATTAATATTCATTAACTTTTATGTGATTAAACCCATGTGGGTGAGACAGTGCCACCCGTAGAAGATATTATCTTGAAACAGAGGATGGAGTTTCCTGATTCATGTGTTTAGATGGCATGGTTTTTGGTGGTTTTGAAAATGTGTTTTGTGGTTTTTTGGGTTAATGTGTCAATAACCATGATGACAAGGCCTGGTTAGCATATGTTGAGTGGGTGTTATTGGGTGCAGAGGTTTCCACTCCAGTGTCCAAACAACCCAATTTGGTTTATCATTTAACTTTGACATGTTTATTTGATAACAGTGTTTCCAGTATTATGAGATCATTGAGAGGTATCTTAGGGGATGATTGTTCAAACTCTTTATCCTTTCCATTTGGATTGGTTTATAATTCTCAAGGGAAGGAATAGCTTGAGAGGTAACTAATGAAATTTCCTTGACCTTTCCAATCCATTAAATTATGGGAAATTTTTTTTTTGATGCATTTTGGGTAGTTTTAGGAGTTTCTTGAGACATGTATTTTTCCAATGGTGATTCGTTTTTGGAGTTTTTCAAAATTCTAGTTTTCCGATGGTGATTCATTCCAACAGTGTCACACCTTGGAGGTGTCTCACCATGGTGGTGTCTTACCCTAGCGATGCCTCATGCACGGTGGTAGTTCTCACTAGTGGTGTCTTGATGGCGGTGTCTCACTCTGGATTTAGCTCACTATCAGTGTCTCACCCTGACCATCACTCACTAGTGGTGGCTCACTAGTGGTCACTTTTCTGGTGGTGCCTCGACTGGTAGTGCCTCTCTAGAAATTTCTCAGTGTAATTTTCTCATCTGGTGGTACCTTTTCTGGTGGTGCCTCACTGGTGGTGCCTCCCTGGTGGTTTCTAGTCCAGTAGTGCCTCGTCCGGTGGTGCCTCATTGGTGGTAACTCATCTGGAGGTCTTTCCTGTGGTGCCTCGTTAGCAGTATTTCTAATTCTTCTAGTTTTTCCCTTTTTATGTCTATATGTGAAATAAAATGGATTTAATTCCAAATTTAAAAGGATTTGAGGCCTATTCAAAGGAAATATATTATATCTTTAATTTTCTATGGATCCAAGAAATTTTAAATGGTCGAAACGCGTGGTCATGGATAAACCCCCCTTTAATGGAAAATCAACAATGTATCTACTCCTGTGACTCGAATATAATCTTCTTAAAGCCAATATATCTTTCCCCTTATTCATTCTTTATTGATTTCTCTTTCTATGGGATGTGTCTAACCCCTCTTCCCATCAGAGTTGTGTGGCCATACTAAGGAAATTGGTTTGTGTTTCCATGGAGGGTTACCTGTTGTACGCACACCCTAGTTTTTGGCACAACCAAGAAGTACTGATCATTCTTTTTTAGGTATAATTTTCTTCATATTTCAAAATTGTACATCATGAGGGATGGGTATATTTATGTTTTACCTTTTTAAGATAGTTGATTCTAGATTAATAAATATAATATAATTTCTTTAAGAATCAATACATAGTGACTAAGAAAAAAGTGACACATGATCTTACCGTGTTATTATTATTATTGGTGTTTTTATTTGTATGGGATAATACCCCAATAAAAACCATGATTAATGGGGGTCCTTGTTTTTTCACTTGATGGGTTTTTGTAACTCATTTTGTTTTTTTTGTTGAATTATTTTATATTAAATTTGGTTAACCATATATATTCACCTAATAAATGGATTCCCCAGGATCATACATTTTCTATGATAACCCATAAATTATCAAGAGGAAGTAAATAAGGGATGCCTTATTAAATTTGAAAATGTGTTTGGTCTTGGTATGTGGGGTGACGTGATGTGTGGTATTTTTTTGGTTTTTGTTTATAGGGGAAACCAATGACAAGTGGTGGTGTAGTGGGGTTGTGATAGATGTTGTGTGATTATGCAGTAGAGCTATGAAATTGGTTGTCATGTTATGTGTTTCTAGATGTGGTTATAATTTTGGGGTTGGTTCTATTAATATGATGACATGGGTGAATGAGTTTGAAGAAGGGAAGTAGTGTTTGGATGGGTAATTTCTAGTGTTTTCTAAATACAAAACATGAATAATGATTTATAGTGTATCTAGGGGTCATAGTACGGTCCATCATTAACATGAAGTTAGTTAATTTACCAATTCACTTCATCCCCTAGGTGATTATAAATTACTATTACTGTGTTTCTTGATATGTGTTGTGCCTGATAGTTTCCTAGTTAGATATGGAATAAATAAAAAAAATTAATAATTTTTTGAGTGAATTGGGTTGGTTTGGTTAATGTGATTAAAGTGATTAATGAAATATTAAATCAATGGGTTTTAAACTTAGAGGAAATGTGAACCGGAATTAATTTAGCAGGGCTCTTCAACTTCTAAATTTAATATTACAGATACTAACAAATGCATTTAGAGAAGGACAAAAAAGTTTTGGTGTTGTGACTTTGTTGTTTATTTGAGAACCCATAAGTTCTGATTGAGTTTTTGGTAATATATATATATATATACATGAATATTATTGTGATTTCTATACTCACCCACGCATGTTGATCACTATGTGATGAACACCCACATCATCACATGAGGGGTGTTTTTCCAACATCAAGTAAGGTTCTCTATTCTTGAATATTACATTGAATTTTTATAACATTAATAATAATACAATTAACGTGCATAATTGTGATATATGAATAAACATATTACCCAAAATCCTTTCATTATTGACATATTATTTTTTTAAAGAAATTTTTTGTTAAATATACATTACCATGGAAGGAAAAATTATGTAAAGTTATAAAGGTTTTAAAAAGAAAATACTTAACTCATCACATCAAACAGATTGTTTAAAACAATTTGGTATTGACCCCATAATATAAAAAAACTTGAAACCATTAGACTAAAAAGTGATAGAATAAAGAAATTATACCACTCTATTACCATCATTCCCTGCATGATTAATATCCAATCTATGTACTCAACATTCAGTTTATTTAAAGAAAAATAATCATTCATATTACTAAGCCTTTAAATAAAATTTACCACTAAGATAAAAAGAACATTTAGATTTGTATTATCAATCATCCATATATCTAACTTAATCTATATCGATAAAGGACATTAATTCATTCTTCTTTGTTCCTCTATATAAATGATTATAACTGTTCATAAATTTTATTTAATAAAGTACTCATTTAATTTCCAATATGTGAATTTATTTAGGATCAATTTACTAACATTACACTTGACACATGGAGAAAGACATTATCTTGTTGGTTAATAATCAAATTCAGTAGAGATCGAACTATTTAATTATACTTTGTAATTTTCGTTGAATTTAAATTATAATAATTTGATAACATTATCCTTATTGCAACACGTATTTTCATAGGATTACTAAATTCCATGTAAAACCACTTCAACACCTCTTTGGAATATTTATGTTGAAAAATAAAAGATTCATTTAGTCTTTTATTAACATGTATACCAATAAAAAATGAAAAATCACAAATCATGCATTCTTAAAATTTATTCTTAATTTTATTTACAAAATCCATACAATTTTCATCCTTTAATAATTGAAATATAATTTCATCAACATAACAATGGAATAAGTATATATTCACAACTCTTATTCATATAAATATTATGATTAACTTCTTTACAGTTAATCCCAAATTGCTTTAAGAATATATAAATATGTGAATACCATGATCCTGAATAATTTTTCAATCCATATAATTCTATATTTAGATTTCACACCATTATTTCATCACTGTTTAGTATTCAACCATTTAATTGTTCAATGAAAACATACATATTTAAAAACCCATTAAGAAATGATTATTTCACATATTAATGATTCTCAAAATTTTTGTACCAAAATTAATATGATTAAACTTATTTCATCCAACATTTCTATGATAAAAAATTTCATCAATATACATGTTTGAAGTATTGGATTTGATTAGATTTATTTTCAATAAGTGATGGGGTTGTTGATCAATATATGTGAGAAGTAATTATGTTTCTATTATGAATATGAACATTTTAATTTTTTTCTTTATATGGTTTCTAGACTTGTTTGTAGTGATATTATATCATATAAGGATAAACCAAGATGTAATTAAGAAGAGATAGGTCGAGACCACAACAAAGGTTGTATACCATGCCATGGAAATAAAGGATAATGAAGGATCACACCAAAACATGTTTTCTATTCCTTTGAGGTGATGAATTAGGTAGTGGGATAAATAATGGTCTATAGGATTTCAAGACACATATTGAGAGGGCATGCTTCAAGGTAGACTTGATAAGAGGTCTCAACGCTGTAGTAAAATAGGTTCTGCTACAAATATAATATAAATAAGGTTTCTATATTATGGAACTAATATTTCACTATAATGTATCTAGGGACATGATTTTAGTGGAATTTGAAAATTTATGCACACTATGCCAGAAGCGATGTGATATGATTTAGTGGGTGGAGAAATGAGGTGATATACTACAGATAGAAGATCACATCGCAAGATAAGTCCGAGAAAATTTTCATGCTATTTGACTTTTGAATACCTCCTCACTATAGTGACTATTATACATTATAATTCATTAAAAAAATTAAGCAATATATTTTTTTTAATTTCAAACTCATGCCATAATAGGGGAGGCTATGCTGTAGAAGTGGGTTTCTATGAATTGTTTTGGTAATTTTGAACAACCATGCTGACTTGGCTTCATCTAAGTGATTTATTGGTTATTCAAACTATAATAACTACCATTTAAAATTGGATGGTGAATTTTATTTAAGATATGATCTAAGGAATATTAATGAAGTGGTTGAAGGAAGTGGAATATTTGAAATTTAAATTGAAGTCAAAATTCCAACATAAAGAAGTATTTTTTATATTCTACTACATAGATTTCGTAAAAATATATGTGAGAGAAGTGATAAATGAAGAATGTGTGAGAAGTGTGAAAGGAGTATGAATATAAGTGATAGTTAATCAAAGTAGAAGACCTATATCTGAGTATATATAACATTGTGGATCCATATATTTCATAATATGGTTAATGTTTTAGGATTAGACGTATGGGTATTATCCTAAATTATTGAATATCCAGAAGAAAATATACATGTGTAGGGTTTTATAATATATCTTCTAATGAATTAAAATTATATTATCATGTGATTAGAAATAAACTAAGGAAAAGAATATAATTTTTCTTTATTGTATCATTATTATTATAGAGAGTTGTATCTTCCCGTGGATTCTGGAAGTAATGAAACATAGTGGATTTTGTGTCATAAAATGTTTTTTGGAGATAATGGAGAATCCATGTTGCGGGAATAACCAACATGTAAAGGAATAGGATTTTGATATAATCCTTGTAAATTTATATATTCTAACCTTTCATCATATTTCTGTACAGAGTGAGGCTATGATACTATATCAAGTGGATAATAAAAATTAAAAGGTTTATATAGGTTGAATTAATAAGGATAACTCAGAAAAAGAGTTTACCAATGATTCAACCCCTCTAAGTGGTACCAAAATAGGTCATTGGAAGATTCAATTTATATTAGAGGGCGGTTACCTATAAATATTAATTTTTTTGTGGAGATGGAGAATATTAATTTTATGAATAACCAAGGAGGCCTTACCTTTGACGGTGAAAACTATTATAGTTGGGGGACTAGGGTTCTACCTTATCTTCTTTCACTTTCACTTGAGGTCAAAGATACTATTATAATGGGATTTTAATCCATTCCTAAAAATTATCATATTACTTATGATAACAAAAATTATTTAGAGATGGATGGTAAGTAAAAAAATTCAATTTTTATGTATTTATTAGAAAAGGTTTACACCAAAGTAATGGTTCTTTGAACTACCAAAGATATTTGGGAAAAATTTAGAAATATCAATAAATACAATATAAAAGTGAAGGAAGATTAACTAAAGGTATACAAGAACAAATTTGAATATATTAAAATGGATAATTATGAGAATATAAATGAATATTTCAATGGGGTGAATGAGATAGTCCACAATATTTATGGATTGGGAGAATATATAGAGGACTATAATATTGTAAAATATAATATGAGAAATTATCTGGACATATTTGATCCAAATGTTTTATATTTGGAAGATAAGAAGGATATTCCATTGGTTAAGCTTTACAATATTCTCATAGATTATGAAATGATGAAATATATAGTTTTTAAGAAATAAGAAGAATGATGAGATAGTATTTGAAGCCGTGAGAAAAGGAAAGGTAAAGTGAGTGAAGAGTTCAATGATTTAGATGATGGGGATGATTTCCCTATCCATCATAATATTTATCTCTTTTCAAAGAGATTATTGAATGGAAAATAGAAGGCAATAGGTAAGAATTTTCTAAGATGTTTTAATTGAAATAATATTGTTCATCTTTAAATTATTTTTCCAAAGAATTAGGTTGAGGAATCTGAATCAGATGTGGATGAAGTACATACTTGAAATAATAAAAATGATAAAAATAAAAAAAAATCATTCTATCTATAGAAGACGAAGCTTTTTAATTAATAAATATGACTCTTATAGAAAATATATCAATTCAAAAAATATATTCAATATCTTTAATATTGTGGATAATAGTGTTTAATAATCATGCAGTGATGATAATAGATAGGATAGGAAGAAACTTAGCGGGAGTTGAAAGAAAAATTGGAATTATGCAAGGGAAAAATACAATACCATATGAAAGAAAAGAAAAATCCCGAGATAAAAAACAAGAAGGTGGATGATGAAGAGGAAGAGTATGTATTAAAGGATGTGGTATACATTGATGAGATCAATAAGTATAATAGTAAAGAATCTGTACTTGAATAAATGGTGAGTGATGTTGATCAAAATATGAAAAAAAAGAAGAGTTGATTGAAACAACAGACATATGTGCCACAGTTCAATATGAGTTGAACAAGGATAGATAACAAAAAAAATTGTTAGAGGTTAATGTAAAATATTCTCAAGAAGGTGATATTAACGGATCTAACTATAAGGTAAAATATGGTAATTTTAATTTTCAATACAGATCTTTTATAACTGATAGTCTAGACCTCAAAACAAACTTGTAAATGATATACCAATAAAGTTTTTGATATACACTCCTCTCCATCAAAGTAAGTGTAGAAACTAAGAAAACTATTTAATCTTTATAGAAAGAAGGAAAATATTTCAAGGAAACAACATTAATATGAATCCAGATAGAAATGGAATCGACTTATAAGATTATAGTTTAATGGTTTTTATTGCTGTTATGGATGGTATAAACACAAATCCTATACTCATTGGTTTAATATGAAATTTTTAGGAAATATACATGTGTTATGGTGGATTTATAAAGATAATATAAGGATCAATAAGATAATGGATAGAAACATAAACAATCTATCAATACAAATTAGATTCATAAGTTTACAAGAAATTTGCAGGAGATGTGTATTGGAGGGTCCACAAGATAAGGTTTCTCATGACTAGTTTAACAAGATAAATTTATATATCAAACAACAATTTTAGAGAAAAATATAACATCTTATTATATTAATATTAAATAAAAATCATTAAAATCCATAATAGAATCATATTGGTCTAGTTTCTTTGGAAACTTTGATACATAAAATATAACACCCCATGATTTTAAAATATGAATAAAATATTTAATAGCATGTATGAAATGAAAAACCAAGTGTAGATTAGTAGATAATATTCCAAAACATTATAATATATTTAATATCTTAAATAAAAATAATATATTATGTATATTTCAATGCATGAAACAATGATTTAGGCTGTGTTACATGCGATAATGACTATCTTTGATAGCTTGCGTTACACGCAAGACTGAGTTTTATCGAATACTATTAAACTTAATATTTAGAATGAAAATTATATGCTAGATGATAAATTGGAGGTTATTAATAGGATTAAATAACTTATGAAAATATATAGTTTAGTTTATTGGTTACAAAATTATTAGAAATGAAATAAAAACCAATCGAATATAAAGGATATGTTTTTTATTAAATAAGAAACTACTATTATGGGCCAAAAGTTTTTTAATATTAATAAATTAAATTAATTAATATTAATAAATGATCTTAATGAAATTAATATACCATATATAAAATAAAATAATTTTAAATTAATAAAATATAAATTATATTCCTAAGATAAGAACAAATCCAAATTTATGAATAAAAAGCTGTATTTTTTAAAGGTAGTTTTACCAACTTTTAAGGACGCAATTTTTTTTCAACTAAATTTTGGAATTATTATAAATTTAATATGAAAAAAATAAAATTCATTTTTAAAATATGAATGTCTAAATTATGTTAGGGTTATTTTTTGTATTTTTATGAGATGTTTCATTTTTTGTTGAAAATTTAAAAATACAGAATTTTAATTGGAAACCAAATTTTCTTCTAAAAAATATATAATGTTAAACTATATTTTTAAGCCATTTGAAAGTAAAAATAGTAAAATAATTCATAAATTAACCCAGTTTACTTCACAAAAAAATTCTTTATATTAAAATGGTTTATAAAAACTTAGGATGCTTGTTACCATTTTCGCTTTAAAAACCCTGTTTTTTGTTCTATCAGCGGGGTTAATTTTAATTTAATTTCTACCACTAGGGGATTTTAATTTTGAAAATTGTATTATATATTGATAATAAGAATAATTTATAATTTATAATAAGTTAGAAATAATATTTTGGAAAGTTTATTTGTGAAAATAGTTAAAATTAAACATAACGATTAAGAGAAAAACAAGTTTAATAAGGGACCAAACTTTAGACATAAGGGTCCAAATGTCATAGAAACATGTCCAATGAAATTTTATGGACATATATAGAACATATACCTTATATTATAGATATGGGTTCATTATTGGATCCACCATACATGAATAAAAATTGGGTAGAACTCACCCTTCAAAAAATTTATAGAAGTGCCACTCACCTCACTTATAAAAGGTCACCCCCTCTCATCCTCCCATAACACCTTAAAACCACTTTGTTTAGGATAATAACTACCCAAATAACTCCAAAAATTCCATACCATAATCATATAATCCTTATATTAGGAATAAATCCATATTAGGAAGGCATTATTGAAAATGTCAGGAAGATACCCGAAGAAGATGTAATGTTTTTCTAAAATTGGATTTATTTTATTTCCCTCTACACCTACCTCAATTGTTATTATATCATGATTTTATAATAATATAAGTATATTAAGTTTATTTATATATATTTATGTTTAGTTTATAATCTTAAACCATACACACTTCCATCAAATGCAATACAGAATCATCGTTCGTGTGTACGATATACTACGACCTCGTAAACCAATGTCGTTTATTCTTCCATTACCACCTTCAAAGATTTGGAATAATTATGGATTTATAGTTATATATGATATATATGATATTTATAATGTATTTATTCTTATATAATTATTATATAATAAATAACTTTATGTTATCCTTTTTATAGGAATACAATAACGTCGTTTGTGTATATGGAGGACTATCACCTTGCAAAGTGATGTGATTCGTTCACATGTTACATGGAATATTTTAAGGGTCAGTTTAATAAAGAAATGTGATATATATAAAATAAATATGATAATATAATGGTAATATAAATATAAATCTTGAACCTTTCATTCATTTAAAGTGACAATAAAAGGAAAACAACATTCATATGCACGCACAACCTACCATCTCCATGAATGATACATTTTATTTCCTATCTCTAAATTTTATGGAAAAATATAAATACATATGTACTGAATATATATTACAAATAAATAAAGTTTTAAATTATTGATATGTTTAAATCATGATCTAATTAATAGGTAAAAAAGAATAATGAGTCAAAACATACTTGAGATACAAAATAGTTATTACCTAAAATGATAAAAATAAAGAAATATTATTAATGAATGGGTAATAACATATTATGAAAGGACCATATATGATGTGATAAATATTAATATGGTTCTTTTATAAGTAAATAACATGATTAAAACCATTATACATGTAATTAAAAATTATTCAACCAAAAGGAAAGTGTGAGGTAAGGGATTTCATTCCAATTTAATTTCATTGAAGTATATTATAATATCAATCACCTAATTACTATTATTGGGTGTATATAATTACCATTTACATGTAATATAATTAATAATATGTTATTAATGTTATTTTAAGTTACAATTTTGATTATTTAATTTAATGGTATTGTAATTAAAATTTACCAAGTGGTAAAGAAGTTTATAACACAGTTCACTTTCATTGGGTTATATTACATCCACATTATGGTTAATATTATAAGATTACATGTGTAATTAATTTTGAATATATTTTTTTATATTTCATTTTTTTATATTTCGATTTTTTTATTTGGATTTATATTTGAGACATATAATTAATTCATTTTTTGATTCTCACATCAACCTTATGATATTTGTAAGGTTTTACTTCACAATATTATTTAAATTGAGATTGTTTATTCTTGAATATCCATTAAACATAATTTTTTTATCATTTTTTAATAATCCATTTATATTTCTTCTGCTCTGGTTACTCAGGATATTTAAAATTAGTAGTTCCATTTTCACACTCTTTGTTAGTTAAAATGTTTTATAAAATATATTTAATAAAATATAACTTCATTTCTCTCTTAGGTAGAAAATAAGTTTTCATACAAAACCATGTTTAATAAAAATGTTTAGAGATTTTAAAAACTATTTATTAAAGGAATTTTCAACATCCTTTAGTCTTTACAATTTTTTTTTCAAAGGATCATTTTTTTGTTTTCAAAACAATGTCCCATTGGCTTTTATTGAAAAAGTGAAAAAAATATATTTATCATGTAAAACATGAACATAATTTACAGCTGTCCAGAATAATATTTTTTCAAAATCCTCTATAAGATTCAGAGACTATTTTCAATATAAATTATAATCAATATTTTTTTCTGATGTTTTTGTGTTTATAAATGTGATTTTCAAAGAAAATAATTTTTAAAATATTTTTCAAAATGAAAAGGGTATTTTTCCTCAATAATGTTATTTAAATATTTGTTAATGATATTTTCATTCATCAATAAAAAAATTATTATTGTTCCTTCAAGGTATATACATTATATTTAAACCACACTTATTCATACTATGGATGATTTATGATAAATTTGACTAAGTAATGTATTTACAATCACTTCCCTGATTCATTTTTTCCATTTTAAACTTTATTTTGAAATGTTCAATTTTCTTTGATCATTAAACATTAAATTTCCCCTAAATATCCATATTAGTAATCATAGATGTGATTATTTCTTAAAATGTTTACCTTTTTTACAGACTATGTTCAATTTGATAGTTATTTTATTATCTGGGGAAATATTGATAAATCATTAACCTTTACTAAATACAGATACATTTTGATAAGGCACATTGTTTTTTGAATTAAATCAATTATTCAATATACGAGGAATGATTTAGACTGGTACAAAATGGATTGGGGACCATTCAAAGTATTCCATTCTATGCATCAGCAGTCCCATGAGATGAAATCAGTTGGCCACAAAACATTCAAGTTTATAACCAAGCACATTCTAAACTATCTTGTTGAAGGTATTGACACTAGTATTATAGAATATCATGGGAAAGGTCTTGATCATAAAGGTACCATGTACCTAGGAAACATGGAATCCAATAATTATGCATTTCCTTTATTCAGATTTAGTTATTATTATCCATGATATTTTCAATAGGATAAAATATATGGATGCATTTAATTCATAGTTTATTAATTAAATGGAATGTCTCTTTAATTTATTTACCTTTCCATATCAATTATTCCTTATCCAGTTAAGATATTCATGTCATTGATTAAATGAAACATGTTTTCAGTTTTTTACCTTTCCATATTTTTTACACACTCCTTTCTCAGTTTGGTGATTACAAGGAATATGTGTTTAGTTATTTACCATTCAATATTTATTATTAATTATTGATCCATGAGAGCTTCTACTATACTTAACCGATACTGATCATTTGACATCTCCTTAATTTTGTTCCATTTCTATAAAAATACATGAAGTTAACTGTGATAGATATGAAGGGTTATGCTAGATAGAATAAAGTTATTCTTTTAAAAGGAGAAAAATTATTTTGTACATTTTTTATTCAATTCTAATAAAAGACTTATGTATATATCTAGTTTTCCAATACCACTGAACTACTCAGTCAATTGGGATATAATCACCTTGTATCTTATACTAATGTAATTGTAGTAGGCATCGACTTATAGCACTGTGGTTGGGGTCAATATAGTTGTCATGAGAGTAAGTTTAGTATATACCATGGGAATAATATTTAGGAATACATAGATTAGGAAACATAACCCTATCATATAATTTGAAAATATGTATAGAAGAACACCCTAATGTTTTGGTATGGTAGATATTATGTGGTTCTTCCTAGAAATATATCCTTGATTGGATACTACAAGTGGAAGTGGTTCTGGAATAGATGTGCATAGGTGTAATAACATAGAAATGGGTGTTTCAGGCTTGACACGAGTGTACCATAGTACATGAAAATGGGACTTACTGCGCACCGGGTTTGACAATCCTGGGGGAATATGCACTACGGGAAAAAGTGGTATTAGCGGCGGGTTATTTTCGATGAGAATATGTCCCGTCGCAAATAACCCCCGCAGTCGGGGTATTTGCGACGTGGCATAATCCCCGTCACAAATAAAGAGTTATTTGCGACGGGATATTCTCACCCGTCGCAAATGGTTTGGCACGAATGCACGCCAAATCGCGCGAAAGATATTTGTGACGGGATCCCCTTCCCGTCGCAAATGGTTTGGCGCGAATACGTGCCAAATCGCGCGAAAGATATTTGCAACGGGATCCCCTTACCGTCGCAAATAACCTGGCGGTAGGGTTATTTGCAACGGGCCCCGTCGCAAATAATACCTTTTATTGCCGCCCATAATAAATGCGGCCGGGGTTATTTGTGACGGGCCCGTCGCAATTAATTCCAATTGCGACGGGAATACCGTCAAAATAAACCCCATCGCAAATAATCTAACCTATAAATACAGCCACCTTGACAATTTTTCTGAATCTGAACTACTTTTTACTAGTTTATATGTGTTGAGTGAGTTTTGTTTTGCAAGTTGACTTCAAGGAGGTTGCGGGGATCATCCTACAAGTACAACAAATAGAAACCTCGAAAACCAGTTTAAGGTTTTTTTTTCTGAATTTTAATTTAATATTTATTTAATGTTTTTGTTTTATATTTTTACATTAGTTTTTATTATTTCTTATTAGATATAATTTTGTTGTATTAAGGTATTAAATTTGATTTGTTAGATTTCATTATTAGTAATTAACAATATTTAATAATTAAGTGACTGTAATTAGTAATTAATAACTTTAATTTTAATTATAGATAGTAATTAGTAATTATTGAATGTAATTAGTAGTTAATGAATGTAATTTGTAGATAATGAATGTAATTAGTAATTAATGAATATAATTTGTAATAATTGGAATAATTCAAAAAAATAGTAATAATTAGAAAAAATTAACAATAATTAGTAATAAGTAACATTAATTAGTAATAATTAATAATAATTAACAATAATTACCAATAATTACCAATAATTAGTAATAATTAACAATAATTACCAATAATTAGTAATAATTAGTAATAATTATCAATATTTACCAATATTTACCAATAATTGCCAATAATTGTAATTTTTTTAATAATTACCAATATTTACCAATATTTACCAATTATTGCCAATAATTGTCAATAATTGCCAATAATTCTCAATATTTACCAATAATTAGGAATATTTACCAATAATTAGGAATAATTACCAATAATTAGGAATAATTACGAATAATTAGGAATAATTAGGAATAATTAGGAATAATTACCAATAATTAGGAATAATTACCAATAATTAGGAATAATTACCAATAATTAGAAATAATTACGAATAATTAGGAATAATTACCAATAATGAGGAATAATTAGTAATAATTAGCTAATTGGAAAAAACTAGCGTGATCATTATCTTTCTCAATTATCTTTTCTTCTCTGTATTGGTTTTAAGAAAACTCATGTCTCCACATGTAATATTTGCATTCTTTTACAAAATTATCAACCTACTCAACAATAAAGAGGTGAAAGTGAATGCAAATATTACATGTGGAGACAAAATGTTAAACACAGAGATGAAAGGAGAAGGGGATCCCGTCGCAAATACCAATAATTAGGAATAATTACCAATAATTAAGAATAATTACCAATAATTAGGAATAATTACCAATAATTAGGAATAATTACCAATAATTAGGAATAATTACTAATAATTAATAATAATTACCAATAATTACCAATAATTAGGAATAATTACCAATAATGAAGAATAATTAGTAATAATTACCAATAATTACCAATAATTAACAATAATTACCAATAATTAGTAATAATTACCAATAATTACCAATATTTACCAATATTTACCAATAATTACCAATAATTGTCAATATTTAGTAATAATTACCAATAATTATCAATAATTATTAATAATTAACAATAATTACCAATAATTAGTAATAATTACCAATAATTACCAATATTTACCAATAATTACCAAATATTTTCAATATTTACCAATAATTAGGAATAATAACCAATAATTAGGAATAATTACCAATAATTAGGAATAATTACCAATAATTAGGAATAATTACCAATAATTAGGAAAAATTACCAATAATTAGGAATAATTACCAATAATTAGTAATAATTATCAATAATTAGAAACAATTAGGAATAATTACCAATAATTACCAATAATGACCAATAATTAGGAATAATTACCAATAATTAGGAATAATTAGTAATAATTAATAATAATTACCAATAATTACCAATGATTACCAATACTTACCAATAATTACCAATAATTAACTATAATTAGGGATAATTAACAATAATTAACAATAATTGCCAATAATTAGTAATAATTACCAATAATTACCAATAATTACCAATAATTGTCAATATTTACCAATAATTAGGAATAATTACCAATAATTAGGAATAATTACCAATAATTAGAAATAATTACCAATAATTAGGAATAATTACCAATAATTAGGAATAATTACCAATAATTAGGAATAATTACCAATAATTAGGAATAATTACCAATAATTACCAATAATTACCAATAATTAGGAATAATTACCCATAATTAGTAATGATTACAAATAATTAGTAATAATTACAAATAATTAGTAATAATTACCAATAATTAGTAATAATTACCAATAATTAGTAATACTTACCACTAATTACCAATAGTTACCACTAATTACCAATAATTAACAATAATTACCAATAATTAGTAATAATTAACAATAATTAGTAATAATTAACAATAATTAGTAATAATTAACAATAATTAGTAATAATTTGTAATAATTACCAATATTTATTAATATTTACAAATAATTGCCAATTGTTGCCAATATTTACCAATAATTGCCAATAATTATCAATATTTACCAATAATTAGGAATAATTACCAATAATAAGGAATAATTACCAATAATTAGAAATTATTACCAATAATTAGGAATAATTACCAATAATTAGGAATAATTACCAATAATTAGGAATAATTACAAATAATTAGGAATAATTACCAATAATTAGGAATAATTACCAATAATTAGTAATAATTACCAATTATTAAGAATAATTACCAATAATTATGAATTATTAGTAATAATTAGCTAATTGGAAAAAACTAGCGTGATCATTATCTTTCTTAATTATCTTTTCATCTCTGTATTGGTTTTAAGAAAACTTCTGTCTCCACATGTAATATTCACATTCTTTTTCAAAATTATCAACCTACTCACCAATAGAGAGGCGAAAGTGAATAAAAATATTACATGTGGAGACAAGAATGTTTAACTCACAGATGAAAGGAGAATTGTAACATAATATAGAAAATTATATTATTTTAATATTAATAATAAAAAATACTAATAATGTAATAATGTTATTATTATATAATTAATATTTATGAAAAAATAATATTAGTATTATTAAAATAATAAAAAATTTATAAAATATTAAAATTATCAATATTTGTAACAGGTTTTTCTTTATTCTGTAACATGTTCATTTCTTAAAGGGTCAATTTTTAGGTCTATCTCAATAAAAAGTTTGCGTCAGTCGTGTCTAATGTAAACTGTATAATTATCCTTGCTTGAGTGTTTTTTCTAACAAATTATTCAAAACCAGTAATGCTTTTATATTTTATAGAAAAATATGGAACAACGAGGTCATCAAAAATCATTATTAGATGACCGCATATGGATAAATCAACGTAGAAATACAAATGGTTTTGGTTTAAATCTAGTATATATAGAGGGTGTGGAGACTTTTTTAGCATTTTCGGCATCAAATACAAAATTTGTTTCAGAAGGCACAATAAAATATCCTTGTAAAAAATGTGCACTGAGAACATTTGACACGTTTGACAAAGATGGGGGACATCTCTTGCGTTTTGGTTTTCAACCGGATTATGTTTTTTGGTATCAACATGGTGAATGCAGTTCTACAGAAGGTGATACTAACTTGATTCCGGATCCATCCCGGTTTCAAAATTTAGTACATGATGTTTCAGGTCCATCTATTCAACATACAGAAACTCAAGATGATATTGATTCAACTCCTGAGTTGGCACACTCTGAATTTTATGAGTTGTGGAGGTCTGCTGAGGATGCGTTATATCCTGGTTGCAAGATAAGAAAATTAAAAGAAGTTACAAAATTTATGTCTATCAAATCAGATAATGGAATGTCAAACACATATTTTGATCAAATATTTTCTTTGGTTAAAACACTATTACCCAAAGGAAATGTTTTGCCTGCAAATTACTATGAGAGTAAGAGGATGGTTTGGAATTTAGGACTTAGTTGTCAGAAGATTCATGCATGTTCAAATGATTGCATTTTATATTCTGGGGAAAATGAGTCATTGGATAGTTGTCCCACTTGTGGGCAATCAAGGTATAAAGAAGCTCAACATGGAAAGTCTGGCTTGATTTCTGTAAAGAAGTTGAGATATTTTCCTCTTACATCCTGACTTCAGCGTTTATTCATGTCTAAGAATACAATGACAATGATTTCATGGCACAAAACGAATATTTCAACCGGTAAAATCTTTAATCATCTGGCCGATGGTGATTCATGGAATCATTTTGATAGAGTACATCAATCTTTTTCTTTAGAAGCCCGAAATGTGCGACTGGGTCTTTCCACTGATGGTTTCTGTCCATTTGGATCTTATGGTAGTCAGTATTCATGTTGGCCTGTATTTTTAACTCCGTACAATTTACCTCTATGGATGTTGATGAAGGAACCCTATATATTTTTGACCTTACTAATCCCAAGACATCTGATGAAGAATATTGATGTTTATTTGAAAACATTGATTGATGAATTAAATATACTATGGAGTACTGGTGTCAGAACTTATGATGTTGCTGCAAAACAGAATTTCATACTAAGAGAAGCATTGATGTGGACAATCAGTGACTTCCCAGCTTATGGCATGTTATCTGGCTGGAGTACACATGGGCCAAAATCATGTCCTCACTATATGGGAGAGAACAAGGCATTTATGCTCATCCATGGAAAAAACACCTTGCTATTTTGACTGTCATTGAAGATTTCTTCCAGCCAATCATCCTTTTCACAGAAACAGATCTCATTTTAGAAAAGGAACAGTTAAAAGGGATGGACCTCCAAAAATGCTATCAGGTACGGAGTTAAAATCAGTTGTATATTCATTACCTCCCATCACATTTGGACCCACAATAAACCAACAGAAAATTTATGGTTTTGGGAAAGAACACAATTGGCTAAAACGTAGCATATTTTGGGATTTTCCATATTGGTCTGATTTTTAGGTCCACCACATGTTGGATGTCATGAATATTGAGAAGAACTGTTTTGATAATTTTTTTCATACAGTTTTGGATACACCAGGAAAGAGAAAAGATAATGTAAATGCACGATTAGATCTTGCTCAAATTTGCAGGCGTCCAGAACTCGAGCTGTTTGAGAATGTCATAACAGAAAGGTTAATGAAACCAAAATCAGCTTATACGTTGTCCAAATAAATCCACTTATTATTTTGTCAATGGATTGCAGATTTGAGACTTCCAGATAGATGTGCTTCCAATTTGGGTAGATGTGTAAATAATGGTCATATTACCAGATTAAAAAGTCATGATTGTCATGTTATAATGGAAAGCCTTATACCCATTGGATTAATAGGTCTATTGAATTCTGTGATATGGGATTCCATAACAGATGTATCATATTTTTTTCAGGACATTTGTACGGCAACAACAGATTACGATGCTCTATGCAAACATGAAGAAGATGTTGTTGTAATTATATGTAAACTGGAAAAAATATTCACGCCGTCTTTCTTCGACTCAATGGAACATTTGATATTACATTTTCCATATGAAGCAAAATGTGGAGGTCCGATACAGTTTCGATGGATGTACCCATTCAAAAGATACATGAAGAAATTGAAAAAAAAAGTACGTAACAAAGCATCTGTTGAAGGATCTATTGCTGAAGCTTATTTGTAGGAGGAGATATCTTTTTTCTGCTCCAACTATTTTGAATCTGAGTATCCTTCAAAACACAACCGCATGGGACGGAACGAGGGGAATATTGATGAAATTGACAATCAATTATCTGTTTTTAACCAGTCAGAGCTTGGTTTTGGTGGAGTTCATGAACGATGGCTTTCAGATGATGAACATCACAGAGCTCATACGTATGTTCTGCTCAACTGTTAAGAGATGACATAATTTTTAATGTAAGTGATTCTATTACTTATTCTAATATTTATGTTACAATAAATAACATTGTTTTTATAGATTGTATGACAATCATATCAAGAAACAACTTCCACAAATTACAGTAGCTGCTATCGAAGAATGCAGACAAAATTTTTTTTCTCCGTGGTTTCAAATACTGGTTATATAAATTTTTCATACTTTAACATCTCATTCAATTTATAGTTTACTATATTGATAATTATTTCACAAATTTTCAGGTGTCTCGACATGCTGATAAAATTGACAAATGACTTTGTATATTGAGTAACCCACCATCCAAAATGGTGAAATCTTATAATGCATATGTGGTGAATGGTTTTCGATTTCATACACATGCATAAGGGGAATAAAAAAACAATGAACAATGGATTTTTCTTGAGAGGATCTCATCATAGAGAAAATAAAGTTGACTTTTATGGAATACTTGATGAAATCATTTTACTCTATTATCTAGGACACCATTACATAACGATGTTCAAATGTCGGTGGTTGGATACTGAGAGAGGCGTGCGTGTTCATCCGACTCATGGAATCATCGATATTAAATGTAAAAGTGTTCTTACAGTAAATGAACCATTATTACTGGCTCAACAGGCACATCAAGTTTATTATGAAAAGTATTGTGCTACATCAAGAGACTTGACTAGTTGGTGGAGAATAATAAAAATTAAAATTCGAGACAATCAGTTTAGTCAAAGTGAATGTGCTTTCACTGAAGTGTAAGGAATTGAAGTTTTTCAAGAGAGTACTCAAAATCAATCTTTGTTACAAAGAGACATGAGTATCGATGATGACACCCCTCAATTAAGAGTCAGTGATGATGATGATGATGGTAATAATGTCACAAATGAATTTGAAATGATAAGAGATGAAGCAACTAGAACTCAAATGGATATCGATGATATTGAGGGGGAAATATGAAGATGACATTGACAGATATGAAGATGATGATAAATATGAACATTGATACAATTCAATGGTAGTTATATATAATCATAACTAATATATATGTATATATAATAATAATTATCAATTATTTCCTAACAACATTCGTTTTATGTTTCAGATGGATGAGGACACGTTTCGTGAGTTGGCGGATGCTGACCTATCTTTCGATGCGGACAAGTTTCTGGAACCAGACCCTCATCCTGAAGGCGCTTTAGGGAGTATGCGGAGGGGGCGCGGTCTTGCACGAATGATGATTCCTGACCCCATCCTCGAGCGACGTCCACGTCTTGGGTTCTATCCACGCACCTTGAGGTGTGATAACCTGTGTATTTTACTAAGATTTCATTAATCTATTTACATAATAAATGTTTGATTATTGTTTTTATAGTTTTCCGCATATAGCAGTCGGACATGGCATCACTATTTTGCGCAACTATTTTTCTCAGCCATGGATGACATGGGAGCATATTCCTGTTGATGTGCAGCAGGCCATGTTCGTTCATTGGTTGGTACGTACGTAATTAAATAATTTTTATTTTGAAATTTATTTCATTTATAAATTGATATTTTGAATTATTTGTAGGGTTTATGGTATCCGATCGAGGATACCATGAATGACGCCATCCATGAGGCATGAGAGGTGGCTATGCGTGATCGCTTTCGTCCGTTTTTGCACAATTTAAGAAGAGCTGCCATGAAGAAAGCAGGAGTGTCAGATTTTGACGAGTCATGTAGAGCACACCGACCAGAGTACATTTCATCTCACGTATGGGATGGATTATGCGCACACTGTTTGAGTGTTGGCTTTCAGAGGAGATCATCGGTGGGGAGGCAGAATTGGGGGAGACAAGAGGTGACTCATCGAGCTGGGAGTCGTACTTTTAGTACTCATAGACAACATTTGGTACGTAAATTTTTTATAAATATTTTATATAACATTAAATATTAACAATTTATTTTATATTATTATAAGCTGTCGAGCACCCCAATATTACAGATTACGACATATATTGGAGGATGTACAGTGATCCAACTACTGGGGAGCTCAGAGGTGATCGTCAGCGTCACATCATGGTCAATTTTTTTTTTCAAGTTTAAAAATTAACTGCATATAATATATTCAAAATTATAATTTTAAATTGCAACTACAAGAGTCATATGAGACAGCAGCGTCACAGACCCGGCCTGAGGGTCAGGCCGAGGCATCAGATCCGACCAGTGGCCATCAGTTTGATGAGGCGGCATGGATTCAGGCGACCCAATATGCCTTCGAGAAGGGCCGGGTAGTTGGTATCGACTCTTGACTGACTCCTGGAGATTATTATAGCAGTGCTGCGATGTCAGCATCCAGCTCGAGAGGAGCTCATGCATCTTCTTCCGCAACACAGTATGAGGATCAGTTACGATCTCAGACTGAGTTGATAGAGAGTCTCCAAAAGGAGCTGGAGAAGATGCGTCGGCAGCAGCAGCAGCATGAGGAGGAGTGCCGACGACAGCAGCAGGTGTACGAGGAGCAGATGAGTCGGTGGCAGCAGCAGCAGCAGGAGCAGATGGAGTAAATGCGCCGACTTACTCATGCCTTAGGGATGGAGTTTCCTCCACCAGCAGATCCCCCTCCCCCTCCTCCTTCAGATTAGTTATTGTTTGATGTTATAATGTTTGTAAATTTAAAATATGACATTTTTTATATTCCGACTTTCTGTCTCTCTTATACTGGTGTCAATATTGTATTATTTAATTTCTATTTATTTTTAATACTTTATTATTTATTATTGGTATTTATTTTAATGTTTGTTTATTTTATTCATAATAATATTACTCTTAGTATTTTATTATTTGTTTATATTTCTTTTTTCAAATGTTGATAATTTTCATATTTTTATTTTATAATTATAATTTTTTAATTATTTATAATAATATAAATTCGGTATATTATTATTTTTATATAATATTATATTATTTATATTACAATATTAATATGATTAATAATATTATTCATATTTTATAATATTAATATATATATATATATTTAAATTTTTTAATATTTTAATTTAATTATAATTTATTAAATATTTGAATGAATTATAATTGTATTATTACTATTATAATATTAATTAAATTTTTATTATTAATAATTTAATTTTTTTTATTTTTTTATACATATTTGTGACGGGATGGTATCCCATCGCAATTAAATTTTTTTAATTTTTTTAAATTTCCTATTGCGACGAGAATATTTTCCTGTTGCAATATGAAATTGCGATGGGCCCGTCACAATTACTTATTTCTTTTTTTTTGAAAAAAAATTTAACTATTTCACGACGGTATTCGTGGCCCTTCACAAATAACATTTGCGATGGGCCCATCGCAAAAGTGTTATTTAAATTTTTTAATATATATATCGATTAGTATTTGCGACGGGACATATTACCATTGCAAATACTATTTTTAGCGACAGACCCGTCGTAAATAGTATTAGTTGCGACGCCATTTACTGCAACGGGTCATTTGCAATGGACCCCCATCACAAATATCCTTTTGCGATGGGATCCCGTCACAACTGACCCGTCGCAAATGGGCTTATTTCTAGTAGTGATGCTTAGGATAATTCACATTGAAATTTCAAACCATTATAAAGGATTTGAATCGATAATTATAATGAATAACCTAGGTTAAACCATAGACCTTGTAAGAAACTATGAGGAAATAAAATGGATGAAGTATTTATGTATTGAGATTTATGAATGAAATTGTATACATATTTCTACCAATGGTATGTTAGTCATAAGAATTATGAAACATATAAGGATTGTGTTAAATTTTTGAATCACATGTATCTTAATTAACATAAGAGTTTTGGACACCATCATGGGTTATGATTTCAAGATTGATCAAATGTTCAAATTATTAAACACCTCTTTCAGGATTCATATGATGGGTGTCTACCAAGATTAATTACATTTTGGATAAACTTATGTAATGCAAATGTTTTAGTGGAAAATTTATGTGAGAAATAACACCTCTACATTTTATAGAAATAATTTTAAAGGTATTTATGTACTTTAGGTTAAATATCACTATTATATTCAAATATGGTTTAGTATACTTTGTTATTTTTTTATTGAATACCCAAGTAAAAAGGTTATTAAATGATTAATTTTATTTCAAGGGTGTATATCATATTTTTTTTGGGAAAATATAGGAATTATATTTATATAGTTAATAAAAAAGGAAAAAAAATGTGTGGGGACAACCCATCGCATCTAGTAAGGTGATGGGGTGTGAACCCATGATAAATGGAAGATAATGGTTTCATGCCTACCACTAGCCAATGTGATGTCCTGGTTAATGTGTCATTGTTTTTAGCAAAACAATTTGATGAGTAAATATTAATGATGAACCGGTAATATTACTTACGAGGTTTAGAGATTAATTTACTAACAATATTGGTTTTTGAAAATATTTAGAGATAGAAATAAATAATTTTCACTCTTTTTTGTATCTTAAAATCAATTAAAATTCTGTTTAAGTTATTTTATTATAAAAAATAATTTTTGGATATCCAATTTTTAGAATAAGTGATGTATTTGATCGAAGAAGAAACAATAGATAAAATTGTTCTTTTGAAATAGAAACATATCGAGTAAGTATATATCCATATATTATGAAATAATTCTTTAACTCTAGGAAAATGATTTTGAAACAAAAATATTATCCTAATACCTTCATTTATGTTGAATTGATGGTCATATAGGGAGTCAGAGCTTTATGGATTTGAGCCCTTAAAATTTCTATTATTCACACCATTTATTGTGATTAATGGCCTCAATCACTAACCATCAGTATTTGGGTGCTATTTCTCTCTTCCATTTCGATGTTTTCATTTCCAACCTATGTTCTCCTACTTAAAAACCTAGTTATATTTTATTCCATGTGACAATTTTACTTCCCATCCTATATTATTAAGGGATATTTTATTAAAAACTTTTATGATGTATTTTTTTCAAATAATTAATTTTCAAATATCAAACCCTTGATTACCAAGATCATGTTTCAATTTGGAGAACACAGTTTATTTAAGGTAGGGAGAATCTAACACCCCAAAATTGTAAAATATGAATTTCATATTCAATAGCATGTATGACATGAATAACCAAGAATTAAAGGGTATATAATATCCCAAAACATTACAATATATTTAATATTTTATAAAATAAAATCTATGTTATATAATTTAATGCACGCAACACTGAGTTAGATCGCGTTATACAGAACAATGACTTTGTTAAATAACTTACATTACATAAGAGGACAATTTTTTTATCAAATACTAATAATATTATTATTTAAAATATAAATTATCTCTTATTAGTTAAATAAGAAGTTGTGAATAGGATTAAATAACTTACGGAAATATATGGCTAAATTCACTTGTTTACAAATGATTAGAAATTAATATAAAAACCAATTGAATGTAAAGGAAATGTTTTTATAAAAAATCTATTTTTATGTGCCCAATGGTGTTTCATCATAAAAAATTAAATTAATTAATCTTATTAAATGATATTAATGAAATTTATATATTATATATTAAATAATTTATTTATATTCATCCAATAGTTTTGATAGGCATAAGATAAGCTCAAATACAATTTTACGCGTAAAAAGATATTTTTTTAAAGGCGGTTTTGCCAACATTTAATGGTTGAATTTTATTAAAACTAAAATTTGACACTAATATAATTTGTTTATTAAAAATAATCTTTATTATTAAAATATTAATTTCAAAATTTTCTTATGGTGATTTTTGGTGTCTTTCTGAGAAGTTTCATTGTTCTATGAATAGTGAAAAACATTAAATTTTAATTAAAAACTAACTTTCCATATAATTAAATTATAATGTCAAAATATATTTCGAATTGGTTTAAAAATCACAATATTCCAATTATAGATATATTAATCCAATATATATAATTGTAAACATTTTTATGTTTAATTAATATATAATCTTAATAAACTTTTGAACATTTTTCACTTTAAAAACCTCTTTCTCATTCTATTTGTTGGATTAATTTTAAATTAATGAATTTAAATTATGAGAATTTAATTTGGAAAAATGGATTCTATATTTTGAATCATATTAAATTATAATTTATAATAATCTCAAATTAATTTCTCACCAAATTCATTAGTGAAAAAAGAAAAAAATTAATCTCATCAATAAAGATAAAGATGAGTTTACTAAGGAACCAAACTTTAATCATAAGGTGAAAAATGACTAAGAGAACTTTAAAAAACTCATCTGATGGAAATATCTCAACCTTATATATTATAGGATCTAAATATTTTCATTATTTTATCCACTTTAAATGAAAAAAACCTTGGTATAATTCACTCTTTAAATTTTTTTTAGAAGTGCCCCTCACCTCACTTATTTTAGGCCACCCCCTATCCTACTCTAATCACACAATGAAACAACATTTTTATGAAATATATAAACCAAAAATCCAAAAATTCCATAACCTCATCATATAAACCCTATAATATGAATAAATCTAACTTAGGAAGGAATTAGTGAAAACGTAAAGAGGATACTCGAAGAAGAGGTAATGTTTTTCTAAAAGAAGATTTATTTTTTATTTACATCACCTCCATAAATTATTATTATAATGTGATGATATAATATCCTAAGCATATTAAATATACTAATATTTTTTATGTTAATTTTTTCACTTAAATCCACCCATACTTCCAGCAAAAGGGATAAACAATCATCATTCATGTGTACGATGTAATACTGCCTCATGAACCAATGTCATTTTTCCTCCATTAATATCTTTTAAGGTTGGTAATAATTTTGGATTTATAGTATATATATGAAATATAAGATATTAATATTTTGTTTAATCTTTTTTAATAATTATATAACACAAAACTTCATGCTTTACATTTATTTTCAATACGATAACATCGTTTGTGTGTACGGTGGACTACAGTCTTGCGAAGTAATGTGATTTATTCACATGTTTAATGGAATTTATTAAATATGGATTTAATAAAAATATTATATATATATAACATAAATATTATACTATAATTATTATATATATATCACTTACTTTTATTTCTTTTAATTTGATAATAAAATAAAAACAATTTTCATGCATATGTGCGTCCTACCGTATCCCTAAATGATGTATTTCATTTGTAGGATCAAAATATTGATGTAGATGCTCAATATACAAGAGGGGGGGGGGGGGTGAATTGTACACTTTAAAAATTTCCTTAAACAAGGAAAGATCTCAGTTTAACAAAGTTAAACTCAGCAAATTCACAATACCTCTAACACCAATTGAAATATTGGGACAAAGTATGAAGTTACAAACTTCTAGTTCTATACACATGCTTAAATTTGGAAAGTGATTCCAAAAAACCGGTTTCAGAAATATGGATCCGGAAAATGAAACTTAACCAAAGTTTACAATATGAGATTCTACCTTAAAGCATATAGAATCTAACTGAATCAGAGTATACAAGTGTAAGGAAAAATAACAAGGTTATACTTTCCTTAAAATACAAAATGCAGTGGAAAATATAAACTTGTAACAAAAAAAAGTAACAAGATATACATATTTTAACCCAAAGATAAGGGTATCCAAAAACCTTGGATAAAGGTCCCTTGATTTATACTTTCAAGAAGGTCTGTCTTACCCGCATCTGGGTAAGCCCTCAATACGAAGATCAGAGTCTCTGTCTTGCTATCCCCACAAGCCATCAACTTCAAGGTAGTTGGAACCTCTTTCTTCCTCAGCAAGGAAGCCCTCGAACTTCAAGGTAGTCGGCACCTCTATCCTCATATCCCTGGAATCCCTGAAATGTAATCACCATCATTCAGAGTTTCACGAAGCAATCTGAACGAGTAGTTTAGTACGCACAAGGCATGAAAATCTTCTCTCTGTAGAAATCACCTTATCAGTGTGTGGTCTCTAGAGTGATCAACTTATTATCGATCTCTTTCAAATGAGATCATATTTATATGCTCGGTAGTAACAGTCAGCTCCCTCCTCCAACGGTCATATTTTCCGTAAATTTCAGAGGGACCTGTACACATGTCACTCAACAAACGGTTAGTTAAAAATAGAATGGAAGACATAGTTTTATAACAAAACATGTGTAACTGAAAGAACGACATTGTTTTATAAAAAAATTAACAAATCAGAGTGTAAGTAAAAATTTCGGAGTCTAACCAAAAATTATATTTGGAGTCTATATTACAAGGATATTCAGATTCCTTTTATCAGAAGAATTCAGAATCGAATTTCATAAAAGTTCATATCAATAATTCAAAATCAGAATTCACAACTAGAATTTGTAATGAGAATTCTACAGTAGAATTCGTAATGAGAATTCATCAGAGAATTCGTAATGAGAATTCATCACAGAATTCGTAATGAGAATTCGTCATATGAATTCGTAATGAGAATTCATCATAGAATTCGTAATGATAATTCATCATCATAATTTCTAATGAGAATTCGTCATCAGAATTCGTAATGAGAATTCATCACAGAATTCGTAATGATAATTCATCACAGAATTCGTAATGAGAATTCATCATCATAATTGTTAATGAGAATTCATCACAGAATTTGTAATGAGTATTCTGAATTAGAATTTTTCATGAGAATTCATCATCAGAATTCGTAATGAGAATTCGTCATCAGAATTCATAATGAGAATTATTCATAGAATTCGTAATGAGAATTCATCACAGAATTCTTAATGAGAATTCGTCACCAAAATCCATAATGAGAATTCATCACAGAATTCGTAATGATTATTCTGTATTAAAATTCGTAATGAGAATTCTTGATCAGAATTCGTAATGAGAATTCATTACAGAATTCGGAATGAGAATTCAGATGCTAAAACATAATTCTTCATATCTAAGTATTATAGAATTCCGAGAATATATATACGAATCTGATTTTTATACTTAAGAAAAAATATTGATATGAATAATGAAAACGAGAAAGAGGTAAATTTCCTTATGGAAATTTTCTTTATAGAAGTAAAATTGGGTTAAAAACATATTTTCTTAAAGATAAGGAGTTTGTGATTTTCAAAACAAGAAGGAATGAAAAAGTCATAAGGAAAGCCTTATTGACTCTACAATCTCTGCCTTTTTGGAAAGCACAAACATCCTTACGAAAAAGAATATATGAGCTTAGAATAAATTTCTAGACTTTGAAATTAAAGTTTATCTCCCTTTGTTTATGAATGATAGTGAATACGACTAACTCCCCCTTAGGCTTTGGAACTATAAGGATTGTATTCTAGATTTCCGGAATAGAATTTTCATTATCATAAGAATGAAAAACTTCGTAATGAGAATCTCTCCCTTAGATAAGCTCCCCCTTACTTAGGGATAGTTTTTCTTTACTTAGAAATTTTTCTTCTCCCTTTTAGATTCTTCCTTCTCCCCCTTTTGAGTAATTTTTCCTTCTCCCGCTTTGTGATTTTCAAAAAGAATTGAGGGAATAGAAAAGATAATAAAGTACCTGAAATATTAGTACATTCAACCAACCAAAAGACAAGTAACCAAAATTTCATTACTATTGGAAATAACTAGTACAAGAAAAATAGTTCAACAAAAGATCAGAGTGGTCTATTTTGTTTATTTTTCCTTGGGCATAACCATTTTAAAAATTGTCTTCAGCTTTTTCATTTCTTTTTGGTCCTCCTCCACATGCTTTTCTAAAGAAATGATTCTTTCCTATTGAGCCTCCATTGCCACTACCTGAGCTTTAAGAGCTTAATCTTGCTTTAAAACATTTTCATTTAACTGAGTCTGAAGATCCTTTTCTTCCCTGTAGTACTGGAAAAGAGATCTTAGCTTCCCATTCAGATCTTTGACCTCTTGCATCCGAACATTCTGCTCAAGAGTTAACTTCTTCTGAAAATAATTTGTAAGATCCTTGATTTTAGAGTCTTAGGAATCAAAATCATCTTTCACATCTACTTGGAATTGATCAAGGTCTCCCATCTCTTGAACAAATTTCTTAGACCACTTGGTTATCTTCTTGCAAGAAAATCTATGACTGTCATAATTGATAAGAAAGATTTTATGATCAGCCTCAAGCATAGCACACTTATCATTCACCATGGATATAGAGTCTAATTTTTCATTTATGCTTTGCTGAAGCATCTGGTATCTGGATTCTTTTGCTGGAAAAAATTGAAATAATGTCCACCAGCTTTTTTAGGGACTGTTTAACAAAGTCATGTCCCACGACAGATGAATCTGAATATGATATTCTGGTTAGAGATGGTTCTTCCTAGGTCTGTATCAGCTTCCTTTTGGATGATCATCCACCTTTTTTTCCTTATTATAATATCTTTCATTGGAGTGTCAACAACCACTCTCTTACCTTTATTAACTTTCATAATGGTCTGTTCATCAGGAGATTCTTGATCACTTTCTAAAAGTTTAACAATCTCATCTTCATCAGCTTTCTCCTTCTCTGCTCCAGCTTCAACATCCTCAGGCTGTATAAAGTCATGATTGTGACTTTATTCCTTAGACGTCTTGTTCACTTCTTCTTCACCTTTCTCATCAACTCTAGGTGTTGCAAATTTTGAAGATCCGGCTTGGGAAGCCCGGAGTGAAAATTTCTCGGAAGCACTATCCTTCTCATGATAGTCTTCAACTTGTTTTATTACATCACCAGAGCCACCACTTATCTCTACTTGCTGGATATATTCCACAAAATTTTGAACTCTCAGTGTCAATTCATTCTCATCATTATTATTTTTAGAATTTTCTGGAGTCTTCTCACCCAGAGTTTCAGGCAAACCATCAACCAAAAAGGATTTCAGAATGGGTAAATTTTCGGATGCTACTTTTGTGACTTTTAGAAGAGATTTAATAATATCTACCTCTGACATCTTTTTCTTCATCTTCTTCTCTTTGGCTTTCTTTTCTAATTAATCAGCTTCTTTCTATTTCAAGGCCTTAGCCTTAGTAGGGTCCAATCTGAATTGTGGCTCCCATTATTTTCTCTTTTCTTTATCTTACCTCCACTTGGAAACCACCTCATCTGGATAAGTCCTTTGTTTCTTGGGTTTAGGAGGTGCCAATTGAGTTTCCTTAGACTTAGGGGTTTTCTGAGAAACTTCCACTTCCTTCAATTTCCTTTTCTTTCCAGCTTTATTTGATGGTTCCGGAGTTTGTTGATCTTTCTGAGCTGCCTCAACCTCTTCCTATGGTAAAGAATAGAATTCCTCGGATTCAACAGAAAAGGCCATCTTCATCCTCTTCAACGTATCATCACTAACCAGCATTACCTTGAAATTCCTTGGCTTGGAAGTGCAAGCAACTTTAAAAGAATCAAGACACCTTATAATAAGTTGGAAATCAATGCTGGATACATTATAATCTGAGCTTTCAGATTCCCTTCTTTAATATTCTTAACTGTAATCAAAACATGACTCATCAAATTTAAATTCCTTATATTTACCATGAAATCTAGGATATAAATGTCACTTTTCTTGAGATTATCCTTATCACCCCTTCTTAGTACGAAAAAACCTTGTACCTACAGCTGTAGAATCCGATTATTCAAAGAGAGATTAGAAATCTTAGTGGTCTTGACATCTTTAAGTCCAAGGCATTCCTTGGCCTTCACATTATTAAAACATCCTTGCTCATCCGACAGATTATGTGAGAAAAATTCAGCTTCACCTTCATATGATAGACCCACCAAGCATGCAGCCTTGGCGTAATAAATCTTGTAAGTCTTCCCATAAGACTTGAAAGAAAACTTCTCTCTGCCATCTTTGTCAAGGAAGGAAATAGACTCGTAAAACTCAATAAGAAAATCTGAATAAACCGGATCCTGATTCGCTGGATTTGATAAGCATACATCCTCCTAGCCATTGATATTGATGTTCTTAGATATAAGAGAATCATACTTGTAGAAGTTCGGATGCACCAGCCTCTACCTATAAACTAACCACTTAGAAATAGGCTTCCTAGTTGACATATCTTGAGAAGTGGCTTCTACAGACATCTGGAGCTGAACGCTTTTGAAGAAATCAGAACAGACTTAGGAAAGATCAGAACGACCTTAAGTAAAGAAGACAGAGCTTCGAGACGCAAAAGATTGAAATCCGATGTGGGACAACCCTCAGGGGTCCCGTTTATATAGGAGTTGAAGTGACGGTTCAACTTCCATGGTTGATCGAATGGTTGAGAAACATTGAGATTTGATCTGATGGTTGAGAAACAATCTGCAAGGAAAACTTGACTTCGATCTTTTGAGGTTTTAAGAAAAACATTCGGATTTAAGAAAACTAGAATCCGAAAAATTTAAAAACACATAAGAAAATACTAGAAAGTTAAATATGATTACAAAGACTTAAGTAAGGAAATTATACATTTCAGATTGACTAGAAATATTGTTCGTAATAGGTCACATTCTTCTTGATGAAAATTTGACTACGAAAAAGTCAGTACAAAAAACATGAGAACCAAAAATTTTAATTTAAAAAATAATATTAGTACAAAAATTTCATTAAGAGAATTATCAGTACAAAAATTTCATTACGAAAGTTCCAGTACGAAAATTTCATTACGAATGTTCCAGTACGAAAATTTCATTACGAAAGTTTTAGTATAAAAATTTCATTACGAAAGTTCCAGTACAAAAATTTCATTACAAAAGTTCCAGTACGAAAATTTCATTACGAATGTTTCGGTTAAAAAATTTCATTACGAAATATTTGAAAAGCTAATCACAAAAGTTTTTTGAAAGCTCAATATGAAAATTTTTAAAATATTATTACGAATTTTTTTGAAAAGCTAACAAACAAATGTACTCCCCTTATGAAAAAGAGTTTATTACTGTAAGAAGATTGTTTCAACAAGAAGTTAATGAAGGATAATTACCTTATGGTTATCATTCCTAACTTCTGTTTAATGTATTCAAATCTATCGGAAGGTAAATATTTTGCGAAAATATTAGAAAGTTGATATTGCGTTCCGATAAAATGAAGAATGATATCCACTTTTGTGTGTGATCCCTAAGAAAGTGATGCCTAATATCTATGTGATTTACACGGGAGTGATGTGCAGGGTTTTTACTAAGGGAAATGGCACTTGTGTTATCACACAAAATTTGAGTGTTAGTAAAACTCATGCCATAGTCCGTGAGTGTGTGTTGCATCCACAACACTTGAGCACAACAACTTCCAGCTGCTACATATTCAGCTTCAGCAGTGGACAGTACTACTGAGTGTTGCTTCTTGTATGACCAAGAAACTAACAAATATCCTAAGAAATGACAAGTTCTGGATGTGATTTTTCTATCCATTCTACACCCACCAAAGTCAGCATCTGAAAAACTCTTTAAGATGAAATTATTTCCAGAGGTATAAAATAATCCTAGATCCATGGTTCCCTTTAAGTAGAGAAAAATTCTTTTCACTGCCTTTAAATGAGATTACTTAGGATTGGATTGATATATGGCACATAAGAACACTGAAAACATTATATATGGGCGACTAGCTATCAGGTATAGTAGGCTTCCTATCATACCTCTAAAAGATGTTTGACCCACTACTTTCCTAGCTTCATCAATATCAAGTGTGTTTGAGGTACCAATGGGAATACTAACACTTTTTGTATTGTCATATCCATACTTTTTAAGAATATCTTTAATATACTAATGTTGAGATATATAGGTTCCATATGGTTTTTGGGAAATTTGAAAACCAAGGAAAAATGTTAACTTACCCATCATACTCATTTCAAACTCAGATTTCATTAGATCCACAAAGGAATCAGTTAATGATTACTGAGTTGAACCAAATATGATGTCATCAACATATATTTTAACAATCAATTTTTTTTTCTTGTCTTTATTTATAAAAAGGGTTGGATCTACATTTCCCTTAACATAGTTATTTTGATAAAAAATCTGGTTAGTCTATCATACCAAGATCGAGGGGCTTGTTTAAGTCTATACAAAGCTTTGATAAGTCTAAAAACATGATTAGGATATTTGTTGTCTTCAAATCCCGGAGTTTGTTCAAGAAAAACATCCTCTTGGACGTAACCATTAAGAAAAGAACATTTCACATCCATTTGAAAAAGTTTGAAATTGAAGAATGCTACAGAGGCAACTATGATATGAATAGATTCAAGTCTAGATACTGGAGCATATTTTTCTTCATAGTTTATTCCCTCTTATTGATTATAGACTTTGGCAACTAGTATAGCTTTATTTATAATTATAACTCCATTTTCATCACACTTATCTCTGAGGACCCACTTCAATCCAATAACAGAAGTTCCATTAAGTCTTTCAACCGAGGTACAGACTTAATTCCTTTTGAATTCATTTAGCTCATCTTGCATGGCTTTGATCCAATCATCGTCACTTAAATCTTCATCAGTACTTTTTGGTTCTAATTGGGAAAGAAATGCTAGATGTTATACTTCATTCCTCAAGGAACTTCAAGTCCTTACAGGTTGATTAACATCACCAATGATACTATCACTAGGATGATTCTTAAGAAACACCTGACTTGGGTTTTGTAAAACTTGTTCATCAACATAGGGTAGAAAGTCTTCTGGGGTAAATGTTTCAGAAATATTTTCTAGAACATTTTCCTTATCAGAAGGATCTTCTAACAAAGTTTGATAATCAGTTTTTGAAAACACATTCGAGGATATAGGTTGGGATGGTTTAAAAACAAAAGGATCAGACTCATCAAATTTTACATGTGCTATTTCCTCAACAGTACAAGTGTTTTTATTGAAAACTCTATAACCCTTAAGAGTTGTGGAGTATCCTAAGAAAATTCCTTCATCATATTTTGGTGTGAATTTGTGTAGATTATCTTTAGTATTCAGGATGAATACCTTGCGACCAAAAACCTTGAAGTAGTAAAGTCTAGGTTTTCTACCATTCCATAACTCATAAGGAGTTTTATTAAGAAAAGGTCTCATCAAAACTCATTTTATAGTATAACAAGCAGTACTTACAGCTTCAACCCAGAAATGTCTAGCTATAGAATATTTACTCAACATGGTTCTAGTTATCTCTTGAAGAATTCTATTTCTTCTTTGAACTACACCATTTTTTTGAGGAGTTTTAGGTGCTGAAAAGTTATGAGTAATACCTTTTCTACTACAAAAACTTTCAAAATCAGAATTTTGAAATTCTCCTCCATGATCACTATGAATTGTTTTCAATGGAAGGTTTTTCTCATTTTTAACTTAGGCTCTATGACTTTTGAAATAAAAAAAAGCTTCAGACTTCTTTTCTGGAAAATAGACCCATGTAAATCTAGTGTAATCATCAAATAGAACAAACACATAGTTTTTTCCTCCAATGCATCCAGTTTGTGTTGGACCAAAAAGATCCATGTGCACCAACTGTAACACATCAGTTGTTGAGACTTCACCGATTTATTTAAAACTATATTTATGTTGCTTTCCATATTAATAAGGATCACAAACTTTAGAAGAATCAAATCTAAGCTCCGGTAGATCCTTAACTAGTTTCTTCTTAGATAGTTTACATAAGTCTCTAAGATTACAGTGACCTAACCTTCTATGCCATAACCAAGAATGATATTCTATTTCACCTAGAAAAGGTATGTCTTGGCTCCTTAGGTCTTCTAAGTTCAAAGTGTAAACATTCTCTTGCCTATGGGCAGAGAGAACAAACTCTTCCTTGGAATTGTGTACTAAGCACTTATCATTCCTAAAATTAACAAGGTATCCTTCATCACATAATTTACTTATACTAATGAGGTTGTGATTAAGACCCTTAACAAACAAAACATTTTAAATCAAAGTTTTACCAAGAAGAAAAATATTACCTATACCAACAATTTCTCCCTGAGCATTGCCTCCGAAAGTTAATTTTCCTCCTTTCATCTTGATAATATTTTCAAAATAGTTTTTATTACCAGTCATATGCTGAGAACATCCACTATCCATGTACCATGTATTGCTGTTGGTAATTCCCATATTTTTCTGAAAATGAGATAAAAGTTAGGTTTTCGGAATCCAGACTTGCTTGGATCCAGAAATTTCAGAAAGCAAAATTTTGGGTACCCACATCTTTTTTAAAAAATAAGCCTTATGAAAACCTAAAGATTGAATTTTGTTTAAAGAACAATTTTTTCCCAATAACCACCAAATTTACACTTAGTACAAAATGGGGCACTTTGAGGAAGAAAATAATTGTTACTAAAAGTTGGTTTAGCATGGGTATAACCAAATCCAGATTTGTTTCTTAAAGGTCATATTTGTGAATACATCTTATCAAAATTTTCTTTACCTATGGAAAAGTTTGACAAACAATTATTTAAGGAAATTATTTCAGACTTGAGTTTTATAACCATGTTTTTATCTTCAAAGTCATTAGATTTGGAACTAGACCTAGGCTCGAAAACACTTTTCATAGAAATTAATTTTTCTAGATCTTTAGAAAGTTTATTCTTCTCAGAATTTACTTCCTCTAGACTTTTTGAAAGACTTATAGAATCAGATTTTTTCTTATCAAGATCTTTAGAAAGATCTGATATTTCCTTAGTAAGAATAGTATTCCTAGAATTTTCCTTATCAGGTTTTTTTACTGAGTTTTGAATTCTCAATATCAATAAGTTCAGGAAACCTAGAAACTTCATCATAGGTAGGTAAAGTATTTTCTTCATCAGAAGAGGATTCTTCATCCGAAGAGTTATAATATTTACTATCATTAGAAATTAAAGAAACATTGGTCAATGATTCAGCATTGTGTACCTTAGACACAAAGCAATAATTGTCAATAGGTAATCTGGCTATAAGACCAAGATTCTTCTGTCCAGAAGATTCATAATCCGAAGATTCATCTGAAGAGTCACCACCACTGGAACTCCAAGTATCATTAGCTTTCAGAACCTTCTGAGATTTAGCTTTATAATACTTCTTCCTATTCCTTTCAGAATACATCTCTTTTATTTATTTCTTCTTGAGCAAAGGATAATAAAGTCTTATGTGTCCAGCTCTCTTGCATTTGTAGAATGTGACTTCTGAATCTTTCTTATCTTACCTTTCCTTCTTCTTATACTTGGATTGGAAATTTCATTGTCCAGCTATCTTGTTCATCCTTCGAGCAAGATTTGCTAACTCATTCTCTGAGACTTCACTCTCACTAGATTCGTATTGGATAAAAACCTTCTTAGATTCGGATCTAGTTACTCTCTCATGAGTATTAACTTTCATATGATTTGATGTTGTAGTAAAATCAACAGTACCATTCCCACTCTTCTTTTTGATGTTGTCAGTATCTCTATTTATCCTTGTCTCATGTTGGAGAAGAGTTTCAAACAGCTCATCTAAGGAAATTTGAGTAAGCTTTATGTTCTCATCAATTGTTGTTCTCTTTGATTCCCACTCATTGGGCATAATGTCAATGATCTTGTCAACAAGGGATTCATCATCCAGACCTTTCTCTCCCATAGATTGTAACCTATTCACGATATTCATAAACCTTTGTTGCACCTTACAAATGAGTTCTCCATAAGGAAAGTTAAAACCAATATACTCAGCTCTAGGCATGGCTCTTATGGTCTCAATCACTTTGGATGTACCAAAATGTGTAACATCAAGTGTCTTCTATATACAGTTAGCTGCTTTACAAGATGAAATTTGGCGATATATATTCATATTCATTGAACATTGTATAGTATTGCATACCTTATAGTTTAATTGATAATCATGCTTCTCTTGGTTTGTGAAAGTACTACCTTCCTTATAAGGAATTTTATAACCTCCAGTAAGCATAAAAAAGTTTTCTACTCCAGTATTGATAAAAAATGTCTTCATTCGATCTCTCAAATAATCACAATCATTAACAAAAAAAATTGGTGGTCTTGTAGGATTTAGGTTGTCGATGGAACCAACATTGATTCTTTCCATCTTAAAAAACATTCTACACAAAAACTTCTTAATAAGAAAAGTTCAGATTCAAGGAGAATATTCCTAATAATGGAAAATATAGAACAATGAAAAACTGAACAAGAAAAACTTATATGTGTGTATAAGTATTTCAGAGACCTCCTCTGATACCAATTGTAGGATCGAAATAATGATGTAGAAGCTCAATATACAATCGTGGTGGGGGGGGGAGTGAATTGTACACATTAAAAATTTCCTTAAACAAGGAAAGATCTATGTTTAACAAAGTTAAAATAAAAAAAATTCACAACACCTCTAACACCAATTGAAATATTGGGACAATGTATGAAGTTACAAACTTCTCGTTCTATACACTTCCTTAAATCTGGAAAGTGATTCCGAAAAACCGGTTCTAGAAATATGGATTTGGAAAATGAATCTTAACCAAAGTTTACAAAATGAGATTCTACCTTAAAGCTTATATAATCTAACTGAATCAGGGTATACAAGTGTTGGGAAAAATAAGAAGATTATACTTTCCTTACAATACAAAATGCAGTGGAAAAGATAAACTTTCAACAAAAACAAGTAACAAGATAGAAATATTTTAACCTAAAGAGAAGGGTATCCAACAACCTTGGATAAAGGTCCCTTGATTTATAGTTTCAAGAAAGTCTGTCTTACACACACCCGGTTAAGAACTCAATACGATGATCGGAGTCTCTGTCTTGCTATCCTTGCAAGCCATCAACTTCAAGGTAGTTGGATCATTTGTCTTCCTCAGCAAGAAAGACCTCGAACTTCAAGGTAGTCGGCACCTCTGTCTTCCTATCCCCAGAATCCCTCAAATATAATCACCAATATTCGGAGTCACACGAAGCAATCTGAACGAGCAGTTCAGTACGCACAAGGCATGAAAAGCTTCTCTCTCTAGAAATCACCTTATCAGCGTGTGGTCTCTAGAGAGATCAACTTCATATTGAGCTCTTTCAAATGAGATCCTATTTATAGGCTCGGTAGAAATGGTCGGATCCCTCCTCCAATGGCCATATTTTCCTTAAATTTCAGAGGGAACTATACACGTGTCACTCAACCAACGGTTAGTTAAAAACAGAATGGACGACATCGTTTTATAACAAAACATGGGTAACTGAAAGCCCAACATCATTTTATAAAAAACTTAACAAATCGGAGTGTAAGTAAAAAGTTCGTAGTCTAACCAAAAATTATATTCAGAGTCTATATTACAAGGATATTCTAATTCTATTTATCAGAAGAATTCGGAGGTGAATTTTATAAAAGTTCGTATCCATAATTATTAATCAGAATTCACAACCAGAATTCGTAATGAGAATTCTACACTGGAATTCGTAATGAGAATTTGTTATAGAATTCTTAATGATAATTCATCACAGAATTCATAATGAGAATTCATCATAGAATTCGTAATGAGAATTCGGCATCATAATTCATAATGATAATTCATCGCAGAATTTGTAATGAGAATTTTTCATCAAAAATCGTAATGAGAATTCGTCATCAGAATTCATAATGAGAATTCATCACAGATTTCATAATGAGAATTAATCACAGAATTCGTATTGAGAATTCTTCATCAGAATTCGTAATGAGAAGTCATCATAGAATTCATAATGAGTATTCTGTATTAGAATTCATAATGAGAGTTCGTCATCAGAATTCTTAATGAGAATTCATCATCATAATTCGTAATGAGAATTCATCAGAGAATTCGTAATGAGAATTCATCACAGAATTCGTAATGATAATTCATCATCTGAATTCATAATGAGAATTCATTATAGAATTTGTAATGAGTATTCTTCATTAGAATTCTTAATGAGAATTCATCATCAGAATTCATAATGAGAATTCATTACAGAATTCGGAATAAGAATTCGGATCCTGAAATATAATTCTTCATATCTAAGTATTATATGATTCCGAGAATATAGATATGAATCCGATTTTTATACTTACGAAGAAATGTTGATATGAACAATGAAAACAAGAAAGAGTTAAATTTCCTTAAGGAAATTTTCCTTATAGAAGTAAAATATGGGTAAAAACATATTTTCTTAATGATAAGGTGTTTGTGATTTTCAAAACAAGAAGGAATGGAAAAGTCATAAAGAAAGCCTTATTGACTCAACATCATATATTATCACTAAATTGTATGGATTACTATAAATACATATGTATTTAAAATATATGATATTTAAATCATTTTTTACATTTTGGATATGTGGAAATCATGATCAAACCAAGAGGGAAAAAAATAATTCAAAAAATACTTGAAAAACAAAGTAGTTATTACGCGAAATGAAGAAAATAAAGAAATATTTTTATCAAAAGATTAATAAAATATTTTTCAAGGATCATATATGATATCAATACTACTAATTTGGTCTTGGTATAAGTTAATAACATTCTTAAAACCATAAAAAATCAGGATAAATAGAATTCAACCAAAACTAAAGAACGAGTTAAGGTATTTAATCTCAATTTCATTTCATTGAGGAATATTATAATATTATTCACCTAATTACTTTTATATGGTGTATATAATATCCCTTAACATGTAATATTCTGAATAATTCATTATTCATGGGTTTTTATGTTCTAATTTTAATATTTTCATTTAAGGATATTTTAATTAAATGTTACCAAGTGTTAATGAATTCTATAACCGAATTCCGTTTTATTTGGATATATTACTTTCAAGTATTTGTTAATATTATAAGGTTATTTGTGTAAGGACTTTTGACTATCAATTTTTTGTTTTCCACTTGTTTTATGTGCATTTATATTTAATACACATAATCAAATCATTAGTTTATTCTCACTTACACATTATGATTTTTGTAAGAGTTTACTTCATAGTCTCATTTTAATCGTGATTTCTTATTATTGAATATACCTTAATGGAAATTATTTGATCAGTGTTTAATAAACATGTTAATTTTCTTCTAATCTAGTTACTCATGATATTTATAAGTAATAGTTCAATTTTTCAAATCATTGGTACTTAAATTTTTTTATAAAATATTTTTAAGAAAATTTGATCCCATGTCATGACTCCCTCCACACAAAGTGTGCCCCTCCTTGGACGGTAATTTGAGGAGAAGGATAATGACCACCCCCCCCCCCCCCCCGAGTTCCACCTCCAGTAGGCCCTGAGTTGGATACTAGCACTGAGGGTATATTAGACACATAAAGGGGTGGAATGATCCTATAAGAGAACACATGCATATGAGAGAGATAAGAAAGACACCAACTAAATCCTACTCAGACTACAATATAAAAGAAATCCCATGTACACATATGTAATGTCATGAAAAACTACAATAAATGAAAAGGGAAAACTGCAAGTACCAAAAGAAAGTAAAATGAAAGCGACCACGAATCCCAAACAACTCCTAATAAACCCCCAATATAGTAGTAACCCATTGGATATCTAACATACTCCATGTGACCAGAAAAATAATTTATATAATGTAGGGTGAGTATAATAGTACACTTATTAGGATCCTCCATGGATCCTCTCATGAAAAAGCAAGGAAATCATGCTAAAGCACAGTGAACATCAAGTGAAAACAACTCATCACCCAAATAGGTATACTATGTTCTGATACTCACCATGGATACTCTCACCTAGTATTACATAAAAGAGTATATAATATAATAATGTATATCACGGGTACCCCTCTACCACTTCTCAATGGATATTTCACATTTCCCCAATGTCACACATCCTGAGCATCTCTCTACAAAAGGCTTTCCCCAAACACCTGGACAAAGCACCAGAACACACACCTCGTGTATCACACCACCACGTCCATGTAAACAAAGAAACTAGGTAGTTTTTTGGATCCACTATAGCCTGGATAACATGTATCATACATCGGGTATTACACATCAAGTCATTGAAACCCATAAACTGAGTAATGATCCTCAATCCATCACAACCTATACACTTCGTACTTATAGAAGTCCAGAAGAATCTATATCTAGAATAAATAACTGTGAAATAACCACAAGACATTACAACAATCTACACATAGATATGGGTAAAACTAACAGGAATGCATTCAATCACAAGTAACTACCAGGAGAAGAGAGCATAGCCAAAGGGGGAAGTCAACCATCCATCATCCCCCCGAGATGTTGGAGAAAACACCCCCAAGGATGAGAATCCCTGGGGTGTCAGTTTTCCAAACCGATAGGGTGGAGTAGCATATTGAAACACAAAAAATACATTGTATAACATAGCTCATAACCATACTATGGGAAAAACCTAGTCTCATACTCAACTGCAGCTAACATCTCTTAGACTCCCAACTTTTACTGCTAAGACTAGATATTCTATAAGTATAAAACCATTTTAAGAGAATTATTAATGTATTTATCCATTTTTATATGATTCACTTTATGGTAATTAATTGTTTAACCATTAATTAACCATTAACGTTTCCAAATTAAATTACATCATCATAACAAAAAAGTTCAATGCCCACCAGGAATAGCCAAACCGAGTCCATGATTCCTCAAAAGCATAACCTCAGTATTGCATCCCTGCATGCTCTAACCATATCAGTTCAACATAATATATTCAATCATTTATTAACCGTATTATCACTTTTCCATATATCCAAGTATTCGAAGAAATCATTCTAAACTACCAAGCATAAGGGAATTAATATGGTGAGTAGATGAACTACCCGTTGAGTCTTTTCCACCTATAGATGGAGGGTAGACACATCCATACTAGAGAAGATAGACACTGAAAGCACATGGGAATCCCCATGATTCTTTTCCTATTTTGGAAGAAGGGTAATAAAGAACATCTACATCAAGATGTGGGGAATAAAAAATAGAAAAAAACATTATGTTCAACAAAAACCACTTTCACATCGATGGGTAAGCCCAGCTCCAACCCATTCCATTATACTTGTTGTCCCCCTAACAAACACATGCTTTAACCGACGCATATTTACACTGTAGGAATCAACTAATGCCACAACCACTTGGCCTCCCTATCCCACATACCACAAAAACTCTCTAGGCTTATTAATCTTTGGATCACACCATAACACAAGCAGCAGGAAACAAACAAAATGGAAACTAGGCTCTTGGCCCTAAACAAGGCATTCATCCTTAACACACAATAATAACTCACAGCTCTGAAGCATAAGGCGCATGACATTTATAATTAAGCGGTTAGTTTTCCCCATATATGTGTGTAGAGGGAAATAATAGCTTGTGGTTATTTCACAAGAATGTATTCTGGATATAGTGTCATAAAGACTACTACAGGTACGACGTGTATAGGCCATGATGGATTTAGGATCCTTACTCAGTGTATGGGAAATAATGGCTTGTGGTGTAATACCTGATGTATGACAAATGTTATGAAAGATGTGGTGGATCCAAGAAACTACATGTTTTATTTTGTTACATGGGCTTGGTGGTGTGATGCATTAGATGCATGTTGACATATGAGCTGCATGTTGCGGTGCTCTACCCACGTGTCTGCGAGAAAGCCTTCTTGGGGAGAGATGCTCATGATGTGTGTTGTTGGGGAAAAGTAGAAAACCAATGGGGAAGTGGTAGCAGGGTACATTGACATTATTTATTATATTATATATTCTTGTATGAGATACTTTTTGAGAGTAGAAATCTTGAGGTTGGGAACATAATATACCTATTTAGGTGATGAGTTAGTCTCATTTTTTGTTCACTATGCTTTAGCATGCTTTCATTACTTTTGAATGAGATGCTCTATGGAAGATCCTATTGATTATACTTTTACACTCACCCTATGTTATATAAACTATTTTTTAGTTCACTTGGATCAAGTTAGAGATCAGGCTGGTTACAACTAGATTGGGGGGTTTTGTTGGAGCACTTTGGGATTTTTGATCACTATTGTTTTACTTTCTTTTGGTACATGAAATTTTACCATTAAATTGATATAGTTTTTCAGGACATTACATATGTGTACTTTGGATTTCTGTTATACTTTAGTCTATGCAAGAGTTGGTTGGGGTATATTATATATCTCTCTTACACATCTTCTCTCTTAGAGGGTAATGCCTCCCATTTGTGTGTTTACTATACCCTCAGAGATAGTCTCCAACCCAGGGCTTACTGGAAGCAAGAATCCGGGGTCATTATCTCTCTACTAACATTGTTGGACCAAGAGGGGTACACTCTGTGGGGAGGGGGTCCTTCCTGAGGGGTATCAGTGCTCTGGTTGAGGGATATGATAAAGTATGAAGTTAGGAATAGGCAAGGTTACATGGCTTGGTAGGGAAAAAGTATCAGATATGTTTAGAAAGAAATGTAAACATAGGGGAATAGCTAAGACATGGGTATTTAGGGACCCTTGTGATCTATGTACAGACCTTTAATCTTACAGTGCCAATTAAATTAAGTGATTCTGGTTGTTGGGTATATACCTAGGAAAGGATATGGTATCATTCTTTATTTATCCTATGTTTTAATGGGTAGACCATGTGATAGTTTAACCTAAAATAAGTAATTTAAAAAAATTAATTAATGTTAAGTATTACATATTCCAGGTTTAGGAGCTCTAACTAGTTTTATTTTTGCAGGTATGGCTCCAAGATGACATCTTTGTCAGGTTCATGCAGAAGATGTCCAGAAAGTTGTGCTAGAAAATTATCACAGAATAGATTTTGACGATGAAGACACTTGGAGGAGGACACTCAGAGAGTTTAGTGCCAGAGTTTTCAGAAGTATGAGTCCTCCATCTGAGATGTAGTCATGAATGACTGGTTGTATGAAGTTGAGATATCTTTCAGTTTGATCTATGCTCAGAAAGAGCACTGGGTGTCATTGGTTGTGATGATTCTGCATGGACCAGGTAGGCAGTGGTCATTTTTGTTTATTGGATATCGCGAGGAGTCCACAGTCTTGTGGGAGGTTTTCTGAGACTAGTTTAGAGTCGAGTTTCTTTATTGGACCACAAAGGAGGCTAGTTTTCAAGAGATTTTTACCCTTTGATAGGGTATCTCTAGTGTGCAAGAGTTTGGAATCCATTTTAGAAGCCTTTTTCAATATTATTCATACTTATTTCTATATGAGGATGTTTGGGCGGGGCATTTCTAGGAGGATTTGAATCTAGAGATCCGGCACTAGGTCACCCCATTTATGTTGAAGACATATGTTGAGGTGATAGAGAGGGAACGGGTCATCGAGAGGATGTTATCCAGATCCTAGTCATTAAGAAATGGGAGTCACCAAGATTCCTCACGAAGTAGAGCTACAACCTAGGGTTCCTTTTTATTAGGGTAGAAGTGTATCTATTTGGACGGGGTAGGTCCAGTCCTCAGTGTCTCGTTTCTCTAGAGGTAGTGGCTCTCAAACCTATGAAAAGAGATAAATAAAAGGTTTTTAATGTGTTGATCAACGTCATCAGTAGCAAGAGTACTCAAACGTTCTGAATAGTCATCATGCATCAGGTGATCCGGTTCAGGTTCCTCTGTTGAGGCAGTTCTAGTTGAGGCAGAAGTAGTAGTTTCAATAAGTTTTAGATCAATAGAGAGCATATATGAAATGAATAAAATAGACTCAGGGCACTCCCCATCTTTAGAGTGCAGAGCGAGTCCATAGAGGTAGTCTCTATTAGGATCAAGGAGGTCGTAGAGTAGGTTGTGGTTAGTTTCATGCATTAGCAATTCCCACGCCAGGCGAGGAAGACATCATTTGAGGTACCCTTTATTTTTATTCTAATTGGGTTCATGCCTTGTTTGATTCAGGAGAAAAACATTCATTTATATTCCCTACCCTTGTTTATTCTTTGGGATTTGAGGTAGAGAGGCTTCCAGTACCCTTGGAGTTAACTACACTAGTTGGAGGCTGTACTGACTTGTTAGAAGTATGTATAAACTATGAGTAGTGTTGGGGTAGCACCGCTCATGGGGAGACTTATTATGTCTATGGATACAACTGTATGACTTCAACCTCAGCATGAATCGGTTGTATTCATTGTAGGGTATCGTGGATTTCTTCTAGAGGGATACAATGTTCTTTGATGCTGATGAAGATCTAGCAGTTTTTGTTGGTGAGAGAGACCCTAATATAGGTTAGAGGCATGTTCTTTCTTGGTCATCTTTGATGGTTGAGCTGATGATTAGTTCGTTAGAGGATCAAAAGTTTACATTTCCTAGGGTTGTAGAAGAGTACATTGATGTCTGTCTAGAAGAGGTTTTATCATTACCACCATAAGAAGAGATCGAGTTAGAGATCAATATACCACCAGACACGTCTCCTATATCAATGTATTTGTATAAGACATAGCCTTATGGGCTGTAAGAGATACATTTATAGCTTTCTGGTATATTACTGTGCAGTTTTGTTTGGATGAGTGTTTTACTGTTGGGTGCACAAGTTTTTTTCATAAAGAAGGCTGATAAAAGTTTTCGGTTGTATGTCTATTATCATCACTTAAACAAAGTGATAGTGAAGAACCACTATCCTCTTCCATATATTTATGACTTATTCAATCAACTGAAGTGTGTAAGTTGGTTCTCAAAGATATATTTGAGGTTATAAAATCATGAGAGGCATGTGAAGGATTGAGATATCCAAAAAACTACCTTGCATTGTCGTCACGAGCAATATGAGTTCATGGTGATGACATTCGGTTTAACTAATACTCTAGATTTGTTCATGGGGTTAATGAATTCTCTATTCCATGAGTTCCTGAATATGTTCGTGGCGGTTTTCATTGATGACATCCTTATGTACTCCATGTCTGAGGAGGATCATGTGGTGAATTTGCGTAATATACTGGGAGTTATTCTTTAGGAGAAGCTTTTGGGGAAGATGTAGCAGAGTGAGTTTTGGGATCGAGAAGTCTGTTTCATGGGGAATGTTATATCCCAGTAGGGAGTGGTTGTGGATCCATCGAAGGTAGAAGCAGTTGGGTCTTGGGAATCCCCCAAGACGGTTGTAGAGGTGTGAAGTTTCCATGGTCTTTCAGGCTATTACAGGAGGTTTTGGGCTTATTTCTCTCAGATTGAGACTCCTTTAATAGCATTGAACCAGAAGGATCTTGTATTCATGTGGATTGATCAGTGTCTGGAATCTTTAGAGTATCTGAAGAAGAAGATATTTATCGATCAATTTATTTTTATTTAATTATAAGGAGTTGAGTGTGTGGTTTTCTATGATGCTTCACATCTGTGGTAAGTCTTTGTTCTAATGCAGCAAATAATGTTCATTTCTTCTGGTTCTATATAGTTTTGTCACCACAAATGTAAATATTCCACCAACGATTTCAAGTTGGAATCAATGGGGTTTTCCCTGAAGTTGGGGAGATATTACCTCATTGGAGAGTGTTTTGTTGTATTCACCGATCATAATATCCTGAGGTACATTTTCTCCTAGCATGAATTGAACTTGCGACAACATAGGTGGATGAATTTATTATAGGATTATGACATGAAAATCTCATATACACCAGGTAAGGGGAATTTTGTAGCAGATGCGACGAGCATGAAGTCACATAATGATACAGTGCATGAATCATGTGATTATTGGAGTGTAATAGAAGAGATTTCAGCATTGAATATGGATATGGGAGAAGTTGATGGCATAGTTTGTCTTTTTTCGATGATGGTGCAGTCATCTCTGGTGCAGAAGGTGGAGGAATCCTAGTTGGGGGATCTTGAGGTGGAGGTCTGGAGATATCGATTTGTTTGTAGAGATGACTCTGATGGTTGTTCTTAGGATGAGAAACACTGAGTGTTGTTTCAGGGAAGGCTTTTCATTCCTTTGGAGTCATGTGAGATGGTTCTCAGAGAGTTCCACACTTCACCCTTATCAGTATATTCTAGAATGAAAAAGTTTTATTGATAATTTAGGAGACAGTTTTGGTGGCCTAGGTTTGAAGTGTACATTTGTAAAGTTTTTGTATTGATGATTGATTTTCCTAAAGGTGAAGTCCACGCACCATGTTTCCAGTGGTTTTATTCAGCTGTTGGATATTCCATAGTATAATTGAGAGGAAAACATAAGGGAAGTTTTTACCATTTTACCACAAGATCAAGGAGGCTATGACCTTATATGAGTAGTAGTGAATCTTTTGATGAAATCATACAACTTTATAGATATCTAGAAGTTGAGATTAGTAGTGTTTTTATCGTGGTAGTATCTAGAGTAGGTGGTGAGACTCCATGGAGTCCCTAGGATGGTCATTTATGATTGAGATCCCTGTTTTACCTCCATGGTGTGGAGAGGTCTCATGAGTTATTTTTCTTCTCAGATATGACTTAGCACTACTTTTCATCCTCATATAGATGGTTAGATAGAGATGACCATCCAAACTCCAGAAGACATGAATATCTCTTGTGTCCTAGAATTTATAGGCTAGTGGATGAGACACCTTCCCTTGGTATAATTTTCTTACAACAATAGTTTTCACTCCACCATACGTACGACGTCGTTTGAAGCCTTGTACAACTGAACTTTTCCATTATCCTTTTTCCTATACTAGGGTCGAAGAGTCATCATTTATTAGACCTGAACTAGTAAAGAATACGACATATACAGTTCATGTTATTTGTGAGTGAATTAAGGAATCACAAGATCATCAGATGTATTATTTCAATCATTGGAGGAGACCCCTAGAGTTCTAAATTGGGGATCACATTTTTTAAAGGCGACTCCCCATCGTGGGAAGTGAAGGTTTGGTTGTTGGAGAAACCTTTCTCCATGGTTTGTTAGGCCTTTCGAGGTGTTGTATCATGTTGGACCCATGGCGTATCGGGTAGAAATCCCCCAATCATGAGTAGGATACCCAGTGTTTCTTCACATGTCATTGCTCCATCATTATCCTTATTATGACTCTCATGTTATCGATTGGTGTGAGATTGATGTTGATGATCATTCAACCTTTGAGAAGCAACCAATAAATATTTAGGACCATAAAGAGAATGTGTTTCATAGGAATGATATTCCCTCTGTTTGTGTCTTTTTGGTGGCATAGTGGCATGGAGGAGAGTATGCGGGAAGGTGAGTCATAGATATGTGCTTAGTACCCTGAACAGTTTGATGTCAAACTCTTCTTTTGTAATGTTGTCCATTTGATTCTTGTAGAACCTTCTATTTAAGAGATGGGTTTCTCTTATTACGTGTTGTTTCTTTCTCTATTTTGAGAGGTATCACCCATGTGAGATTGATTAAGGGATATTTTTAGTTTTCATGTGGTTTCACATTGTTATTTGATTAAGCAGTTGAGATTCTGTGGTGGAGAGATTCTTGAGAGGTATCTTGCGAGGTGGCTATTAGAATTACTCATTTTATGTTTTCTCAATGGGTTGGTTTTGGATTCTCGAGGAAGATAATGTTTTGATAGGTATCTGACGTAATGGCCCAAACCTCTCCGGTCTATTCCATTTTTGAAATATGGTGTTTGGGGTGTTCTGGGAGGTCAAGGTGACCTATTTCAACACTTTTCCAAAATTTCATGTTTTTTGTATAGTATTTCTAAGATGGTAGATCCTTCCAATGGTAGCTTATTCCAATGGTAGATCATTCCAATAGTGAATCAAAAACAGTCACTTGGAAATGGTTACTCAGGAATGGTGACTCATGAACGGTGACTCGAGAATGGTGACTCACAGAATGGTAGCTCAACGAAAAGTGACTCGTCCAATGACGACTCATCCAATGATGACTCATCCAATGATGACTCATCCAATGATGACTCATCCAATGTAAAATCCATTGATGACTCATCCATCAATGAATTTTCTAACAATGACCCATCCCATAATGACTTTTCCAACAATGAATTATCCAACGATAACTCATACAACAACAACTTATCCAATGGTGACTCGTAAAAAGTGTTTCAAACATCCTATAGTTTCACCTCTTTTAAATTATCATTGATGTAAAATGAATTCAAATCATTTTTAAGGGATTTGAGGCTGATTAAGATCCCATGGCTCCTATCTAAATTTTCCTAAGGGTCTTGGTGACTTTACATGTTCAAAACAAATAATCATGATAAAAAACCTCTTTTAATGGAAAATGTAAACATATCTAAACTGTTACTCCATTTAGATCTCTCCAAAGGACAAAAATTGTTCTTTCATATTATTCCCTAGTGGATATGATAGAACCTTTCCTTAAATCATATAGGAGTCATTCAGGGTGTTGTATCCTTGGATCATGTTTTACTTGGAGTTTATTTCTACCCATGTGCACCCCATATTTCAGTACACCCAGGAAGCATCAATTAGTCTTCAATATAAGAAATGTTCTACCTTTGTTATGATGGGTTCATCAATCTATTTCCTCTCATTTCTCCATGCCATGTTATAGAAATATGATCTCTATGTTTCTAATGTAACATTCTTGGAAGTTGGTTGGTGTTGGTCTTGTCTCTCCCTTCCACATGTGTTCTCTTAGAGGGAAATGCCTCCCTTTTGTGTGTTTACTATACCCTTTGTGCTAGTATCCAACCCTGGCCCTACTGGAGGTGGGACTCAGGGGTCATTATATCTCTTCTCACATTGCCTACCAAGGAGGGGTATACTGTGTGGGGATGGGGTTATAACACCACATTTATCTCTTCAGTCAAGAATTCCATTTTCTTAAAAAACCATGATTTCTAAAAAAAATTTAAATTTTTTTTATCATTTTAAAAATTATTTATTAAATAAATATTAAAACATTTTTACTCTTTACAAAATGTTTCCAAGGATTTTTTTTTTATTTTCAAACCAATTCCAATTTGACTTTTACTGAAAAAGTGAAAGTAAACTTTGTTTATACATGTACAACATGAATAGAATATCCACCCACCATGACCACTAAAATTTTTATTGATTATTTTATAAGTTTAAAAAATATTTTCAAAGAAAATAATTTTCAAATTTTTTTGTGAGATTTAGAGTTTTTAAAAGTGATTTTTAAATAAAATGATTTTCAAAATGACATTCATAATGAAAAAGATATTTTTCTCAAGAATATTTTTAAATAAATGTTAATGGTATTTCTATTCATCAATTATAATAAACCTTATTTTTAATACAATGGGTATATGTTATATTGATACCATCATTATTCTACCTCTGGATGGTTTATGATTATTTTGAGTAAGGAAAGAATTGACATTCAGTTCCTTGGTACATTTTTACAGTCAATAAATTTTCTTTGAAGTGTTCACTTTCCTATGATCATTATATATTAAATTTACCCTAAATTTGAACATTATTTTTCATGGTTAAATTTTTTTCCTAAAACATATACCATTTTAACATTTGATGTTCACTTGAAAAGTTATTTTATTATTTGGTGAGAAATTGATGAATATATATACTTTACCCAATACATTTACATTTTGAAAAGGCACATTATTTATGAATTAATTATATTAGTCTATATATGAGGGATGATTTAGACTGGTATGAAATGGGTTGGGGACTACTTAATGTAATCCCATTGATGCATCACCGGTCTTGTAAGATGAAATTAGTTGGGAACAAAGCCTTCATGTTGGTAACCAACCACGTTCTAATATATCTTATGGAAAATATTGGAAGTAGTATGCTAAAACATCTTGTGAAAGGACTTTAAATTAAAGGTACCATGTACATGGAAATATGGAATCTTGTGATTAAAATTTGTTTTAATTTAAATTATGTTATTATTTTCCATGAGATTATCACTATGAAAATATACAAGGATGCATTTCAGTCTCCGTTAATTTATTAAATGTCATGGGTTTTTAGTTATTTTGCTTACCATATATAATATTCCTTATTTAATCATGAGAGTCATGTTATTGATTAAATGGAATGTCTTTCTAGTCATTTTCATTACCATATTCTTTATGCACTCCTTTCCTAGTTTATTGATTACATTGAATTTGTGTTCAGTTACTTACCATTTCATATTGAAAATTAATTATTGACTTATGAAAGCATCCACTGTACTTAACGCTTAATGATAATTTGAGATGACAATTATTATTTTTCCATTCCCTAGGAAACCATAAAGTTTACTATGATTGATATGAAAATATATACTATATAGAATAAAGATTTTCTCAAAAATAAAAAAATTGTAATAAAAGACTCATACATGTACGTAGTTTACCAAGAGTACTAAACTATTCGATTTATTAGGATTTGATTTCATTGTATCTTATGCCAATGAAATAGTAGTAGGCCCTAGCACTAGTAGATAGGTTAGGGATGTTACATAAAAAACTCATTAATAAGAGATATATATAATCTCCCAATATGTTATTAATAACTATCACCCTTATTAGAAATATCATACATAAAAGTTTTATTCCTGACACAAGGAAGGAAATCATAAGAAAGGGTGAGATTTTATGTTCAATAAGGTTATAAAATGGAGACATTAATTACCACTTAAACATAACATGAGCATAAAAGTATAATAACCTGAGCATAAATTTTTTTAAACATACCTTGTATATTGTAGATCATAAGCAAGAGTCATGGAATAAATATTGATAGTTCATAAGACATAAATCAAAATAGAATCAAAGAACACGAGTCATGAGCACATAACCCTAGAATTAAAAGTATGTTTTTGGTATAAACATAAGAACATAAAATCATTTACTTAGTTGTCAACGATAAGTAACAAGAAAATAATAGTGGATTAAGATCACTCCCAAAACAATCATATCTTTAGTCAAGGTTTACTTCCAAGAATATCATATTGGATAGAGTCCCTTATGAACTTGGTTTACTCCCCATTATTGTCCTTGTTATGTGATGAGATATGCATATTTACCCAATTAATTGGAGGGATATATACTTTTGTTCCCACCCATCACATAATGAGAATAATATCTATATGTTTTCTATAAGTTCATTTCATCATATTTTAACCTGTATGAAGGAAATTAGTTTCATAAACATTTAATGATTTCATCATAACATAAAAAATTGGAAATAAATGGGTATCATAAAAATATTTTCATAATAATCATAAAACATAAATAGAATAAATAAGGATGGTTTCATTTGTTTAAATACCGAGTAAATATTATGTAACATCAATATATGTTACTTACAGCTAAAATTACATTGAAAGATTACTTGGAATGTTTCTTATAAAAAATACCCTTTTCAATTTGAAATCAATTACTTAAAATAGAATTTTTTTCTTGATATGAAAGGAAAAATTTATTTGTTAAAAATCATGGAAAATTTGATTTTACTCTTCAAATTATTGAGTAATCATGGTAGTAAGAAATTTTTTTCATGTTGTGTATATTAAAACCTAGATCCTTTCACATTTTTAGAAAAAAGAAAAAAGTAAATTATTTGGAAAATGAAATGAAGATTCCTTTTAAACCATTCATAAAAATTGATGAATGGGTGATAATGAATTAAAAAAATTATTTTACAATACTAAAAACATTCTGGTAAATTTTTTTAGAAAACATGGACATGAGAAAAAAGATTCTTATCTAAATAGAAAAACATAGTCTGTTTTCTTTAGAAATATTCTTTTGATATCTTGATTACATACAGAGAGAAAAATGAATGGGAAAAATTTATATCTTCAAATAAAAATAAAAGAGGAAAAGTTTTGGGGCATTTATGAGGTATATATTAAAATATAATCATTAGAAATTTAATCACTAACAATATAAATAAACAACAATATTTTAGCATAAAACCCTTACCTTATGTTCCACTAGCATCTAACGTGATATAAAATCATATATAATAAATATAATTTTTTTATAATTCTATATAAAAATACTTTACATACTTATAATATAATATATTATCACCTTATAACATTTTAACTCCAACTTGTTAATATATCCTTATTAAAATCATCATTTTCACGTGTTAACTATGTAATTTTTTCAAGTGAATTTCAATTCGGTATTTATTGTACCGGTACTTTGATCATGGTTAAATAATATCTAGAAAATTAACCATGATATATATATATATTAATGTATAAAGGATATATATAGAAAAATTACTTAAACTATTCATGGAGACAGTGGGCCGTACGTATGCATGAATGCTATTTTTTTACATTTGGATGGATTGAATAAAAGAGAGGTAAATAATAATTAACCTATAAAAAATCATTATTATATCATATTTATCATATATATTCATTAAATTTATCATTATTACTATTCATGTAAAATTTAACTGAAAATATAATCACATATTTTCAGGGAGGTTATACTCCACACAGACACACGAGTGACATTATCATTTTCCAATGGATGAAAAGATGGTGTATAATGGATATTATATAATAATAATAATTTTTTTGTATATTTATGATAATTAATTTACTATTTTGTAATGGATACCATGTATTTAAAGGAGTTGTATTAATAAATAAAAATTGAAAATGCCGAGTTAAGAGTTATACCACTTCATTGATAATCATTCATTAGCTTACAACTTAAGTCTTGGAAGGATTTTATTATGGTGATACCAAACTATATATCATTTTTTTTAGAAATCATTGAATGTATTATGGTATGAATTTTTTTATCTATAAGGCTCATACTCTGTGAATAACTACAGAGAGGAGGTTCCTTTTTATAAGCGAGTAGAGGGGCACACTTTGAATCCCACAAAGTATTAAATTATTATAAATTAATTTTCTTGGAAAAAATTATCCAAATTGATATAATTAATATATAATATGATTATTATTCTATAACCACCCATAAAATAAAATATTAACAAGTTTATGTGATTTTATCAGCCTTATCTCTTTGTTTTAACCCCTCATTAACCCTTTTGAAAATTACCATAAAATCATTGTTTTTAATATTTAAGAGTAAATAATGCTAACATAAAAAGGAAATTGGAAAAGAAAGGGACCATGTATGATATTTTAAACCAAATTTTATTAACTTTATATAAGATAATATTTTTATTAATTTTAAATAAATTAATAAAATAATTTTTTATTATGAAATGTCATTAATGTATGTTTTTAAAATAATCATTTACATTGATTTTGAAAACATCATGAAAAATTGAATTTAAATATTAAATAGTAACATATACATATATTTATAATATTTTATATTTTTCTAAAAAAATCTTGTGAAAGAATAACTTATCTAAATTTTATTTCTTGTTATATTTTTTAAAACATTTTTTATTTTTCTTTTCATTTAGTAAATATTGTACCGACTATGAATAAGAATTTAATGTAATTATTCAATAAAAAATAAAAAATAAATTACTAATAAAAAATTTCATATCTTAAATAATCATTTAGAAAAAAAATATACCATTTTTATCATTATTTAAAAGATTGAGATATATTAATGTCAACAAAATGAAATTTCGAATTAATTCTTCTATAAAAATAATATAAAGGCCATAATCTATGAAAAACATCACCATGTAGCCATATATTTGATACTTTTATGGAAATGGCCAAACTACACCAATAAATTTGGATGATTTCAAGTTTTAGTGAAATTTTAAAGCATTATCATAAAGTTATAACCATATTTCACCTATTTTACCATTACCCTAGTGACTAATATCTACCAAGGTTACGATTCATAATGACCAATAATAAAAGCGAAAGATTTACCAAATTTGAAATCCTGATTCCAAATATGGGTTCAATTTTTCATGTTTCAATTTCTATAAGTTGGAAAAATTAATTGTAAATAAGTTCGAAGTATTCAATTATAACTAATTTTTAGAAAAATACATTTTTAAGAAAAAAAATTACTTATTCCTATCCCATGCTTAGAAAAAGGATTAGATGAATGATAAAAACTTTTGTTAAGAATATAATATATACATTCTATTAAATTCATTCAAAAAAGTGATTAATTTAATTTACTAATATTAAAATTCATTGAATACATAAAAATAAATTTTTAGAAAAGAAAATATCTTTGGTGTTCAAATGTTTTCTACTTTCATTTATAATCAATTGGAAACCAATTAATTCAATTTATACAAGTTTAGAATTTCATTTTCATATAATTTATTTGGTCTTATTTAGACCCACCAAACTAATGACTAGGTGGTAACTATCACAATAAATAATAATAATTCAATATTATAACCCTGTTAATTTAAAATCAGTGTTGTTTGTCTCATAATATATTGAATAAATTAATTTTTTTGAAAAGAAATATATCATAAAATCTCAAGGTGTCACATTATACTTCCATAAGAAGAATTTCTACCATGAAATTATGTCATCCTGAGATAAAAAATGAAGATATCTCTATTTTATCACAACCTTAGGTTCCCATGTAGCTTCCTCAAATATCTAATTCCTCTAGAGAACTTCGACTAGTTGTGTAGTCTTGTTTTGTAGGACTTCATATCTATGATCCTATAACTCCACTGATTTTTATTCATATGAAAGATAATTCTATAGTGGTATAAAATCTATGTTTATTACATGTGAGGGATTAGGTATGTACTTCATCAAGAGAGATACATGGAACATATCACGAACATGAGAGAGGTTCAGTGGAATCCCTAATCAATAATATAACATACATAATTGATCAAGAATATAAAAAATGAAAGTATTTGTAGGTATTATATTTCTTATATTTCTGAAATTGACAGCATTTTTTCATGGAGAAATTCATCAAAATACCTTCTCATGAACTTCAAATTCTGGATTCACTGATGATTTCTTGCATAATGTTTCTATAGAAACTGAGATTCCTTAATATTATTTTTAATTTCAATGACTTTATTTTCATTTATTAATCTAGATCAAGTACCAATATATTTGTTTTTCCAACTTCATCCCAGAATGTTGGTGTTCCATTCTTACTTACAAAGAGGTATTCATAATAATCCATATGAATTCTTGAGTGAAATCTATTATTTCATGATTAATCCACTAGAGGAAAGTGTTGATCCCAACCAAATTTTAAATCCACAACATACTACCTCATAATATTCTCTAAATTTTTAATTGTTCTCTCAGAATTTCCATGTTTCTGATTATTGTATGTTGTACAAAAAGTCAACTCTATAACATGAGCCTACTAAAAACTTCACCTAAAATTTGTGGAAAACCTCATATATCGATCATATAAAATAGAAAGTGGTACTCTTGATACCTTACCACCTAATTAATTTATATTATGAAAAAAATGATCTATATATAAATTATCTCTAATTGTAATGTAGTGTGCTAATTTTGTAAGGTGATCAACTACAACCCAAATAACATTATGACATTCCGATGATTTTGGGACCCGAACAAGAAAATAATCAGTGGAATTTTTTAATTACCATTCTAGTATGGGTAATTATTATAAGATCTCTTTATAATTATATATATCTACCTTAAATTGAGGACATACTAATAACTGAGACACATATTTTACAATATTTTTCTTCATGTTATCCAACCCGAATTATAATTTAAGATATTTAAAAATATTAATACTTCAAGGATTAATTGATAATATTGAACTACAAGCATCATCTAAAATATTATTTCTCATGTTTGGAACTGATTGGACACATAAATGGTTTCTAAGCTTTAAAATTTCATCAAAATCATGGTTTAACTCAGGAAAATTTATAACCTTCTTGTGTAGTTCCACATCTTGTTTTTGTCCCTCTTTAATCCTCACATGAAGAGATGAGTGAAAATTCATTTGAGAAAGATAATATTTGTATGCTTTATTCAATATTTCTTGAAATATCCTTCAAAAATCTTGAAATATTGGATATTTTATATCCTTTTCATTGATAACCTAGCATGATCCTTTCAACTAAAATCATCAACTACCTTATTCAATTTTCTAGGGTTGTATTGTATTGAGCAGTCATAATATTGAATTAACTACAACATTATTCTATGGGGCATATTAAGATATTTTTGAGAGAATATATAATTTAATATTTTATGATAAGTATATATATCAGACCTTTTTCGATAAAGATAATACCTCAATATCTCTAATGTAAAAATTACCATAGCTGACTCTAAATCACGATTTGGGTAATATTTTCTCATGAGACATCAATTATTGTGAGGTATAAGCTATAATAATATCACTATATATGAGGAAAAATCCTAATACCTTATATGTCTCATCACAAAAGATCAAAAAAACTTATTCAATATAGGGTTGTGTAAGAACATGTGTGCTGACAAATCCTCTCTCTAATACCTTGAAATTTTTCTCAAATTCATATGTCTAAAGAAAATTGGCTCTCTTCTATGTTAACTTAGTGAGTGGAATTGGATGTCAAGGGAATTAATCCAAAAATCGTTGATAATATCCAACCAAACTAAGAAAATTATGGATCTTAATAATTTTGGTAGATCTGGGCCAATGTTCAATAACTTCTATCTCTAATAGATCCATTGATATACCCTCTCCTAAGATTATATGACAGAAAATGAAACGTTATGTATCAAAAATTCAATGTTGGTAATATTTTCATACAAATTATCCTTACCTCAAGTCACTAATAAAATACTCAATTGATTTTAATTTTTTATTTTATATTAAAATATATAATAAAATATTATATAAAGACTACCACAAATTAATTGAGGTAATATCAAAAGACTCTATTCATTAAATCCATGAAGATATTGGGGGTATTTGTAAAACCAAATGGAATTACTATAAATTCATAGTGTCCATACCTTGTTCGAATTGTTTTCTTTGATATATCATCCTTCTTGACCCTAAATTGATGAAATCTAGAATGAAGTCCAAAATTGGAAGAGTATTGAGCTCTGATTAATTGATTAAAAAATACATCAATATGGTGTATATGATACTTTTTATTGATTTTGATATTGTTCACTTATTGTTAACAAATAAAAAAGGTTCATTGATCCATCAATATTCTTTATAAAAAGAAAACATTTTCCCCAAGATACTACACCTGGATGAATGAACCCCTTATTAATATTCTCATGGACATTATTTTTCAATTATTACAAAATAATCAGGGCCCTTCTATATAGAGTATTTGAAATAAGTGTAGCACTAGGTATTTGTTTTATTGAAAATTCAACTTCATGATTCAATGGATGATTAGGAAACTCTTTCAAAAAAATATCAAAGAATTCCCACATAATAGGAATATCTTCTATTTTAAATTTATCCTCAACCATCTATGATAAAAAACCCATTTTTAATAGGAATCAAGACACATTCAATGAACATAATGTTCTTTGTGAGTTCATATTTATCACCACACTGATAAAAAGTCATAGGTTGGTTAAAAATATAATACAATGATTCCCATCATTGATATATTGATGTGGTATTTATGAAAATAAATCCAATCCATTCCTATGATAATAAGAAATTTAAAAATTGGAGAATAATGTGATTTGTAGGAAGCACGTTCCCACAAACATCAATTAGAGAAGAATCCTAGACTTGAGATGTGATCATCTTACCATTATAACTATTCACTACTAATTAAACATATAATCATTGAGTCAATATAATGATACCATTAGTAAATTATTTATATATAAATTAGTGGTTTGATCCACAATCAAATAATACATTAACTGTTCTAGAGTGGATGGTAAGTTCACCTTTCACCACATAATTATCCATATCATAAAATAGTGATTACATGATATTTTAATTTTTATATGGGTTTAAGAGGTTGTTGGCATTGATCATTGACATTAATCTTTGTATTTGAGCATTGGTTTACATAATTCCCATACCACTTTCATTTGAAACAATAGAGTATGGGTAGTTTATTTTGTGGAGCTTTCAATCTATTCACATCATTAGATAACTTATTCTTCCGATTATATCTATATTCAATTTAACTATGAAATTTTTTTACATGTACAAAACAATTATATGTCCCCTTAAGACAATTACCTATATATTTCCTTACACACTTCAAGCAAAAACGAAATATTAGCATCTTATCTCCATGGTTTTTAGAATTTCCTAGGAATTATATCTTTATTTTCTTCTCTAAACCATGAGATTATTGGGTAACTCAAATATCTATTTCCAAATTGATAGTATATCAAAAAAATTCATGATATATATTAATTTATCTTATTAATAACTCTCTTTAGTAAATTTGTGTTAAGAAACAAAAGAATAAATTAACCAACCATTTATGCTGGATGATAATAATAGTAGTATATATCACAAGTATTTAAATATTTTCCTCACAGGTACTAATATATTCACGATCATTTTAATTTTTTATCAAGAAATTATTTCTCCATTTTCATATGAATAATAAATGGATATTACTTATTGATAAAGAATATTCTAAACTCATCCCACTCAGTGAATTCAATTTCTTCATGTTGCCTCATGTACTTGTTAAGAGTCTACCACTGATCTATTTCACCTTTTAAATAATAAACAACTAAAATATCTTTTTCATGTTTCAAACATTAGATAACATAAAATATCATTTTTATACTACAAATCTATTTCTCAATAATTAGTGGATCATCATACCAAATAAAAGAAGGTGGATATATCTTTATGAAGGACTCAACATAAATTTTATCCTTATATTTATCATTTTAAATATAATCATGTTTCATATCATGAGATACTTTGGTAAGAATTACAAAAATGTTTTTCATTCCAAATATCATAAAATATGGGTTTCCATTAATAAAATCACTGAATTTCCCACCACATTCATCACTAATATGGTTTCTTTGGGTTCTAAACGTTAAATAAATCAAAAAATCATAGTGTGGTAAAAAATAAATCTAGTGGGAACCCACATAATAATGAAAAATCATTTATTTTATATCTAAATAAAGACACCTTAATTTTATTCAAGGACAACATAGGTCTATCCAAGGTCATACATGGTCATTTTATATTCAAATCCTTCCCAATGGTTCATAAAAAAATGTAAATTAAATAAGTCATATACCTTAAAATTGTCAAACTAGGTGAGAAATAAGCTAATACTAACCTTGTGCTAGAAATATGGATAATATGTACTCAACCAACTATTTATAATGTTATTAACCAAATATTAATTTGTTCAAAAACCAGGTACACTTGTAATATGTATACATGAATGTTTTCTTAGAAAACTACACTCTTTTTGTTACTGTAACATAGTATATTATTAAATACATAGGTAATTATAAGGGTTCTCACTAAATGTTTCTCATTATAGTTTCTTAAGTTAACTAATCCTTTCCATGATACAAACTATAGAGACCCATACTTTTCAAACATAAATATCACGTCTTATTAGATGAATATTCAATACATAACAATATGATCTATTAAAAAATTATATAGGTCTAGTGTATTTTTAAACCAGCATACATAATCAAACCGTTCCTTATATATTACACTATCTCCCACTATGTTCTTCATAACTAGAACACTTCTTAAAAATTTCATACTTAAAACCATTCTTAATAACCTAATAAAAGAAAACGTAAGAAATGGTGAGCTCTGATGCTCAGTAAGGGTAAATAAGTGATATATCATGGTTAAATTAAAAATAAAATGAGAATAAGGGTATTATAACCTGAACATAACATTTGAAAATAAAACCATATACATCATACAACATAATATTGACTCAAGGAATAAACCATGGCATTTCTGAAGGCATGGATTATAATGGAATAAAAAAATAGAAGCTATAAGAGCATAATAATGAAATTATAAATATACTTTTTGGCATACACAGAAAAATAAAAAATCATTTCTTTATTATTCAAGGATCAATTCCAATAATATCATAGTGGATTGGGTTCTCTCCCCAAACCATCTTATCCTTAGTCAAGGTTCTATCCTAAGACTATTATAGTGGACAAAGTCCCTTTCCTAAGTAGGTTCACTCCCTATTCCAGTACTTGTTATCTCATGAGATAATTATATTTAACTAATGAATTGGGTGGTATATATAAGTTTAGGCCCACCCATCACATAATTATAATTATACATACGTGTGCTATAAGATTATTTCATCATATCAAAACCCATTAAAAGGAAATGAATTGCATAAAAATTTTATCATTTCATCATAGAATAACCCATATAAAATAAATAAGTTTCAAAAAAAAATATTTTCATCCAAATAATAAACCACATAGAGAATTATTAAGGATGGTATCAATGGATTATGTACCCAATAAATTTTATGTAACATCAAATATGTCATCTTAGATAAAAAAAATCCTTTAAAATATCCATTGGAATATTTCTTAAAGAAAATACTATTTTCACATTGAAATCATTAATCCAAAATTAAAAACATTAAAAAATATTAAAGAAAAACTTTATTTTAAAAAACAATTTAAATTTTTTAGTAATCATAAAAGTATAGATTATTCAGGATGGTGGTAAATTCCATTCATTCTATGTATGTTAAAACAAAGATTTCTTTAACATTTTCATTAAATAGTCAAAAGTAACCTATTGGGAAAACAACCCAAATATTAAATTTAAACAATTTATTAAAAATTATAACATGGAATAAAATTAATATAAACAGTAATTTTATAATAGTAAAAAAATTATTGAAAACTTTTTTTGAAAACAGTGACATGGAAGAATAAAATTCTAGAATTAATAGTAAAAAATAGTTGGTTTTACTTAAATATTCTTTCAGTACGTTGAGTACATCAAAAGAATTAAATTAAGAGAAAACATGTAATCTCTTAAATTAACCAAATAAAAAGAAAATTAATGGGATTCTTGAGAGGAATATCATAAAATTTAATCATCAGAAACATTCTCACAATCAATTCTAATAAATAATGAGATTGTAAAATAAAACTCTTACCTCAAGCTCCACTTGATTTGAAAATTCTCTAACATATTGTATAATAAATTTAAATTTATTATAATTCCAGAAAATAATCATTTTGTTAATTTTATTTTCATATATGGTACCCTCATAACATTTTTACACATATTTATTAATAATTCTTTATTAAAATCATCATTTTCAGGTGTTAATTATTTTATTTTTCATGAGAATTTAAATTTGGTATTTCCTTTCCATATACTTTTATAATTTTCACATAATAAAAAAAACCTCAATCATGATATAAATATAATTATATATATTAATCCATATAATGAAAAGATATAGGAAAATGAAATACACCATTCATGGAGACGGTAGGCCGTACGAGTGCATGAAATCTATTTTCACTTTTCAAAATATGAAATGAAATAATAGTAAATAAAAAATCCCTTTTATATAATAAATAATTTATAATACTTTCCATATATATTCATTAAATTTATCCTTATTACCATTCAAGTAAAATGGAAGTGAAAAATGAATCACATCACTTCTTGGAGGTGGTAGTCCACTCATATGCATGAGTGACATTATCATTTTCCAACAGATGGGAAGGAGGTGGATAATGGTTGTTAAATCTTAATAATAAAAATTTAAAATATATAATATACAAACATAATTATTTCATAAATGATACTATGTATTTATAGAAGTTAGATTAAGAAATAAAATTATAATTTCCCAAGTAAGAGTTACACCTCTTCATTGAGAAACCATCTTTGGATCGAACCTTAATCATTAAAAGGATAGTATTTTTTAAACACCAAAAGATATAGGATGTGTTAAAAGAATATATAATGGTATTATGTTGGGACACGACCAATATATAAGGTTTTAAAATTGTAAATAATGAAGGAGATGATATTCCCTTTTATATGCAAGGGGATGGGCTATAAGCCCCCAGCCTTAAACATTACATAATATTGAGTTAAGTTAATAATTTGACTATGATTCACTTAATGGGTCTTTTTCGGTTTATATATTTAGATTATTAGGCCATAACTAATACATAACAACTTAAATATTAAATGTAGACACTTTTACTCACTATCCATTTTTTCCATAAACAAAAAATCCTTAAAAAGAACCATAGTATCGTTTCATATTTTAACAACATACATTTTCCTCAATATCATCCTTGAATAATTTATTATATAATTCCGATGAATTTTATTTAAAAACATAGGATGAGAATAAAAACATCAGTATGGGATACACAAATAAATAAAACAGTTAGTCTAGGAATAACATGAAAACTATGAATACTTTATCATAAATTAATATATTTCACCTTTAATAAGTATAATTATACTTTACTAAATATGAGCTCATATTTTACCCTTTTTATAACCAAAATAATAACATAAAACCATAGAAAGAAACATATAACATATAAAGGAAACTTGATACATAAACATAGTTAAATTGAATAACCATACAGTCGACTTCCACACACATCACTAAATGGAATTGTCAAATGACCATCTTCCATACCCAATGCATTAGTGGTTATAACGCAACCTACCATCCTTGGTTTATCACAGAACCACTCATCTTTGGTTTATCATGTAACCAACCATCTTTGGTTTATTACATAACCACCCGTCAAATGTCCAAGTACCATTATATAATTATAACACATAAAAAACATAAAGGAAAAGTAAAATTTCCATATTGCAATCACAAGATATTATTTCAAGATATTGACATAATAAATCCTTTATCAAAAACATTTCAATACCAAAATACCTAAAAATTTAATATAGTATTTACTTTTATTTAAAAAAAACATTATGGATTGTAGAGGAATCCAAGTACCAAATAACTTTTACGGCGGCAGAAAGGTCATTGTCGCCACATACGTTAAAACACATTCCTTTTTGTCATTTAGTAAAACGATTCTTAAAAAAATACTCCTTTTCAAAACCATTGAATAAAATTAAATATAAATTTGGTTTATTATAAACTATTTAAAAGAAGGTAGTGTATATTATCAAAATATTCCTAAATAAAAAGAGATTGAGATGAAGTCCCTTACATTGAGTTTGAATAATCAAGTACAATCGTAATGTTCCTGAATTATAAACCTAGGTTAATTTATAATTTATTGAGAACTGTTTTCATGTTTATTATTCATTTAATCTCAGTTATTACCATGTTATAAAAATTACATAATTATTTATGTTCATATCGGATGTTTTGTTGATATTCTGAACTTGAGTTGAAAATGAACTTGTTTTGATGTAAATTGTCCATCCAATCAAAAGTCCATCATCTCCAGAATATTATTCATGATTTAAAAATAATATATATTAACTATATATGAATTTATATTATAAAACTATTTAGATATAAGAAATTAAATGCACCAACTATGGAGACGATAGGCCTTATGTACACATGAAATCTACTTTCATTTTTAATATATTAAAAGAATATAAGAAAATGATATAAATAGATATTATAATACCTGTATTATATTAATTTTATCTATGTATCATATATTTAATAAAACAATCCTTTATATTTTCCATGTATAGAGGTAATGAGTCACATCACTTTGAGGGGGCGGTTGTCCACACTTCCTCAAACAAAATTATCATGTTTACACAACATGGAAAGCATAAAGGTACGTTTTAAATAAAAATTACAGAATCATAGAGACAATTTAAATATAATATATGTCATATATAAACATAGTTAGATTATATTGGCCACCATGATAGGTGGTAAGATAAAATTAAACAATCATCTTTTCGTGAGGCAATAGTTTGTCGTACATTGAAACAATATGTTCTATATCCATTAGATGGTGGTGTGTGTAAGTGTAGGTAAAAAATGCAGCATAAAAACATCCTAGTATATATATGAAAATGGTTTTATTATAAAATAATGTAATAAATAGAGGTTATGGGGTTGTATAAAGGAAATAAATGAAATGATTTTGAGAGAAGGCGTTACCTCTAAATCGAGAAACTCCTTTGGATTTGAGATAAAAGGCATCCTTGAGTTCCCTTTTTCCCAAGTTAAGGATTATATTAGGAAGGGACTAATTTTCGGAGCTTATTTGAGTATAACATGGAAGAGACAAGGGGCTTGAGAATGGTTAGTAAGTGGGTAGAGGTTGTGTCCTTTTATAAGAGGAATGAGGGGAACTTTAGGAAAACCTTGAAATATTATTTTATTATAAATTTATTTTTGAATTATAATTGTTACAAAAAATATATTTCAAGGAAAAGATGAGGATGAGACGAAATTTTCTCAACCAAAAGGTTTTAGACAAGTATACGTCACAAATTCAGCCTCATCATTTGGCATTAAACATTAGTTAAATAAATTAACTCTTACTACATATTTTTTTTTGTATTTTTACACTATATGGTAAATATGGTTACTATAAAATGCCAAGAGAACCTCAAGTGGATAATTAATGATCCTTTTAAAATTATCTAAGTTAGTTTTATCATATAATACCTTTATTACTATTATATCATTTAATAAAATATTATTTGTTTTAAAAACTCAGTTATGTCAATTTTGACAATATTTAGTAATTTATTTTTGATAAAGTCATAAAAACATGATTCACTAGAAAAAATTAAATTAATTTAAAGATAAAATTTCACAATAATCCATAAAATGTTTGGATGGAATCAAAAAGTTCAAATTACATTTATTTTAATATTTATAATATCATTTATTTGAATATTTCATTAATAAGGTAATCTCTACATCATCATTATATCATGAATAAAATCATTTATTTAATGTATAAAATTTATAAACAAAATACGATGATTTATGAAATATTTGTATCCTTCTAATGAATATTTATAGTCCAAGTGACCAGTTATATAACCCCACCTAAAAATCATTTTTGTAAAAATATGCATGTTTATATTATATTTCTCTTTACGTTAAATTAATTATTATAACAAGTCATTATCACATCCAAGTCACTCCATAGGGATCTAAATTAGACCAAAGGATGATCATGGTTAGAAATATCTCATAAAATAGGATTAGGACACATGTTAGGGTCATTTTATATTATTGAAATATTATTTTTATCCTTATTTACCTGATTTATGCTTTCACCATGGTAAAAAGAAATAATTACAAAAGTTACTATTCATAATGTCAAAAAATAAAAGGGTCCTATTGGCATAATTTAGACCTTATAATTCCAAATATGGAATATATTTTTCCAAATTAAAAACAAATAATTGGAATAAATTAATTTAAAATTAATTCTCGTTGTCAAAATGAGAAAACCTGTTTTCTAAAAGTAAAAATCATCAAAAGATTGACATGTGTTTATATAAAATTTCAATGTGAAATTATATCTAATGAAGTAAATAAGATTAAATGATAAAAACTATATATAATTACACTTTAAAAACAATTCAATGGACAATTAAACTAAATAAAAAAATTAGATGAAAAGGTAGTTTTGAATTAAAATACAATATTTTTCACTATTCATTAAAATACGAATTTTATCAAAAAAATACCAAAATTTCAACCATAATAGATTTTGATGTTCTGATTTCAAATAAGAAGTTTATTTTGTCAAATAGAACATATAGAAGGGACAAAAACTATATTTAAAATTGGTTCTCAATCAAAAGGAGGTAAAATGAGCTTTTAAAAATATTAGAGTATTTTATGCTTAAAATTGGATTCATTCTGATTTTAAGCCACTGAAATTTCTTGGATAGATGTAAAATAATTTAATAAAAATGTGTAATAATATAATAGTTTGTTCTGTTCATTCCTTCCAATAAAACAATTAGGTGTTAACTTCCATTTAAAATAATAATAATGTTATTGTATTATTATTTGGTATAACTCAATGTTGTGTGCAATGTAAGATTTCAGAGAAACCTGTGGTAGTGTGTCATGTACACTATCAAAGATAACATTAAATTTAATATAAAATTAATATATTATTCATAATCATTAATAGATATGAAAATATAATATTATAGAAATACACAGGATATTACATCCTTCCCCCCTTTTGGAAATTGCACCCCCACATGTTTATTTACTTATCAAATAAGTTAGGGTATTATCCATTATAGAATTTTTATATTCCAATGTTTCCTCTTCAACCATATGGGTTTTATACAAATCCTTTACTAGAGTAATCACTTTATTCCACAAAATTTTCTCTATGGAGTTGAGAATTTGTTTTGGTTGTTCCTCATAAGAAATATTCTCTTCAAACTAAACTACCTATGGACTCAAAACGTGAGATGGATCAAGAATATACTTTATTAACATTGAATATTTTAAAAAAAATTTGCACCTAGGATAAACATGGGGGTAAATCCACTATATAGGCAACTGATCCAACTTTCTGTAGAAGTTCATAGGGTCCATTGAACCACAGACTCAAATTTCCCTTAATACCAAAATGAATAACACATTTCCATAGAGAAACTTTGAGAATGAAATGATCACCTACCTCGAAAGAAAGATACTTCCTCTAGTTATCTGTATAACATTTTTTCTTACTCTGAGTTTTCCTTATGTGCTACTGAATCAACAGAACTATTTCTTACATCTCCTCTACCAATTCTGGCCCCATCAACTTTCTTTTACCTATGTCATCCCAAAAATATGGAGTTTGACTCTGCTTTCCAAATAATTCTTCAAATGGTGCCATCTATATAATAGAATGAAAACTATTATTATAAGAAAAATCAACCTAAGAATGATGTTGATCCCAACTCCCATGGTAATCCATTGAACAAGCATGTTGAATATCTTCCAAGGATCGAATTGTTTGTTCTGACTACCCATCTGATTGAGGATGAAAAGTTGTACAGAAATTTAATTTAGTTCCCAGTGACTTCTAAAGGAATTTAAAAAATTTATAAGTGAACCTGGGATCACAATTAGATAAAATAGATAGGGTAACTCCATGTAACCGGACTATCTCTTTAATATACAATTAGAAAAATTGATCTAGAGATAGAGTATCTCGAATAGGAAGAAAACGAGCATATTTAGTCAATAGATTAATAATAACCTAGATTGAATTGTTACCATGAAATGTCTTTGAAAATCATACTAATAAATCCATGGATACATTTTTTCATTTTCACTCTGGCACTAGAAAAGGCTAAAGAAACCATTTCAGAAACTTTTAATCTACTTTAACATATTGACAAATCAAACATCTCAGGGTAAAGTCAGCAATATCTCCTCTCAATCTATCCCACTAGCAATACTCCTGAAGATCTCTGTACATCTTATTACTACTAGGATGAACTGACAATTGTTAACTTTGATCTTTACATAAAAACTCTTTTTTCAATTGTGAATCCCAAGGCACACATACTCTATTTCTAGACCACAAAAAGGTATTTATCAATATTAAATTCAGGTAACATACCCTTCTGAACCTATTATACAATTTTCTACAACTCACTGTCTGCTTTTCGTGTGTGCTTAATTCTGTCTGATAGAGATCATTTAACTACAACATGAAATAATAGATTAATTCCCTACACTAACAACTTCCAATCCAAAATTCATCAAATCAATAACCAAAGAATCTCGTTCCAAACGTACAATGTTTAATGTAACATTACTCTTTCGAATCCAAGCATCAACCACTTTATTTTCCATTACTATATGGTAATGAATCATGCAATCATAATCTTTGATTAATTATTTCTATATCTTATGTCTCTTGTTTAATTCTTTATGAGTAAATATATACTTTGATATTTTGTCATTGGTATATATTTCACACTTTATGCCATAAAAATGATGCCTCCAAATTTTTAATGCAAAAACAATAACAGATAATTCCAAATCATTTGTAGTGTAATTTAACTAATGTGGTTTCATCTAACGTGAAGTATAAGAATTAACATGATATTTCTGCATTAGGACACAACAAATTCCTTTCAGTGATGCATCACTATACATAACAAAATCACCATTCCTAGAAGGTATGGTCCAAACTTGAGCGTTTACCAACCTTATTTTCAATTTATGAAAACAATAATTACATTATTTTCCCAAATAAACTCAACACCCTTAAGTGTTAACATAGATAGTGGGTTAGATTACTAAGATATGTTTTCAAAAAATCTTTTTTAAAAACCTACTAATCCCAAAAAACTACGAATATCTGTGATATTGGTAGGTCTTGTCCAATCTTATTCAAATTTGGTTTTAAAAGGATTAATAATTATTCCATATTTAAAAACAACATGGCCAAGGAAAAAAATTTCTTGCAACCAAAATTCAATCTCAACAAACATTCCATATAGTTTCTTTTCTTTTAAGGTTTTGGAAAACAATCTTTAAGTGACTTTTATGTTCCTATCATCTTTTAGAATATACCAAAACATCATATATAAACACAACAACAATCTTATACAAATAATATTGAAAGACTCCATTCCTGAGATTCATAAATACATAAAGTGAATTAGATAACCCAAAGGGCATAAATACAAACTCATAATGCCCATATTTTGATCTGAAAGCTTCGTTTGGAATGTCATCCCCTTTCACCTTCAGCTGATGGTACTCAGAACTCAAATTAATCTTCAAAAAATACTGATCTCCCTGGATCAGATCAAACAAATCATTTATATGAGGCAATAGAAAATGGTTCTTAATAGGGATGTTATTTAAGGATCTTTAATCAATACATAGTCTCATAGAACCGTCTTTCTTTTTCACAAATAAAACTGGAGCAGACCATGGTGAAGTGCTTGGTCAAATGAAACCTTTATCAAGTAATTCATGCAACTATTTTTTCAATTCCACTAGTTCTATATGAGACATTCGATAAGGGGTTTTAGAAATAGGCTTTTCATCAATCACTAAATAAATAGTAAATTCAACCTCTCGATTTGGAACAATACCAGGAAATTCATCAGAAAAAACATCTATGAATTCATTTACTACTAGAATTTATCTAATCAAAACTGTTTATTTCTTTTCAACAACCTGAGTTAGATAAATTTCAATTCCATATTTAATCAGTCTTTTAGCTTCTTGGAATTTTATCATGGGTATGAAATAATTTAATAAAAGTTTCTTGGATTTAAAATCTATTTTAGAATGATAAACTGAAATCCAATCCATACACAAAATGATATCAAATTACACTATGGGATGTTCAATAAGATTTGAAGAAATGACTATCCCACCAATGATAATAGGAATATTACTATAAATCTTGGTTTCTTTAATACTTACTCATAGTGTCATTACCAAAAGTTTTATATAACATTCATGTGGTGATATCTCCAATTTAAATACAATGCTCTTAGAAATGAAAGAATGCTAAAATCCATATTCAAATAGAGTATTGGAATATTTTGAAAAAACATATAACATACTTGTCAACACTTCATTTGATGATCCCACATTAATCATAGTAGTAGAAAATAATTTTTCCATGCCTTTATGCTTTCTATCATGCTTGTTTCCACCCTAGGTAATCAACTTTGGACACAGGCTGGAATAATGTATTATCTCATTGCAACTAAAATGTCTTACCTCTAGTTTTTCATTACCTACTTGATCATTTTCATTATAGTTACGTGCAATATGACTAGTCTAAACACATATGATGTAAATCCTAGACATTGAGAGGCATTCTACAAGATTATTTTTTACTGAACATCTCATAAGTTAGAAATTTGGTTTTCATATCTCTAGGATTCGTTGATTTCTCATTGAATCCTAATTGGATCACTAATTTTATTTTATCTCATGGAATACATGCTCATAAAAAACTATATTTCAACCTTCTCATCACATCATACAAGTTTCTAAAATATTTTGAACTCAAGAAAATCTAACATCGATTGATATTTTGGCTTCAATCCTGAGTAAAACTGATTTATCTTAATATCAATATATCAGAAAAAATTTTTGATGTACCTTGAAAAATGTATGAAATTTTGTTCATATGCAGCCACAAAATCATTCTCCTTTGTAACAATTCCAAATTTTTTTCCCATCATAATTCTTACAACATTAAGAAAATATTTCTAAAGGAAGATATTCTTAAATTCATCCCAATCCATGGAATAAATATGTTCACTTCTTGTGATATTTTTAAGCATTGACCATTACTAATCGACTTCACCATCAAAATGATAAATAAAAAGACTAACCTTTTGTTTTTTGGAACACCCCATTACATCAAAAATATTTTTCTAGTTCTTTAATCCATCCTTCCCCTTGCACAAGGTCAGATGATCCTCTGAATGATGGGGGATAATGCCTCATGAAATGCTCCACAATCGACGTATTACTCTGCAGTTGGTCTAGTTGATCTCCTGAATGGACACCACCAATATTTATTGCCTGATTCAACTAATCCATCATTACAACAAACCATTTAGTTCAGATTTCAACCATCTCAGGATATTGTTTTGGAAGGTTATTTCCCACTGTATGCCTTCTAAGCACAACTTCCCTATTACTCTAAGGAAAAACATTCTAAAAAACATATATTAGAAGAATAAATGTGGTAATCATCAAATTTTATATCATTTAAATTTAATCAAAAAGAAAAATCATTTATGGATACTTTATTAGCAATATTCTAACTCCTAAAGATATCTAAACTGACCTCTGATTCCAACTATAAGGCCCCCACCTTAAACATTACATAATCTTGATTTATGTCGGTAATTTGAATTTAATTCACATCAATTATATTTTCAAGTTTATAAATTTAGATAATTAGAAAATATCTCATATATATCAACTGAAAAATTTCATATATACAGTTCTACTCACTATCCATTTTTTTTAAAAAAAACTCTTTAAAAATAAATATGGTGTCGTTCATGTTTTAACATCATAAATTTTCCTTGATCCCATACATGACTATATTCTTTTTTACATAATATGAAAAACATATAAAAACTTGGGATGAGTCTAAAGATACCAGTAATGGATACCCAAATAAGGAAAACTGTTAGTCCTGGGATAACATGAAAACCATGAATCATATAGTAATAATTTTCATCTTTAAGAAGTAGTAAATACACTTCACTGAATATAATCTAATTTCTTACCATTTTTATAACCAAAATATTACCATAAACCCATAGAAATAAACATATAACATGTAAAGGTAACTTGGGACATAATCATACTTAATGGGAATAACTATATGATCAACTTCCACACATATCACTAAAAGAAATAGCCATACGACCGACTTCTATACCCACTGAATTAGAGGTTACAACATAACAACCTATCCATGGTTTATCCTAGAACCACACATATTTGGTTTATAATGTAACTACTTATATTTGGTTTATCACATAACCACCCATCAAATGTCCAAGTACCATTATATAATCACAACACATAAAACTAAAATAATGAAAAAAATAACATTTCCACATTGCAATCACAAGAGATTATTTCATGATATTGAGATAAAAAATACTTTATCAAAACCACTTTAAATACCAAAATACCAAGAAAAGGAATATGTTATTTAATTTTTTTAAAACATTACGTCTTATAGAGGAATCCAAATACCAAATAACATTCACAATGACAGAAAGGTCATTGTCACTGTGTATGTTATAAAAATATTTATTTTTTTGTTTTTTAAAATGCTTCATAGAAGAATATTCCTTTTGAAAACCATTTATTAAAGTTAACAGTCATATTGGTTTATTATTCACCATTTAAAAGAAGGTAGCATATATGATCAAAAGATGTCTCAATAAAAGGAGTTTAAGATGAAGCCCCTTACCTTATGTCCGACTCATCATGTACAATTGTTATGGTACTAAATAATAAAAATACGTTAATTTCTAATTTCTTGAGATCCTTTTATTGGTTTATTATTTCTTTCATATCACTTATTACCATGGAATAAAAACTACATAAATATTTACGTTCTTATTGGATGTTTGGTCTAAATTCAGTACTTGAGTTGAAAATGACCTTGTTTTGATGTAAAATTTCCATGTAGTAAAAATTTCACCATACCTTGAATATTATTCATGATTTAAATATCATATATATATCTAGTATATATGTATTAATAATATCTATAATTTTTGGAGATAAAAAATGAAATTCACTATTCATGGATATGATAGGTCGTATGTACGCATGAACACAACTTTCATTTATTTTTCATATTAAAGGAATAATAATAAAATGCTATAATTGTGTATTATAATAATAGTATTATATTAATGTCATGTATGTATCATAGGTTTAATAAAACCATCTTTTATACATTCCATGTATAGCTGGAATGAGTCACATCGCTTTGAGGGGGCGGTAGTCCACACTTTCTCAAATGAAATTATCATATTTACCCAACATGGAAAGAATAAAGGTATGTTATGAACAAAAATTACAAAAGAATCGAGATAATATAAATATAATATATATCATATATAAATATATTTTGATCATAATGGACACCATGATAGGTGGTCGGAGAAAATTGAACAATCATCGTTTCGTGTGTCCATAGTTCACCGTACACAGAAACAATATATTCTATATTCATTAGATGGAGGTGTGTGTAAGTATAGGTCTAACATATAGAAAAAAACATCATAGTATATGGAGGATACTTTTATTTTTATAAAATAATTGAATAAATAGAGGTTAGTGGGTTATAGAATGAAAACAAATGAAAGTAGTTTGAGAGAAGATGTTGCCTCTAAATCGGGTAACTCCTTTTGATTTGAGCCAACAGGCTTCCTTGAGTTTCCTTATGCAAAAGGAAAGGCTTATAAGAGGAAGAGATATTCTTTATAGCTTATCTGAGTATAATTTGGATGATCCCTGGGGATTTAGAGGTGTTAGTATGTGGGTTGAGTTGGTGGCCTTTTATAAAATGGGAGAGGGAACTCTTGGAAAGTCATGAAAGATTATTTTATTATAAATTTATTTTATAATTATAATAGTTCCAAAGTTATATATTACAAGGATAATATTAGGATGGTTATAAATACTCCCAAATAAAATGTTTTATCCAAATGTATCTCACAAATTTAAAAGTGACTAAAACTAGATTTAAAAATGGTTTACCATCAAAAGGTGGTAAAAAGATATTTTAAAAAAATTAGAGTATTTTACAATTAAAATTGGATTTATCCCCATTTTAAGATCATAATGTTTATTGGATAAATGTAAAAACAATTATACACATGTGTAATAATATTTTAGTTAGTTTGGTTCATTCTCTCCAATACAACAACTACATATTAACTACCATTTAAAATAATAATAATAATGTAACTTTATTATTTTTTCCATATAAATCAATGTTGTGTGAAATGGGAGATTTCGGAGAAACCCATTGTTAAATGGAGAGTATGCAGTCATAGATAGCGTCCCCTTTAATATAAAATTAATATCTTATTCATAAATATTGATAGATACGAAAATTTATTATTCTAGAAATACCTCAGATGTTATAGGGGCACTCTTTGAATTACATAAAGTATTAAATTAATATAAATTAATTTTAAATTAAAAATGGATCAAAAGAGATTTAATTTTAAGATAATATGAGGATTTTTAAAAACCTATATTCTAATAAAATTTCAACATGTTTAGGGGATCTTTGCATCCTTATCTATTTTTTAAACCCCCTTGTTAACCATTTCTACAATTACAAATAAATTAATGTTTTTTACTCTTTAAGGGTCAAGAATGTAAACATAAAAATAATAGAGACAAATAAAATCACCATGAATGATTAGTTAATATATATTTTATTTACATGGATGATTATATAATTTTTATGAAATTTAAATCGGTTAATAAAAGATTGTATATTTTAAAATATCATTAACATCATATTGGGAACTATTTATTTACTTTGAATTTGGAAACATCATGATAGTAAAATAATTTGAATATAAAACTTTATAAATCAATAATATTTTATATTCATATTAAAAATTAATGTAACAAAAAAATTCATCCAAATTATATTAATTTTAAAAAATTTAAAATAATATGTTTTATTTTTTTTATTAATTGAACAAATATCGCGTCATTGTTATGTAAGAATTAAAGGTAATTATTCAATCACTAAAAATTAAAAATTAGTTACCATGATAAAAAAATACTCCATATTTTAAATAATCATTTAGAACCTAACTTATCAACTTTTTATCCTTATATATAAATTTTAGAGACATTAAATTGAAGAAAGTGACATAATGAATTTATTATTTTCTTAAAATAATATAAAGGTAACAATCCAAAAAAATATATCCAAGTGGAGATATATTCAAGTATTTAATGTTAACGGCTGATCTTCAGTCATTTAATAAGATAATTTCAAACTTTAGTGAACTTATAATGCCTTATCCTGACCTTTTAACAATACTTTACCTATTTTACCCTTACTAAGGTGGAAAATATTTACAAAGGATACAATTCATATTGACCAAAATTAAAAGGGACCTAATTAACAAATTATAATATATTAATTCCGAATATGAGATATACTTCTCAAGATTCAATTTCTATAAATGGAATAAATTCATTTTAAAATATGTGTGCAAAACATGATAGAAACTATTTTAAAAGGAATACAATTTTTTAGCATAAAACTACATTTTTTTGGTGACTATAAAAAAAGATTATATGAATGTAAAAAAATTATATTGAATATATAATATATACATTTAGTTTAAATCATTCAAAAAAATTTATTAATTTAATTTATTAGGATAAAAATACATTGTGCACATAAAAATGATTTTTAGGAAAAAGTATCTTTTACTTTCAAATGATTATTATGTTCATTTATAATAAATAGATAACTAATGAATTCATTTTAAAAATGTGTAAATAATTTTACCTATAATTTATGTAGTCCAATTTATACCCACAAATCCAAAGACTACGTAGTAATTGTCAAATTAAATAATAATATTTTAATAGTATATCATGCTTTATTTAAACTTGGTGTTGTGTGTATCGTATGTTATTGAAGGAATTAAGTTTATTTTAATATAAATATATCACAAATGATCAGGGTGTAATAATTTCCCAAGAAATTTTTGGGAAAAATATTCATAAGATAATGGAATTTCATCCAAGACATGATAATGTTACCTAGAATGTTTTTAATAAATATAATGAAAATGAGAAATCAAATAAAAAGTGCTTCATGTTTGTCTAGATCGATTAAAATAGTCTAACCAATTGGAGGAATCTATGAAATTTTATTTGGAAATAGAGAAGGAAAAAGTTTAATGAATATGTGTTCAAGGTACATGATAAGTCATCTAAGGTGGAAAAAACCACTCTATAAGTGAAATAATTTTCAGAGAAGAAATTGAGTAAAATAACTCTTGAAATTGTTGATTTTTAATGTTATGATATAGAAAGGAAAGAGTGTCCTAGTGTGAGGCAAAAGACTTATATTAATTATTTAATCTAATGAACAATGAAAGACTCTCTTAATTCCATATTACCCTTATTTATTGGTACGAATTTTTAAGGAATTGAAGTAGATATTTAAGGTTTTTGCATATATATATCAAAGAGGATGAGTTCTAAATAGATTACTACACCATGATTAAGAGGAAAGAGTGGATTACATTAGGGGATTTTTTTTTTGAGAAGAAGCTATAATATAGAGATTCTTACAAAAATTTATAGCTCCATGAAATCTATTTTTTAGCTATGTTAATCATAATACACTCTATTATTATTAATATGTTAAAAATAATTTTAAGTGGGAGTGTTGGTTAATCCAAGGGGGAAAATTGGATTTTATATCTTTCAAATGAATTGTTTTTTTTTGTTTATTGAAGTGAGTGTGTGATAATTCATTTATTGATAAATTTATTTTGAGCAACCCTTATGTTAATATTTTCAGAATGTTATGAAATAATTGGTTGTTATGAACATATTAGATAAAATTATTTAAATATATATATTTTATTACATTGGGTTAACCCATGTAGCATTATATTGGTTTAATAAATGGCCCATTTCTAAGGAAACATGTGATATTATTCATCAATTTAAAATAACAAAAGTGAGGAGAAGAAATATGAGGTAGTAAGTATCCCTAAAATGTATATGAATTTATTATTGTTAAATAGTTTATGAGAAAAAAGAGAGTTCACATATTCAATTTTTGATATATTAATTTATTTTTTGGTATTGACAACAAATCAAAAGTGGATATTTTTGAACCAATAGGATTTGACTGTATTTTTTTCTATAAGCGATGGGTTTTTAGATTTAAATAGGTGATGAGTTGTTATGATAATATGAAGAATATAGGATTATAAAATTTTTATTTAGATGGTTCTTGAATTGGATTATAGTGAAAAAATATAATGGAAGGAGAGACCATGATGAAATTATAAAGATGCAGGTATAAACCAAGTCAAAAGTTTTATACCATTCCTTGGAAATAAAGGAGAAATGTGGATCATTATATAACATATTTTTAATGCCTTATAGATGAGTAAATATGATGTGGAAGAAAAATTTTCTATAATACATCACCTCATAGATCGAGGGACCGGGCCGTAGGGGAGGCTTGATCTGAGGTCTTCACACCCCAATAAAACTAGTTATCACATAGGAAGAATTAAAAAGAAGTGTCTCTGACATAGAACAGAGGGCATGCTAAAAATTATATTAGGATAGGATTTCAATGGCACTCTTAAATTGTGAGCCTCTATTTTGAAATAGATTTACTATGTCATAGTGGGGTGTGAAATGAGGTGATACGCCACAGAAGGAGGATCATATCACAAGATAGGTGTGGGGATATTATTATGCCCCAAGACAATTAAATACCTCCACACTATAGTGAATTTTATTTTCCATAATTTTTTTAGAATGTTAAAAATTCAATGGTTTTAACTACCACCTCACACCACAATAGAGAAGGTTACACTGAAGAAGTAGTTTTCTAGGAAATCTTTATGCAGTTCAAACATCCATGCAAACTTGGATTCATATAACTGATTTGGTAGTTATTTTATCCTGTAATAACTAGAAATTTTAATTAGAGGGTGAATATAATTTGAGATATGATCGAAGGTCTGTTAACGAATAATTTTTAGGAAGTTTAATATTTTAAATTGAAAGTGAAATTAAAGTACAAATTTAAAGAACTTTTTTTTATGATATATAGACATTGAAAAAATTGATATGAGAAAAAGTGAGAAGGAATGAATGGGGTGAGTAGTGAGAAAAGGAGTCTGAATTCAATTGATCATTAATCATAGGATAATATCTATTTCCTAAGTATTCAGAATATTGATGATCCATATCATTTATAATTTGGTTGAGGTTTCTGAAAATGTAGTTTAATCTTTATTATTAACTGTTGAATATATTGAAGATGATGTACACATGAATGGATTTTTGATCCATCTACACATTGAGGAATATTCTGTTCTCAAGTGGTTCAAGAAAAGCCAATGATTTTATTGGGATATTTATTTATTATATATTCATTATTTTATATTGTTTTATCTTCCCTTGGATTTTAGAATTGGTGGAACATAGTGGATTCAATATTGTAAAATGTTTATTAGAGATAGTAGTGAATCCATGTAGTTTAAAATAACCAACGTGAAAAAGGGTAAAATTTAGAGAAGAACCTTGTAAATTTATGGGTTCTTAGTATTCATTATATTTCATCACATGGCTAGTCCATGAGACAATATTGTGTGGATTTTGAAAATGAATAAATTCTAAAGGTTATATTTAGAAGTAGAATTCATAAAAATATTTTAACACTAATTCACTGGGTTTTGATGAAAATATAGTACATTGTATTAATAAGATATATCAATATTTTTTATTGATTATTATTAATTATTATTATTATTTAAATCAAATTATTTCTATCACAAACCTTGTTATATTCATAAAATTATATTAAACATCTTGATTTTTAGGGGTTTTATATATTAATAAATCATGATATAAAATATCCTCTTTAAAGTCATTATTTGAATCATAATATGTAAGAACCCAGTTCTTATATTTGTGGTACATGTTTCTTCTTTTCCCTTCTCCTTTAGTGTTTTTGAGAAAATAATGAAAATGTGTGAAAATACCAAATTTTGCAGGTACACACCGTGTACTTTGGCCATGTGGGATGAGTACACAGGGATTATATGCATGTCAGTGATAATGGGTGTAAAAACTAACTACACGCCATGTACATAGTATTTACACGCCGTGTAATCAGTCGACATGTGAATAGTAAGGCAGTGGAAGCAGCCACCAGTGTAGCGACAATACACGCCATGTGATCAGGAATACACGTCGTGTACTCATGTCTATGAATGAACAGTGCCACAGTGGAAAGAAGCCTCCAGAGGAACAATTAAAAAAATGAAAAGTACACACCATGTACTTGAGAGAACATGCCGTGTAGTCTGTTTTTTCACTTAAAATGGAAATTAGCCTCCTCATTCAGATGTGGAGGCTTTGAGTTCAATTGGAGCACGAGAGAGATGGCCGGACCTTGGAAGATCTCCCGCCCGCACACCGGGAACCCGATTCCTACGCCGTCGATCTCCTTTGAACCACACAGGTAAGATCCTCCTTCTCCTAGAGCCTTTCTTACCGATTCTTTCCCAAATTAATGTTATTTGAGGTTGAATGTGGAAACTTTTATCCCATATCTACATCTTTCATGGACGATTCGGGAGGCATCTTTCACGTATATCTATCAAGGGCGATCAAGGTAGGTGGTCTGGTGTTCATTCCAACTACTGGGTTTATTTATTTGCATACCGTTGTGCTATAAATACATATTTGGGGTGTCATATGGCTTAGGCCTTTGCAGATATGATATATAGAATTGAATAGATAATCTAATGATAAATTAAAACTACTGTTTGGGATCACTTCTTGGATCTAGGGCCACCTTGGGGGTGTGTTCCTCTGTTTAGCCGTTTGGCCTAAATACCCAATGGTATACCTTGATTATTACCTTTTTAAAGTTTTCTTGAGAGGAAATTTGGTATAAAAATTGCTTGTTATGTATTGGGCATAGCCCGGTTACGTGCGCCTGAGGGCATTGTTTTACTTTATCCTGATGGCATGGTTCTGATTAGCCTGAGGGCATGGTTTTGATTAGCATGAGGGTGTGGTTATATTTAGCCTGAGGGCGTGGTTATATTATCCTGAGGGCAAGTTGATATTTATCCCGAGGGCATGGTGATATTTAGCCTGAGGGAATGGTGATATTTATCCAAAGGGCATGAATATATTAGCCTAAGGGCATGGTTACATTTAGCCTGAGGGTAGGGTTCTGATTAGACTGAGTGCATGGTTCTGATTATCTCAGAATTAAATTATGTGGAATTTTTAAAAGAATATTAAAATGGAAATGTAACTGGTGGTGATAGTTACTTTGAATACTTACTAGTTTACTGTATTTTATTATTGCACACTGTTGTTTCACATTTTCACTGACGGTTGAGAACATGCCTTTGGTGGTTTCCTACTGAGATTTATTGATCACATTCTATTTGGGTCACTTATTCAGCCCAAACAGACTATATTTTTGTAGGTGTTGATAGAGAAAGGGTCCCTATATAGGTACAAGATTGTTGCAGAGGAGTAAGAGTTAATGGGACTGAGCTTAGGCTTGCGATGATGTTGAGTTCCTGTTGCACTGTTCTATTTTGTTTTTATGTACTTGTACTTTGAGTTGTATTGTATTTTATTGTAGTGTATCATGTTTTGGATTCTTTCATAGAAACAGTGACATACTACATTATTATATATAAATGTTGGTTATCTTTTACTATAGTTGTTCATTTCTAGTTCATATTGTTTACTGCTTCCGCTGTTGTATGTTGTATATCTTTTCCACTGCACTACACTTTGAAAAATGAGAGCATAGTTTCCCCACTATTAGAACTATTCCCTCACTGCTAGTCTACAACCTCTAGCATTTGGGGAAATGCGCTTGAGGTCATGTGACAAACCGAGTTCGGGGCACTCGTGGTGTGGATTCTGAATCTGGGACGTTACAAAGTGGTATGAGAGGGGTTATTTTCTTTGACATACTATTTGGATCCTATAGTCAGGGATAGGGCAAAAATGGTAGTTGGTAATAAGTTGTGGCCATGAGTAGATAACCCATGTACTGGGAAAATCTAATCTGTCTCGCTAATTGCAATTATTATGATTTTGAAAATTTTTCAGTTGATCTGATTTTCACTGTTGGGTGACGCACTTGTAGTGTGCTCTTTATTTGTTATAAATGGGTTCTATTCAGTTGCAACCCAATGAGATGAGGGTGTTCCATCTCATGCATCATTTAGGCACATGCTATAAATCACATGTCAGGCATTTTTTTCATGCCTTGTAGGTGCATTAGAAATTGCATGTCACTGTGATAATTGTTGTGCTAGAAAAATATGTTGTTGTGATAGCTGCTCTGATAAATACCTACTATTTGATAGGGTATTGTTGTATGAGATTTTTATAGAATGAATTCCAAAATTTGGTTTTTGGGGAGTATGGGCCCTCAATAACCGTAATTTTGGGAATCATTCGCAAGTTTACTTTGTTATAACATGTATAAGATGTCAATCTTTGATTCGCGGGGAGTATGGGCTCTCACAAATCGGAATTTGTAAGTTAGGTGTTTGTTTAAACTTTTTTGTGGATTTCACAGTAGTTTATAAGGCTTACTATCTGGAAAACCTAGGATACACACTGTGTAGTTCTAGGGACACACACCGTGGGTTCTTCTGTTCAGAAAGAAATGAAAAATTATTAAGTACATGCCATATACCCTAAGTACAGTCCTTGTAGTCTATATCCATGTCATAGGCCATGTGGGAAGAGTCATAGAATAGGGATGTTTTCGAGGACCACGTCGTGTACTGGTTGTACACGCCATTTAGTGTTGACCCGGTGTCTGCCCGTGTAACCAAAAACATGGAAGGAAAAACCTTAAGCCATACATGTTGTGTCTTCCTTGAACACGTCGTGTAGTCTGACTCAGGTACCTAGCTGTGTCACTAACAATGCGGGTCAGTGTTATCATTTTTTGTAAATGTCGTGTCTTATGAGAACATGTTGTGTAGTGTGACCTTGGTACATAGGCTGTGTCAAGAACAACACGGGCCGGTGAAAGCTTGTAGAGTACACGCCGTGTACCTATGGGACACACTGTGTAGGCTTGTTTTAGGAGAGTAGTGTAGCCTAGCCGTGTCGAAGGACTCGGAAAGGGAATAAGGATTCAAGTACACGCTGTGTTATCAGAAATACACGCAGTGTATTTGGGGCGTTACACGACCAGTTCAAGCTGGAGTACACACCCATGTGGTTGGCTTGTGAGAACACTCCGTGTAGTATTTATACACGCCGTGTATTCAAGTTTTGTAAATGTTGAATGATTTATTTCTCTTGTTCCCTTATTGGTATCCTAGTTCTCTTTCTTGGATAAATCGTGATCTAAAGTGTTTGTTTGACCTTGTAGGGTCATGCCGCTGAGACAAACACTGGTTGTTCTGAAAGAGAGTGGCAATGATTATACTCCTGAGATGGTAGGAGATGGGCTACCAATGGATCCTTCAGCAGTGCCGGATGTTGTGCCAGCCGTTCAGGCACAGATGCGTAGTTCCATGAAGGCTTTATGCTGTTCATGCAGACCTTCTAGGGATCACCGCTAGTTGCCACATCTATGGAAGAGCTCACATGTATCTTTCAGCAGCATCATCCACCTACATTTTCAAGGGATGGTGGACCGCAGGCTACGAAGTCATGGCTAGATTCATTGAAGACTATTTTCGAGCATCTTGAGACTCCTCCTTGGCGGAGGGTCAAGCTCGGTACATAAATGCTACGTGATTCCTCTAAGAGGTGGTGGGATGTAACCACCCAGTCAAAGCATAACTGTGACATGGCGTGGGAAGATTTTCAGATATCCTTCTATGACTTCTTCCTTCCAGAGACACTGAGGGCAGATCAAGCTCAAGATTCCATGAATCTGTAGTAGGGTGCCATGTCAGTGCTGGAATATTCTGCCCGATTCACTGAGCTAGAACACTTCTCACCTGTTTTTGTGGGATTTGAGGCACTGAGGGATCGACACTTTAAGGATAGTCTTCAATATGAAATCTAAGTGCTGGTAAATGTTTTCAGGTTTCCTACAGTACACGCTATTTTGAAATAGGTACTGATTTCTGAGCAGAACCTATGGGAAGCTAGTGGTGTGGGCCAGGGCAGTTCGACACCAGTTTCTGGTACTATTTTCATTGGCAAGTGGAAGAGGAAGACATATTTCTCTCAAGGTGACAGTACTAGCCAGAGGAACTCTTCAGTTGGCCCAATAATGTGCTACCATTGTGGTAGAGAGGGGAACAAGAGACCTCAGTGTCCCTATGACCCAGTGGAGTGCCGAGCTTGCAGCAATATGGGTCATCTACAACGTTATTGTAGGGCGTTTGTACTGGTGGCTAGTGAGAGGGGTTCTGTGCAGACTCCACGTGCGGGAGAAAGACCAAAAACTTCTTACCAGTTGGGAAATTGGAATGTGTCAGGGCATGAATGCCGAGATGGTGGACTTGGCCATGGTATCCAGACGTCAGGATCTTAGAGGTAGTAGGGCGGGTAAGCTCAGGGTATCCAGGCTGTGTCGTAGGGCCGTGGCACTAGGAAGGAATATGCAGTGAAAAAGACCCAACATGAGAAGGATCTCTGACCTTCCACTGTCAGAGGTACTATTCTAGTTGCTTATGTTTTTTCTTATGCACTTTTCGATACTGGTGCTACACATAGTTTTATATCTGTGGATATTTAAGATATCCTTGGGATCTGTGTTTCTTTTTATTCTAATATCATGATTCTAGACACTTTGTTGTGGATGAGAATGATAGGTGTGTGTCAGTGCAACGAGTGACCCATTGAGGTTGGTGGGTGTCACGTTATATGGGACCTCTATTTCTTAGAGATGAAATCTTATGATATCATTCTCGGTATGGATTGGTTGGTTCCCTTTCGAGCCTTTGTAGACTTCTATCATCGTAGGGTGAGTTTCACATTATCAGAGGGCGGAGAGTTCCTATACAAGGGAGAATAGGATGTCTAGGCGAGCCAAGATGGACCAGAGCATTGTGGGAAAGGTGGAGTCATAGCCCAGATTGCGAGTTTGTATCTGGATGATCAGGGGACTTGTCAAAAATATTTCCCTCCAGTGGTTGATCATTCAGGGATGTCTTCTAGAAATAATTTTCAGATTTACCTTCCGAGTGTGAGGTAAATTTCTCTATTGAGCTTGTCCCAAGAGTGGCACTGATGTCCATTCCTCCATAGGATGGCTGCACCTGAGTTACAGAAGTTGAAGAGGCAGTTAAAGGATTTGTAGTCAATGGGTTTCATCTGACCCAGTACTTCTCCTTGGGGTTTGTTGGTCCTTTTTGTGAAGAAGGTGGATGGTACCCTTAGACTCTGTGTGGATTATCAGAAACTGAACCAGCTGACAGTTAAGAACCGATATCACTTACCAAGGATTGATAATCTTTTTGATCAACTTTGAGAAGCACGATTGTTCTAGAAGATTTACTTAAGATCCGGATATCATCAGTTGCATGTGAGACCATCATACATACCGCTTACATCCTTTCAGAGCAGATATGGTCTTTATGAGTACTTGGTCATGCCTTTTGGAATCACAAACGCGCCCAAAATTTTCATGGCTCTGATGAATCGTGTGTTCCACCCATATCTGGATTCTTTTGTGGTAGTCTTCGTGGATGACATCTTGGTGTACTCTAACACTCGATACGACCATGCCACCCATCTTGAGATCGTATTGAGTACACTAAGAGAGCATCATCTATATGATAAGCTCTCAAAGTGACACTTTTGGATGGACAAGATTCACTTCCTTGGTCGTATTATCTCAGAGGAAGGAGTTTATGTGGACCCAGAGAAGGTGAGAGAAGTAGTTTCTTGGGAGAAGCCTAAGAACGTGTTTGAAATATGGAGTTTCTTGAGGCTGGTTGGTTACAACAAGGATCTTATATAGGACTTATCTCACTTAGCTACACCGTTGTCGGGTTTGACTAAGAAGGGTGTGATGTTAATTTGGACTGAAGCTTGCGAGATAGCCTTTCAGGAGCTAAAAGGAAGGTTGACATCGGAACCAATCATAATACTTCCAGATCAAGGGAAGATCTATACAGTTTTCTATGATGCATTAGGTATTGGGTTGGGAGAAGTGTTGATGCAGGGTGAGCGAGTTGTTGCGTACGGGTCTCGGTAGTTGAGGCCACAAGAGAGGAACTACCCGACACATGACCTTGAGTTGGCTGCAGTTGTTCATGCGTTACACTGTTGGAAACATTATCTCTTGGGAGAGAACTTTGTGGCCTTCACTGACCACAAAAGTCTCAATTACATATTTACATAACATGACTTGAATCTGAGACAACAAAGGTGGGTTGAATACCTTCAGTCCTTCGACTTTGAGCTTGCCTATACACCTGGTAAGGGTAACGCAGTAGCTGATGCACTGAGTAGGATGACTCAAACACAGGCAGTGCAGGAGGCTAGTGGTGAGTGGCAGCTTATGGATTTGTTCTCTGAGATGAATTTGGAGGTGCACGATAGTCAGGGGAAAACCTTTCTTTAATCCTTAGCTGTGACTTCTACCCTCCTGGATAGAGTGAGGATGAGACAACTAGCAGATTCAGAAGGCCTAGTTCTGCGGGAGTCAGTGGAAAGTGGGGACCCTCCTCCTATTTGGATGATAGGCGATGATGAGGTACTCTGTTTCCATGGACGAGTGTGGGATCCCGGGGATATTCATGAGGATTTGATGCCGGAGTTTCATGCTTCGGCTTGGGCAGTTCATACTGGAGTTACCAAAATTTACCGTGACATGAGATGTCAGTATTGGTGGTCGGGTATGAAAAGAGAGGTAAATGGTTTTGTTACAAGATGTTCCACTTGTCAAAAGGTGAAGGCGAGGCATCAGAGGATAGCCGGACTATTATACCAGTTAACCATTCTGGAGTGGAAATTAGATGATGTCGTGATGGATTTCGTGACCAGTTTTCCGAGGAAACCTCGAGGCAATTATGCAGTGTGGGTTCTTGCAGACAGACTTATGAAGGTGGATCACTTTTTTCCGATCAAGCAGACCTTTGGAGTGAATGAGATCGGGAATTTGTATATCCGAGAGGTAGTACATCTTCATGGGGTTCCTCATTCTATCATTTTAGATAGGGATGCCTGAATTATATATCGTTTCTGGCAGAGTTTTTAGAGGGAAATTGGTGCGTAGGTGCTTCTGAGCACAAATTACCACCCTTAGAGCGATGGCTAGTCATAGCGTATGTTACAGGTGTTAGAGGACATGTTTCGTGCATGCATACGGAACTTTGGGGGTGCTTGGGAGAAGTATATACCCCTTGTCGAGTTTTCCTATAATAATAGTTTTCAGCTGACTATACAGATGGCACCTTATGAGGCTTTATATGGTTGGCCACGCCGATCACCGTTGTGCTGGATGAGGGCAGGTGAGGTAGCTTTACTGGGACCACATCTCATGCGGGGGACATCTGAGCAGATCCAATTGATTCAGAAGCGTATGTCTATTGCACAGTCATGTCAGAAATCATATGCTGATCACCACAGACGACCCTTGGAGTTCGTGGCCAGGGATCAGGTTTTCTTGCGTGTTTCTCTTAGATTGTGGCATAGGCGGATCAGGAGACAGGGTAAACATTCACTGAGGTATGTGGGGTCATTTGAGATTCTGAAGAGAGTCGGTTTGGTTGCCTACCGGTTGCAGTTACCACAGAGGTACTGGGCCATGCACGACGTCTTCCACATATCTCAGCAGTGCCACTATCATTCAGACCCATCTCACATTTTTCTAGCCCGAGGAGGTTGAGTTTCAGGTCGACGAATCCTTTGAGGAGCATCTGATTCATATTGTCGATAGAAGCACAAAGGTTCTCTGAGGCCGATCAGTTCCTCTCGTATGGGTGCTATGACAGCATGGCTGAGTGCAGGACGAAACCTAGGAATTGGAGACCGACACACGTGCTTAGGGGCCAGAGTTGTTTGCAACTTTATCTTCACCAACCTTTGAAGTGAAATTTGGGGACGAATTTCTTTAAGGCTGGGAGTTTGACAGAACCCTGTTCTTATATTTGAGGTACATGTTTCTTCTTTTCCCTACTCCTTTAGTGTTTTTGAGAAAATACGGAAAATGGGGAAAAATTCCAAATTTTGTAGGTACACCCCCATGTACTTTTCAACACGTCGTGTACTTTGGCCGTGTGGGATGAGTACACAGGGCGTGTAGTCCTGTTGGTGATAATGGGTGAAAAAACTGACTACATGAAGTTTACATAGTATTTACACACTATGTAATCATTCGGTAGGTGAATAGTAAAGTGGTGGAAGTAGTCGCTAGTGGAGCGACAATATATTCCATGTGATCAGGAATACACACCGTGTACTCATGTCAATGAATGAACAATGTTGCGTTAGAAAGAAGCCGCTAGAGGAATAGTTAAAAAATGAAAAGTACATATCATGTACTTGAGAGTAAATGCCATGTAATCTGTTTTTTCACTTAAAATGGGCAGTAGACTCCTCATTCGTCATAGGAGGCTTCGAGTTCATTTAGAGCGCGGGAGAGATGGCCGGACCTTGGAAGATCTCCCTATCGCACACCGGGAACCTGATTCCTATGCCGTCGATCTCCTTTAAATGGCACAGGTAAGCTATTCCTTCTCCTAGAGCCTTTATTAATAATTATTTCCCTAAGTAATGTTATTTAAGGTTGAATGTGGGAACGTTTATCCCAGATCTACACCGTTCATGGATGATTCGGGAGGCGTCGTTCGCGTATATCGATTGGGGGAGATCATGGTAGGTGGTCTGGTGTTCCTTCCAACTATTGGGTTGATTTTGTTTTCGTACAATTGTGCTATGAACCCATGTTTGGGGTGGTGTATAGCTGAGGACTTTGTAGATAATATATCTAGAATTTTATAGATAATATAATGATAAATTAAAACTGCTGTTTGGGATCACTGCTTGGATCTAGGGCCACCCTGTGGGTGCATTCTTCTGTTTAGCTATTTGGACTGAATACCTGGGTATATACCATGATTATTACATGTTAAAAGGTTTCTTGAGAGCAAATTTGGTATAAAAATTGATTGTAATGCATTGGGCTCGGCCCGGTTACTTACGCCAGAGGGAATTGTTTTACTTTAGCCTGAGTGCATGGTTCTGATTAGCCTAAGGGCATGGTTCTGATTAGCCTGAGGGTGTGGTTATATTTATCCAGAGGGCATGGTTATATTATCCTGAGGGAAATGTGATATTTATCCTGAGGGCATCGTGATATTTATCCTGACGGCATGGTGATATTTAGCCTGAGGGCATGACTATATTAGCCTGAGGGCATGGTGACATTTAGCATGAGGGCAGGGTTCAGATTAGCCTGAGGGAATGGTTCTGATTAGCTCAAACATAAATTCAGTTGAATTGTTAAAAGAATATTAAAATGGTAATGTAGCTGGTGGTGATAGTTAATTTGAATACTTACTAGTTTACTGCATTTTATTATTTCACACTATTGTTGCACATTTTCACTGATGGTTGGGCACGAACCTTTGGTGGTTGCCTACTGCGATTTATTTCTCACACCCTGTTTGGGTCACATCTTCAGCCCAAACAGACTATATTGCTACATGTGTCGATAGGGGAAAGGGTCCCTATACAGGTACATGATTGTTACAGAGGAGTATGAGAGCATGGGATCGATCTTAGGTTTGCAATGCTGTTGAGTTCCTGTTGCACTATTCTGTTTTGTTTTTCTATACTTATACTTTGAGTTGTATTGTATTGTATTGCAGTGTATAATGTTTTGGATTCTTTCATAGAAATAGTGACATGCTGCATCATTATATATAACTGTTGGTTATCTTTTACTATAGTTGTTCATTTCTAGTTCATATTGTTTACTACTTCCGCTGTTGTATGTTGTATATATTTTCCACTGTGCTACACTTTGACAAATGAGGGCATAGTTTCCCCACTATCAGAACTGGGCTCTCGCTGCTAGTCGGCAGCCTCTGGTGTTTGGGGAAATGAGCTTGAGATCATATGACCAACTGGTTTCGGGGCACCCATAGTGTGGGTTCCAGATCTAGGACGTTACATAATACATAGTTAATGGAATATCTAAAGATTAACATTAACTATTATCAGATTCATGAGTTTCTCCACTGTTTAAATTTTTAGGAAATTTATATTAAAAAACAATGAGATCTCAAATTTTTTATATTTATAATCCTTTTGTTAAATAATATATATGTTTTGTTTTGAATTATTATCCATGAAATATTCCTTTATCACCTTTAATCTTGATCTATCTTATCTTATCACCTTTTTCAAGATGTATAGTTCACTACACATGGTTTAAAAGTAAGTAGATCTTTGATTTTATTTATTCCATACACATTAATAAGTTTTATCTTCACCATAAATAATGAATTCTCAATTATATTTATAGAAAATAGTCATAATAAATCCTTTTCATATTTTTTTTCATGGTTCCTTTATAATCAACATTATCCATTTGATGATATTGATTTTTTGGTTATTCATCACATAACACCATTTTATTAATGTGTTATCATAGCTATGTATTTATTGAATATCCCAAGATTATTAAGATATTATTACACCAATTGATTTGTGAATTTTAAACTGTTGTTAGATTTCAATATGAAAAATATTATTTATAGAACTAATCTCAATTATTCTTTAAATTTTTTATTCAATTTATCACTTCTATTTTATGTTCTATAAAATACATCCATTTCATCAAATTATATTTATTACTGAATAAAACATAGATTCTAGGAACTTCCTTATATTTTAGGTTCATTGGTCCACATACATGCACATGAACTAAGTTGAACATGTCTATAGGCATACTCCTTTTGAGATTACATGTTTTTTTGATAATTTTACATCTTGAGAAGATATAAAATTTTATTATTAATCATGTTTCATCATGAGAATATCCTTATAATTATGATTAATATGGTTAATTCATTGATCTCATTAACATTTTTTATATTCATTTAATAGGAAAATAGTATTCATATTCATCAGTTTGAACTATATTACCTTTTCCTTCTTAATTTTATTATAATAATGGTATACTCCCCTTAAAAATGCATTTATATTATGTATAGATAATTTTATATATAAAGTCTTATATTAAATTCATGATCAGGAGATTTGACTTAATATTTTAACAAAGGCATAACAGTTTTTCACATTCCATTTCCTCTCATTATTTATTTTTTTGTACCTTATATTGGAATTACTCTATAATTTTCAAATATCAAAAATAAAACTTAATTTTTATGAATATTTTATTTTATTTATTGTTTATTATCTTGTGGGAATAAAATAAACATTAAATGATCCATGTTTTTTTTACATAAATTTATTTTAAATAAATTTACAATAAAATTTCCTTTTCAAATTTTCTCATATTTTCCCTAGTTTTTTGACATATAGATTTGGTTATTATAGATTCAATATCTCAAATATAAAGTAAGACATCATCTTTCTATTACATACAAAATTGATTCATTAATTCAAGATCTTGAATTCTATCTTTTTATTGAATCATAAGAGTAAGATTTATCATCTTCATTGATGCACTCCTTATCCTCCTTGATAAATAATATATGTTTTTGTGGTTATAACTTCCAAAATTAAAAACAATAACCTTGAAAGATAATAGAATATTTTGATGAAATCTACATTAATATCATTTTATGTACTCATTAAACTCTAAATTCCCTTTTATATTTTCATTAGAAAAAAAATTAAATGGATAACCATACTATTCACTATAAAAGAAACTAATTTTATGTAAATTATATTTAGTATTATTTTGAGACAACACCTCCTTTTTGGAACTACCCAAATCATCTTTCTTTGTTGGTGTAACAACTTTCACCTACACTGCACATGATCCTCAGCACAGTTGGTGAGGACTCCTTAAGTGCATCAAGGCGACTCGGGATCAAATCCATACGGAGGATTATTTCTTGGGGTAATGTAGAAGTACTGTAGTAGGTACTGTTTTTCACTATAGAATCTAGGACTATTCTTCTGTTTGGGCCTTTGGGCCACTGATTTGGTCCCTGAGTGCTTTAAGGCCTTCGGGCCACCCAGGCCTTCAGGTTAGTAATGTCTTCAGGCAACCTCAAGGCCTTTGGGACACCTTAAGTGCCGATGAAAACCAGAAAACCTACAAGGAACAACCTTGAGAAGGAAGATGAGATAAGATAATTCACCATATTATAAGATACACGAATTATAAGAAATAGAGGGTATGGCACCTAGCATCAGGACAAGCATGTACATACGCGGGAAAGCCTAGACGAATAGCCATGTGAAGGTGGAGAGGTGAATTGATGATGAAGATGTTGGGGAAGAGTAGTTTCAAGTAATTAGTCTGGTTTGTATGTATGTTTTATGGCTATTGGAAATGAATTCATCTAAGGCCTATAGACCATGTAATCATACGCCTATGGGCCTTGTAAGGGTTTCACCACAACCCTTGAAAGGTTTGTTATCAAAATAAATAAAAAAATGAAGGTCTTAGGTCCATTGGAGGACTTGCACCTACACATTTGATACCTTATTATTTTGGTTTTCATCACATCCAAAATAATAAATTTCATAACCGTGAGATATTTCTTCATTATAGAGATATCAATCATATTTAAATATAATTCAGTATTTTATTTTTCATTTTCATTATATATAATTTCATACTTCAAAAATAATTCTGTTAATCATATAGGGAGTGGAATGTTCTACCTAATCATATGTTTTATTCTTTTCCCAAACACTTTATCCTTAAGAAATTTAATACTTTATATCTTTTGTATCACTATTATATTTAAACCGTCAATGATTTTAGATTTTTCTTCAATTTAAAGATCATCTCAATAACATTGTCTTGATTTTTTTGGTTTTCCATATTTGATTGTTTCAACATCATCCTTCCATCTATCAATATCTGATTTCTAATATTTCATATATTTAGGAAATATTTAATAGCATTATTTTCTCTCATTAATAAAATCATTTGGTCCTTAGTATTAGAAATGAATCATTTGGATTTGACCTTTAAGAAAACCATCCCTTAATCTACATCATCATCTTCTTAATTTCCATACTTATTTTTGGATTGATACTAAAAACGAAAACCTCAATACAATACTTTTTTAATCCATAACCTCTTTTATTTGAAGCTCATTTATTGAATTTTCTTTTTTGGTTGATCTCCTTTTTGGATTTGGGAGGTGATAAAGATATACATTTCCCCAGATCCTTAGGATATTTCTAACCAATGGTTTTTGTATGATGAATGCATATTTGAGATTTATCCACTTAAAAAAATACCCCTCATGGGTTGTTCATGATTTCAAATTTAACTAGTTGATCTACAAATTTTTTGACACGAAAATAAATTAGAAAGGACCCTATTTGTATATTTTTGACTTCCCTTTAAGCATCTATCATTAATAACTCCCTATGACCTGTTAATAAATTATTTTTGTTATATTACATGATATATTATTTTTTTGTTTCCATATTATGTTTCCTGATTATTTTTAATAATTATGATAATTATAGTAATTAAAACATGAAGGGAATATGTCATTGGTAATTTAAATATTCAACCCCTGATGAATTTCATTTAATGAATATATATTCACCAATAATAATGGTATTATTTATATATAGAAATATTATTAATGAAAAAAGTAACATGTATCCTCCAAAAAAAGTATCTTACTCACACTTATTTTATTTTTTGTTCAGTGCATAGATTTTGACTGAAATAAAGTTATTACACTCAATTTAGTGTCTTAATTTTATTATAAGAAGTTGAAAATTATGGGATGATAAGAATATGATGGTATATTCACTTTATGAGTAGTGATATATAAATGAATATATATATATGACATATTTTTAACCAATGATTCATTGTATAAGACACTATATAGGATGATAAATCTCAACAATGATGAATATATTGAAATAATGAAATCGTTATTATCGATTTATTCCTAGGAGGTGGTGATGTTATATGTTATATAGAAATAAGTCAAAATATTCTGTAGATGATCCTCCAACATAGCTAAATTTATGCCTATATATGATATACTTTTTCTGATGTGGTTAATGTAATAAACACTCATGTCATAAAATTGGAAGGTGTTTATTCACTCTAGAAAAATTACGAGCCACATTCGATTAAATTTATCTTTTATACTCAATAGAATATAAGAAAATAATTCATGGAATCAATTTATTTTAGTGAAATATAAGTCATTTTAGGTAAAAAATTATATGGATTTGTACGAATAAATATTGATCATGTCATCCAGATTATCATTCAAATAAAAACTATATAACATGAGAAAATTATTTAGAAATCATATTAAAAAGTTGATCACCATTGTAAAAATTCAATCCATATGTTACTTTGGATTATTATCCTTGGGGATTATTGGTATATTTTATTATTTCTCCATTCTAATATTTTTATAACATTATTGACCCTCATATTAATTTTATTTGAATATTATTTTTATTTAATCTTATTTTTTGAGAAAATTCAACTATGAGAGGATACAACGAGTGAGTAGCCTAACATAATATTAATTTATAAAAAGATTCAAAAAATTAAATTCTTATAATCTCCCACTTATCTATAAAAAATTACACCCTTCCTCTATTTTCTGTGTATTAGGGATGGATAACATGATATTAATAAGAACATTTTAACATAATAATTGAGAAAATATTTGTTTTTATTTATTTATTTATATATACTACATGATAGATTATTTTTTAGTTATTCTTTTGAAATTATGATTACATTATATGAATGAATTTTTTTTTGAATTTATAATGATAAAATCTGATTTAATGTTATTGATTGATTTATTTCATTTCATTTATATCCATTCAATATATTTTATAACTTCTTACATGATATTCAAAATAATATTTCCATAGAGTAACTCAAGTTTAAGGATTATTAACAAATTATCATAGTTTGAATTCAATTTAAATTATTATTTAATTATTATTTAAATTTATTTAAAATATAACATGTTTTTTATTTTTTAAAAATATCTAAAAAGATAATTGTGATAAAAAGAGATCATATTTTTAATGACTTACTTATTTTTATAAAATTAATATTTTTAATGTGTATAATAAATTCATTCATTAATAAATATTTAATAAATATTTCACCCTTAAATATTCTCATTTATTTTTATAGATTATATTTATTTGTAATTTTATAAATTCTATTATTTCAAATTTGTCATGAAAATATTCTATTTTACCAAACTATTAGGTGATTGAAGATAGTGAATATTTTCTTGGTAATAATTTTTATAGTTGTTCTATTTTTTGGAAAACACCTATCATAAAATGTTTAATTTTTTAGACATGACTCTATTTTTTTAATTTTTTAACTATTTTTAATATTCAAAATAAATTTATAAGATAGTTTTGTATTATTATATTATGAATTAATAATATATTATTTTTCTTCTATGGTTATCATAAAATAAAATCCCAATGAATTGAGTTTTGTACTCTTAAAATTGTTATATGTTATTATATAATATAGACTATGGATGTGAAAATACATTTAAAATTAATGTATTTCACTGAAACTGTTAATGAAAAAATACGTAATAAAATTTAAATAAGATAATAATCATGATCCCCATTATATTATATTCGTGTAATGATTTAAAACATTCATATCTCACAGAATAGTATGAAAATGTTTAGAAGGAATGATCCGTAGAGAAATGTAATTTTTTCAGTTTCATGAGATGAATGAAATTATATTAGACTTTATGATTTCAAAAGGTTAGGATAACATTAAAATTTAATTTTTCTGGTGTTAATATCCCAAATGATGATATTATTGAACAAAAACATATATAACTTTTCACGCATCTAATATAACCATACAACTATAATATATTTTTCAATGATATAATAAATATTATTAATTAATTTTTATTATTTTAATAACATATAATAATAATTTGGTTTTACTGACAACTTATTAATCTTGTCACATGGTCTCAATAATTATATTTATTGATTTTTTTAAAATTTTAGATAATATTAATAGATAAGAACATAAAAATTGTCTTGAATAAGGTGTAGGACATGACTATTGTAGCTTAAGTGGTTGTGGTCATTTTTGTACCCATTGGTGAAATTGAAATAATTATTAGGTAAAAATATATTTTTTAAGTGCCTTAAGAATATATAAAAAACATCCTTTTATTGTTGTCGATAGAATGTTCATTAATCCTAAATCTATCCAATATTAAAGTACATTTGTATGTTATTTATGAAATTTCATAAAGGGATAGAGAAAAAAAAGTAATTTACTAAGAATCATGATTTCATAGATGATTTTTACTTACCTTAAGAAATAAAATCTATTTAAATTTATTATTTGGGATAGAATATGGTGATGACCCATAACAACCATTTTAGCTACATTTTGTTTTTTTTAATATTTTGTGTGTAATAAACAAATGAATATGGAAGAAGTATCATAAGAATTTTTTTAATGAATTTCTTATAAAGAATAAATATGGATGATAAAATTATGTAAATAATAGTAATATTTGAATTTTATGTACACTATATAGTGGTCTAACTCATAAATTTTTTAAAAATATAAACCATATTTTTTATATAATATTAGTAAATATTATTATCAACAATAAATATATTCTTGTAGAACTTGTTGAATTGATTGATAATATGAGTTTTTTTCTCAATATAACCGTTATGTTTACAGAAGGAATTTTTTTTTTTGAAAATTTTAAAAGGAATTAATTTAATTTAAATGATATACTCTATAATGAGTATGATAAACTATTTATAATTGAAGAAAATATGAAATATATATGTGACACCGCCAATAAATTATTAAAGAGACTTGTATTCAAGAAACCATTACAATAATACCTAGGACTAAATTATACATATATAAATGTGAATGAATCATATATGGTAGTAAACAATTATCTTAAAGTATTGACACTATGGAGTGATTAACATTTTTTTATTCTTGAATAGTATGATTAATATTTGATGGTTCATATTAATATATTTTTTTGGAACAAAGTAAAATTTTAATTTATAGTACAAATAGACTGAAGACCATCAATAAAATCTAGAGATTAGGTGAAAGATAATTCACATAAACATTTACACAATGGTTAAAATTAAAATCCATTTAATAAAATTCATTTTGTGTCATGTTATCTTGAGAAATGTATTATGAGATATTTTTCCACTAATATTCATGTAAAATCACATACTTTGGGGGAAAGATGTGATCCTTGAGATTTCATCCCTTCCTCAAAATTTCTAGTTTTTTTATTCATGTAATCTTCTTTCAAACTCATCACTTTATCTTAAACTCTTGTTAATTATTATTCATACTTGTTTCTGTATCCCATTTAATTATCATTATTTTAGATTATTTGGCCCATCATAGTCATTTGGTTGTTATTCTAGAGAGAAACCCCATATTCAATGGGTTTTATTATCAGTTTCAGTGTAGTTAACTTCACGAAAAACATTTGCTTCACTTGTAATTTTTAGTGAAGCCATCAAAATTACCCATAACCTTAGTGGAATCCATTTGGATTAATTTTTATTTTATGTTCTCTGTTTTGAAATATCCATGGGTGTCTTCACAAGAATTTCCTTAATCATAGCTTCTCCATTTTTTATTTTTCTCGATAGTCGATTCCCTTAGACTCATTACTTCACGGGGTCCACTGGATGATTTTTAAACCCCAGTCATTCATTCTTTCTTGGTGATTGAGTTTATATAGATTTCAGTCCTTAATGACATTCCATGTTCACATTCATCTCAGGACGAATTATAGTGATTTCTCTTAGTCTTGGTGGTGTTTCTTCTGAAACGAAGTGGTGTAACTCTACCTTCATTTTTTTGTGAGGTGTCTATTTCATTAGTAATATATTTACCCATATTTGTGATGGTAGTTTTATTCAAGTAGAATATGGAGAATGTATCAGTAATTTATGGATTCTCATTTGTTCCTTGTTTGTTCTTTTTTCTTAGTGGTTTTAATAATGAAGTGTGTCTCTTATATAGAGGTTAACTATAATTTTGTGTTGAATTTATTCATAAGGGATATATTTTTATTTAAATATTTCTTCATCGATTGAATTTATAATGCTACAATGTCATGTCCTTAACAATGGTTGTTTTAATGTTTTCTTTGGTAGCATTGGTGGTCATTTCACGGTGTTCGATTTTTTAATGATGGGATACTTTTTTGTTATGGAAGATGATTATATGGTTAGATAATGTTATTTCTGATGGTTTTATCCACATTGGTGGAGAATCACTTATTGTGTCTTGGATTTTTAGTTGGTCTAGCCTCAGTCCATTACATTGGTTGTAGACCTTTAGTCCAGGAGTTGAGGTGGGATTGGGATATTTTTAATGTCTGTATGGTTGAAAAACATATTATAATTAAGTTAATTCATTACTATATATAGAGATCAATTCACCCACCTTATAGATGATTAAAATACTTTATAATTGTAATATATTCGTATAGAATAATATATTCTGTTTTAATTTTTATTTATGATAAATGTAGTGTTTGTAATATATGTTTCCTAAATTACCATTTTATCAACAAGATTATCAAATTATGTGGTTAATAATGTATAAATTTTCAATATATGTGAGTTTATTTCATGAAAAAATAATGATTATTTTATAAAAATTGGGATTATTATAAAATATCTAGTGACTTTTGTATGCATGAAAAATAATATTTCCAAAACATTATTAAAAACCCCATGTTATTTATAGTTCATCATTGGTCATCCAATAAAAAAATTTCCTATTAGGTTTTTATACTTGTTCATTAATTATTATTTGTCTAATTACATATCATATGTACTCCACATTGCAACCAGAATTTGTCAAAAAAATATGGAATATTATATAAGAATTGATATATTATATTTTTTCTATTAAATAATATATTTTTCATGGTTAAATAAAAATATATTTCTTATAACATTAAGAAACCAAATAAAGAATAATTAATTATTGCATTATAATGATACATTCCACCTTAACCAAAATTTAAAAAAAATGTTGTATTTATATTTTATAGTTTTTATCCCAAAATTGATGTTTCGGATTGGAATTTTATTTTTTTGAAAAAATATAGAATGAATTTAGTTATTATAAAAAAATAAATATTAAGAGGTTTTTCACTAATTAATTTTTTTACAGTGTATTAAAATAAAAACAAAAAAACACATCATGGGGTAATCCTTGATTTATATAGGTTAAATATTTTAAAGGTGAACATTTAGATTTATAGATCATTTAAGGCCATAAGAGATATAAAATGGGGGTAAATTAGGGTGTGATGAATTCAAATATTTCCCATATTTTTTTTGTTGTACATATGGTTTGTTAGAGAACAATGATTTTATCATATTATTATTTCACATGAAATAACTTATTAATAAAATTCACACAAAAAATATTACATGGAATTCTACAATATCAAGACTACTTCAAAACTACAAGAATGACTCTCCTATCATCTTACCCAAATCACTATAATAACCATTTTTATTATAATATAATTTGAGTAGTCTCAATATCCCTCAATGATCACCCCTCACAAAAGTTTGGATCACTTTAATTATAATTAATCTCCCATAAACAATAAGAATCATTACACATAATTTAAGGATGTAGCTAAATACTATATATTCTTTAGATTTTTATATTTTCTAACTCATTTTTATATTTTTATAATTTACCTTTATCCCTTGTAGAATTTCTTTTACCTCTACCACTCTTTCTAAAATAATCTCTATTTTCATAGTTTCTTGATAATGAAAAATTTAATTTTTAGTAGATATTTATATTTTTTATAGAATCTCCATGATTGTATCCTTATAATTACCATTGAATGATAGTCATATAAAATTTAAATAATTTCTTAAAATTCGTATAGTTTTCTATATAAATTTTCAATACTATTCATATCCTAAAAAAATAAAAGAAATCAATATTTAAATCTTATTTGAATTCAAAAATGATTATTCATCACCCACTATTATGTTGTTTTAATTAGTGAAATAATATCCTCAAAATATTGTCTAGTTTAATGAATTACTCTAAGAAATATACCAGTAATCACTCTATTTTCTTTATTTAATCTCTAAATCCTTAATAATGTTTTTTTATAAAAATAAATGTTTCATCTTGTTTTTTCATATTTTAAAAAATGTATATCTAAATATACTATTGCATTATTTATTGAATAAGGAAAAATAAAATAATGTTTTCCAAGATTACCTCAAACTTTATCACTAAAACACACTCTGAAATCATCAAATTAGTGTAACACCTAGTACGAGATCACCATTCCTCATGAACATGATTATGAAAAATGACATGTTTCAAATATGTTATATTATATCACTTGTATATAAAATGATCAATATTCCATATAATAATCAGAAATTTCTTATGGAAAACAACATTATGAGTCTCAATTTTACCATTTCATTAGTATGTTTTGTGCCAGTCCAAAGTGATTTGATGAAAAATCTACTATCTTTTAAAATAAAATGTAAAAAATCAACTACTAAAACCATAAAAATATGAAAATTATTATGAGAACAAAATTTCTAATATATATTATCCCATTAAACTTAAATGATCTTTTAATTAAAACAAAAACCACTAAAATTCATTATTAAATATTCACATGAACTAACCATTAGATCAAGCCTCTCAAGAAAATGATTTTCTTTACTTGCATAAAAACTTATTCCTTGTGAAATTTCAAAATTGTTGTCTTACTCTATAAAACCATGAAATTTAAAAAATCAACAAGATTTTATTTTAGCACAAATTATTCAATTGAAACTCTATGGAAACTACCCTCTACTCTAAAATACCATCCATAGTAAAATTTAAAAATATATTCTATGGATTTCATAAACCATTCTTGTTTTTATCATAACCAATATGTTATTTTTTATTTCATCACAAAAATAATAATATCAACCTCTAATGTTTTTCAAAAACCTCAAAATATTCTTAAAATTTAGAAAAAATATCCAATCCAAATACAATCCATTTATTTACTATTTTTCAAATAAAAACCCCAAAATTCAAACACTACTTGAGTCTTAATAATGAACCCTTGAGTTGGTTATTAAAATTAATTACTTAATTCTTAGAAGCATTATTCACACCAAGATAAGATATAATTATTTTTGATAATATACAAAGAAATAATTTTTTTTCACTCTTTGAACATGTATGATTTAATCAATTTGAGATAAAATACTATAAAAATTATTTTAAAATCATCCTTTAAAATATCACTTATTACCTCAACTCCTCATACCATGGTAATTCACAACAGTTACTAGTATATCAAAATATACACACATGGAATTAAGGGAAAATTTCTTCAAGATACCCTTTATATATACTCCCACTCAATTAATTATCAACCTTATATCTTCTCACCCATTAAACATTAATTAATATCCCATTTGATTATATCATCATCAATTATATGATAGGTAACCATAAAATTTTCTTCCACTTATTTAATTATTTTTTTCAATTTTACTCCTCTTTGAATCTAAATCAAAAGGATAATTAATTCCATAGTACATATGATTTCAATTCAATATATATATTAAAAATACCAGTTTATACCTTAGAAATATAGGGTTCTGCTATATTATTCCAAGTGGAAGGATATGGTCAAAATTTAAGGTTCAACCTCTTATTCTTAAAAACCCCACTATAGAGTTATTTTTTCATCACTTATACAACATGATATGTATTTGATAATTACTCAAACTTCAAAATTACTTTCTCCATATTTTCATTAATAGACTGATACTTGATCTCAATGTTCTTCATTATCAAATACTGGATTTTTTTTATATGATTAATAACACAACTATTACCACACATGATAAAGATAAGTATAAAAATATATTCTATAATATCTTCTAATTATTTCCCCTTACAAATCAATTGGATAAATCATTCTATTACTGATATGTACAAAACAACTACCTTATTTAGTGAAATAATATGAATTTTTGTTCCAAGAAATGAAATGAACTTGACCCCATGATACAAAAAAATAGAACATGTATTTTTTACCATACATCAGTCCATACAAATCCTTAAATGGATATATGATCAATTCTATGAGGTCCATGAATCGAGATCCCAAATCTTGGTATTATGGTTTTGATTATTATTGGGCCTTAGGAACATTAATTGATTTCTAAAGCCTAGAAACCAATGGTGATGTATAAAAAAAATAATAAGGGAAAAATTTTATCTCAAAAATAAAGATACAAATATATTAGATACTATAAAGTTTACATTAAAAATTTAATACCATTGCTTTAAAAATATCAATTTTATGGTAAACATAATCCAAAAATATTATAACATAAATAAAATAAAAACATATGTGAAAAAATAAAACCATATAAATAATGATACTTTCCAATATTGAGAGTATATTAAATTCTAAAATGTATGGACTAACACTGCCACATCCACCATAACCATATATTCTAAGATGTATCACCATGGAATGTTTGAGACACAACCATTCTTTCATGAAAAAAATATATCTATATGGACACTGATATGAGTGGGTGGGGTGTGTACATGAATACCTAGTTTTATTTACTCATATAACACATATTATTTCTAATGAAATATAAATTCCCAAATATATAATCAATTCCATTAAGAGTAGTTCAACATATTGTCAAAATAAAAATGTTTTTCAAAAAATTAAAAATTAAATGATGTCATCATATGTAAATAAAATAGGTTAATTCTTCTGAAGAAACCATATAATACTATCCCAATTCACCTTAAATTTTAAATTCATCTGATATAAATAAAATATCTATGATACAAGAGTAATATAAAAATTTAACACAAATACCTACCTATAGTCATAATATATTCCCATTTTTTATATAAACCCACATTAGTGTTTCTTAAAACTATGTCCCCCATCCATATCATAAAAAATATTGAACTTTACATATTAGATAAATTTCATATACCTACCATCCATTCCTAAAACTTCCAAGTCATTTCTCAATCCCAAATTCATTTAATATTACAAACCCATTTTAGTTCCAAAAAATACTTTTATTTAAAAAATTTACCATTATATGTTATCTATATTTTAACCAATTTAAGAAATATTAATTCATTTTTTTTCTAAAAAATTAAATATTAAAACCAAATCCCTTTGTTTTAAAAAAATCCCAAAATCTAAAATTCCCCCATATCTAGAAAATCCAATTATTCAAACGTTATCAATCTAAAAAAATATTTTATAAAAATTCAACACATGAATTTAGAATAAAAAAATCAATCACACACCATGTAACATAAATATTCTAGGAAATAAATAGGATCCACATAACATTGAAGATGAATACCCAAATATCCACAAAACCCTATATACAACCTCAATTATTACTATCCAAATTGTTGAAATATATCATCGAGGAAATGATATCATGATCAATTTATTCACAATTTGAAATATAAAATTTATCAGAATTGATATAATTCAACATGTTATATCTATCATGAGAGGTACATAAAAACATATAGAACGAAATAAACCTAAAAATCAATGAAATCATCTGGATCTATGATTTGATTTGATGTTTAACAAACCAATCCTAGAAAGAATCACAATATTAAATGACGAATAATCTCTAAAACCACACCTAGGAATATTTAAGTACTTCCATAGACATAATAGGTTTTCAATTAGTGTTTATAGAAGATAATAAATACTATAAAAAAATTTCATAACTCTACCTAACATAGATGATTAATATGCCCGATCTGGGATTCAATGCTTATAACTGTTCTACACACCTTGCTTTAAATTATAGGATGCGTTTTTAGTCTTCAAGGTATTGGAAACCAAAAACCTGACCATGAATATATATTTACCCATTACTTCTCCTTTCATAGTTATACCTTCCAATCTAGGAATCCATTCTCAGAACAATATATTCTTACTCGATTCTCCTAAAAATCCAAATTTCAGTCCAAAACCGCTAAAAACCAAAGGGGGAAAACCTAAGATGTATAAGGTATCAAAATTCCCCCCAACATAAGATTTTTTATCACATTAATTTTATCATGATCAATTCTCCATGAAAAAATATAGACATTTTAAATATATAATATCATTTACCTCCAAAGTATATTCTTAAATTGGCCTATGCTACCACAGTTCCCTCACTAGGGGAATGATACATCTTTTCAAGATATTATCCTTCTGGTCAATAACCTACCATCCATTCAATATAGATAATATCTTGTTCTACATCCACTAAATCACAGTGAGATCCATGAGATGGATTTGGCAAGTACTTCCTTATCAAAGAATAATAAAACATGTTTGGCACTAAAACATACATCAGTAAAAATTATTAATGATTAACCACTTATCCAATCCACTCAACAATATAGAAATAAACCACATAACAGGGTTATAAATCCCCCTTCATCCCAAAATTATTAATTTCATAGAAACATATACCCTCATAAAAGACTAGATCTATAATTTCAAACTCAAACAATCATCATAAATGATCAAAATAAGCCTTATATTGAGTAAAATTTCATTAAAATGTTTTTGGATTAGATAATTTGTTTTATTAATATCTTGTACTAAACTAAGTCAAAAAAGAGATATTTCTATCCATTCTAATTGAAAAAATGATGAGAAAAATGGTATTCAATTTAGTGATTTAAAAGGAGGATTTTTAATTGATATTTGTTAATTGTTATTAAATCTATTGTTCAAAAGTGAAATATATTCCCATTATATCTTCAAATCTAGAACAAAATATTGAATCATGCCCTCTAATGTCTATATAGTCCCTTCCAATTTAATTTCTATTTAAGGACGACACAATTTAACCATTATTAGTTTATTACTCATCAAATTCAATAATTATATTTTAAATATTTAATTAAAAAAAGTCCATGTTGGAAATTTTTTGAGGGTACCTTATAAATCCTAAAAGTTTCATTCATATATATATTAACTTGGTATTTTATAATTAATGTCTCTTAAATGGGTAAAAAATGCACTGGATTCAATATTTGATCCACAATAAACCATATAGAATAATTATTCCATGGTGATTTAGGTAGAACAACTATAAAATATATCAAAATAGCCTCCAATTTATAGGACATCATAAGAAAATGATTCAAACGTATTATAGGTCATTGAAGTTTCACCTTCACCAGTTAAAAAATTAAGTAGAAAGAGACATAGTAAACTACCTCTCTCTTCATTCCTAGCCAGAAAAAATTCTTTATGATATCATGATACCTATTTTTCACTATTTAATGAAATTAAAAACTATATTAATAAAACATATTCATAACATCTTCCTTTAAGATCATGGGGACCGCCAATCTATCTAAAAAATATAATATCAAGTCGATTATTAGTGACTAAATTTTAATGCTTGACCCACTAAATAATGCATAACCAATATTCTTATAATTTAAATCATCCAATTTTCTATCATTTACTTGGTCAACCATCACCAAAGTTACATTGATCTAATTTAACACCGTTTTAATCCACTCCTCAAGAGACTCCTGATAAAAATATACTATATATACCATTAGATTCTATATACATTACAATTCCTTCACACCAAAGTATTCCAAATCATTGTATATACTACCAAATTAACCTTAAATGGTTTATAAGACAAATCCATATCAAATATGCAGTTAAATTATACCCATATTCATTTCCATATGTTCAAATATAAGAATGAAAAAATACAACCCACACAAACATATCACTAAACATATAAGGTCTCACATTCATTATGGAATAAAAGTCTATAGCCTATTCTAAATAATGAAAAGGATACTTATTATTGTGTGGTTATAACTATCTAAATCTATATTCTACTATGTTATCTCATTGGGTAAGGATAAATCTTAATCAATATCTAGAGGCATCATAGTATAATGAAATTCCCCACCAAATTTTGGTAAGATCAACACTGTAGTAGATGTCAACCTTCTATTTAACTAATACAAATACCTATAGAACTTTTAATTACACTAAAAATGCATAAATGTTTAAGTTAACATTGTTATCAATTTTTTTTGAAAAGTCTTAAATTATTCACTAGTAGTGTGCTTCCAATCGGAAGAAAATTTGAATTTTAAAAATATTCCTAGTCTACTTGTAATAAATCTTTGATTCAAATTTATTAGGCCCAACTAAAATATTCTTTTCTGAGAAACAATTATCTAAGAACTTTAACTCCTACACCAAAAACCAATATTTAGATATATTTATATATAACATATATTACCATAACCTTTATTACACAATCATCAAATGACCTCCATGATCCTCCTCTTATTTAGAATAAACTTGTATACTATCCAAAAATAATTTTATGAACATTTTAATGTATTTATAGAAGGTAAGATTCATCAATAACATTAAACATTAGTAGTATTTGTAACACTAGTTATCATTACTAGGAGCTCATAATTTCCTTATATGTTTCTGAAATATATATTCAGATGCATGTCTCATTCACCCTTAACAATTTATATATTGAATTCCAATTTAACTTTTAAAAATAGTAAGATAACTTACACAGATTAAAATGATCATAAACTCTTGGAAGAGGGTATTTATTATTCACTATCAACCAGTTCAACTTCTTCTAGTCAATAAAAAAAAATCTATCATAAATATTCTTGGAAAATAGAATCAACAATTACCAAGGTAAAACATTTGATTGAATAATTCCCCTTATCCTTTAAATATTATAATTGAATCTATACAATCACCAAACTTTATAAAAAACATTGGATATGAAGGATACCTTATCAAACTATTCACAGGAAATGTGTTGATGGATAACTCCAAGCCTCGTAGGTGGTAGTGAAGACATGTGCTCATGAAAAAACTTAAATAAATCATCTAAAATTATCAACAACTAAAATCTATTCCTTGATTTTAGTAATAAGTGAACCATTATTTTAGTAACTCACAAGAATTTACCAATCTTTTTGAAAAGTGTGAACAATCCCATCAAGTGAAGTATAGGAAACTATACTTATATAAAAAATAAATTATAAAATATTTTCATATCACTAATCATAATGGAATAATATGGGTAGAAAAGTATTCATTATACCCATTCTTTGAGTGTAATCTCGATCTTTAAGGAATACAACAAAACTCCCCATTAAAATTTAGCTAGTATAACAATCATGCGTAATGAAATAATAAAATGAACTAATATGAAATATATTATAGATCATATATAAATAAATATGTAAAATACCAATTATTGACATATACCAAAGCTTTTATTCTTCAGGTTTACTCTTTCTTTTAAATAGCAATCCTTGATTGTTCTGAGACTAACTCTACCAAGGATTTACACCAATCATTTATGGAAACTTAGTTCTAGATTTATTTAGCTTCTCCATAGAAATTATTGATCCCTATATCTAGTTAAAACCTATAATATAAGAGTAAAAATATAAATAACTATTAAACATATTCACATTCTCAATATTCCCACACAGTTGACATTCCCTAGGTTCATTCAAATAGTCCCACTTATATTGAATAATTCCACAACATTGGTAGCATAAAATATATCTAATCCCTTGAGAAAAAACCCAATATATGTGAATTATTATACATACCTTCTTAATGGGAGTCATATATCTTTTTTTTTCCAACGAAAAATAATACTTTCCAACCTTATGTTAGGGTAGAAAAGTACTTCCACCATCGATATCAATCATGTTCTCTGATGTTGTTGTTTCCCAATTCAAGATCACTCTATATGTAGGTAAACGAAAAATAATTTATGTCTAATGAATCTCATGTCAAAGTCTCATGTTAAACCATCATGAATTGATATTTTAATTAGTGATCTACTTTGGTGAAAAAAAACTAGCCTCATAAAAAAAGTAGCATGCTATAGCTAAATATTGTTCCCCTACTCCTACTCCAGGAAGTACCAAGATTTTCTCATCTTTGATGTTTATATGTATAACTATTATTTAATGATATATTAAAATCTAACCCACATATTACATTCATACCACATTTCTTCTATGACTATATTTTACCACTTAAAAAATAATACCTTGATAATTTATGAAGTAAAATTAAACTTACATGTCTTAAGAGTGTTGAAAAATTGGAATATTTAGTTGATCCTCTCAGATCAAAAAACAAATTAGTTTACTTCATAATCACCCATAATTTTAACATAATCTACCATTGAATAATTTATTTTAGATCTATTTACATAGGCCACTCTTTTTCTATTTCGTTTCCTTGTTCACAGATTACCTAAACCTATTAACTAATGATTTTAGGAACATTTTACACACTCCTAACTCCTTCATCATAATTGGTATCCCTATATGGAGGTATCTCAACAACAGCATAAAATTAAAAATTGAATTAGAAACTATGTAGAAATTATAAATTTCAATATTATAAGGTTTTAAAACTAAAACATGTTTTTTTATTCCATGTTTAAGTGTATTTATTCACTTTTTAGGGATTCATTTATTTTAACTATTAAAATTCACACAATAAATCATATTAAATATCAATCAAATTATTTCCAAAATCATACATGTTGGAAATATTTTGAAATCACTATAAAAGAAAATTATAGAAAGTGAAATCATTTTAGAAATCTAATATATATAAATTAAATCTCTACACATTCCTAACATGATTCACAAAAACATAGACAATCCCAAACCATTATGGAATGAAACACCTAAAAGGTATAACTGATCAATATATTATAAGGGATACTCTAATCCCATATGATACTCAAACTCCCTTAAAAAAAGGTTTATTTCATAAATTTCTTAGATATAACATTATATAAGAACTTATTAATATTTAAACATCTTAATCTCTATATAAATGATATTTTATAAGAATAATCTTTGAAAATATGAAATTATACCATTTTATGATGTTATTGTTGTAGGAACTGAAACCCCAATACCTAAACTGGGACAACTAAAAGGCCCCAAACACATTACATTAACCCAAAATGCTTGAAACTACCATAGATAGATAAAATATAATACTAGGGAAGTGATTTTACATTAAAATTGTGAACTAACTATAGAAGCTAAAAATACAGTTTAAATTTGGAATCCAAAACCATAATTTTATCAATGACCATTATAAAGTAAACAAAAAAAAGTGAAGTGGAAATAAAATCAAAACAAGCTTTTGACTAACTAAATAGTTATTCGTATCCACCATGGATAGTTCAATACCAGTAGTACCATATCCACAAAAACATCACATCTATATTTAACGAAAGACTTGTGATCCTTTTTTTAATTAACATTGAATCCTTATAATTTCCCTTATCATGCCAAAATACATCAACACACACAAACACACACACACTAAGATATGAAGGTGGGGATGAGTACATAACTACATGGTAGTATTTATTTTTAGGAAACCATTCAAAAACAAACTATTTTAACAAAAAAATTAAAATAAACACATTTATTATATTAAAAAAACACAATATATAATTTTAGAAAAAAATAGAAACCCTTCATATTTCATCCAAAATTAAAAAGTCATACTTAGCCATAATAAATCCATATAACAAGTGAAATACAAAAATTTTACCAA